>CM060918.1:316576468-317776468 GCA_030737875.1 Allium sativum
TTGGCACCGAAGTTATCAGGAAGAATCCACAAGCAACACAGATTTGAAGACGATACTGGGACTAAATATTATTGATGTGGGCTAAGGCTCATAAGACAATTCAAGAAGGGAAGCTATCCACACTAACGTGCCTAGTGTCGATACCGATACCAAAAAGAATGCTAAAGTCATAAGAAAGGGAGTACAAAGAAAGCATATGGAAGTTAAAAGCAGCATCAAAATCACAGAAAGCTATCCAGACCAATTTTACCTAGTGTCGATACACTACATGTTGGTGGCACCGGATTCACAAAGCGATACAAACCGACGACGACACCCAAAATACAAACGCGGGTCGGTACCAACACCAGATAGGTACTGCCGAAACAAGAAGCACTTGGAACTAGGATTCTACTGACCGCAACCAAAATGGGGCTCAATTTTTCAATAAACAAGACCTCATGGGTCTCGTTTTAGGGGACTATTCTCATTCCAAATCCTTGTTTTCATTTCTTAGAGAGAAAACCCTAATTTGTAAATCAATTTTGGGATTTCACTTGTAATCTTCAATGTAGTCAAATAAGTGATAAATAAAAAGAGAAGCTTAGCATAGGTCATATATTTCTCCTATTTTCCTATTGCTTACTCACAACAAATCTCCTTACATAAGCCTAACTACCAAAATAACCCTTCATAAGCCATTTAGCTTTCTAACTTACGTCGAGTTTATGAAACCCTTATCCCAATGTAATTGTTGGTCCTTGAGTCTCTTAAGCATGATACTCACCTCTTTGAAGGAAAGTAACCAATATTCGGGCTTAAGACCTTGATATCTAGGAAACGACGAATCAACACAAGCATTTAGGAACTAAATATGTAACAACCCGCATTCTACGTATCAGAGGATCGTTAAATATTTTTTATTTTGTTCCCTAATGGTTGGATCATTTTCAAGTTTTAACATGTTGTTTATGGGGATGTGATACATGTCCACAATTTTTATCAATTTTGTTTGTCAACATTTTACCCCTTTCAGTCTTGTATAGGGGATAACTTTTGACCTGGATCGAATCAGGTGCTGAGATTGGTCCCATTGGAAAGAAAATGATGATTCCCATTCCGTAGAATTGTCACAATAAAGATTTGGCATAGCGATTTTGGAGGAATAACTGTTTTAAGGTTTCATAATTGGCTGTTCATATTTTTAAAACCATAATAGGCTAATTTGGAGAGGCTCATTAGTGGGCTGGTGGAAAGCTATAAATAGGGGGTAAGAGGCATGGAGAATAGTTTACTTTCTCCATTCTCTCATTTTGGAAGAGCTTGTGATCCTCCATTCCTCCATCTTCTTCACCTTTCCACCATTAAAGCTTAGAGAAACGAGGATCCACATCATTTGAAGCTAGATCTACGCCATTCCAAGAGAGAGTTCATCGAATCAAAGAGTTTAGAGCAAATTCTTTGCTGTCCGGATCTAGACCTAAGTGTTTTGGGTTGTTTTAGAGATTTGGCGAGTGATATGCATCTCTCACACGGATTCAATCAAGTATATGAGTATTTGATCTTGTTTTTCATCATTTTAAGTTGATTTCTCCTAAGTCTACATCATGTAAGTCTATTTTCATATGAATCGCCATAGGATCTAATTTAGCAACTTAAAACCAGTAATTTATGTAATTTCAAATGTTTATGCAAGTTAGATCCATTGTTTTGTTCATATGTTCGTTTATCATGAGTTGGTGAAGTTTACATAATTATTGATGAGATTGTCATTTTCATGTTGTTATTGATTTCGTAACATGTTTATGGTCGTATTGGATGAGTTGGTTTCGTCGAATTCATCATTTGGCGAAGTTTTGGTCCAATTTCGGGTTGAAATGGGGATGGACCGGATCTGGAGTAATATGGATCGGTCGGTCTCAAACTACAGGGTCGGTCATGTAATGCTACAGGGTCGGTCGTGCATTGCTACAGTGATTATGGGTCATGCATTGCTACAGGTTCGGTCATGCATTGCTACAGGGTCGATCGTGCATTGCTACAGGGATTATGGATCGTGCATTACTACAGGGTCGGTCATGCATTGCTACATGGTCCGTCGTGCATTGCTACAGGGTCGTTCGTGCATTGCTACAGTGATTATGGGTCATGCGTTGCTACAAGGTCGGTCGTGCATTGCTACAGGGATTGGTCATTGCTACAGTGACATGTTCATTGATATTCGTAATGCAACGAATGTGAAGACGACTCAAGGTAGTGAGTTCGTGGTGAAGTTGCTTGAGAAGGTTGCTTGGGCTACAACTGAAAGTAGTGAGTTGATAGACAATGGTTGCTCGAGAAGGTTTCTTGAGCTATGGTTGTTAGGTTGAATGACTAGAGATGTGAAGACCGAGAGATTATCGTTGTCGTAAGTTCTAGCGGACTCAAAGCAGGGGTATAATAGGGGCGCCTAAAAGACCGGAAGGTTGCTAGTCGAGTACCCTGGGCAGTCATGAAGGGCCTAGTTGCCAAGATTAGACAAACATACCTATTGTTGAAAGGTGTATGGAGTTTAAGCTAAAACTGGGGTTACCATTAGCCCTTCACATATGTCAAGATTGTCCATCATACGATTAACAATAGTTTCGAAGCTAGATTGGCGGTGATAGCCAAAGTCGGTCATGAGTGTTTGATTGTTTTGTGTGTACCGTCTCACTTAACTTGTCCGAGGTCGAAGGAGATATTTCTTAGGTGCTTGTCTGATATTGGTTTAGGTTTCTGGGGCTTGTGCTTGAGGGATATTGATCTCGATTAAGATGGTTTACTAAGATATAACTAGTTGCTGGTTGTTATTGTTTGATTACTTCTGGTTACCATGGATTTTTAGTTGTTGGTTGTCCATTGATTTCCATGGATGAATGGTTGTTCCAATTTACATGTTTTGTAAAGGCTATCACTGTCGGATGTGGGGAAGGCGGGTTTGGGTTCTTCTCTGGTGTTAGTAGATTGGTTTGTTAATCTATCTATTCTCATATTCTTTCTTGATGATGTTTGTTAGCTGTTTTATCGCTCACTAAGACTGTTGTATGACTCAAGGTTTTATATTTCTCTCTTATTACCTTGGGCTGTTCATCCGGGTTTGGATGGCCAGACTAGGTGGCTGGTGATTAGTGAGCACAATGCTGCTGTCCGAAGGCGATCAGGAGGCTAGCGTATTATCTTTACTACTATCTACTATCTTTTTTTCCGCTATCATGTTTTCTTGAGTGTTGTAGTGAGGCTATTTGTACAGACATTTGCTGATGTGATCCTATGATGTTGTGGATATGTCCTTGATGATGTGGAAGTTAAATTTCTATGCAATTAACCTTTACTATTACTGTCTGTTGTATATGTTCTATTGTATTTTATCCTTGCGCTGTGAGTTATACGACAGGTTCCGATTGTATTATCATACCTTGATGATCGTCCATATCTACATGTACACCTTTTAGCGCATTATTCCTCTTGTTTAGTGCAGGGGTTATGGGCGGTTGTCACAAAATAACCCCTTGGATCCTCTAGATCCAAATCCATACCTTATTTTCGGTGTTGACAAAAAATAACGTTAACATTTTTGCGCTAGAATGAGGGACTTAACCTGCGATCTAGTGGTTAACAACCACATCCCCAAGTTGTTCCGTCCCAATTAGACTAAGCTTTGAAGAAGCAAGACCATGAAGGGTTTCAACAAGGATCTTCTGAATTTCGAATGGTTACGTCAAGCATCAATAACCAAAGAGTTATTGAATAAAGGCTTAGATTGGAAGTCCTATGAATCAAGAACAAGGATAAGGAAGTAAAACCTTGTGACCCTGACTGTTGGAGCATTAATCCTTTCCACATAGAATCAACTGCAATCTTTGCTCTAAGAAATTCTACATCAAAGGAATGCAACCTATTCACTCACATAAAAGAAGCCATCCATGCACAAGCTAAGGGAACTATATTTGAGCGAAGGATAGTGGAAGATTTCAATCACTTTATCTCAAGATGGTGTAGTCGCACCTTAGTCTCAAGACAAAGTGAAAAGAAAGCTTAAAGATGAAAGGGAACCGATAAAATTAAATAACAAAAGGGCTAAGTTCCGACGTCGAAGAGGAGTCTTTAAGTCAAGATTACCCGAAGAATGCAAGCTTACCACATCTATTTAAAATATCTACTTCCTAACCAAGTAAGAACTTAACTTTTGGGTGTCACCAAAGAAGAAACCCAAGAATGAAATCAAACTGGGAGGGCCTTAATACTACTATCATATAATGAATGGACATGAAACCACTCAGTACATAGTCCTCAAAGGGATGATCGTCGAGTTCTTTAATCAAGGTCAGCTATATAGATATTTAAAGAAGGATTAATCAACTACAATAAAGCATTCTTTGAAGAAAGAATGTCTACATGGTCGGGAGTACGAAACTTCTTAAAACTTGGAACCACCCGAAACGGGTGAAGCTACCTACGATGGTAGAAAATCCTTGTCTGTGCCAAGATGGCTAAGACAAGGCACCCCTGGTAGAGGGGTGATGTGTAAACCTTTATCCGCCCCCAAACAAGAAAGGGCCTAGTTAAAGCATCAAAATTTCAAGCCTCCGTCCCTGAGGTGGAGCAGCGCCTAAAACCCTTACTCCCGCCTATGATGGCCTGGGTAAGGCACCCCTTGGAAAGGGGCGTGAGTATAAGCCTTTATCCGCATCCAAATTAGGCGGGGTCGGGGTAAAGCATCAAAAACCCTTATCCGCGCCTACGATGGCCAGGTTAAGACACACCTTAGAGGGGGTGATGTGTAAGCCTCTATCACCGCCTACGATGGCCAGGGTAGAGCATCAAAAGAGTAAGCCTTTATCGACGCCTACGATGACCAAGGTAAATCATCTAACCCCTTATCTGCGCCTATAATGGCTAGGGTAAGGCACCTCCTGGAGGGAGGTCAGGTAAGTCCTTGGGCCTTGCTTGAGAATAAGATGGCTAAGTACGTCAGATGCACAAGCCCAGAGAGTGGCTAACAAAACACGTACATCCTATGCTTTGACTATCAAAAGCCTACAGAGCAGCTCAAAAAGAACGTACATCCTCTGCTTTGCAAATCAAACTCGAAATGGGTAACCGAACTACAAATTGCCAGATGTGGATATATGGTCTTCTATTAAATACCTGAATCTGGGTTATGGTTTGGGACTTCTGTTAATATCATATGTGGATATCTGGTTTTCTATTAAATACCTGAATCTGGGTCATGGTTCGGGACTTCTATTAATTTCAGATGTGGATATCTGGTCTTCTATTAAATATTTGAATCTTGGTTATGGTTTGAGACTTCTATTAATATCAGATGTAGATATCCGGTCTTCTATTAAATACCGGAATCTAGATTATGGTTTGGTACTTCAGTTACTGCCAGAAGTGGATTTCTGGTCTTCTATTATTAGCACATGAATCTGGGTTTCGTGACCTCCGTGTACTACCAACGGATAGGGACTTCTAGTCATCTATTTATGAATGCCTAAATATAGGCTACAAAATTTCATCTATAATTCCCAAGGACGAATTCTGAATTTCTACTCTAGTACCCTAATCTTAGTGTCAAGGCTATAATTCTTATTTCTAAAAAAGGATTTACAAATCAGAACTCGGGCTGATGTTTCTAGTCTGCTATCTAAAAGCCATTAAACGAAGATCGTGATCTTCCACATCTCACAAGGAGATTTTTTAAACACAAACTCAAATCATAATGATGAGCTTCTATCTCCAAGCCAAAATTTTAGGCTTACCCTCAGATTGGCATAATTCAAACACCGAGATTTAGGTGACAGTTTTCCTATTCTTGTTTCCAAGGAAAAAGGGGTTTCCGGATTCCTATTATTTATCCCTAGAAAGGGGTTCAAACCTATTATCTTATTTCCGAAAAATAGGATTTCTTAGTAAGTACTCGGGTTGGTACCCCGATTCTTCCATTTGAAGCCTTATAACAGAGGTTATGACTTCTCAATATCTCATGCAGGAAGGTTGTTTGAACTTTTATTATACGAAATTACTATTCATTACTCTGAAAAAAATATGATGAGGATGGTCTTTTATTCCTTCGTAAGTTCATCTATTACTAGATCACAACTCAAATGATTTTCCATAATTGTGTGGGAAAGCTATTTAACACATCTTACCTTAGACAAAGGGATAACATAAGGTATTATATGATGAGTCTTATGCAGGATATTGCAAAAGAAACCCTAGATGGGGATATTCAAAACAACAACGAAGGTTATACATCAGGAAACATCCACACAACTTACGAAATCGTTCTGCAGGTTTATTTACAAGATCATTCACAAACAACCAAATGCAAAGGTTGGATCTTAACATTACTATTGTTGCACATTCCATTTTTTATGTAATGATCAAAGATGGGTTTGCCATAGCATGAGCAGGAAATTAATCATTCTATAAATAACTAACGCAAGAGATGTTAGCTATTATATTTATTACAACAAGCACAGAAAAAAGTTCCAAGTGCAGATATTCGTGACAAAGGTAAAAGCCCTACTCAACACTATAACCAAAGGTTTATTCGCATAAGTATTTTACTAAATGGATACATACCAGGGATGGGAGACAAAAAAATATTGGTATTATAACTCAAGTACTTCCATGATCAAGTCCTCAGACGCACGATTCCGAGTTATCTGAATAATCCTCAGGGCCAGAAACAACTCTCTTAACCTTGTTTAAAGAATTAGCAGTAAGAGTAAGAGTGGAATCAAATGGAATTTCAAATCCTTCGGGTGTATAAGCAAGGGGCAATTGTAGTAGTCCGATTCCCCAGCCAACGGACTATCGTAACCCTGCGTCAACTTCGAACAGTATATCCGGATCTTTTTCAAGAATTTATCTTTCTCTTCACCCAAAAAATCAAGGAAAAGCTGAGGACGTTGAGTGTTTACCTTCTCAAGGTCCCTGATAAAACATTACCTCGCCAATTTGGAAGATTTAATAAGAAAGGACTTTGTAGGATCTAAATTAACCCTAGAGGGGGGTGAATAGGGTTTATCGTAGATTTTTGCTGAGTAATTAAATAATAACAACACAGATAATAATCAAAATAAATGCGGAAAATAAATAACGCACAGATATACCCAGCTTTGGAAAAACCCTACCTACTGCTGCATTCCCCAAGGTTTCTACTAGGAGTTAAAACAATCTATACGCTTACAATCCCCTGTAAACTCGCGACACTCGCTCCCAACTCTTCTTAACCCTACGCTCAAAATCCTGCACTGGTTTCTAACCCCAAAACCAGATTTCCCCGAATTATAAACCTGTAGTTTGTCTCCCTAGTTTTAGAGACAAACTAGAAAACTATAACTCGATTACAAATTTAAAACTAAAAACAAATAATTAAACAATTAAAACAAGACCACTTAATAAATAAGAACCCTAGATTTAAATATGCTTATCCCTTAAAGAAACTTGGTCGACCATCTTTTATTTGTTGCTTTCCCTTTTATTTCTATGGTGACGGCGGCTTCCTCCTAGGGGTTTTCTAGGATCGATCTTCCTCCCCAAATCAAATTGCAATTGAAAATTTTGGATATGAAATTCTTCTGTAACTCAAATGCTTTGATGCTCCTGTTCTTCAATTGATTTGCCTTGGGATAGTGATCGCAATCCTCTATAAGTTTTTCTGATTTGAAATTGACTGCACTTGAATTTTTGTTCTATTAATTCGATCGTAGATTGCCAGTGATGATGGGTGTAATTTGTAGGATTAAAATCCGGAAATATCTCTGATTTCATATGACGATTTGGTTATGATATATACGAAAATATTGGAGCTTGATCGGCTTTGATTTTTGTGGAATTTGAATTCTTCAAACGTTTTGGAAATTTGCGTGATTTGAATTGGTCCTTGATTGTGCATGATTTCTGAAGTTTTAACTTAGTATTTCTTGACTCTGAAATCTCGATAGCTTCTAGAAATTTGATCCTCTTGTGGACATTCTCAACGTCATTTTTGAAATTGTTTTATTCTAAAAAAACTGTCTCGTACTTGAATTTAATCTTCTTCATAGAAAACCGATATAAACAGTTGTTTTACACGAACACGCCTTTGCCTTGAAGCATTAACGTAAGTACAATTGCATCATGTTGCTATGTGATCCTCAGTACTGAATTTCTAATAAGAATGGATGTAATTTTGTTGTTGTTTGAGTACTCTGTTGCCCAAAAAATTTAACAGTTGTTATATCTTCATTTGTCACGACTTATTTGAAATCTATCCCCATAAATAAGAACTAGTATTGCACTTGACTTACCATTGAACATGTGGTCTTGCCGATCATCTTATAACTGATATGCTCGGACATGTATGTACCGTCCACTTGACTGCTTCGACCAT
This sequence comes from Allium sativum, assembly GCA_030737875.1. Classification (NCBI taxonomy): domain Eukaryota; kingdom Viridiplantae; phylum Streptophyta; class Magnoliopsida; order Asparagales; family Amaryllidaceae; genus Allium; species Allium sativum. The sequence goes on from CM060918.1 coordinate 316,584,855, forward strand.
GCTTTGATTGAATTGTTTCAATAGTCTGTATTTGAAAAACTCTTTTGTGACATCTTGCATCCTTGCATATGTATCTGGTCATGCTAGAGGCTCTCGGCCTTATTGTAAACACTATGTCATTGCCATGGTATCCTTGTCTTAGTTCATCAGTATTGGACCGGCTTTATATTTCTTTTGAAAATGCACTCTCCTGAAACTTGCTTGACATTATCATGCTCCTATATGCACACATTAGCTTGTGCACTTATCTGCACATTACCTTGTCCTTTATGCTGCTAATTCTGAACTATGTATACTTGTTGTTGTCATGCTCCATTTGTAAATTGTTTTGGCCATTGCACCATGATTTTGTGCACCCAATTGTGTATATGTTGCTGATTTCTGAACTATGCTTAACTATGTCATGTATCTTTGAACTCCCTTGACCACTTTAAAAAAAACTAAAACTGATGTTCACTTTTGATACTTCTAGCTATTATGATCTTGTATTGTTGCACCATTTCACTTATCCATTTATACTTATGTCACTTCGATCTGTGATCTGCCATGATAAAATCACTTGAACTTGACTGATCTGCCATGCTATTTCTGACCTTGCTGAGCTGATAGCCTTGAGTGTGTCAACTTGAACATGTTCATGCTAGTCACCTTGATATATGCTGCATTGTATTTGACCAGTTTGTTGTTCACCATTTTAAATGAAAAAACTGAACTCTCCATATAATATTGCACTTCTCTTTTGATGTATGATCACTGCCTTATAATTGAGTTGATTTGCCATTTGTAATCACCTGATTTGAGTGTAATCCTAAGGGTTTGTCCACTCTATTGGGATGATCTGAAATTGTTGCATTTCCATGATATGTTTTACCTAACCATGTTGGTTCGACTATTTTTTCACACTGATTTGCATTGTGCACTGAGTCAAGATGGTCCACGTGGCTACTCCTCAGTTGCACACTGTATTATGCTTGGAGAGGCATTACACACGTGTATGTTTTATGCATGTGTGTATATGCAGTCGACCAAACCAGTTTTCCTGTCCTTTTACTATATATATACACACACACACACAAACTGACTGCCTTGTGGTATTTACAGTGTTTCACTGTGAATATCACGAGCTGTCAAGACATAGAACAATCAGATCAAGTCATGAAAAATGATGAGAAACACACCAGAAATCTAAGGCAAATAAATTTTTAAAAATAAAATTTATATTCGCATGTATTCAGTTTCATTTCTATTGCAGTGTACTATGTGTGTTTCATGTGACGGGTAAGCAGGTGATGACTGGATTGACTGTGAGCTGTGAAAACAAAAGACAGGATCAGCAGTGAAAGAGAGAGTGTCAGTACGTATGTGTCTATTAACTGAGTGAATGTATAAATGTAGTAAGGCAAAGACTATATACTAGAGTGATGAGAGTTGTAGTGAGGAACAAATGTACAGAATGAGAAATTTGTATTAATATTTGCAATAAACAAATTTGATAGAAATAAAATATTATTTTGTTGTGTTCAAATCAAATTGTCTATCGCATTCAAATTAACTCAGTTAGTACAATTCCATGTAAAATTATAACTGTGAATATACAATAGTGGAGTTAGAATATTGTACTATTTCAGATTTTGAAATAAAATATTTAATTGAATAAATATACTGTGAATTGTGTATAATAGTATATTATTCAATAAATATTTATTTCTATGAAATGAAATATAAAATAGTACAATTACGAACATTTAAATAATATTATATGTTTGTTATCATCAAAAAAAAATCATACAACACATTGTTGTACCAACAATCTCCCCCTTTTGATGATGACAAACGTATAGAAGATTTTCAATGTGTTTGAACGTGAAATATATTACTTTCCCTAATTGTTTGCTCCCCCTACAACTGAACTCCCCCTATATATGTGGAAAATATAAATAATGAAATTCAATTGACCATTCTCCCTCTAGATATTTAATTTTCAATCCTAAAATATTCCTGAATTAAATACTCACCAATCAAAATCTTGACTATTCTCCCCCTTTTGTTATCATCAAAAGAATAATAGAAATCATAACTGAGATGAATATAGACTAGAAATATAAATTCAAGTCAAGAGTGGAAATATTTATCGTAAATCTCATTTAATCAAACAAAAATCATAATTGTCTAAGAACTAGTGACATATTTCGCATTGTAGAGAATGACGGATTTACTATGGGTTTTATAGAATGAGGAGAGTTCAATAAAATTGAATATTTGAATATGAATTTTTTAAGATTTTAAATAAGCTCAAAATGTGTTAAGCACTTGCTAACCACGCATAGCCCAAATGTCTTTTAAATGGGATTAGTAGTAACTTAACTTTATCCTAACTAATGAGTTCCATCCATGCACAGCCCAAAGGTCTTTTAAGTGAGAATGGAAGCACATAGCGATTAAGGTAATTCACCCACGCATAACCGCGAGGACTTTTAAATGGGAGTGAATACCAAGGATAAATTATATATATATTTGTATATATTTATTTATTTATTAGTTTTTATTTTCAAGATATTTTTCTTTCCAAAAATAATTTGAACTCTCCAAATTAAATAACCATGATGAATGACAGAAATATGATAGACATAGAAGATGGTCGTGAAATAAGCTCTAATTCAAAAATATTATAAAATCTGCCCAATCATCATGAGATTTTAAAATAACATCTCTTTTAGTTATGAATTATACCGTAGTCACAACTCATCACAATTTCAAAAATCAATTAATAATTTTGATGAGTTTCAAAAATGGTTCAAAATGGTCAATAATTACAATTTTTGAATAAATAATTTTAAAATTGAAAATATCAATTTCATGAGGGGTTTTGAAAATATCAATGCAAATTGAAAATCAGTTTCAAAAATCAGTCAGTAGAATGTGAAATTATCTAATATTTCTAAAGCTGATTGCTCTTAGACAATTTTAAAACACTTGTGTATGAAATTCGAATTGCCTATGGAATTTAAAGAAATCAAGTCACTGATTTTCCAACCCAACGTCCAATCACCAAGGTACTCAAACAAATCAAATCAATATCCTTATCAGAGTAGCACAAGATCATTTTCAAAGCAAGAATCACAAGTGAATTGTTCAGAGATTTTTTTTAAATAAGCACAAGAACCAGTCAGTGACCAAATCTAAAGATAATTATTTGAAATCACTTGGAAAAAATCAAATTTTATAATCCAAGAAATTCAACAATTAATCACGAATCATTTCAAAATCAATATAATCAAGCTAAGTAAAAAATGAAATTTTCACAACTAATCAATCATGGCTTTCAAGTAGTCCACTGTATTGAGTACAGTTTTTCGATATTTTCCAAAAATGAATAAGAAGAAACTCAAAATAACAAAAATGTGTGAAATTTCATTAGCATTCATGAACATCATAAAATTCAAAATTCTGATTTACAGTGTTCAAGATGTGCTCAAAATGTTATGACCCTGTCAACACAAATCAACATAAAATAAAATAAATAAATAAATAAATGAAATAAAATAAAAACTAGAGTTTAGAGATCATACCTGTCTTACTGTAATGGACGGAAAATTCGTACCAATTTGAGCTGACTAATATTCTAAACATTCAACTCAAAGTGCACGAAAATTCAGATCATTAATAGAAGAATTTAGAGGATGAGATAGAAAAGATAGAACTAATATAATAGAAGAAGAAGAAGAACACTGAACAAAATCAGAGTAAACACGAAAACTCACAGTGGAATGAATAAATTGTATTATAACATAACTTTGAAATGCAATTTCTGAATCAGTACTTACATATCATATCATAGAATAACTCATATACATCACAGCGGAAATAATCTCTACATAACTAATTAATGGTGAAGCCTTCTGCTTCCAGCTCCTCCAAGCGAATCTGTACAAGCCTGAAACACTTGACTGCCCGTACAAATTTGGGCACCCAAGAGTTTAGGAAAAAACAAACAAAATAAACTCTGGGTCAATCATGGGACTGGTGTGAGTAAATTCCGACCATACTGTTTAACTTTGAAAATTTCTTTTCAAACAAGAAGATAATAGTAAGACCAGTCCACACATAAACATGGACGGTTTTTACCTTACTATAATCCAAAATACTTTGAGATCAAACCCCAGTGATATTATAATAATGTCTACTCAATTAAATAATCAAGTAGCAGAACGCTTGCATCTCACGTTCTACATATATATATATATATATATATATATATATATATATATATATATAGTATAAAAATCAAAAACCGCAGGGTGCTTATTGGAGAATGGATTCCAACAGACAAGGTATGGGAGCACCTTCTGATCAGTGTACTCTAGAGGGGATACACTCAGGGTTCAACAAGAACGTCTTGCAACCCGACCACACATGACCGCTCACTCATTTAGCTTGAGTGTCGTGAATATATTGCCACCACGGTTGTAGGCCATCCAACCATCATCCAAAGATACAGAATCGAAAAGAAGTATAAATATGAATTTTCTCTAGATCGGTGACAATACACCCTGCTTGGGGATGACCCAACTAGCCATGCTGCCTAGCCCAACTTCTATCATTCCCGGTTGTGAGGCCCAGAGGCTACGTCTATCTTCAGAACATCTGATCACCATTCACTTTGAATGCCACATCATCAAATCCTTAATCACATATTGATTACACAAATGCATGTTGAGTGTAGAATAAAGAGAAGTTACCTTCTCCCCACCAACTTGGTATATTCGTAAAAATCAAAGGCGTGACCGTTGGAAATACTCTGTCAGACACTCGTCCATACAAGTTGTCCTGGGACTGGACAAACATAAAACACCATCCTGGAACTGGACGTCCCTTGCATTTGACTCCGTCTTCAATTATCTTCATCATATCTAATTCGCAGCGCTTATGCCTATACGGAGTGGTTTCCGGATAATATATCCAATCGGTCTCTCCGTATTGACAACGATGGTCAAAACACTTCGATAGTCGGTTATTTAACCATCGAAGTAAAAACAAACATTCATTCAAATGTATACTAGACATCACACAAACACGGGTACTTCTTATTTAACATTCGTTTTTATTCTTCGAATTCCCATTTCTTACCAGATATTTCTCAAATCCCGTTTTAGCCCTTTTTACACTTCTTGGAAAACATTTCCAGTTATTATAAACTCTTATTCTTTCATTGTTCCAGAAAATATACGTTATTAACGTTCAAAACATTTCCATTCTTTTCACGTTATTTATTTTCTACACTTGGATAATATATCCTAACTTCATTGGAAAAATATTTCCAATTTCATTTTAAACATTTTAATCTGCCAAGCGTTCACTTTAAAACATTATTCACTTTAAAATGTGAATATCATTTCTATTATAGAAATCTGAGCAATAACTTATTATTCAAGTAATAAATACCATTATCTTGTTTACCGAAATCTCTTTCCTGATTTATATTCCCATTTCACTTTATAAACTCTGTTTCAACGTCAACTCCTTGTTAAATCAATATCAAGCTTATAACTACATATTGATTACATATGCTATTCTAATTTGTTGGTTTAATACTAAATATTAATTATCCTATCAGAATCATAATTCCTAAAAATAATTAACTTTTAATACATTCGACATCGTCGAATCCTAGTTACAAATCCTAACGGTTTAATTTTAATCACATTTCGAATATCGAAATGTTGTCATCGTTTTCTAACACGATTCTCCAATTTCTCTTTCTAAAACTGATTCTTATATTTTCTTACAACATCGTTATTTCTTACTTTCGGATAAGTGGATTTCAACTAAATTGTTACATTTCCTAGGAAGTGCTGCCATATATAAAAATCATGCTTAAGTTTGGTTAACAGCGTTAATTCATCGCTACAGTTCAAAACTTGTCATACGCTGTACTATTTTCCTTTATAACTAATCGCGACATAACAGTCACGCTTAAGCCTAATCAATAGCATTTTATTTTATCGCTATAGTTCAAAACTTGCAATCCGCTGCTATATGCCACTTTATAACTAATCTCGATGTCATTTTCCGTTACAAAAATCTTGACATCTCTTTCTGTTACAAAAGTCTTGACATCTCTTTCTGTTACAAAAATCTTGACAACTCTTTCTATTACAAAAAACTTGACATCTCTTTCCGTTACAAACTGATATCGTTTCTCGATAATAGCGAAGCCGTTCAAGTTGGGGTATTCTATTTACCTCTCAGATCTTGATCGACAACGTTCTTACCTTAGAACAGATATAAGTCTATACTCTAATCCGTTATTACTTATAATATACATCAAATCGTATTTCCTTGGTTTATTTTGGCATATGGTTTTATAACACCATATTCATACTTTTAAATCTTCGTTGTTTATGATTATTTATTTTAAACATTTACTCTTCGCTTTAACTTTATTTCGCAGTTCTATTCATACTTCTTTACAAGGACCCAGTTAATCTAATAATCATTTTTCAATTAAACAGTTGATTTAAATCAACTTCATTCCATCAGTAAATTCGTTAACTGATTTTAATTACTTCTTACCATTAGATTAATATATTTAATCTAATAATATTTATAAATAATTATCCAAATATTTAATCGTAGGATAATTTCTACTTGATACTTATTTAAATGTCAAAAATCGTTTTTATTTACTTTATAAAAACGAAATCTAAAATACTGGTTTACAATAGAACTTCTATTATAAATTTAAATCTTTTCTTTAATTATAAAAATATGATTTTTATAATTAACTTTGTTGGTTTGTCTGACGGCCAATCAACTTCTTTAACAAAACGATGGTTTTATGGTCGCCTGTTGTCACCTTCTAAATCGATATCGTTTATTTATTTCATCACCACAATTTGTTGAATTTCCATTCAACATCAATGTTCACATGGGGTTTTACTGACATTTGGGTTCAAACAGTGCATAACACAAAACAAACAGTACATATAAATATTGTGGAACCCGGTTGGATTCCTCCAACCGGTTTCCGCATCCACAGATGTTAGTCAAACAATTATCACTGATTTCATACTAGGGAAGATTTATAATCGACGGAATCAGTGTCCAACCGGTGATGTGTACATATGCAACGATATATAATATTAAACCAATTTAATTGTAATCTACCAAATCGACCATCACACAGCATTCAAACAACATTAAAATATATTAAAATATTTTAAAATAGATTAGAGTTAGTGATTTTACTCACCTTGCCGCGTTAACCGTTAAATAACGATTTGCGTCAGTCGGTCTGATCCGGCGTTTTATTCTGCCAACTCACTAAACTTCGAACATCATCCTTCACCAATGAGTTTGCCATCAAGCTCCACCGTTTAAACATAATACCGTTCTTCCGCCGTCATGACCAAACGCTCCAATATCTCGGCCCACTCAAACCATTTCACAATCGCATGTATACAGTACATGCTTCTTCTACCGGAACTCCATAAGTGGCATGCCTACTGTAAATCAAAAAAAACCCTCACTGCATCGTTCTATGAACGTCCATCACCATCAGTTCACCACGAAAAATGAACTCGAGCTTTTGATACGTTCTCTGTTCACAATTCCAACACCTCACTGCACAGTAAAGTTGTGAACAAACATAACCGAACCTCCCTCCGAACCTTTTCGGTATTCTACTTGCTTCTCCACGAGATCATTCACCAACTCGTTCCTCTCGCCGCCTTACTTCACTACTTGGAACGCCCGCCCATACCACCTCCTATATATGGACAGTTCGCATTTCCTTGTTTTCATAGAATCATACCACATGTCCCTTTTCTCCTGGCCAACTCATTCGCTCCTATTTGTGTTTTATAACTACTGCTATTACATCACTTTATACAAGTTCTAACTGAAAATACCATTCCAATCCTCTCCACAAACTCTCCTACCTGGTATTCCCGTCCACGTGGCGCATGCACTCCACGTCACCTCTTTCCACAACTCTTGTTCTTGCCATGAAGTAATTCTATTGGCTCATGTGCGTAGGCGGCTCCTTGGGAAATCCCAACAGCCACTTTTTTGTACTTGGAAATAGAGAAAGTAACTTAATTTTGCATGGAAAAGGGAGTCAACCCACCAAAAAGAAGCAATTGAATTTTTTCTTAATTCCTGTACAAATCTTTAAAACGACTTATATTATGAACCGGAGGGAGTATATACCCTCCTTGTATTTCTTGTCTTCCCCTTTTGTATTTATATTCTTGCTCACGTAATGCCACCTCCACTCATAAATACCAAATTTATAGCTGATAAGCATGGGTTTAAACCTGCAACTTATTTCTCCCCTGTACCTTGAACAGTCCGCTCCTTTAATACCCCATTCCAGTTTTCGAAAACCATTACTCAACTTTCATGGCTCCACCCTTCTCAGTATAATAACCGCCATTTCTTCTTCAAAACCCCAAGTTTCTCCACCATTTCCAAGTCTTGACCCCATGTTTTCCCACGTGCTCCACGTTATCAAAACCGCCCATGAATCCTTCACCAAAGAACCGCACACTCTCTCCTCCTAGTCCCTATCACGTGAACTTCCCCTTCTTTATTCACTCACGCATTGTATGGATCCAATCGAACCTCATTCTACTACACAACCATTCACCATGCACCCATGTTTTTCAGTCCACCGTCACCCTTATTCACCAAACACCTCCAACCTCCCTTCACGTCAATGCTTTCCAAAGCCTTGGCTTCACCGTTCGAGTTCGGGTTCCAGTGCCCTGACCGAAATGATCACCTTCCCACTTCTCAGTAGAACCCGCGCCAATCACAAGAACCCATGCAAGCTGATACTTCACGCACTCCATGCACTGACGAGAAGCACTGGTCCATAGATCCAAAAATGAAGCATCTAAGTGAAAAGGCAAGCTTCAGGATTCAACGTATTAATGGTTGTTGATTTTCGATAAGTGTTTGAATAGGAGAGGGTGGGATTAGTGTGCCTTTCTTTCAGAACTAACTTGCGTTTATATAGGAAGAAGAAGCTTAAGTTTTAAGCAATAGACGGTACAAATAGGCATGTCGTGAGTATTAGGGTAGCACGTAACTTTTTTTTATATACTCCCTCCAGTTCCAAATACTTGACATTTTGTGAAGTACTCTAATTTTCTAAATATATGACGTTCTAAGTTTGCTTTCTTTTCCAATGTATTTTTATTCCCTCAAATGGCAGCTGGAAGGATGCTTTTTTCTTTGATTTTGTTCCAGGGTGATACTATTGGTGAAGCATTCTATTGGCTTTCTTTCCCAATGCATGTTTGTTCCCTCAAATGGCAGCAGGAGGGATACTTTTTGCTTTGGTTTTATAGAATTCACGTTAATTTTTGGTGAAAGCATTTTATTGTTAACTTTAATTAATGCAGTTCTTACTTTTCTTAATATGTGTGAAAAAGTCTAAAACGACTAATATTGAGAACTGGAGGGAGTATATATGTAGGCATACTGTTCTTTCAAGGTTAGGCTAGATTTACTTAATCGCGAAGGAAAGTGGATTACACCTGACCAGAAAATGCCTCCCTTTAATATATACAAAAATCAAAATTTACTTTCCTGCTAAGTATTACAGCACGATAGTCAGCATGAAATAAGGAGGAGGTATGTTTTTTTTTTTTTTTTTAGACTAGGGTTGGGGAGTGATAGGCATGTGAATTTTCCTTTCCATGAAGTATTAGAGTCTAGAGATAAGGTCATGGCTAGTATAGTAGGGAAATGGTGTTTTTATATGTTTATTTAATTAATTAAAAATCTCAGTAAAATTCTAAAAATTAATTTATCACTATGTCTCAAAAGAACCCTGTTCAAATTCGAATCTGATATCTAGTTATTTCGAATAAACCGTTACGGTCGATGAACGATTCTACAGCGACTTTCTGAATATTTGATTTGGACATATCTTGCAATCTGTACGATGAAATCTTGGTTTTTCACTTCTGTTAGAAAGATACAGTTCAACAGATTCCAATATTTCTTGTTTCGAAGAAATCCGACAAATAACGAGTCATGTACACTCAGTTGAAGTTCAGAACGTTAAATTACGAACTGCAGCGTCGTTGTGAGCTCGATTTATAATTAATATATATTTATATACGTTCAACTTCGTTTTAATTAATATATAAATCCACTTATATTACAAATCCAATATTTAAACTGATTTAAATATTCAAATATAAACCGACAAAAAATGCGGGACGTTACACTTACCATAATCAATGTGAACTAATGAATCTCCAACTCAGAATCTATGGCTAAGGAACTCCAAATAATTCGATAATATGAATCAATTTGAATTTTATCTTTCTTAAGCACAGTTGTTTCTTTGCCTCCCTCGGTACCTAAACATTTATAGCATCGAGTGGTCTAACAAAGATTGTTTCACCACTCTTAGCTTCGTTTAAACGTTTTGGTACCCACACCCGTTTATATAACTATCCACTATTATCTATTAAAGTACCTTTTGGAACCCAAATTCGTTTAGAATTATTCAAATTCATTTTGTTATTTTTTGGAATCCAAACATGTTTAGATGAATTGTTTTTAAATGAGTTATCATTTCATTTATGATTTAAAGACCCTTTGAAATTATTAGATTTCAAAATTTCAATTCGATCGTTTTCAAAACCATTTAAAGGATTTTTAAAATCATTAGGATTTTGTTTTTCTACTTGATCAAATCCAAAACCAAGTCCCCTTTTATTCAAAACAAAAAATTGGTTTTTTGACAACATATTCAACAATTTCTCTCCTTTAGAAAATTTAGTCAAAGTTGACTCAAGTTGTTGAATTTTAAATTTAAGATCGCTATTTTTTATCATTAAATTTGAACAACAATTAATAGTGATTTTCCTCTTTTCACCTTTAGTTTGTTTTAAAAACAAAATTTTGTTTTCAAGTGCTTTGATTTTAGCATTGGACTTAGAACTTTCAATTTCAAATAGTTTTCACTTTTCAAAATCAAGTTTTTCAGATTCTCTAAGCTTTTCAATCTCCTTCTCAAAATCACGATTTTTGTACTTCAAATTTACGTTTTCACTTTTAAGCAACTCAAAATCAGTTTTGAATTTCAAAAGATCATTACTCAAAAATTGACATTTTTCGCATTCTAAAAACGGTGAATTCTTAACTTTTTCAAGTTTTCTTTCTAAACTGTTATTTTCTTGAACTAGTTTTGACCTATCAGATTTCAATTTCTTAACTTTTACTTCAACAGAATCAACGGTTTTTGTGAGATTGTGACACATTAAAATTAAATCTTTATAAGTAAAATTCGATACCTCACTTGAATCCTCTTCACTACTTTCTGATTCAGACTGTGCCATGAGACACAAATTAGCTTCCTCTTCATCACTGTCAGAAACTTCTTCTCCTTCCTCGTCATCCCAAGTAGCAGCAAAAGCCTTCTTCTTTCTTCTGAACTTCTTCTTCTTCTTTTCATTCTTAAGCCGTGGACAATCTGGTTTGATATGTCCGGTTTTCTCGCAATTGTAGCAAAACACTTCATCGTCTGAGCTTTTTGAACTTTCGGACTTGTTAGTTTTTGAATTCTTCTTTTGTGGCTTGTAATTTCCTTTTGCCCACTTTCTCAAAACCATGGCTAGCTCTTTAGAGGGATCTTCATCATCACTTTCAACAGTATTATTTAGAGCGATCGTCTTTTTCTTTGATTCAGAATTCTTTCGTTCTTCTCTTGCTTTTAACTCCACCTCGTAAGTAATCAAATTTCTGATCAACTCTTCCATGCTTATTTTATTCAGATTTTTTAATTCTTGAGTCGTCGTCACCTTAGCTTCAAAATTCATCGGTATCACTCTCAATATTTTTCTGAACAATTCCACTTCGGTATAAGTTTTGCCAAGAGCTTTTACATTGTAGACTAGTGGTGAGAACACTACAACAAAATGACCCTATTACAACGGTGGAACACCGTTGTAATATACATTTTACAACGGTGGGCTAACTGTCGTGTATTAAGAAGTTGTAATAAACTAAAATCTTTTACAACTTTTTTGCACTGTTGCAACGCCGTTGTAATATGTATATTTTACAACTTTTTTCCACCGTTGTAATAGACTTTATTACAACAGTTATGCGCCGTTGTAATAACTACTACAACTGTTATGCACCGTTGTGATTGACAGTTGCTTTTTTTAAAAAATAGACATTTTTTGTAACTGAAATGAACAATACACTAAATATAGCGATACTCCATAAGCAAAACAAATATTACAGTTATTTGCGAACTAATTTATTTATATACTCAAATTTTCAATAATACAAACAATAATTTTTAGAAAATATTTCGCGTATTATTACATGATCATACACCAACTTGCGTTCTGGACATGAAACAACAATGACACATAAAAAACACTTCCAAACAAACAGGCCTGGAAACATGACATGAGAGACTCACTTGCAACACCATTAAGTTGAGTTCCTTGACTTGCAACTAAGAGGAGGCAAGCTGCCAATCGAAGCTGATGCATCAGGAAATCCACAAGATGATTACTTCATCTCAAGTCACCCCAATAGCATAAGAACCACAGCTTCAACATAGCAACACTATGGACCAATACACATCAACCAGAGAAACACTTGGCCTCAAACAAGCCGACACACCAAGCATACCATCTTCTACTGCAATTCTGCACTACCAGTTTTAGAAAATATACTAACTCAAGTTTAGGAATTTCAGCGCATCCACGCTTTGGCAGCAACTCAGTCTGTTATATAACAAAATAATACTAATAACTTTATACTAATAATTTTATTCATCCTAAGGTGGTGTACTAATTTTTTATCAACGAGCATAGGCGAAAACTTAACAAAATTATGTTATGTCCTTGCCAAAAAACTTCAAGGGGTGAAGTTGCCTCAACAAACATTTTGATTATGACATCAATTATTGTTTCCATTCCTGCAGGTGAACATCCCATATCGAATGCTATTAATATTTCCTAACAAGTAGTGTAGATTCTTTTTGTTGAAAAAAAAAAGAAAAGTCATTGAGGATACAAATGCTACAACATCGTTAATAGCATTAATGCAAATGAGACCGCATGTGTTAACACTAGCAGGCATAGCTATGAACCTACCACAACAAAATGTCAAACAGAAGATAAATCAAAGTATGATAAACTCACACTTCATGCGAAATTAAAGCTCAAACTCATCTTCACGAAGCGTCTGCAATGGCAGCTTCAAGTAAGCCTTGAGCATCTTCTGATGAATAAGGACTCACTACTTTCAAGCCTGGAATAGCTTCAAGTTAGCAAAATCAAATTTAACAAAAACCACAATGCTCAATAAATAGGTAGCGTTTTTCTACATGGATTAGAAGTCCCTTTGTTAAAGCATATAGTTTATCATTTTATGGAAACTAAACCTCTACTAAAAAGATTTAATACTACTAGAACTGCGTATTATAGCCAAAGAAGTAACCATCACCCAAACAGTTGATGTGCTTGATAAACTATCTTTCCATTAAAAAAAATTATAACACTCATCACTCACATACATAATATCATCTCTTTATGTGCACGTGCTTACTCTCTTTCAATCTTTTGTAGGAACAAGGATGACATTCATGATACTAAATGCAAACTCGAAGTTTGGTAAATGTACTATAAAGCTGGTGACGACCAGACTGGTTCAAAAAAGAAAAACTAACCATAAACATCTAATGATTTCATTGACGCTAACTGTTATATACCAAATACTTGAATGGTGAAACAGCTTTCAAGCATAGTTAGATTTTTTTTTTTTTTTTTTTTTTTTGAATTTTCCACCGCTGGTCCAATAATTATACAAGGTAGTTCAACATATAATATCTCATCAACAAAAAAACCACTGCACAAAATTTTACCAACTAAAAAGACCAAATATATTTTCCCTACAAGATTTGCAATCTCAGAAGAAACCACTAACATGTATAACATCAAATTTTCAATCATCACATAAGTACTTTAAATATGCCTAGAATTTCAGACCAAATAATACCTCTTTTGCAGTGCTGGAATTTGAGTAAAATTTTGGAAGAAAAGATGTTGTTGGACTAAGCCTTTCCACATTCCCGAATACCTGGAAATATAACAAATACATTAGAAATTAAGCAGTGGATAACTAAATTTCAGAAATATAATATTAAACATAGCGACAAAGTGATTTTTTGTCTGACAACACCCAACATCTTCAACTTATGGAATCAAGAGTAGATCGATATTGACAGATGCACGATAACAAAACAGAACCGAAGATGAAAATTATGAAGTTCGGAAATGAAATCCTAAATCTATGGGAATGGAAGTGGAACTAACAGGACACTTGGAAATTTGACAAATAAAAGATAAACAAATAAAATGCCAAGCTTACTGATCCCTCCATCACCACAGTAATGTACCAAATCTGTCACTCTTTGTTCTAGATCCCGTCTACCCTGTATTGCACTCGATATTTCCCTCTTTCTCCTACGAACTCTGATAAATCCGAACACCAAAAACACCACAAAACCCTAAAATACATTTGATACTCTACCTCACACAACCAGAGCTACATCGACCTTCTCTATCGTTTCCCCTTGGCTCAAGCTTGCTGTCGTTTCGCGCTTCAGTGACCCCTTCATCGGAGGTAGGATCGATTTTGAGGCAATTAGCAATTGGAGTTATTGAGGCGTAGGTTTTTATGATGAAGGAGGAATTAGGATCGATTTTGACATATGGAAGAGAAAAGGAGATTATTGAATACATGTTGGGATCGATTTAGGCGGAGGAATTGGGAACGATTCTGAGGAAGAGGAATTGGGATCCAATTTTTGGAAGACGCGGTTTTACTTTTGAGCCCACTAGAAATACGACACAAATTTACTTTGGAGCCAAATTTTTGGTTTTGCCGCCTTTGTTTCATGGTTTTGCCCATGACCTCAATTTTCCATCAGTTGCAATAAATTTTTTAAGTTTTACCAAATTTATTTCATTGTTTTGCATTACCATTACCATGACCGTCCGATTATTAAGTATAAATTATCTAATAGTAATTAATAATAATTAGTATTAATTTGTAAAGTTATCATTGAATATTAATTATCAATTATTCTCAAATGTTAATATTACTAATCATTAAAAATTAGTTATTATTAATATTTAATAGGTCTCTATTGCAACAAATAGAAAAAAGAACTACTAAAAATAAGTTTAAACAACTTTCTAATTTAATTATTAATTATTTGAAATTAATTACTAGATAATAGTTATTACTTCTTAATTATTAATATTAATGACTAATTCTTAATTATTAATTTTTTTTTTAATAATAACAATATTATTATTATTTATTAACTATATTTTGTAATTATTCTTCTTAATTGCTAGGTATTAAATATTACAGATTGATTATTAATTATTACTTCCTAATTGATTATTAATAGTAATTATTAGTTATTAATTATAAATAATCAATATAAATGTATTAAATATTAAATTTTAGTTGTAAATTATATTAAAATATAGTCATATATTACAACAGTCAAAAATTAAAAGTTGTGATAGGCTTTTATTACAACTGTCAAAATAACACCGCTGTTAAAAATAATTTTATTACAACTTTTCTGGAAAATAGTTGTAAAAACATTTATTACAACGGTGCTTTTACCACCGTTGTATAATTAAAGTTGTAATATGGTGTTTTTGTTGTAGTGGAAGTGTCCATACATCTCTTTTATATCTCATTCTTTTGCATAGAAATTTTTTCAAATTCTTTGCTGAGTAGAGCGAGACGAGATTCCTTAGCTTGAGATGTGCCTTCGTGTGTGACCTCAAACGTATGCCATATTTCCTACGCAGTTTCACAATGAGAAATTCGATTAAATTCAGTTTTGTAAAGAGCACAGCTTAAAGCATTCATCGCTTTGGCATTAGTTGAAAATAATTTTTTATCATTCGCATCCCACCTGTCTTTCAATTTAGGAACTTTAACAATATTAACAATAACTGCGGAAGATCTATAACCCGTTTTAATAATATCCCATACATCATAATCGACTGAACTCAAATAAATTTTCATCCTAGCTTTCCAATTGGCATAATAAGTTCCATTAAGAATTTGTTGCCTAGCTATGGACTGACCCTCAGAAAAAGCGTTATTAGATAGTATCACGACTCCAGAGTTAAAAATAATAATAAAATACCGGCTCTGATACCACTTGTAGGATCTAAATTAACCCTAGAGGGGGGTGAATAGGGTTTATCGCAAATTTTTGCTAAGTAATTAAATAATAACAACACAGATAATGATTAGAATAAATGCGGAAAATAAATAACACACAGATATACCTAGCTTCAGCAAAACCCTGCCTACTGCTGCATTCCCTAAGGTTTCTACTAGGTGTTAAAACAATCTCTATGCTTACAATCCCCTGTAAACCCGCGACACTTTCTCCCAACTATTCTTAACCCTACGTTCAAAACCATACACTGGTTTCTAACCCCAAAACTAGATTTCCCCGAATTACAAACCCGTAATTCGTCTCCCTAGTTTTAGAGACAAATTAGAAAACTATAACTCGATTACAAATTTAAAACAAAAAATAAATAATAAAATAATTAAAACAAGACCACTTAATAAATAAAAACCCTATATTTAAATATGCTTATCCCTTAAAGAAACTTGGTTGGCCATCTTTTATTTGTTGCTTTCCCTTTTATTTCTATGGTGACGGCGGCTTCCTCCTAGGGTCTCTCTAGGAACGATATTCTTCCCCAAATCAAGTTGCAATTGATAAATTTGGATCTGAAATTCTTCTGTAACTCGAATGCTTATGTTCTTCAATTGATTTGCCTTGGGATAGTGATTGCTGTCCTCTATAAGTTTTTCTGATTTGATATTGACTGCACTTGAATTTTTGTTCTATGAATTTGATCGTAGATTGCCAGTGATGATAGGTGTAATTTATAGGATTAAAATCCGTAAATATCTATGATTTGATATGATGATTTGGTTATGATATATACAAAAACATAGGGGCTTGATTGGCTTTGATTTTTGTGGAATTTGAATTTTTCAAACATTCTGGAAATTTGTGTGATTTGAATTGGTCCTTGATTGTGCATGATTTCTGGAATTTTAACTTAGTCTTCCTTGACTTTGAAATCTCGATAGCTTCTTGAAATTTGATCCACTTGTGGACATTTTCAATATCATTTTTAAAATTGCTTTCTTCTTAAAAAACTATCTCGTACTTGAATTTAATCTGCTTCACAGAAAACCGATATGAATAGATGTTTTACACGAACATGCCTTTGCCTTGAAGCACTTAAGTAAGTACAGTTGCATCATGTTGCTATGTTATCCTTAGTACTGAATTTCTAATAAGAATGGATGTAATTTTGTTGTTGTTCGAGTATTTTGTTGCCCAAAAAATTTAACAATTGCTATATCTTCATTTTTCATGACTTATTTGAAATCTATCCCCATAAATAAGAACTGGTATTGCACTTGACTTTCCATTGAACATGTGGTCATACCGATCATCTTATAGCTAATATTCTTGGACTTGTATGTACCATGTACTTGACGGCTTCGACCATGATTTGATTGAATTGTTTCATTGGTCTGTATTTGAAAAACTCTTTTGTGTCATCTTGTATCCTTTCATATGTATCTGGTCATGCTCGAGGCTCTCGGCCTTATTGTAAACACTATGTCATTGCCACTGTATGCTTGTCTTAGTTCATCAGTATTGGACTGCCTTTATATTTCTTTTGAAAATGCACTCTCCTGAAACTTACTTGACATTATCATGCTCCTCTATGCACACATTAGCTTGTGCACTTATCTGTATATTTCCTTGTCCTTTATGCTGCTAATTCTGAACCATGTATACTTGTTGTTGTCATGCTCCTTTTGTAAACTGTTTTGGCCATTGCACCATGATTTTGTGCACCTACTTGTGTATATGTTTCTAATTTCTGAACTATGCTTAACTATGTCATATAGCTTTAAACTCCCTTGACCACTTTAAAAAAAACTGAAACTGATGTTCACTTTTGATACTTCTAGCTGTTATGATCTTGTATTGTTGCACCATGTCATTTGTCCATTTATACTTATGTCACTTTGATCTGTGATCTGCCATGATAAAATCACTTGAACTTGAGTGATCTGCCATGCTATTTCTAACCTTACTGTGCTGATAGCCCTGAGTGTGTCAACTTGAACATGTTCATGCTAGTGACCTTGATATATGCTGCATTATATTTGACCAGTTTGTTGTTCACCATTTTAAATGAAAAAACTAAACTATCCATATAATTTTGCACTTCTCTTTTGCTGTATTATCACTGCCTTCATCATTGAGTTGATCTGCCATTTGTGATCACTTGATTTGAGTGTGATCCTAAGTGGACAGGCTGATCCAAAATTGTTGCATTTTCGTGATATATTTGACCTAGCCATGTTGGTTCAACCATTTTTGCACACTGATTTGCATTGTGCACTGAGTCGAGATGGTCCATGTGGCTACTCCTCAGTTGCACACTGTATTTTGATTGGCGAAGCAATACACACGTGTATATTTTATGCATGCATGTATATGCAGTCGATCAAACCAATTTCCCTATCCCTGTACTATATATATACATATACACACACAAAAACTGATTGCCTTATGGTATTTACTGTGTTTCACTTGAATATAACAAGCTTTCTATACATAGAAGAATCGGATCAAGTCATGAAAAATGATGAGAAACACACCAGAAATCTAAGGCAAATAAATTTTTAAAATTAAAATTTATATTCGCATGCATTCAGTTTCCTTTCTATTGCAGTGTATTGTGTGTGTGTTTCATGTGACAGGTAAGCAGGTGATGCCTAGACTGACTGTGAGCTGTGAAGACAAAAGACAGGAACAATAGTGAAAGAGAAAGTGTCAGTATGTATGTGTCTGTTAACTGAGTGAATGTATAAATGTAGTGAGGAAAAGACTGTATACTAGAGTGATGAGAGTTGTAGTGTGGAACAAATGTATAAAATGATAAATTTGTATTGATATTTGTAATTAACAAATTTGATTGAAATAAAATATTATTTCATTGTATTCAAATCAAATTGTCTATCGTATTCAAATTAATTCAGTTAGTACAATTCCATGTAAAATTATAACAGTGAATATACAATAGTGGAGTTAGAATGTTGTACTATTTCAGATTTTGAAATAAAATATTTAATTGAATAAATATATTGTGAATTGTGTATAATAGTATATTATTCAATAAATATTTATTTCTATGAAATGAAATATAAAATAGTACAATTACAAGCACATTTAAATAATATTATATGTTTGTTATCATCAAACAAAAATCATACAACACATTGTTGTACCCAACAATCTCCCCCTTTTGATGATGACAAACATATAGAAGATTTTGAATGTGTTTGAACGTGAAATATATTACTCCCCCTATTTGTTTGCTCCCCCTACAACTGAACTCCCCCTATATATGTGGAAAATATAAATAATGAAATTCAATTGACCATTCTCCCTCTAGATATTTAATTTTCAATCCTAAAATATTCTTGAATTAAATACTCACCAATCAAAAATCTTGACTATTCTCCCCCTTTTGTTATCATCAAAAGAATAATAGAAATCAAAACAGTGATGAATATAGACTAGAAATATAAATTCAAGTCAAGAGGGGAAATATATATCGTAAATCTCATTTAATCAAATAAAAATCATAATTGTCTAAGAACTAGTGGCATATTTCACATTGTAGAGAATGATGGATTTACTATGGATTTTATTGAATGAGGAGAGTTCAATAAAATTGAATATTTGAATATGAATTTTCAAAGAATTTAAATAAGCTCAAAATGTGTTAAGAACTTGCTAACCACGCATCGCCCAAAGGTCTTTTAAATGGGATTAGTAGTAACTTAACTTTATCCTCTCTAATGAGTTCCATCCATGCACAGCCCAAAGGTCTTTTAATGAGAATGGAAGCACATGGCGATTAAGGTAATTCACCCACGCATAACCGCGTGGACTTTTAAATGGGAGTGAATACCAAGGATAAATTATATATATATATTTTAAATTTTTATTTTCAAGATATTTTTCTTTCCAAAAATAACATGAACTCTCCAAATTAAATAAAACCATGATGAACGACAGAAATATGATAGACATAGAAGATGGTCATGAAATAAGCTCTAATTTAAAAATATTATAAAATTTGTCCAATCATCATGAGATTTTAAAATAACATCTCTTCTAGTTATGAATTATACCATAGTCACAACTCATCACAATTTCAAAAATCAATTATAATTTTGATGAGTTTCAAAAATGGTTCAAATTGGTCAATAATTTCAATTTTTGAATAAATAATCCAAAATTATTTTAAAATTGAAAATATCAATTTCAAGAGGGGTTTTGAAAATATCAATGCAAGTTGAAAATCAGTTTCAAAAATCAATCAGTAGAATGTGAAATTATCTAATATTTCTAAAGCTGATCGCTCTTAGACAATTTTAAAAGACTTGTACATGAAATTCGAATTGCCTATGGAATTTAACGAAATAAAGTCACTGATTTTCCAACCCATCATCTAATCATCAAGGTACTCAAACAAATCAAATCAATTTTCTTCTCAGAGCAGCACAAGATCATTTTCAAAGCAAGAACCACAAGTCAATTTTTCAGAGATTTTTTTAAAACAAGCACAAGAAATAGTCAACGATCAAATCTGAAGATAATTATTTGTAATCACTTGAAAAAAAATCAATTTTATAATCCAAGAAATTCAATAATCAATCACGAATGATTTCAAAATCAATATAATCAAGCTAAGTAAAAAAATAAAGCTTTCACAACTAATCAATCATGGCTTTCAAGCAGTCCACTGTATTGAGTTCAGTTTTTCAATATTTTCCAAAAATGAATAAGAAGAAACTAAAAACAGCAAAAATGTGTGAAATTTCATTAGCATTCATGAACATCATAAATTTCAAAATTATGATTTACAGTGTTCAAGATGTGCTCAAAATGTTATGACCCTGTCAACACAAATCAGCATAAAATAGAATAAATCGATAAATAAAAAGGAAATAAAATAAAAACAAGAGTTTGGAGATCATACCTATCTTATCATAATCAATGTGAACCAATGAATCTCTAACTCAGAATCTATGGATTAGAAACTCCAAATAATTTGATAATACAAATCAATTTGAATTTTATCTCTCTTAAGCACAGTTGTTCCTTAGCCTCCCTTGGTACCTAAATATTTATAGTACTGAGTGGTCTAACAAAGACTTTTTTACCACTCTTAGCTTTGTTTAAGCGTTTTGGTACCCACACCCGTTTATATAACAATCCATTATTATCTATTAAAGTACCTTTTGGAACCCAAATTCGTTTAGGCTTATTCAAATTCATTTTGTTATTTTTTGGAATCGAAACATGTCTAAATGAATTGTTTTTAAATGAGTTATCATTTCGTTTATGATTTAAAGACCCTTTGAAATTATTAGATTTCAAAATTTCAATCCGATCGTTTTCAAAACCATATAAAGGATTTTTAAAATCATTAGGATTTTTTTTTTCTACTTGATCAAATCCAAAACCAAGTCCCCTTTTATTCTGAACAAAAAATTGGTTTTTTGATAACATATTCAATAATTTCTCTCCTTTAGAAAATTTAGTCAAAGTTGACTCAAGTCGTTGAATTTTAAATTTAAGATCGCTATTTTCTATCATTAAATTTGAACAACAATTAATAGTGATTTTCCTCTTTTCACCTTTAGTTTGTTTTAAAAACAAAATTTTGTTTTCAAGTGCTTTGATTTTAGCATTGGACTTAGAACTTTCAATTTCAAATTGTTTTCAGTTTTCAAAATCAGGTTTTTCAGATTCTCTAAGCTTTTCAATCTCCTTCTCAAAATTACGATTTTTGTACTTCGAATTCACGTTTTCACTTTTAAGTAACTCAAAATCAGTTTTGAATTTCAAAATATCATTACTCAAAAATTGACTTTTTTGCATTCTGAAAACGGTGAATTTTTAACTTTTTCAAGTTTTCTTTCTAAACTGTTATTTTGCTTGAACTAGTTTTGACCTATCAGATTTCAATTTCTCAACTTTAAGTTCAATAAAATCAATGGTTTTTGTGAGAACGTGGCACATTAAAATTAATTCTTTAAAAGTAAAATTTGATACCTCACTTGAATTCTCTTCACTACTTTCTGATTTAGACTGTGCCATGAGACACAAATTAGCTTCCTTTTCATCACTGTTAGAAACTTCTTCTCCTTCCTCGTCATCCCAAGTAGCAGAAAAAGCCTTCTTCTTTCTTCTGAACTTCTTCTTCTTTTCATTCTTAAGCCGTGGGCAATCTGGTTTGATATATCCGTGTTTCTTGCAATTGTAGCAAAACACTTCATCGTCTGAGCTTTCTGAACTTTCGGACTTGTTAATTTTTGAATTCTTCTTTTGTGGCTTGCAATTTCCTTTGGCCTACTTTTTCAAAACCGTGGCCAGATCTTCAGTGGGATCTTCATCATCACTTTCAACAGTATTATTTAGAGCGATCGTCTTTTTCTTTGACTCAGAATTTTTTCGTTCTTCTCTTGCTTTTAACTCCATCTCATAAGTAATCAGATTTCCGATCAACTCTTCCATGCTTATTTTATTTAGATCTTTTGATTCTTGAACCGCCATCACCTTAGCTTCAAATTTCATCAATAGCACTCTCAATATTTTTCTGATCAATTCCATTTCGGTATAAGTTTTGCCAAGAGCTTTTGCATTGTAGACTAGTGATGAGAAGCATCCATACATCTCTTTTATATCTATTTCCTTTTGCATAGAAAAATTGTCATATTCATTGCTGAGTAGAGCGAGACGAGATTCCTTAACTTGAGATGTACCTTCGTGTGTGACCTCCAACGTATGTCATATTTCCTACGCAGTTTCACAATGAGAAATTCGATTAAATTCAGTTTTTTCAAGAGCGCAGATTAAAGCATTCATCGCTTTGGCATTAGTTGAAAATAATTTTTTATCATTAGCATCCCACCTGTCTTTTGATTTAGGAACTTCAACATTATTAACAATAACTGTGTGAGATCTATAACCCGTTTCAATGCCATGATCATCTAGGCACCTTCTGTGGAGATGCCTAAGCAAGTCTTCGCTAAGATCACCTAAAAAGGAAAAGTCTACGGTGTCTTGTCTACTATAAATTTTGTATAAAAAGTCTATTAGAGTGTCCCTATCTTCAAGTAACATCCAGAACAGGGTCGTGAGCTCGGCATTCTCCCTCAAGAGTCTTTCATAGCGCAATCAGACAGTTTTCAACCTGGGGGTCGCTTCTTTCTATTTGAAAGACAATAGTCTTGCAACGCTCTTGTCAAAATGGTAGCATCTATCGGATACGATGTTATACTCGCTCATTGCTTATTTAGCTCTCTAGTAATACGATCTACTTCTATCTCTTTCAAGACGAACGTACCTAAAACCTAACTTTTCCCTTTTCATCTATTTGGGAAAGAAAGAGGATAATTATCAAAAATAAAAGCAAAAAAGGATACCGCAGAAGTTACCATACCATGGAGGTAGGAACATAGGCTTGTTGAGTCTCAGTAGTATTATCACCCTTTAAGCTCAAGCCTTTCTCCAATTCTTGCGTGTTGGAGGAGTTGAGAGATCTAGTCGGAGCGAAGTTATGATCAAGAGTTTCAAGGTCATTATGTTGTGCTTCATCCTGGTCATTAGGAGCTAAGAAAATATCACCACGATCACCTTTATCTCCAGTAATATCTCTAAGGCCAATGCTGTTATCATCAATACAGATGGCTTTTTCCACTACAATATTGTCTTCTTTGTCATTAGCACTTGGTTCTTCTAAGGGAAAGTTATCTATAAACAGGAGTTTTGCTACATCAATCTCTGCTCTCTCAAGAATGATGTTTCCCTCCTTCACATGGGTCATCTTTGACATTAACCTTTCTATCAAAAGTGGATTAAGAGAAGGAAAGCTTAAGTCCGAACAATTTTCTACGTTATCTTCATAAATGTGCAGGAATGCATCTTTGAAGGAGTAAACCATAATATCATCCAAGGTGATTAAGAGAAAACAAGAGAGCATTTGTTTGTCATCATTAATCATGTCAATAGCTTTGGTTAGGGAGGCCCTATTCTTATCAAGCTTGTTACTAAGAAAGGCATTCTTCTCCTTAAAAAGAGAATTTTGTTCTTGTAAAGAAAGGCAACTAGAGTTAACTATAGTGGTTTCTTCCTTAGATCTTTCCAAAGTTTCTTTTTAGAGTTCCGATTTCCTCGGTTAAAGACAGATTGACTCCCTTCACCTTAGCTACTGAAGATTCTACTTTAGCAGGAGCGGTTTCTAACATTTCCTGTTTCTTCATCATATTCTCTTTGGTGTTAATAAGAGCAATAATTTCTTCTTTCAAAGAAAAGTTTTTTCCCTAAACTTCAGTAAATCAGGGGAAGCCTTAGAAATATCCTCATGCAGTAACCATTGTTTGACAGCCTGAAAGAGATAAAAGCATGTCAGAAATGAATAATACGACCATGAAGCCAAGAAAAGCAAGAAATAAAGTTCATACCAAAACTTGTTGGCCAACTAAAGAATGGCGATAGTTAGAAAAATCAGAAAGAGAGGACGGACAACTAGCACTAGAAAATGAGGAAGAAGACATAATTCGTTTGACCAATTCATCAAAACCCTCAGCAATGGGAGGCACGGAAAGCCCTTGAGAATTAAGATCCTCAGAAGAAGAGGCAAACCTCATCGCATCATTGATCTCGTTAAAAGTTCCAAGGGTCTCAGGCAAGTGAGCATCCATTAGGGGAGTCGTCCTTGAGAGATGATCATAGGAGAATTGACGACCGCATCAAGGCAAGGGGTTTGGTCCACAGTACTCTTGGGTCCCTTAGATGGGGAACGCCCAGAAACCACACTTATAAGTTTTCTTTCGTCAGAAACCACACTTATAAGTCAACTAGCCCCTTATCCGCAAAGCTAGGGAGTTTGGGGGATATATCTGCAATACAAAAGGAATATAAATAAATATGTATGATTAAAGAAACCGAGAAAAGAAAGTAAGAGGAATAATCAAATCCCATACTTGGAGTGTTAAAACTACCAGTTACCAGAAGGGCATCGTATAAAGAAAAACCGGGTCTCCCAGTATTTGAACCTCACTACTCCTTCAGATAACAGTTTCTTTGTGGGGTTCGCATGAAAGTTGCGATGGTTTACATCATTAAGCTTGGAAGGACGAACCAAGCAATCAAGCAGTGAAGGACTTAAAGAAGAATTACCATCACTACAACAAATTGACTATATTACAACTGCAGTTTTACAACAGTGGCAAAATGACAGTTGTAAAAAAAGTTTTTTACAGCTTTTTTTTTAAAGTTTCAATAAACTTATTTCCAACAACTCTTGTAGTTTACCAGTTGTAATAGATATGTATTACAACATTTCTTTCTAACTTTTATAATAGATGCATATTTTGCAATCTTTTTCTTTACCACTTGTAATAAACGATATTTTTTAACAACTCTATTTTTCTATCAGTTGTGATACAATCTTTTCCTTTTTGCACTGAAATAATAAATTGATAATTATAAATAAACAAAAATATTAATAATCAAATATTATAATTGATAAAAATATTGGTATTACAATTTAATAATTCATAATAATCAGTAGTTAATTCGAAAATATGTGATAACTAATAATTGCAATCACTATGTAATAACTAATAATAATCAATAAGTAATAATTACTTATAATTACTATTACAATTCAATAATTAATAAATAAGAATTATTTTTTAATAAAATATAAATAATCAATAATTAAGAAGTAGTAATTAATATTTAACTTACCATATTATATTAACTAATATTAATAATTATATTCACTATGTAAAAACTAATAAAAATTAATAAGTAATAATTACTCATTATTACCATTAAAATTTTAATAATTAAAAAATGAGAAATAATTCTTAATAAAATATTAATAATCAATGATTAAGAAGAAATAATTAATATTTAACTTACCACATTAGATAACTTTCAAAACAGTAATTAGCATATGGTTTTAGTAATCCACTCCCTAAATTTAATTAATTTCACGTTAACCTCCTCTCAAAACAAATAGACCAAATATCAAATTTTTCCCACGTGTTGAAATTTTGGCTCCATTCCGGAACAAGGTCTACCCACTAACTCAAAATTTGAAACTTTCCTCCAAACGCTCTGTAATAAATAAACCCTATATTTCATTGATTATGTCACCTCTACCATTTCCAACCACATATTTCTCCTTTTTCCTCCTTGCCGTATCCATGGGCTCTCCTCAAACTAGGTATAGCTCCTATTCAACTCCTTTTAACAATCTGACTCCTCACATCAGATCAAAGGTGCTAAATTTGCATCTCCACTTCAAACATAATTCGCTCTACCTATTCTACCCTAATTGGCGGCGGATCCGAGTCGATGAACTCACCGTGTTTTAGATCGAAGGAAGCATGAATGGTTTCATTGAGATCAAAGTCAACGATGGGTTTTGTCAGTTTCAGGTTTTTCGGGTATTCGGCTGTCAGATTTTTGTCTATTTGGGCTCAGCTTTGATTAAGTGCATTTCAATGATGTGAACCGGTTTCGTATATTTAGAGGCCTGGGTGAAATTTTCAACGATGTATAGCGAAGATTCAAGCCTGGAAGAAAATCATGTGAGTTTATTCCAATCATCCAAGTTACGAATGAGAACAGTATACTGTTTAAGAATACTCCTATGACTCATCACGGAATGAATTACTCGTACAAGCCATAACAGTTCTATTTGAACAAAATATACCCCTTTAATGTATCTGCATAAAACTTATTTAGATTTACAGAGTTTTCCTAATTTGATTTTAGGAGTAGAAAACTTAGCAAAAAGAATCTTGGATGCAATAATCTCATTAGCAAATTCAGTATTATGAACTACATCCCAACTCACATATCTCGACCCTATTGGACATGGTGATGCAGTCGGCTGCCCGCTGGTCATCCTATCCTTGTAGTTGTAAGGCAGCCCTCCATGCCCATAACATGCCATTAATGGGTTCTCAAATCCTAACAGAAAGTTCTCAATAATTAAATGCATATTCCATCAAATTTGTATGAAGGAATCTGATTTACTTCTAAAATTAAGTTTAAGTGAGCACATAGAGCATGATGGGTACCGTATTTGGTGCAGTTAGTAAGAAGATCATATCTTATGTTATACTTATTAGTGTAAACAATCTTAGCACCTGTGTAAATGGAGGACAGTTCATGGAAAAGTTCACTGAGCCCTACATTGAAAATTTTAGCAGCATTGTTGTAGTTTGCCATGCATCCAAATGACTCGACTGCACTATCCAGTTTCTGTCTCAACGCAGGCGTTTGAAGCAAGCAACCGATCTGCCCCGCATTGTATATCCATATCCCGATGATTAAATGGTTTGCAAAACATTTAACAATTATTTGTATTCACTTTGCTAGAATTTATTTCTCTGCATTATACACGAACAAACTTTTCTCCTTTTTACTATCCACCTAAGCAGCATCCTGTAGTTTTGCATTTTCTTTTTTGTATTTATGTATTTGTTTATTTTTGGTGGAAGTCTAACATATATATTTTTTCTTATTTACCTACAGTTGTAGCCAAAAGTAGAAGTAAATGGTTTGGCGATGTTCACTCATTTTGGTACTCATTCTTATACTTTTTCCTTTTTATTTCTCTTTTTGGTTGAACTGTTCTTGTAAAGGCCCGTAAATCCGTACCCTTTAAGTTGACGAATTTACAACCCACGTCCAACCCAAATTGCACGAAATTACGAATCTTTAACAGAAAGAAAGTAGAGGATGAGAAGTAGAGAGAAAGAAATAATAGAATAGAAGAAAGAAGAAGAATAGCAGATCAGAATCTCATAGCGGAACGAATAAAATATAATATATCAAATCTCTTTACACAAAAAGAAACTATATATATGTACTAACCATCAGAGTGCCTCATATATCAGACACAGTGGAAATAAATTCTAAATAACTAACGGTGAAGCCTTTTGCTTCTAGCTCCTGAAACACCACCGAAACCTAACCTCAAAATCTACTCGGTCTGACCTGAGCACATTTAAGCAAATCAAAATTCATCCGGATTAGTCTGGAATACTTTTCAGTGATAAATTCATAACAAACAAATTGCTTAACATTAGAAATCTTTTTTGAAAGAAAGGATAATAGTAAGACTAGCCTACACATAAACACAGACGGTTTTTACCTTACTTTAACCCAAAACAATCTTTAATACATTAAAATCCAATGATAGTATAATATTGTCTATCAAATCACAAATAAATAACCAAATAGCAGAACGCTTGCATCTCACGCTCCACATATTTATTATAAAATCAAAAACATGTGGCGCTTATTGGATATTGGATTCCAACCATGACAAGGTATGAGACACCTTCCGATCAGTGTAATCTAGAGGGGATACACTGGGGTTCAATAAGAACGTCTTGCAACCCAGCCACACATGACCGACCACTCATTTTGCTTGATGTATCGAATATATTGTCACCCATTATGGTTTTAAGGGCCCAATGTACATACGCGGAGATACAGAAACGAAAGGAGAACAAATAATGAAATTTCTCTAAATGGTGACAATATACCCTACTTGGAAATGACCCACCTAGCCATGCTGCCTGCCCGATTTTTGTCATTTCCCAGTTGATGAGGCTTGATGTTACGTTTATCTCTTGGAACAACACATCTTCATTTACTTTGAATGCCACATCGTCAGATCAATCAAATCACTTATCGACGCCTACAAATACACTCTGGGTGTTAAGCAAGAGAATTTCTCCGCCACCAAACTTAGTATATTTGTAAAAATCAATCGTACGTGATTATTTGGAAATGCACTGTCAGACATTCATCCATACAAGTCACCCAGGAACAGGATGAACCGAAGGCAGCCTCCCACCGCATCCTTATATAGGAATCACCCCAAGGATCCATAGCGAGTAGTCCTTGCAATCTGTAAATTCCAATCACGACAGAACCACAGTGTATCTCTTTTATGGGAGCGACCCAGAGATTATAAGCAGTTCTTCCGTTTCATGGAGATCTACGGTCTTTAAGGCTCCTTCTTCAATTACTGCGAGTTCATTTCGTATGCAATGTTGATTTGAAGTGGTTTTGGGTCTAGTTCCCATCCCTGTCACTTCGAAACAACACGTCAAAAGGTCCAATAGAATATTTCATTGATAGTCGGGTTTTTAACTATCAATCTCAATAATATTGTTAAGTACATTGGCAGCTCCGACTCTTTGATAGAAACCATTCCTTTAAACCATTATATCGATTTAATATTGTTATAATATCATAAAACCTTTTCATTTCCTTTATCTTGCAAACATTACTTTATATACTTCAAAATCCCCTTTTTACTTTACTTCGGGAAGTATCGATATATCATCCGATTGATGGTATAGCTCCAATTATTAATTCTCCTATGGCCAAAACAACGTCAAGCGACATTTTAGTTATTATATAACCCAATTGGTCTTATTAATCTCAGACTTCTAATATTACTCTTAATTCAAATCCTTTACCATTTCAAATTAATATTATATCCCTCGATAATAGTGAAACCGTTCAAGTCGGGGTATTATAATTACCTCTCGGACCTTGATTGACAACGTTCTTATCTTAAGATAATAATAGTTTGAAATTCAAGATCCAATGTATTATTCCCATTTCCATTTAACATATAATTTAAATATGGTTTTATAAACCATTTTCTTCTATTTTGAAACTCACTTTATATACTAATTTCTTTTACTTAATTCATTAATTAAGTAAATTATTTACCGACCCTTTTCTTAAAATCTTTTTATACAACTTCATCTACAGCTTGGATTGCACTTCAATAATTCATTATTGAAAAGATTATTAAGCAATAATTAAATAAACACCATTAAAACATAGTTAAATTAACTACTTAGAATGTTCGTTAAGTTTAACCATCGTTCGTAAACTAATTCTATCAGACTAAATTAATCCAATATCTAATCTTCATTGAGGTTGGCTTTTCGACTTATAACATTGGTTAATTGACTATTCTATCTCCTTAAGTTAATTATTAACTTAATTAACTTAATAATATTTTTCAACTGTTTAAATAAGTTTTATAAAATAAATTCGAAAGCTGCGATTCATTTATAAAAATATATTTTTATAACATATGTTAACCGACCTTTTGATCCGGTTCCTAAAAGTACGTAAGACACGCTCGACTCAGCATGTCGCGTGATTTTACAGCCCAGAGGCATTGCCAGTACCATAAGACCTGAATCTGGCCACCAGCAGAATGTTGCATCCCTCGAACATTACCTCCATCAGTATCCTTTCATACCCGAGCCGAAAGCGAGCCATACTCCGAGCCGAAGGCGAGCCGTCCAGCGGGTCCGGGCGCAGTGCCGGTGGGGGTCCGGAGCCCCACAGTCCCGGCGGAGATCGACTCAAAGTCGGAATTCAGCCAACAACTTCCGCGAAGCTCGCCGCTCCTCCAAACATTGCCAAACAAAGGCCTCGCTCTCCGAACCGTTCCCGAGCCGAGGCCTCAAATCCTAAAGGAATCACGACTCTTAAAGCACCCGAACCTGCGGTCCACATGCACTCGAAAAGCGAACTTCGCACCCTGTAGGTGCAAAATTTCATACCCAGCTTCGGGTTCGAAATTTCGAACCCAACAGGTACGAAATTTCAAACCCAGCCGCGAGTTCGAAATTTCGAACCCAGCGGTTGCGAAATTTCGAACCCAGCGACTATTTTAAATTCCAAATAGAACTGTATATAATTCCAAAATATATTGGTTTAGATTTTAAATTCAACATATCGATTTTTAAGTTCAAACGATATCCAATTTATTAAAATCTATTTTTATTTTATAAAATAAAACGTTATAGTTTGTGAACGAATTCCACAGCGACTATTTTAAATTTTGATTTGGATGTAAAACAAAATATACAATATGAAAACTAGATTTTTCTACTTCATTAGAAAACTATTATCCAATAGACTCGCACTTTTCTTGCTTCAAAGAAATCCAACTTATATTGGATCTTGTACAATCAATTGTAGTTCAAAATTTAATATTACGAACTACCGCGCCGCTACAATTCTTTTAACTAAATTATAAATTAAACGTTCAAGCATCATTTAATAAATGAAATCATTAATAATATTAAATATAACTTTAAATAAATCCTCTTATATTACCAAATCATACGATGTTGCAAATTCAGCCAATTTCGACTATTTCGAATTTAAATTGTTATTTTATTATTTAAACAAATAAAATATTCAAAAAAAAAAAATCAAACCATTTAAAAACTAAATCAACAACTAAAAAAATGTAAATATTACATTAAATGGTTAAAATTGTGGGCCATTACATTCCTTCCCCTTAAAAGAAATTTGTCCTCGAAATTGCTAAGGTAGGAAAAATGCTATAAACCCAAAATATATTTAATTAAAATCTTCAGTTTCACTTTCCAAATTAATCCAATTAGTTTTAATATAAAACCAATTAATTTATATAGAAAACAAATTCCAAAAATTTCCAAAAAAATACAAAAATTTTGTAATACTATTAATTTTAGAAATTTTTTGGTAGAATCTCCCCTATGTAGAGGGACTTCTGCAATATTGCAGGAACAACAAAAAGATATAGCGACCCACATGGTCAGAAAATTCAAAATCAAACCTCAAAATCCAAATCAAAAATCAAAAATTTATATTTTGCGTAGGTGTGCCATTTTGCGAGAATTATTACGCTATAAGCGATAATCTACAATTGAGCTAGCCTAATTATTATGCAACTCTAATCTACTGGATTTAATTATCTCCAGAGTTCTCTTGGACAGGTTTAATAATGGATTATTCTCTGCACCTGTTCTTATCTCAGATAGAATTCATCAGTTTTCATACCTACGCAAATTAAATTTAAACGTTCAGATCATCCATTCCAAATGAATTTGTATATACCATTCAATTATTTTAATAAATTAATTATTTGTTCAAGTTTGGTTTCAGCCAAGTTCACTTCACAACCAAGCAATATATCTTAACCATATAACCAAATTGATTTCCAAATATTCCATTTGGGTTCATTTCTACCCCGTATATCTATTTTTCGAAATCAGGTCAAATCAATTATCGACTTATGTTAAATTTTAACACTCAAGTTTAGATTTAACTTATACGATTTATTTAACCCAATATGAGTTAAATAAATCTTTGCATTCACCCATTTCAGATTGGGAATTTATAATTAGACTTGAATTCTAATTCTAATTCGATCATAACTTATGATATTCATAACTGGAATTCTCTTTTGGTTGAATCTTTTCAATTTCATATTCAAACACATTCAAATCACCCAATCAAGCCAATACAAGCTTTAAATAATCTAATCAATAATTTGAGAGAACTATTTCTTTTTCTATAGAAATATGATTTAGGTAAAATTATTTCATTTATCCTCTTCAAAATAATTTTAAAAATAGTTTCGTATTCAAATTACAAATACGCGCTCTCATATACATACATTCAAACTCAATCTAGGATATTACTAATCCTATCTCTATTGAGTTACGTCATAGAGCCAAGGACCAATAGCTCTGATACCAGGTGTAAAGGCCCGTAAATCCGTACCCTTTGAGTTGACGAATTTACAACCTACGTCCAACCCAAATTGCACGAAATTACGAATCTTTAATAGAAAGAAAGTAGAGGATGAGAAGTAGAAAGAAAGAAATAATAGAATAGAAGAAAGAAGAAGAATAACAGATTAGAATCTCACAGCGGAACAAATAAAATATAATATATCAAATCTCTTTACACAAAAAGAAACTATATATACATACTAATCGTCAGAGTACCTCATATATAAGACACAATGGAAATAAACTCTAAATAATTAACGGTGAAGCCTTCTGCTTCTAGCTCCTGAAACTCCAGTGGAACCTACCCTCAAAATATACTCTATCTGACCCAAGCACATTTGAACCAAAGCAAAATTCACCCGGATCAGCCTGGAATACTTTTCAGTGATAAATTCACAACAAACAAATTTCTTAACTTTAGAAATCCTTTTTGAAAGAAAAGACAATAGTAAGACCAGATCATACATAACCACGGATGGTTTTTACCTTACTATAACTCAAAACAATCTTTGATACATCAAAATCTAATGATATTATAATAGTGCCTATCAAATCACAAATAAGTAACCAAATAGCAGAATGTTTACATCTCACGCTCCACATATTTATTATAAAATCAAAACCATGTGGTGCTTATTGGAGATTGGATTTCAACTATAACAAGGTATGGGGCCACCTTTCGATCAGTGTACTCTAGAGGGGATACACTGGGGTTCAACAAGAACGTCTTGCAACCCGGCCACACATGACCGACCACTCATTTGGCTTGAGTGTATTGAATATATTGTCACCCATTATGGTTTTAAGGGCCCACCGTACATCCGCGGAGATACAGAAACGAAAGGAGAACAAATAATTAAATTTCTCTAGATGGTGACAATATACCCTGCTTGGGAATGACCCACCTAGCCATGCTGCCTGTCCGATTTTTGTCATTTCCCGGTTGATGAGGCTTAAGGTCAGGTTTATCTCTTGGAACAACACATCTCCATTTACTTTGAATGCCACATTGGCAGATCCATCAAATCACTAATTGACGCCCACAAATACACTCTGAGTGTTAAGCAAGAGAATTTCTCCGCCACCAAACTTGGTATATTTGTAAAAATCAATCGTACGTGATCATTTGGAAATGCATTGTCAGACATTCGTCCATACAAGTCATCCAGGAACAAGATGAATCGAAGGCACCATACTACCACATACTTATATAGGAATCACCCCAAGGATCAGTACCGAGTAGTCCTTGCAATCTGTAAATTACAATCACGACAGAACCACAGTGAATCTCTTTTATGGGAGCGACCCAGAGATTATAACTAGTTCTTCCGTTTCATTAAGATCTACGGTCTTCAATGCTCCATCTTCAATTACTACATGTTCGTTTCGTATGCAACATTAATTTGTAGTGATTTTGGGTCTAGTTCCCATCCCCGTCTCTTCGATACAACACGTCAAAGGTCCAATAGAATATTTCATTGATAGTCGGGTTTTTAACTATCAATCTCAATAATATTGTTAAGTACATTGGAAGCTCCGACCCTTTGATAAAAACCATTCCTTTTAACTATTATATCGATTTAATATCGTTATAGTATCATAAAACCTTTTCATTTCCTTTATCGTGGAAATATTACTTTATATACTTCAAAATCCCCTTTTTACTTTACTTCGGGAAATAATCCGCTTGATGGTAAAACTCCAACTATTAATTCTCGTATGGCCAAAACAATGTCAAGCGACATTTTAGTTATTATATAACCCAATTAGACTTATTAAACTCAGACTTCTAATGTTACTCTTAATTCAAATCCTTTACCACTTCAAACTTATATTATCCCTCGATAATAGTGAAGCTATTCAAGTTGGGGTATTATAATTACCTCTCAGACCTTGATTGACAACGTTCTTATCTTAAGATAATAGATGTTTGAAATTCAAGATCCAATACATTATTCTCAATTCCATTTAACATATAATTTAGATATGGTTTTATAAACCATTTTATTTCATTCTGAAACTCACTTTATATACTAATTTCTTTTACTTAATTTATTAATTAAGTAAATTATTTACCGACCCTTTTCTTAAAATCTTTTTATACAACTTCATCTATAACTTGGATTGTACTTCAATAATTCATTACTTAAAAGATTATTAAGTAATAATTAAATAAACACCTTTAAAACATAGTTAAATTAACTACTTAGAATGTTCGTTAAGTTTAACCATCGTTCGTAAACTATTTCTATTAGACTAAATTAATCCAATATCCAATCTTCATTGACGGTTGGCTTTGCCGACTTATAACATTAGTTAACTGACTAATCTATCTTCTTAAGTTAATTATTAACTTAATTAACTTAATAATACTTTTCAATTGTTTAAATAACTTTTATAAAATAAATCTGAAAGCTTCGATTCATTTATAAAAATATATTTTTATAACATAAAACTCCGTCAATTTACCTAATGGCAAACGACGTCTTAAACCGATGGATATCAGACCATCTGCTGCCAATAACTTAATCAATACTGTTTATTGTTTAAAACACAACAATCGTTGAATATAAGTTCAACGATTTACATCCATTCAACCATCAACATTTAAATAGGTTATAACATCGTTTGGGATAAACAATTCATGTGTGAATAATATGAACAATCAATAATATACAATTTAATTTGAGGAATCCAGTCGAATCCCTCCAGCCTATTCTTCCCTGCATCACAGATCATAATATAATTTTATAACGTATGGACAACAATTTAAACTAGCACATCTAACAATTATCAAACAATAAACATCTACAACATCCAATCAATCAATTAATTGTGAATTATAGTTATGTAGATTTAACACATCATAGAATTCCAAAAGGTGTGAGAGTTAACTCACCTTATTTTTGATTCGATGGTTGCGCATCTTTTTGTATAGCTTCAAACAAGCATTTGGAAATATATAAAATTCCAATTGCTTCGGACTCACGCTATTTCAGCTCGTAAGCATAGCCTTTGTTTCTGCAATTTTCAGCGTCTCTTGTTCTGTAGAGTTCTGATAACGTGAGAATCCCATATGAATATTATAAGTCTTAAATAAATTAATACGTTATTTATTAATTAAATAATTATAACATTTTTACCTTGTTCTCATTTTAAACATCTAACGGTACCTATTTGTTCAACCCGGCACCAACTGGAATCAAGTGAGAAACTTAAAAACGAATCGAACTGTCTCGCCCTTCTTTTCCCTTTTCTTCTAATTTAATTTCTCTTTCTCTTTTATATAACACCTGGGCCAAAGCCCAGACGTACTCCAAAAGACCACGCCCTACATACTGCTACCGTCATTAATCCTATTCTTCTTTCCACACTCTTTTCCTTGTTCCAATATTAAAACTTTTCTTCTTTATGTAAAGAAATTATATCCACTCGTACTGTTCCCCAGGCGTGTATAATTTGAACCCAGGCTTTTCTCCTTCACAACACTGCTATAATTTTCACCCTACCTTCCCACGCGTTCTTCCGTGAATAGTACTCCTTCCCTACATACTCCAGAAAAAAGAAACAACTTCCCTCCATTTATACGCCATCAGCACAGTCCCATCTCTATTCCTCCCCATCTTGCTGAAACAACACCACGTCCAATTTTTTCCCCTACAAAATTCCCACGTTAAAAGCATCCCACCTGTGTCATGCACGCACACAGTAAAGTTTTGTGCAAAATATTTCCTCCACAATACTGTGCCTTACTGCCATCACAAGTTGTCCTAAACATGCATGCACCCTTTACCTCACAACAAACTCCACTGTCCACCAGTTACCCCGACCATCCTGACACGACTGGCTTCCACCAAACCCACTCAACCCCGTCCCACTTTCTTCTCACGCGAAAATCATCCACCGTTCATCTCTCTTCGCGTTTCACACAGCCAACTTCGCATGCACGAGCTCCACCACAAACTTACTTCTCTTTTGTTTTATAACACCAACACCCTACTGTTATGTACAACATCATTATCCCATTCGAACCCTGGACACTGACACGCCTCGACCACCGAGATCTTGACAAGACGCACGACATCTTCAAAATGACCCAGCTACCGGTACCATGATCGAACCCAAAATAAATACATCGCAGCCGTTCCTAATTGGTTTCTGTTCAAACCCATTAACCGGCGTCTTTACTCCTACTTTATACGCACCCAAACATCCCATCTCTCCTTCCTTCACACTGCTTTCTTCACGTTTCCGCGAGCCTTCTCGTTTCATATGATACACTGCTCCAGAAAAATATCGCACAAAGATAAAAGGGTACCCAGATGAAGTTCTCATGAATACGAGCTTAAGGCCATTGATTTTAGGAAGTTGGGATTCTATTCCTGGATTTTATTTCGATTTTTCGAAGATCCACCTTATTCTGAAAGAAGGAATGGAAGAAACAGAGATGCGCTTCGATTGTAGGCTTCAAATTTCTGATGGCATATATATACTACATATATGTATGTATATTATTTATAAAGGAATCAGTTGTTTTCATTTGATAACAAAAGAGGTGGAGCTTGGTTTGTTGTAGAGGAGAAAAGAAAAACACTGTGTTTATATAGGAGAGAACGATGAAAGGGATAAATACAACATCAGTTCAATTGCTACAAATAGGGGGCGATTTTTCTTCTTTCATACAGGAGAAGACGCCATCCTGTTTTCATTTCAAAGAGCACAGGCTGCGAAAATAAAAAGACCGAGATATTTTCCTTCCTTATTCAAATGTTGGTTTGCAGAACATGTCGGGCGATGTTAGAAATGCAGAAACTAGACAAACATATTTTTTCTCATTTCAAAATTCACATAGCCCGACTGAGGAAAGGAAACATTTTGCAGAGAGCTTTTATTTGAGGTGACAGTAGAGGTGACAGACGATGTTCTTAACGTAGAGCGTTTTGACGTCAATACTTCGTCCGGTCGCATACGAACCCTGATCAAAACGAAATTGAAAACCGATGTTGTTTGAATATTAACTGTTTTTAAGTGTTACATATTGATCGATAAATAGATATCGATTTCAATATAACAAATTTAAAATAAATCATTATTAACATATATATCCAAATAGAACTGTATATAATTTCAAAATATATTGATTTAGATTTTAAATTCAACATATCAATTTTTAAGTTCAAATGATATCCAATTTATTAAAATCTATTTTTATTTTATAAAATAAAACGTTATAGTTTATGAACGAATTCCACAGCGATTATTTTAAATTTTGATTTGGATGTAAAACAAAATATACAATATGAAAACTAGATTTTTCTACTTCATTAGAAAACTATTATCCAATAGACTCGCACTTTTCTTACTTCAAAGAAATCCAACTTATATTGGATCTTGTACAAGCAATTGTAGTTCAAAATGTAATATTACGAACTACCACGCCGCTACAACTCTTTTAACTAAATTATAAATTAAACGTTCAAGCATCATTTAATAAATGAAATCGTTAATAATATTAAATATAACTTTAAATAAATCCTCTTATATTACCAAATCATACGATATTGCAAATTCAGCCAATTTCGACTATTTCGAATTTAAATTGTTATTTTATTATTTAAGCAAATAAAATATCCAAAAAAAATTAAATCAAACCATTTAAAAACTAAATCAACAACTAAAAAATTTAAATATTAAATTAAATGGTTAAATATTAAGTTAAATTTGTCCTCGAAATTGCTAAGGTAGGAAAAATTCTATAAACCCAAAATATATTTAATTAAAATATTCAGTTTCACTTTCCAAATTAATCCAATTGGTTTTAATATAAAACCAATTAATTTATATAGAAAACAAATTCCAAAAATTTCCAAAAAAATACGAAAATTTTCTAATACTATTAATTTTAGAATTTTTTGGTAGAATCTCCCCTATGTAGAGGGACTTCTGCAATATTGCAGGAACAACAAAAAGATATACAACGACCCACATGGTCAGAAAATTCAAAATCAAACCTCAAAATCCAAATCAAAAATTTATATTTTGCGTAGGCGTACCTTTTTGCGAGAATTATTACGCTATAAGCGATAATCTACAATTGAGCTGGCCTAATTATTATGCAACTCTAATCAACTGGATTTAATTATCTCCAGAGTTCTCTTGGACAGGTTTAATAATGGATTATTCTCTGCACCTGTTCTTATCTCAAATAGAATTCATCAGTTTTCATACCTACGCAAATTAAATTTAACCATTCAGATCATCCATTCCAAATGAATTTTTATATACCATTCAATTATTTTAATAAATTAATTATTTGTTCAAGTTTGGTTTCAGCCAACTTCACTTCACAACCAAGCAATATATCTTAACCATATAACCAAATTGATTTCCAAATATTCCATTTAGGTTCATTTCTACCCCGTATATCTATTTTTCGAAATCAGGTCAAATCAATTATCGACTTATGTTAAATTTTAACACTCAAGTTTAGATTTAACTTATACGATTTATTTAACCCAATATGAGTTAAATAAATCTTTGCATTCACCCATTTCAAATTGGGAATTTATAATTAGACTTGAATTTTAATTCTAATTCGATCATAACTTATGATATTCCTAACTGGAATTCTCTTTTGGTTGAATCTTTTCAATTTCATAATCAAACACATTCAAATCACCCAATCAAGCCAATACAAGCTTTGAATAATCTAATCAATAATTTGAGAGAACTGTTTCTTTTTCTATAGAAATATGATTTAGGTAAAATTATTTCATTTACCCTCTTCAAAATAATTTTAAAAATAGTTTCGTATGCAAATTACAAATACGCGCTCTCATATACATACATTCAAACTCAATCTAGGATATTACTAATCCTATCTCTATTGAGTTACGTCACAGTGCCAAGGACCAATAGCTCTGATACCAGGTGTAAAGGCCCGTGAATCTGTACCCTTTGAGTTGACGAATTTACAACCCACGTCCAACCCAAATTGCACGAAATTACGAATCTTTAATAGAAAGAAAGTAGAGGATGAGAAGTAGAAAGAAAGAAATAATAGAATAGAAGAAAGAAGAAGAATAACAGATTAGAATCTCACAGCGGAACGAATAAAATATAATATATCAAATCTCTTTACACAAAAAGAAACTATATATACATACTAACTGTCAGAGTACCTCATATATAAGACACAATGGAAATAAACTCTAAATAATTAACGATGAAGCCTTCTTCTTCCAGCTCCTGAAACTCCAGTGGAACCTAACCTCAAAATATACTCTATCTGACCCAAGCACATTTGAACCAAAGCAAAATTCACCCGGATCAGCCTGGAATACTTTTCAGTGATAAATTCACAACAAACAAATTTCTTTACTTTAGAAATCCTTTTTGAAAAAAAAGACAATAGTAAGACCAGATCATACATAAACACGGATGGTTTTTACCTTACTATAACTCAAAACAATCTTTGATACATCAAAATCTAGTGATATTATAATAGTGCCTATCAAATCACAAATAAGTAACCAAATAGCAGAATGCTTGCATCTCACGCTCCACATATTTATTATAAAATCAAAACCATGTGCTGCTTATTGGAGATTGGATTTCAACTATAACAAGGTATGGGGCCACCTTTCGATCAGTGTACTCTAGAGGGGATACACTGGGGTTCAACAAGAACGTCTTGCAACCCGGCCACACATGACCGACCACTCATTTGGCTTGAGTGTATTGAATATATTGTCACCCATTATGGTTTTAAGGGCCCACCGTACATCCGCGGAGATACAGAAACGAAAGGAGAACAAATAATTAAATTTCTTTAGATGGTGACAATATACTCTGCTTGGGAATGACCCACCTAACCATGCCGCCTGTACGATTTTTGTCATTTCCCGGTTGATGAGGCTTAAGGTCAGGTTTATCTCTTGGAACAACACATCTCCATTTACTTTGAATGCCACATTGGCAGATCCATCAAATCACTAATTGATGCCCACAAATACACCCCGAGTGTTAAGCAAGAGAATTTCTCCGCCACCAAACTTGTTATATTTGTAAAAATCAATCGTACGTGATTATTTGGAAATGCATTGTCAGACATTCGTCCATACAAGTCATCCAGGAACAAGATGAATCGAAGGCACCATACTACCACATACTTATATAGGAATCACCCCAAGGATCAGTACCGAGTAGTCCTTGCAATCTGTAAATTCCAATCACGACAGAACCACAGTGAATCTCTTTTATGGGAGCGACCCAGAGATTATAACTAGTTCTTCCATTTCATGAAGATCTACGGTCTTCAATGCTCCATCTTCAATTACTACATGTTCGTTTCGTATGCAACATTGATTCGTAGTGATTTTGGGTCTAGTTCCCATCTCGGACTCTTCGATACAACACGTCAAAGGTCCAATAGAATATTTCATTGATAGTTGGGTTTTTAACTATCAATCTCAATAATATTGTTAAGTACATTGGAAGCTCCGACCCTTTGATAAAAACCATTCCTTTTAACTATTATATCGATTTAATATCGTTGTAGTATCATAAAACCTTTTCATTTCCTTTATCGTGGAAATATTACTTTATATACTTCAAAATCCCCTTTTTACTTTGCTTCGGGAAATAATCCGCTTGATGGTAAAACTCCAACTATTAATTCTTGTATGGCCAAAACAATGTCAAGCGACATTTTAGTTATTATATAACCTAATTAGACTTATTAAACTCAGACTTCTAATGTTACTCTTAATTCAAATCCTTTACCACTTCAAACTAATATTATCCCTCGATAATAGTGAAGCCATTTAAGTTGGGGTATTATAATTACCTCTCAGACCTTGAATGACAACGTTCTTATCTTAAGATAATAGATGTTTGAAATTCAAGATCCAATACATTATTCCCAATTCCATTTAACATAAAATTTAGATATGGTTTTATAAACCGTTTTATTTCATTCTGAAACTCACTGTGTTTAAGCTTGGTTTGTTGTAGAGGAGAAAAGAAAAGAAAAACACTGTGTTTATAAGCTTGGTTTTATAAGCCATTTAAGCTTGGTTTGTTGTAGAGGAGAAAAGAAAAACACTGTGTTTATATAGGAGAGAACGATGAAAGGGATAAATACAACATCAGTTCAATTGCTACAATTAGGGGGCGATTTTTCTTCTTTCATACAGGAGAAGACGCCATCCTGTTTTCATTTCAAAGAGCACAGGCTGCGAAAATAAAAAGACCGAGATATTTTCCTTCCTTATTCAAATGTTGGTTTGCAGAACATGTCGGGCAATGTTAGAAATGCAGAAACTAGACAAACATATTTTTTCTCATTTCAAAATTCACATAGCTCGACTGAGGAAAGGAAACATTTTGCAAAGAGATTTTATTTGAGGTGACAGTCGAGGTGACGGACGATATTCTTAACGTAGAGTGTTTTGACGTCAATACTTCGTCCGGTCGCATACGAACCCTGATCGAAACGAAATTGAAAACCGATGTTGTTTGAATATTAACTATTTTTAAGTGTTACATATTGATCGATAAATAGATATCGATTTCAATATAACAAAACTAAAATAAATCATTACTAACATATATATCCAAATAGAACTGTATATAATTCCAAAATATACCGGTTTAGATTTTAAATTCAACATATCGATTTTTAAGTTCAAACGATATCCAATTTATTAAAATTTATTTTTATTTTATAAAATAAAACGTTATATTTTGTGAACGAATTCCACAACGACTATTTTAAATTTTGATTTTGACGTAAAACAAAATATACAATATGAAAACTAGATTTTTCTGCTTTATTAGAAAGCTATTATCCAATAGACTCACACGTTTATTGTTTCGAAGAAATCCAACTTATATTGGATCTTGTACAAACAATTAAAATTCAACACGTAATATTATGAAATATCGCGCTGCTATAACTCTTTTTAATTAAATTATAAATTAAATGTTCAAGCATCATTTAATAAACGAAATTGTTAATAATATTAAATAAATCCTCTTATATTACCAAATCATACAATATTGCAAATTTAGCCAATTTCGAAATTAAATTATTATTTTATTATTTAAACAAATAAAATATTCAAAAAAAATTAAATCAAACCATTTAAAATTTAAATCAACAACCAAAACAAATTTTAAATATTAAATTAAATGGTTACAAATCTGGGCCGTTACAAAGTCGTGAGGCTGTCTATTTGCCAGAGCAAATCGCTCAGCTCTTTTTTAGTCAGCGCATTTGGATTTGTATGTGCGTACTTTTGAAATCTCTGCAAATTTGGCTTCAACAAACCTCTATATTCTCGTGATAAAAAAACAAAATAAATTCAGTTATAAATAAAACATGGATAGGCATAACAGTCATTTGGAATTAAGGCATATTGATTTTTGTTAGACTGTTGTTAACTACAGCAAGAGCATTCCACTCATTTGACGGTACATTACTTTGTTCTCATGCAGGTTCAATCAAAATTTGGACGTGCCTCTGCTACTTGTCTTTCAAAGTCAACTGCACTGAGA
This sequence comes from Allium sativum, assembly GCA_030737875.1. Classification (NCBI taxonomy): domain Eukaryota; kingdom Viridiplantae; phylum Streptophyta; class Magnoliopsida; order Asparagales; family Amaryllidaceae; genus Allium; species Allium sativum. The sequence continues at coordinate 316,628,265 of CM060918.1, forward strand.
TGACCTAGTAATGCTAATTTACTCTCTGCTTTGTCCGAGTACATATAATCTCTTCCTATTTGCATATTGATATCAGACCCAATTGCATTGCAATCTCTCATTTGGATCAGTTTCTTCATGTAATCACCTCATTTTTCCTCTTTTGGTTGCTTTTAATATTGATAATCATTGGGTTAGAATAAATATAGTTTTGGAAACAAATGTTGTCAAGGATTCAAATGTTGGATTGATTACAAACTGTGATACAGTTGATGTTTCAAATTGTGATGTAGAAACTACCGCGTTTGGCGGCAGCGATAATATCTTTGAAACATGACTTAGTAATGAGCTTTGTAGACTTTAGAGGCAATTCCTGATGTGAATAGAAGATATGAGGATAGCATTAGGTGGAGGCCAGTTACATTTCAGAGGCAAATGAGCTTTGTAATTGAGTTAAAGGCTTTCAGAGGCAAATGAGGAGGACAATTGTAATTTTATACATTTTTATGTGGTATGATTTATAATTTGTATTTTGGATATAAAGTTGTGATTTCTATCAATGAATGGAGCATGATGCTTTTAAACTTACAACTATTTCTTATGTTATTTATCTATTTATTGTTGCATATATAATATATATATATTTTTTATGTATATAATTTGTGGATATATTACTACTGTAAAATAATAGTTGTAATAAAATATATCACAACGGTTATAAACAGTTGTATAGACCATAACAACAACGGTATATAACAGTTGTAATAAAGTTTATTACAACGGTGGAAAAAGTTGTAAAATCTACATATCACAACGGTGTCGCAACAATGCAAAAAAGTTGTAAAAGATTTTAGTTTATTACAACTTCTTAATAAACGACGGTTGCCCCACCATTGTAAAATGTATTTTGCAATAGTTTTCCAATAATGTAATAGGGTCTTTTTGTTGTAGTGCATATTCCAAGGATAGAAGCTCTAAACCTAAGAGGTAGGTATAAGTGTGTGGAGAGAGTTGGATAAGGGCAATCCTTAAGTATCGCAAGAATCAAGCAATAAAGTCCAGGAAAGGGACACAACCCCTGTGCCAAATGTGAATAGCGGAGTAAGAAAAATATCCTTCTGGAGGAGATGTAATGCTATCAGTCTTGCGTGAAGGAATGGCCTTCACTCCAGAAATATTAAAGTGAAGAATGGCATCGACTCCGTCTTGTAAGTTAATTAAAGAATATTTCTCAGCAGCACTGATCTTCTTTGAAGGAGAGGATTAAAGCAGTAAGGTGAAACTTTTAACAGGTTTAGTCGCAGCATGCTTCTTTCCCATAATGTCAAGTGTTATCTGCTCATTTCATAAAATTAGAATAATGTTGCATAAAAAGAGAAAGCAATTTCTAGTCTTTCGAAAGCACTTTGAAAGTTATAACATTTGCATTAAGCCACATAGTGTGTGCCTTTGGAGGTATAGGAAGTGATGAAAACACCCAAATATACTGTGTAACACCCCGTATTTTCTGTGAACTTTAACGAATTTAAGAATACTTAATACTAAAAGTGGGAATTAAGTAAAATGGGTTACGCCATTGCGTTCATCTTGGAATTCTGCTTATGATAGAGTTCGAGTTTGCGTGGATCGGACTCCGTATGAAGAAGTTATGGAGTTCAGAAGATTTCAAGTATAAACAAAAATTAAATTAAAAGTCAGAAAATAGTTTGAAATTCGAAATTCGGTCAGAACAGCTGGGCGGGAAATTTCCCGCTCAGGGGTGTCGACCCCCCCTAAGGGGAGTCGACTTAGGTGTCGACCCCCCCCCCCCCCCTTGTAGGGAGTCGACCCCTTTGAGATCCAATTCATGTGACGAATATTTATAGCCCTGAGCTGATGTGGCCTTCTCTGATTGGCCTGATGACAAATTTCTGAGGTATTAAGGCTTATGTGTCGTGCTGTGGTTGGCTGGATGACACATCTCTTTGGTTTGGATGGCTACGATTACTCCTAGACTAATCTAAAGGCTAGAATTAATCCTAGACTTCTATATAATCACCCCAAACCTCAACCCTAGGCCTCATAACCCCATTCTATGAAGCTGTCATGCTGTTCATGTCTAACCTAGCCTAGTCTCCATCTTCTCCAAATCACAAATCAAGTTAGAAAGCTCTAAACCAAATCCAAACAAGAGAATCAAACGTCTACGTTGAAGGATAAGCTTAACAAATTCAGAAACCAGATCGCAGAATACAAGATCCGTTCTTTTTCTGTAAGTTCAGTTATTATTCCGATTTAAACAACTAATAGAAATCATGACTGTAATAATCGGATTTAGAACTATGCCTAATTCTAATTCATGCTTGTCCTTTTGTCAAATCTGAATTGCCTATGCCTATGAGACTATTGTGATTGATGTAATGACACCTATCATGCCTATGAAACTGTTGCGATTGACATAATGGAACCTATCATGCCTATGAGACTGTTGTGATTGATATGATGGAACTTATCATGTTGTACATCCTATGCCTATGAGACTATTGTGATTGATATAATGGGACTTATCATGTTGTACATCAAAATTAGTAATTCTTTTAAGTCCAATCCTATCTAATCTTTATACCTGTGGTGCAAATTTCTTAGCTTGCCCACACTTATTATTAATGTACAACATGCCTGTTGAAACATGATTCTTGAATTGGGTATACCTTTACATGCCTATTTTCCTTTATGTCAATCCTTATGCTCCTTCTCTATTTTTCCTTTTTTTATTTTCTTTTGTGAATACTAATTTCATTCGGAACTTAGATTGAATCTCGTCGTACGTGTGATTATAACGCGGGAAAATTGGGTATAATTTAATTGAGTAAATTTTGGCATAGCATGTGAATGTGGCATAAAACTTGTACTGACTACACTTAGGAAATACTGACATAAAACTTGGACACATATGACAAATATGTAAAATGGCTAAAGATGAACATGCCTAACCCGAGATTAGATTGAGTTGCGGTGTAAGACTGCCCGTAATCGCCCGGCACATCCAGCGACCACAACAACATAGATCTAATGTGAGAGGTTATCGCATTAAGCCCAAAAACCTGAGGTTAGATTGAGTTGCGGTGTAAGACTGCCCGGAACCACCCGGCATATCCAGCGATCACAACAATATAGATCTAATGTGAGAGGTTGGTGCTTTAATGAATAAATTAAAGCTAAGGCACAGACAGGCTAAGAATGGTAGGGTTAAGTTAATTAAGGCAACACTTAACCAATATAACATGTTAAACATATGGGTGGGGTTAGGTAAATTTGCGAACACTTAACCGTTATAACATGTTGATTAAGAAACCCTAGTAACGGGGACCCATTTCAGCAGTAACCCACATAGATGTATCACGGTACCCTGAACTAGGCAGGGTGGGGCACGATTACTGGGCTGATTATAACTGGTCAAAATAGCAGCGGGTGGTGCAGCAACATAGGTTCCGACGGAGTATGGGCATGCGCGTACTCCGGAGTGGAAAAATCAGGCACTGGGCATCAGTAGTATACATTGTGCATCTTGATTTTGTGTCGGGTTGCCTCCATAGGGATTGATACACCCTATGGCGGGACCAACACAGGTATCTACAATCAAGCGAGGCCGAATGACACAAGTAATAAATGCATTCGAGTAGAAGCCGATCGGAAAAGTGATCACTTTGTTATAAACACATGATGGTAGTTGAAACATTCGTTAGTAGGTGCAGAAAAATGGAAATGAGTGCAATAGTATATTCAGTTTATCTTGCCTTATCTTATGTTATCTTATTGCTATGGTATTGTTCTATATTCGGTTTATTCATGTCATGATCATTTTACTTGTTTACATGCTGAATAATCACAAGACTTACCAGGCTTATGTCTGACCCATTTTCTTTCGTGTCCCCCCCCCCCCCCCCCCGAGGTCTGCAGGGAGGGAATACTTCAGCTTAGTACAGACCTTTTCAAGCTTGAAGAGAGTAGATGTATTGCTTGGATTCTCTTTTCTTGGGCTATGGCTGTGGTTACACTTTTATTGGGGATTTATGCTACTTTACTACTATTTTATGCTTCTTTATGTACTTGGAGTTTTAAATCAAGACACATGTTTTATTGTAATAATTTAGAAGTTGGATTTTGAGACAATGCTTGTAATGTTTTGACTGAACCAAGTTATTTATGAAATGATTTCAGTTTTCCGCTGTTTATATGTCTGTCTTGTAAATTATCTGTGCCTTTTACCCAAAATGTTTTACCAAAGTTAATGCATTCCCTTAGTGAGTGACCAACGGAGGTGGGGTGTTTCACTTGCTATCAGAGCCATGGTTTACCAGATCAGATAAAAGTTTTTGAAAACAATTTTTTTCAACAAGAAATTTAAAGAAGCATTTTCAAGAAAAAGTGTTGTTTTATTTTAAAGGCATAATCCCCAAAGCCATATGCACTATCTTTCTATCCTTTGTTTTGAACCTTTTCTTTTCGTTTCAGCATGTCTGGGGATCCCAATCTTCCCGAGGGCGTACCGATACCTGGCTAGTTCAGAAGGTATCTAGAGGCTAGGGCTAATGGCGTAGGCCTAGCAGACGTTCCTCCACCCCCAGTTGTAGTCGTTCCTCCTCCTCCTTCGCGTATGAATGCTTTCTCGAAGATATGTAGAGACTTTTGAGCTATGGGTGGAAAGAATTTTAATGGGATTGAGTCAATTGTGGAAGCAAGAAACTGGCTCAAGGAAACAGAAGATTTGTTTGTTATCTTTGAAGTGGACGACAGGCAGAATATACAATTGGTTGTATGGTTACTTAAGGACGAAGCCTGTTACTGGTAGGAATTTACTAATGCTGAGAGACCAGTTGAAACTTGGGAGGATTTTAGAATGAGATTTGAAATAAAGTTCCTCTCGGAAGCTGAACGAAGCCTACAGATGGAGAAGTTCTTAGCACTCAAACAGGGAAGCCTATCGGTTAAGGAATACGTCAACCAATTCAACCAGCTAGCTAGATTCAGACTGGAGTTAGTAAACACTCCACATAAAAAGGCTCTCTGACTCGTTAAAGGGTTAAATGGGCCACTACACCACCTAGCTATGTCCCATATACCTATGGGTGCGACTTTTGAGAGACTGGTGGACATGACACTATTACAGGAGGAAGACAAGGATGGAAAGAAAGAGGCAAAGGTGGAAGAACCTCTAGACAAGAAAGTGGAGGGATCGCAGAATAAGAAGACGGATTCCAAGAAAGGCGGGAAGAATAACAAACCCCGTGACAAGAGGAAGTGTAAATTTTGTTATACCTGGACATCTAATTAAAGACTGCAAGAAGAGGAAGATGGGTGGTTGCCTTCAATGCGGCGAGACAGGACATATGGCTAAGGATTGCCCAAAAAGGCAAGGGCAAGGACAGAGGACTCGATCTAATTCTGGAGGGCAGGTTCATGCTCTCATTGCTCCTCCGCAAGAAAGAGGTAGAAATATTTCTGTTGAGAGTTTAGTTTATCTTTCTGATCATCCAGTTCGTACTCTTTTTTATTCTGGCGCATCGCACTCTTTTATGTCTACTACTTTAGTTGAATCTCTACACCTACATACCAGTATAGTAGAGGATCCCATGATTGTTTCAATTCCAATTGGGGGTTCGACCTATTTATCAATGATTTGTTTGGATTTGGAAATTTCTAAACTAAGCATTGGGTTTAGATGTAATGCTTATGTTTTGGGTTTCACGGGCTATGGGTTGATTCTAGGCATGGATTGGTTATCCAGTATTGGTGCCATCCTCGATTGTTAAAAGAGAGTGGTTAGAATTATGACTCGCCTCGGTAACACTCTCGAAATCTTTTGTAATCCCATGAATTTTGTTATGCTTAGTTACCTAAAATCTCTTGACGCGTCTGTTGAAATCTTGCAATCTGTTAAAGTAGTCCGTGAATACTCGGATATCTTTGAAGAGGGGAAGGGGTTACCTCCGAAGCGAGAGATAGACTTCCGTATATACCTTGTTGATAATGCAAAACCTGTTGCTTTACCCGTTAGACACATGGCTCCAAGGGAAAGGGAACAGCTCAGCAAGCAAGGTAAAGAGTTGCTTGAAAAGAGGTTCATAAGTCGGAGTATTTCTGAATGGGGTGCTCCAGTGGTGTTTGCAACCGTAGCGAATGGCTCACTTCGCCTGTACGTGGACTATAGGGAGCTAAACAAGCTGACCAAGAAGAATAGGCACCCACTTCCTAGAATAGACAACTAGTTCGACCAGCTGGTAGGTGCCCCGGTTTTCTCTCAACTAGATTTTACCATCGGATTTCATCAACTAAGAGTGGCTGAAGACAACATAGATAAGACCGCGTTCAGGACCCCGGATGGTTTCTTTGAATGGCTTGTCATGCCTTTTGGCTTGACAAACGCACCCGCCTACTTCGTAGACTTGATGAGTAGGGTGTTCAGGGAATTCCTTAATATATTTGTAGTGGTCTTCGTGGATGACATTTTGATTTTCTCAAAAAGTGAGGAAGAACATGTTTTGCATTTAAGGGAAGTTAAGGATACTCTTCGTGCACATCAACTGAAAGAAAAATTCTCCAAATGCCATTTTGGAGAGAAGAAGTAAGGTTTCTTGGACATATGGTGTCCAAAGAGGGAATAGCTGTGGATCTCGCAAAAGTAGTTGCAGTGCAAGATTGGAAGATTCCACGGAATGCAACCGAAGTACGAAGTTTTCTCGGGCTAGCGGGCTTTTACAGAAAGTTCATTAAGGACTTTGCGAAGATCTCAGCCCCACTTACCAGGTTGACGAAGAAGAACCTAACTTTTGCCTAGGATTTGGATTATGATGTTGATTTCCAATGATTGAAAAGGGCTTTAACAACAGCCCTGGTTCTGACATTGCCTGATGGAAGTAAGATGTTTACGGTATACACAGACGCATGCGGTACCGGACTAGGCGCTGTCTTGATGCAAGAAGGCAAGGTAGTTTGTTATGGGGGAAGGCAGTTAAAGGTACAGGAGAAAAACTACCCAACTCATGATTTACAGTTAGCTGTCATTGTTTTCGCTCTTAAGTCATGGCATCATTACCTACTAGGAGAAAGGTTTGAATTGTTTACTGACCATAAATCGTTAAAGTACCTTTTCTCATAGAAAGATCTTAACTTAAGACAACAGAGGTGGATGGAATTTCTTGCCTCATACGATTTTGAGATTTCTTATACCCCTGGCAAGGGCAATGTGGTAGCAGACGCCATAAGTAGGAAAATGCTGACCTTAAGTCCTCTCTTTGTAGAAAGGGAAAGCTTGGAGTATATGGAAAACTTTGACTTTAGACACTCCTTTGAATTTGTACCTGGTTTGTTAGCTTCGCTAGAGGTGCGGCCTACTCTTTTGGACTTAATAGGAACCGCGCAACGTGAATACCCTCAGCTAGTAGATGTGATGGATAAGCTAATTAGAGGTGAGACTTCTAGTCACCTCAATAGATACTCCATCGATGACAGGGGTTGGTTAAGACGGGATGGAATACTATGCATCCCACAAGCAAGGGATTTGGTGAAAACCGTTCTCGAAGAAGCACACCATTCTAAGTTGATCATACACCCAGGTGGGGACAAGATGTATAAAGACATAAAAAGGCTTTTCTTTTGGAATGGCATGAAGAAGGATGTAGCCGATTTTGTCTCTAAATGCTTGATATGCCAGCAAGTCAAGGCAAAGCCGAAGAAGCCTGGTGGTCTGCTTCATCCTCTAGAGGCCCCACAGGGGAAATGGGATAGTATTTCGATGGATTGCCTAAGTCAAGAAGGGGGAATACCAGTATTTGGGTAATAGTGGACAGGCTCACTAAAATCGCTTACTTTATACCTGTTAAGAGTAGGAGGACTGCCTCATCATTAGCATCCATTTATCTTAAAGAGGTAGTTCGACTGCATTGAATACCCTCTAGCACAGTAAGTGATCGAGACCCTATCTTTACAAGCGAGTTTTGGAAGAGTTTGCAAGAGGCTGTAGGCACACAACTATGCTTAAGCACTGTCTATCACCCTCAAACCGATGGTCAGACGGAAAGGGTGAATAGAGTATTAGAAGATCTCTTGAGATTGTGAATTCTTGATTTTGGGGGAACATGGGAGGATCACCTTCCTATGGTGGAGTTCGCCTACAACAATAGCTACCAAGCCACCATAGGCATGGCACCCTTTAAGGACTTATATGGGAGACCATGTCGATCACCAACTTGTTGGTGTGAGTCTACAGACATGCTCGTACTTGGGCCTGACATGATCAGAGAAACTTCAGAGAAGGTGGACTTGATACGAAGACGAATGAAGACTGCACAAGATAGACAGAAGTCCTACGCTGATAAAAGAAGGACCGACCTTGAGTTTGAGGTTGGAGACAGAGTTTTTCTTAAAGTATCTCCTTTGAAGAATGTCATTCGCTTTGGGTTCGTAGGAAAATTGGCACCAAGATTTGTAGGGCCATTTCCTATCATTGAGAGGATTGGGAAGATGGCTTATAAAGCAGAGCTGCCCGAAAGATTAGCTGAAGTACATAATGTCTTTCATGTCTCTCATCTACGAAAGTGCTTACATGAGTCTGCGGAAGTTGTGGAGCCAAGCATACTAAAGGAAATAGAAGTGGAATGAGAAGCAACGGTGAGAAGAGTTCCAACTTGTATCTTAGGTACAGAAGTTAAAAAGCTACGCAATCGTGAGTTCAAGTTAGTTATAGTACAATGGAGTGGTGTTGAGGAAGACGCGACTTGGGATGCTGAGGACAAGATACGCGCAACCTACCCTTATCTTTTTGAGGTTGCATTCTTAATCTCTTTTTCCATAAGTTTATGCACGCTTGCATCTATCTTTTTAAGTATATCTCCTCGGTCATATTCTTGATCCTCAGGTAGAAACCAATGAATGTAAGCATGTATTTGAAAACATGTTATGATTGATGCTTGCAAGTGGTTGCTCATGGATGCATATACACACACTAGGTACTAGATCGACTCAGTCACTTTCATATTGCATATGCATATATGTATTTATATATGGATTGAAACTTGATGTGTTATCATGTGGACGTTGCATTTGTATGAATGATTGTGCACTCATGTAGAAGCTACAAAATACGATTAGGAATAATTGCATACATGATGGACTCATAGCACCGACATGATTCGCATCAAGGAGGTCAACTGAATCAATAGCCCGCCTGATTTTGCATTAGATAAGGACATATACACACACTATGCATATGATCATGAAAACATTAGAAATCTTTTAAGGACAATGGATGCCCGTGATTGATGGTTGAGTAGATGGATGTTGGATGTTAGGATACATTCTTCTTAACTTAGAGATTTCGGGGATGAAATCCTTTTTAAGGAGGGGAGAATGTAACACCCCGTATTTTCTGTGAACATTAACAAATTAACGAATACTTAATTTTAAAATTAGGATTTAAGAAAAACGGGTTACGCCATTGCATTCGACTCGGAATTCTGCTTAAGATAGAGTCTGAGTTTGCGTGGACCGGACTCCATATGAAGAAGTTATGGAGTTCAGAAGATTTCAAGTATAAACAGAAATTAAATTAAAAGTCAAAAAATAGTTTGAAATTCGAAATTCGGTCAGAACAGCTGGGCGGGAAATTTCCCACTCAGGGGTGTCGATCCCCCCAGGGGGAGTCGATATAGGTGTCGACCCCCCTATAGGGGTGTTGACATACGTGTCGACCCCCCTTAGGGAGTCGACCCCTTTGAGATCCAATTCTTGTGACAAATTTTTATAGCCTTGAGCTGATGTGGACTTCTCTGATTGACCTGATGACAAATTTCTGAGGTATTAGGGCTTATGTGTCATGCTGTGGTTGGCTGGATGACACATCTCTTTGGTTTGAATGGCTCTGATTACTCCTAGACTAATCTAAAGGCTAGAATTAATCCTAGACTTCTATATAATCACCCCCAAACCTCAACCCTAGGCCTCATAACCCTATTCTATGAAGCTGTCATGCTGTCAATGTCTAAGCTAGCCTAGTCTCCATCATCTCCAAATCATAAATCAAGTTAGAAAGGTCCAAACCAAATCCAAACAAGAGAATCAAACGTCTACGTCAAAGGATAAGCTTAACAAATTCATAAATCAGATCGCAGAATACAAGATCCGTTCTTTTTCTGTAAGTTCAGTTATTATTCCGATTTAAACACCTAATAGAAATCATGACTGTAATAATCGGATTTAGAACTATGCCTAATTCTAATTCATGCTTGTCCTTTTGTCAAATCTGAATTGCCTATGCCTATGAGACTATTGTGATTGATGTAATGACACCTATCATGCCTATGAAACTGTTGCGATTGACATAATGGAACCTATCATGCCTATGAGACTATTGTGATTGATATGATGGAACTTATCATGTTGTACATCCTATGCCTATGAGACTATTGTGATTGATATAATGGGACTTATCATGTTGTACATCAAAATTAGTGATTCTCTTAAGTCCAATCCTATCTAATCTTTATACCTGTGGTGCAAATTTCTTAGCTTGCCCACACTTATTATTAATGTACAACATGCCTGTTGAAACATGATTCTTGAATTGGGTATACCTTTACATGCCTATTTTCCTTTATGTCAATCCTTATGCTCCTTCTCTATTTTTCCTTTTTTTTATTTTCTTTTGTGAATACTAATTTCATTCGGAACTTAGATTGAATCTCGTCGTACGTGCGATAATAACACGGGAAAATTAGGTATAATTTAATTGAGTAAATTTTGGCATAGCATGTGAATGTAGCATAAAACTTGTACTGACTATACTCGAGAAATATTGACATAAAACTTGGACACATATGACAAATATGTAAAATGGCTAAAGATGAACATGCCTAACCCGAGATTAGATTGAGTTGCGGTGTAAGACTGCCGGGAACCACCCGGCACATCCAGCGACCGCAACAATATAGATCTAATGTGAGAGGTTAGCGCATTAAGCCCAAAAACCCGAGGTTAGATTCAGTTGCGGTATAAGACTGCCCAGAACTGCCCGACACATCCAGCGATCGCAACAATATAGATCTAATGTGAGAGGTTGGTGCTTTAATGAATGAATTAAAGCTAAGGAACATACAGGCTAAGAATGGTAGGATTAAGTTAATTAAGGCAACACTTAACCAATATAACATGTTAAACAGATGGGTGGGGTTAGGTAAATTTGAGAACACTTAACCGTTATAACTTGTTGATTAGGAAACCCTAGTAACGGCGACCCATTTCCGCAGTAACCCACATAGATGTATCACGGTACCCTGAACTAGACAGGGTGGGGTACGATTACTAAGCTGATTATAAGCGGCCAAAATAGCGATGGGTGGTGCAGCAGTGTAGGTTCCGACGAAGTATGAGCGTGCACGTACTCCGGAGTGGAAAAAGAAGGCACTGGGCATCAGTAGTATACACTGTGCATCTTGAATTTGTGTTGGGTTGCCTCCATAGGGATTGATACACCCCATGGCGGGACCAACACAGGTATCTACAATCAAGCGGGGCCGAATGGCGCAAGTAATAAATGCATGCGAGTAGAAGCCGATCGGAAAAGGGATCACTTTGTTATAAACACATGATGGTAGTTGAAACATTCATTAGTAGGTGCAAAAAAATGGAAATGAGTGTGATAGTATACTCAGCTTATCTTGCCTTACCTTATGTTATCTTATTGCTGTGGTATTGTCCTATATTCAGTTTATTCATGTCATGATCCTTTTACCTGTTTACATGCTAAATAATCACTGGACTTACCAGGCTTATGTCTGTCCCGTTTTCTTTCGCCTTCTTTTCTTCCATTTCCCCCCTCCCCCCAGGTCCGTAAGGAGGGAATACTTCAACTTAGTACAGACCTTTTCCAGCTTGAAGAGAGTAGATGTATTGCTTGGATTCTCTTTCCTTGGGCTATGGCTGTGGTTACACTTTTATTGGGGATTTATGCTGCTTTACTACTGTTTTATGCTCCTTTATGTACTTGGAGTTTTAAATCAAGATAGATGTTTAATTGTAATAATTTAGAAGTTGGGTTTAGAGACAATTCTTGTAATGTTTTGACTGAACCACGTTATTTATGAAATGATTTCAGTTTTCCGCTATTTATATGTCTGTCTTGTAAATTATCTGTGCCTTTTACCCAAAATGCTTCACCAAAGTTAATGCATTATTTTAGTGAGTAACCTTAACGGAGGTGGGGTCTTTCGTACTGTCAACCAACTCATGATTGATTAGCGGAAATTGATTTTGGCAATACAACCGTAACATCATGTCTTTTTAGTGGCCAAGTATTTGATTTATTTTATTATTTTAAATGCTATTTTGGATTTTAAATAGTTGAATCTAATGATTTTGAATATTTATTTAATACAAAAATAAAATAATATTTTAATTCTAAACAGTAGGAAAAAGCTATATTTGCAATATTGGATGAATTGACAATATAAAAGAATATAATTGAGTTTGGTTTTGAATTATATTAATGAATTTGTTTATTTAATGACGTTTAAACGTATAATTTAAAATTTAATTAAAAACGATCCCGCAATGTCGCGGAAGTTCATAATATTATGTTATGAACTTTAAATGGATGTACAAGATCCAATGTAAGTCGGAATTCTTTGAAATAAGAAACATCTGAATCTGTTGAATGATAATTTTCTAATGAAAGAGAAAATCTGAATTCTCATATTGTAGATTTTTAGTTATGTCCAAATTAAATTTTCAAAAGGTCGTTACGAATTTGTTTAAAAACCTCAATGATTTATTTAATAAAATAAATGGGTTTTCATAATGATTTAACTTAAAATTCAATATGTTGAGTTTAAAATCTTAACTATTTTATTTTTTAAGTTATATAAATCCTGTTGAATATATTTGATAGTAATAATTTATTTTCAATGAATTTGTTTATTGTAAAATCAATGCAAATTTTATCGATTTAATATGAAACTTAAGAATAACCAATTTTCAAACGATCTCCGATTTAAAAAAAAAACTAATTTTATTAAATCCTTAATAGTTAATTAATTTAAGATTTCCAGTTTCATGTTAATTGGATTTGTTTTATGATCGTGCGCGGTAAAAACTCATATAAGTTAACCTTTTGAAATCAAAATAGCGATTTTGCAAACGATCTCGGAATATTTGTGTCCGAAATATTTAGTTATTATTTAGTTTTAAATTTCGTCACGGTCAGAGTTCGCATGAGTTCATATGGACTTTGAACGTCATACGCTATAAATATCGTTAGCACTAGGCCCGGCCCTTTTGGTAAAGCGAATAAAGCAACCGCTTAGGGCCGCAGATGATTTAGGGAATCAAATTCATCCATACGCAACTAGATTAAAAAATTTGTAGAATCGCAGTTCCAATATTCACGAGCAACGAACGAACCCAGTCATTGATGACGATTCCAGCCATCGACCGCAAGCGGGCAGCCACTGAACATCGACTAACTCCAGGCGGCGAGCGATTTGCAGATTATGGTTCATGGAGTCACGAACAACATCTCCAACTGTAACACCCCGGATTTTTCCGTTAACAGTAAATTAACAAATTAAAGTATAATTAAATTGTAACAGAAAAATTAAGGGAAACGGACATCACCATTGCGTTCGTCTCGGAATTCTGCTTGAGATAGAGTCCGAGTTTGCGCAAAACGGATAACGTATGAAGAAGATATCTTTAATTTAAATATTACAGCAAAACATGAAAAAAGAGAAGTAAGGAGAGGACAATAATTATTATTATTCTAAGACTTATTAACAAAAGCCTCTGTAGCTCAGTTGGTTAAGGCATTGGATTTGTAGCATGGAGGTCGGGGGTTCGAACCCCGGCGGTGACATAATTTTTATCTCTGTTTTAGAGAGGGCCAACTGAGCATGCAAATACATGTACGTATACAAATTCAAATTTTGAAAGGATAAGAACGTACATATAAGGAAATAAAGAAAATATATGTATATATATGAGAATATATATATATATGCAAAAATATATGTATACAATAGATAAAATTCAAATAGACTAAAACAGCTCAATTTAAAGTTTAATTTTTGAAAATCGAACCCAGTCCCTCCTGGCTGGCCTGGTCTGTGTTTGGTCGAATTTCTGTGGGTTGCTTTGTCATTAGGGCTAGGTGGCAAGTTTTAATTGGTCTCTCTATCTAATGAATGGCTACGATCTAACCTAGCAACATCAATGGTTCTAATCAATTCCTAACCTCTATATAAACAACCCTAGACTAAACCATAATCTATTCATTCAAATTAAGAGCATAGCCGCCATGTTGCTGAGGAACGACTAAGAGTAGCCGCCATCTAGAGAGAGAGGATTAGGGAGAAAGTTCTAAAGTCTAAAGCAATTCAAGCAACCTAAAGCTAATCAATTCAACAAAGGAATCGTGTCTCTTAATTAGAGAATTCGCCGCAACCATTGTAAGTAGAGTATTACTTTGGTATAATAAACAACTGTGTTGATGTGTATGCTTGAATTGTGGCAATGGAAGTAATTCATATTTATGCGTTCTTATCAATTTATATACGTTTGGATATTTATGGATTATGTTATAAAGAACTACATGCGGTAGTTCTATACAAGTTTACGTTTGGAATATTGCGCAAATTATGTTATCTATGTTGAAGCTACATGTATGTAGTTGATTGAAATTTATGCGAGTTTGGGCTTTGTTATTATGCCATCATGATGTATATTTTGTGCATAAATCATTTTGCAAGTAATTGAAACAAGTTTGGTTGTTATAGTTCATATGAAACTATGTTGGAGTTTTGACACCATAATTCATGCTTTTGCAAACTTATGAATATGGCTAGGAATGATATTTGGCATAATTGAAATCCGTTATTAAGTCTATCTTGTTTCAAAGGATTATATGATGACATGGCTAGGTTGGACTCAAAAATCCCTTTTTTTTGCAAGTTTAAAACAAACACCATGTTTAGGAATATTTATGCATAAGTATGTTTATACCATCGTTATGTGATTAGGCTTAAATCATGATTAAGTTGAATTATGCTATGTTCATGCTAGAAGTATTTTATGCCATGCTTATGTTTGACAATATGCCATGCCTATGCAAGAAGTATTTTATGCCATGCTTATGTTTGACAATATGCCATGCCTATGCAAGAAGTATTTTATGCCATGCTTATGTTTGACAATACGCCATGTTTATGCTAGAAGTATTTAGGCCATGCTTATGTTTGACACTATGCCATGTTTATGCTAGAAGTATTTAGGCCATGCTTATGTTTGACATTATGCTATGCTTATGCTAGGAATATTTATGACATGCTTATGTTTGACATTATGCCTAAATAAGAATATAGGTACATGTTGTAGTTAAACCTATGCAAGTTCACATGCTTTTATTCATGTCACCTATGTTACCACTATGCAAGTACACCAATTTCTATTTTGTATTTCCAACGTCGTATTGCAAGTTCATGCGCTCACCTTCCCCTCTTTGTGTATACGCCATAAGCCTCCCCTTTTCGCATGGCTAAATTGGGCTTTAAAAGGCTAAGCCCAATATATATATAAACGGACGTGTAAAACGGGGGAAAATAACGTTAGGTTAAAAATAAATTAATGAATGAAAATATAAAATAGAAGGGCCCAAATTCAAGTATGGGTTGGGCCCGTGATTGGTGTAATCTTTACACCATTAACTTAATAATGGGCCGCAAATATTTACATATAAATAAAGAAGAATGACAAAATATGTAAATGTAGAACATACGATGTGTTTAACCTGAGGTTGGATTGAGTTGTGATATAAACCTGCCCGGAACCGCCCGGCTGTCCAGTAGTCACAACAATACCTATCCAATGTGGGAGGTTAAACATGGAGCCCAGCAAGGACCCGAGGTTAGACTGAGTTGTGGCGTAAGACTGCCCGGAACCAACCGGCAACAGGCAGCCACAACAATACCTGTCTAATGTGAGAGGTCAGGGCCTTAATAAGACAATTAAGGCTGAGTCAGGATTGTTAGGATTAAGTGAACTAAAGACTTAATCAAAATGGAACATGCTAAACTAAACGGACTGGTGGGGTTAGGTTAGGAAACACTTAACCAACTTAGCATGTTGGCTAGAGATAGAAAACCTAGTAACGGGGGACCCTTTTCAGCAGTAACCCTAGAAGGTGTATCAGGATACCCTGAAACTAGGCAGGGTGGGGCACGATTACTGGGCTGATTGTAAGAGGTCAAATCGACGGCGGTGGTGTAGCAGTGTAGGTTCTAACGGTGTGCGGGCGTGCACGCACTCCGGTGCAGAAAAATAAAGCACTGGGCACCAGTAGCATACCTGTGCACTCTAAGGTTGTGTCGGGTTGCCACTATGGGACTTGATACAACCCATGGTGGGACCAGCATAGGTAACTACAGACATCGGGGGCCGTAAGACACATGTAACTACGCGAGTAGGAGCCGATCATCATAGAATGGATCACATCACCCTGACTATGGGGTGCCAGTTGGAAACTAGTTTATATGGGTTCAGAGATTAACATGGGGTACGATAGTATATTCGACCCTAGGCAACTTAACCAAGTTATAGTGTTTGCCCACTTCTTGTTATTACTTATCATACCCAGTTCTTTATTCATAGACAAAGTAGTACTAGACTTACTCAGGCTTATGTCTGACTCTACTTTTCTTTCGTCTTCTTTCTTCCGTTTCCCCCCCCCCCCCCCAGGTCCTCAGGGAGGGAACACAGCAGCTTGACCAGCCTCAACATCCAGCTTGAAGAAGAGAAATGTATTGCTTGGACTTTCCTGTTTTGAACTATGGCTTTGGACAATCCACCAAGGGGCTTTTGCAGTTTATCTATGTTTTATTTATGCTTCTTTAAATAATGTACTCAAGACAGATTATGAAAGTATTATGTTATGTTTTTGGAAAGGTTGTTGTTGTAACACATATTTGACTTTATGAAATAAAAATTTGTTGTTCTTCCGTTGTTTGCAAAATATGTGTTCTTATATCTGTCTTGTATATCTGTGACTTGTACTTATAAACCTCCACCAAAATTAGGGCATTCCCTTTGAGAGTGACCCTAACGGAGGTGGGGTGTTTCACTTGGTATCAGAGCATAGGTTTACCAGATAAGATAAAAAGTTTTGAAAAATTATTTTCAAAAAGGAAATTTAAAGAAGCATTTTTAAAAGAAAAATATTATTTTGTTTTAAAAGGCAAAGTCCCCAAAGCCATAGGTATTATCTCTTATCCTTCGTTTTGAATCTATCCTTTCGGTTTCAGCATGTCTGGAGACCTTACTCCCCAGCTGCTGACGCTTTCACTCCTCCTCCTCCACGTGAACCAGCAAGCGGAAGAGTCCCAGAGTAGGAAGACGAAAAATAGTCAAACAAGAAAGGATCGTAACAGTAATAATAAGAAACGAGAAAAAAAAAGGAAATGTAATTTTTGTGTTACGGAAGGGCACATAGCCAAGGAATGTAGAAAGAGGAAAAGAAAGCAAAGAGAATGTTTTCATTGTGGGGAGACTGGACACATCAGCAAAGACTGCCCTGAGAAGACAGACTTTGAGAAGGGCGGGAAAGACAACAAGTCCCAAGAGAAAAGGAAGTGTAAATTCTGTGGCAAAGTGGGGCACTTAGTAAAGGACTGCCGGAAAAAGAAGGCCAAGGAGAACGATGGGTGCTTTTCTTGCGGTGAGACGGGCCATAGGGCTAAGGACTGCCCAAAGAAACGAGGACAGGGGCAGGGGGATGGATCCACCCCAGGGGCACAGGTTCATGTGCTAGAAGCGCCACCATTGCAACAGCGAGGTACAAACACTTCTGTAGAAAGTGTAGTTTATCTTTATGATCACCCCGTTCGCACTTTATTTGATTCCGGCGCATCACACTCCTTTATCTCGTCTGCTTTAGTAGAATCTCTGCACCTAAAAACTAGTAGGGTGGAGGACCCCTTAATTGTTTCAAAACCCAATTGGGGGCCCAGCTCATTTGTCTATGATCTGTTTGGATTTGAAAATTTCTATTCTAAGTGTAGAATTTCAATGTAGTGCCTTTGTTTTGGGCTTTTCGGGGTATGGTTTGATTTTGGGCATGGATTGGCTATCCAGTAATGGGGCCATCCTTGATTGTGAGAAAAGGGTTGTTAGGCTCCTAACCCAGCTCGGTAATACTTTGGAAATTTCTTGTAATCCCTCGTATGCGGTTATGCTTAGTTATCTTGAATCGCTAGACGCCTCTGTTGAAAATTTGGAATCAGTTAGAGTGGTCCGGGAATATCCGGATGTCTTCGAAGAGGTGAAGGGCTTGCCTCCGAAGCGGGAAATAGACTTCCGCATATATCTTGTAGATAATGCAAAGCCCGTTGCGTTGCCCGTTAGACACATGGCTCCACGAGAAAGAAAAGAGCTCAGTAAACAGATTAAAGAACTTCTAGAGAAGGGGTTCATTAGGTGGAGCATTTCAGAATAGGGCACTCCAGGAGTGTTCGCCACTAAGGCTGAAGGTTCATTTCACTTATGCATGAGTTGTAAAGAATCACCTTAGTAAGTACATTTGGCAACATAGTTGGACTTAGGAAGGGACTCCCTTGTGACCTAAAAGGAGTCCATCATGCTTAGTTTCCTAGAATCATATGTGGTGGTTGGGTTGATTAATTCTTTGGGTGTCAGTCTGATGTTGATTTCGGTCTTCGGGGCTGATGCTTAGAGAGTTCTTCTCCTAATCAATATATATGTGGCATAGATTTCCAGTTTTGACATTGCCTAATGGGCACAAAATTTTTACTTGCTTCTATCATTCGACTATACCTTTAGGTAGGACCATTTCCTATCATTGAGAAAATTTGGAAAATGACCTATAGATTAGAGCTGCCCGAGAAATTGGCCGGAGTCCACAACGTTTTTCACGTTTCACATCTCCGAAAATGTCTACATGAGTCTGCTGAAGTGGTAGAGCCAAATATCCTCGAAGAGGCCGAAGTGGAACGCGAAGCAACCATAAGAAAAGTTCCAACCCGCATACTAGGAACGGAAGTGAAGAAGCTACGCAACCAC
Source organism: Allium sativum (assembly GCA_030737875.1). Lineage (NCBI taxonomy): Eukaryota > Viridiplantae > Streptophyta > Magnoliopsida > Asparagales > Amaryllidaceae > Allium > Allium sativum. Next base: position 316,647,342 of record CM060918.1, read on the forward strand.
GAAGTCAAACTCGTCAAAGTTCAGTGGTGCGACGCCGAGGGAGACGCGACTTGGGAAACTGAAGCTAGAATACGCACTGCTTACCCTTTTCTTTTTGAGGGTACGTCCTTGATCTTTCTTTTTCCTTAAGTTGCGCTTTTATCTATCTTTTTAGGAATATCTCCTCGGCCTTATCTTTTAGATAGAAACCTTTTGGATGAAAACATGTAATTGAAACATGTTATGTATGATGGTTGCAAGTGGTTGCAAGTGATTGCTAGTAGTTGCTCGTGGCTGCATATACACACACAATCTAGGTTTTAGATCGGCTCAGTCACTTCATATTGCATATGCATATATGTTTGCACTCGTATATGGTTGAATTGTAATGTGTTGTCATATGGATGTTGCATTTGTATGGAAGATTGTGCACCCATGTAGAATCATGAATAGGAAAAATCTGCATACATAATGGATGCATGGCACTTACATGATTCGCATTAAGGAGGTCAACTGAATCAGTAGACCGCCTGATTTTGCATTAGATAAGTTCATGAACACACACACTTCGCATATGATCATGAAGCATTAGAAGTCTTTTAAGGACAATGGATGCTCGTGTTTGATGGATGAGTAGATGGATGATTGAATGTTAGGATTTACATTCTTCCTAAACTTGAAGATTTCGGGGACGAAATCCTTTTAAGTGGGGGAGAATGTAACACCCCGGATTTTTCCGTTAACAGTAAATTAACAAATTAAAGTATAATTAAATTGTAACAGAAAAATTAAGGGAAACGGACATCACCATTGCGTTCGTCTCGGAATTCTGCTTGAGATAGAGTCCGAGTTTGCGCAAAACGGATAACGTATGAAGAAGATATCTTTAATTTAAATATTACAGCAAAACATGAAAAAAGTGAAGTAAGGAGAGGACAATAATTATTATTATTCTAAGACTTATTAACAAAAGCCTCTGTAGCTCAGTTGGTTAAGGCATTGGATTTGTAGCATGGAGGTCGGGGGTTCGAACCCCGGCGGCGACATAATTTTTATCTCTGTTTTAGAGAGGGCCAACTGAGCATGCAAATACATGTACGTATACAAATTCAAATTTTGAAAGGATAAGAACGTACATATAAGGAAATAAAGAAAATATATGTATATATATGAGAATATATATATATATATGCAAAAATATATGTATACAATAGATAAAATTCAAATAGACTAAAACAGCTCAATTTAAAGTTTAATTTTTGAAAATCGAACCCAGTCCCTCCTGGCTGGCCTGGTCTGTGTTTGGTCGAATTTCTGTGGGTTGCTTTGTCATTAGGGCTAGGTGGCAAGTTTTAATTGGTCTCTCTATCTAATGAATGGCTACGATCTAACCTAGCAACATCAATGGTTCTAATCAATTCCTAACCTCTATATAAACAACCCTAGACTAAACCCTAATCTATTCATTCAAATTAAGAGCATAGCCGCCATGTTGCTGAGGAACGACTAAGAGTAGCCGCCATCTAGAGAGAGAGGATTAGGGAGAAAGTTCTAAAGTCTAAAGCAATTCAAGCAACCTAAAGCTAATCAATTCAATAAAGGAATCGTGTCTCTTAATTAGAGAATTCGCCGCAACCATTGTAAGTAGATTATTACTTTGGTATAATAAACAACTGTGTTGATGTGTATGCTTGAATTGTGGCAATGGAAGTAATTCATATTTATGCGTTCTTATCAATTTATATACGTTTGGATATTTATGGATTATGTTATAAAGAACTACATGCGGTAGTTCTATACAAGTTTACGTTTGGAATATTGCGCAAATTATGTTATCTATGTTGAAGCTACATGTATGTAGTTGATTGAAATTTATGCGAGTTTGGGCTTTGTTATTATGCCATCATGATGTATATTTTGTGCATAAATCATTTTGCAAGTAATTGAAACAAGTTTGGTTGTTATAGTTCATATGAAACTATGTTGGAGTTTTGACACCATAATTCATGCTTTTGCAAACTTATGAATATGGCTAGGAATGATATTTGGCATAATTGAAATCCGTTATTAAGTCTATCTTGTTTCAAAGGATTATATGATGACATGGCTAGGTTGGACTCAAAAATCCCTTTTTTTTGCAAGTTTAAAACAAACACCATGTTTAGGAATATTTATGCATAAGTATGTTTATACCATCGTTATGTGATTAGGCTTAAATCATGATTAAGTTGAATTATGCTATGTTCATGCTAGAAGTATTTTATGCCATGCTTATGTTTGACAATATGCCATGCCTATGCAAGAAGTATTTTATGCCATGCTTATGTTTGACAATATGCCATGCCTATGCAAGAAGTATTTTATGCCATGCTTATGTTTGACAATACGCCATGTTTATGCTAGAAGTATTTAGGCCATGCTTATGTTTGACATTATGCCATGTTTATGCTAGAAGTATTTAGGCCATGCTTATGTTTGACATTATGCTATGCTTATGCTAGGAATATTTATGACATGCTTATGTTTGACATTATGCCTAAATAAGAATATAGGTACATGTTGTAGTTAAACCTATGCAAGTTCACATGCTTTTATTCATGTCACCTATGTTACCACTATGCAAGTACACCAATTTCTATTTTGTATTTCCAACGTCGTATTGCAAGTTCATGCGCTCACCTTCCCCTCTTTGTGTATACGCCATAAGCCTCCCCTTTTCGCATGGCTAAATTGGGCTTTAAAAGGCTAAGCCCAATATATATATAAACGGACGTGTAAAACGGGGGAAAATAACGTTGGGTTAAAAATAAATTAATGAATGAAAATATAAAATAGAAGGGCCCAAATTCAAGTATGGGTTGGGCCCGTGATTGGTGTAATCTTTACACCATTAACTTAATAATGGGCCGCAAATATTTACATATAAATAAAGAAGAATGACAAAATATGTAAATGTAGAACATACGATGTGTTTAACCTGAGGTTGGATTGAGTTGTGATATAAACCTGCCCGGAACCGCCCGGCTGTCCAGTAGTCACAACAATACCTATCCAATGTGGGAGGTTAAACATGGAGCCCAGCAAGGACCCGAGGTTAGACTGAGTTGTGGCGTAAGACTGCCCGGAACCAACCGGCAACAGGCAGCCACAACAATACCTGTCTAATGTGAGAGGTCAGGGCCTTAATAAGACAATTAAGGCTGAGTCAGGATTGTTAGGATTAAGTGAACTAAAGACTTAATCAAAATGGAACATGCTAAACTAAACGGACTGGTGGGGTTAGGTTAGGAAACACTTAACCAACTTAGCATGTTGGCTAGAGATAGAAAACCTAGTAACGGGGGACCCTTTTCAGCAGTAACCCTAGAAGGTGTATCAGGATACCCTGAAACTAGGCAGGGTGGGGCACGATTACTGGGCTGATTGTAAGAGGTCAAATCGACGGCGGTGGTGTAGCAGTGTAGGTTCTAACGGTGTGCGGGCGTGCACGCACTCCGGCGCAGAAAAATAAAGCACTGGGCACCAGTAGCATACCTGTGCACTCTAAGGTTGTGTCGGGTTGCCACTATGGGACTTGATACACCCCATGGTGGGACCAGCATAGGTAACTACAGACATCGGGGGCCGTAAGACACATGTAGCTACGCGAGTAGGAGCCGATCATCATAGAATGGATCACATCACCCTGACTATGGGGTGCCAGTTGGAAACTAGTTTATATGGGTTCAGAGATTAACATGGGGTACGATAGTATATTCGACCCTAGGCAACTTAACCAAGTTATAGTGTTTGCCCACTTCTTGTTATTACTTATCATACCCAGTTCTTTATTCATAGACAAAGTAGTACTAGACTTACTCAGGCTTATGTCTGACTCTACTTTTCTTTCGTCTTCTTTCTTCCGTTCCCCCCCCCCCCCCAGGTCCTCAGGGAGGGAACACAGCAGCTTGACCAGCCTCAACATCCAGCTTGAAGAAGAGAAATGTATTGCTTGGACTTTCCTGTTTTGAACTATGGCTTTGGACAATCCACCAAGGGGCTTTTGCAGTTTATCTATGTTTTATTTATGCTTCTTTAAATAATGTACTCAAGACAGATTATGAAAGTATTATGTTATGTTTTTGGAAAGGTTGTTGTTGTAACACATATTTGACTTTATGAAATAAAAATTTGTTGTTCTTCCGTTGTTTGCAAAATATGTGTTCTTATATCTGTCTTGTATATCTGTGACTTGTACTTATAAACCTCCACCAAAATTAGGGCATTCCCTTTGAGAGTGACCCTAACGGAGGTGGGGTGTTTCACCAACTAGGCACAATAAGGCGATCTGCACAACGTATCTCAATTTCAGCTCGGCTTTTATTGAAACAGAAGGGTGGAGACTTGAAGGTGTTAGTTGCAGGTATTAATTTCAATTTTAATTTCAATTTTGTTTGTTGTAGCTTTATTTGGAATTTTTTCACCCATTACTCTTCTAAGTTTATATCTGCATTGTTTTTGTACTTTTTTTTCATATTGACAAAACTAACAGGCTGATGCCATAAAATTATCACGGTTTGTAATGTCATGTTTATGCGAATTAGATTAAAGAAAACTGATAGACTAGTCAACTAATTAAGACCCAAATTGTAGTGATAGCTAAAAGGTTATAAAAGTTAGAAATAGAATGCTAGGACTTTATGTAATGTAGAAAAGGTGGGGATCATTACAGCGACAGAGCTAGTATAATGTTAGGAATTTATATGGTTTGGAAAAGTGGACTGATTACTGTAGTGGCAAAGTCATGTCAAAATATTTGCTGAGCATGATTTGGAGAGTTGTTGCAGTTTATTGGTTTTGTTAATCAAATTATGCACTTTTTTAATCTACTCTGGTTATTTTTGAATAATATTAATTGGTTCCATGTAAATACATTAGTTTTTTTATGTGGGCATCATTTTTGCATTTTGCTTTAGGTACCAAAACATGTAGGACCGGCCCTGTTAGTCACCTTCATAAAAATATATTTTGTTCACCTCAATATAAATGTCAATGCAAAAGTGTTTCTTTGCCATGCGCAAAATCTGAAATGAAAAAGAAAATCCCTACCGCACACACATGCTTTTCTCTACACTTTTCTAATCGAAACCATGTGCACTTGCAAATTATAATATATATATATATATATCTTTGCAAGTAAACTTTCTCATTCCATCGCACATGGTCTAAAGAAAAATTCGGCTGGCCTCGAATATGCAGCCTGATCCTATAATATATAAAAAATCTCTACTGTCATCACATGGCCTTATAAAAATAAAACGAATGCTTCTCTCCTTATAAAAACCCACTCCGACTCTTACATTTTTAGAACACAGCAAACTGCACTCCTTCTCGAAAACAATATAAACACAGCAAGAATATATAAACAAAACAACCAAATTCAAAAAAATTGATTTAAAATAAAAACCAAAGTGAAATCAAAAACGAGTTGATCCATCGAATTCTGCATGCTGAGTCTTCACCGTGTTATGAAATATTGAAGACTGAATCAATACTGGAGGTGTTTGTTTTTTAGGGTAGCGTAAACGAGGTGGCGGGGAACCTCATGACTCAAAGGGAAGGAGTTAGACGAGTTTTCTTAGGTTGCGGTGACCTTACTGTAGTTGGGAATGAGTAGGTCGTGTAGTCTTCTGAAGGAGGGCTACGAGCGTTTACGATAGGAGGAGGAGAGCGCTTCTTGTTCGACATAGGTGGGGAGGTCGTTGGGTAAACCAGGTGGTGGCAAGAGTGGTGAAGGGAGTCAACACGATTTGGAATTGTCGAGTTATTCTAGAAGAAGTTCTGGTCAATGTGGGGTGGGGGACGCCGGAGGTTACATCAGAGGGGATCTAGTGGGGTGAAATGATGATGGACGACCGAGGTCAAAACGGTCGAATCTGGGAGGCGTACGAACTGACCTGGTGGCGATCGGAAGTGAAATGAGAATTGGTGAATATAAGGCATCGGTTTTCTGTGAATTAGGAGAGAGAGATTTACGATGGATAATCACCGTGATTACATGGTTAATTTCAGGATTAGGGTAGGATAATTAATTTTAATTTTTATATAAATAATATGTACAACTTTCACATACGTTACAGAATCAAATGAAACAAAAGCCGATGGGATCGTACCGATGAGGGCAACTTGATCAAATTGATTTGGAGAAGTTCGGAGGTTGTTGGAATTTCATGTAATTTTAAACCATGTTTAAAATTATATGAAACAATGTGAGTCGTCAATCGGAAACAAAAATGTGAGTTTACTCTCACGCTTTCTGGAATTCCATGATGTGGTTAAAATCATATAACTTAAATTTATTGTTAAATAAATAAATTGGATGATTGGATGCATATTGACTGTTTAATGGTTGTCAACATTTATATTAGCGTCGTACTGGATGATTAGTTGAATATTATTCTGTATGTTGTTATAAAATAATATTTTGAGTTATGATGCAGGGAAGTACAGATTGAAGGGATCCAACCAGATTCCTCAAATAAATTGTATGTTATATACTTTTCATATTATTTATATATGAATTGTTTACCTAAATGACATTATATCCTGATTTAGTGCCCATTTTTGATTGGATGTTGATCGTTGAATTTAGATTCAATGATCATTGTGTTTTTAATCAATAGGCAATATTGAATAAGTGATTGGCAGTGAATGACTTAAACATATATTTTTAGACATTGATTTGCCTTTAGGCAAATTGACGGAGTTTTAAGTTATCAAATTTATTTTTATAACTGAATCAAAGTTTCAAGTTTACATTTATAAGTTATTTAAAATAGATGTTTTATAATCTATATTTATAATCAAAGAAATTATTTAACGATTTATATAGTAAATCCTTATGTTGTTATAAGGAAGGAAGACTGAAATTTACCGAAAGGTTGATAACCTGAGATAACTGTTCAACAGAATAATTAAGCGGGTTTATATTACTTTTTTTATTAATAAAATAAGAAGGATTAAAAGATACCAGTTAGCAAGTTAACAATGCTTAATTTGACTTAGTCAACTGTGTCGGTTGGTAACGTTATTTGACAAAAATAGTTTTATCACCTAATGGTTTAAAACTTAACGTGTGTTATTAAACAGCATATTCAAAAACCTAGTTCCAACCAAACACCTTTTCTATCGGTCATAGATGGCTGCCCTCTGCAACTGCTAAACTCTTTCTCATCATCGATTTCTCTCTTCTGCTTCTTAGCTTATTAAATCTCCTGCTTTGTGCTAGTGTTCTTCTTCTCATCTGTGCGTGCGTGCTCACGCTTTGTTGTTCATTTTCCATTTTCGCAGTTTACCCCAATACTTAGGGAATGGCTGCTAGTTCATCCTCCACTATCTTTATGGTCGAAGGATCATCTCTAAAGCCTTGTTCGGCTTTCGAGTCGATTGCTGAAGCATTATTGCAGGTGACGGCTCCTCTGCTTTCCCTATTTGTGATCAGTCTCTCAAAGTTTGAAGTTCACCTGCCTTCTTTGCAAGCGTTTGTGGCTTTAACGAGGTTCAGATACCTGATTGTGGAAGGGAGCTTCTTGGAGTTGTCTCCAAAATTCTCAGGTACGCTAGCATCTTGCTTGCCTTCGCGCTCTGTTGCTGATAGTTTCCCGGATCTGGAAGTTTTGGGTGCACAGAGTTGCCCTGACCATAGCCGAGGGAATATTGATTTCGTCACCCAATTTTGTCCACGGTTGAGCTTCAAGGGAGCGAGCTCTTCTTGCATCGCGGCTATTTATGGCTTCTTTGTTGGATCTTTGTTATGTGGCAGAGTTTTCGGTCCAGATTTCGGGCTTGTTGTGGATGCCATAGAGGCCAGAGATGGAGATTTGATCGCTCCACTCCAATCTCAGCCGAGTTTAGGCTCTATTGCTGTGTTGAATCGTCCAGTTAATGCTCAACAACAGTCATGCTTATTTCGATGACGTCGCTCTTCTCGACGACGGCCGAAAGACAAGGAAGTTGTGGTGCCCATTGCAGCATTTTATTCCCCCCCCCCCTCTTGCTCTTTGGCCGGTAAGGTTGCAGTTAAATGTTTTCAGGCATGTTCGGTTGAGTTGTTCAATGCTTTCTCTCCTCTTCTTGAGGATTTGAGGGCATCTTCTACTTCAGAGCTAACTATCGTTGAGCAGTGTGAATCGGAGGATTTCACTGCCTCAACTTCATATGCTAACGAGGACGTGGAGGCGGTTAAGCTTTTTACTTTTCTGGTTCTTCTTCTGAAGTGTTTCGGGAATGGAAGTGGATTTCATCACCACTTTAGCCCCTGCTCACGCTAACTCTAAGCTGGACCTGATGGTTGTTGGTGTTGGGTGCCCCGGCCATGTGCTAGACTCCTCTAGTAGTTGTTGGCCTTCGAATTTGCTTGCTTCTTTATGCGAGGATCAGGATTTGGGTTTGGGTGTTGCTATGAAATCTTCGATTTGCTCCCTAGGGTTATGGCAGTTGTGTTTTGAGGGTTCCTCGATGGTTGTGTCTAACTCTGACTTCTCCCAAGCAGTCGTTCTTTTGTCTAATTTGTTATGCTCACCCGCTTGGTGTTGGTTACGTGATGCTCAATACAGGGGATGGTGTAGGCTCTCTCCGATTTTGCTTCATAGGCATCCATAGGCAAGTCTTCTAGGCGAGGCCACGAGGCGAGCCTCTATCCCCATCGATGTAGCTTCTGCAGGCGCTGCTCCGTCTTTGCTATTGGATGTTGGTTCTAACTTTGGCTCTCCGGTGGTTTTTGGCAATAGAAGCATCGGCCTAGATGCATTAATTGCAGTAGTGGTATGGTTTTTCCACTTTGGTTACTATGATGTTTCTTCTATGGCTGTGACTTTGCCCTATGTCACTTCTCTGTTTTTGCCCCTTATTGTATCTTTCCCTGTTAAGGGATATGATGTACCTTTTGGCATTGGTTATTCTAACTTGTGTTGCATGTGTTTTGCTCCAGTTTCGGCAGCTGCGCATGAGGTGTGTGATTTCTTTTTTGTGGATGTGTGCATGTGGTTGAGCATCTCCACACGGTTGTGTGTGCTCCCCACTTCCGCTGTTGTATGCGATGTGGGTCATGTGTGTGTTGGCATGCGTGTGGGTATTTTCATTGGTTTTGATTCACTTTTGATCATTAGCGCGGTGGTCTTTTCTTCCTCGGATGGCCATAGTTGGTTTATCATGCTTGTTTGCATTTGTGCAGGCAACGTGTTTTTTATTGCCTTTTTCTGCTTTGGTGGCTTGATCCTGTCTGCTTGCGTCTTCACGTCGTGGACCCCAGAGTTTTATTTTGTGTGTTGGTTTTGGCAATGCCGGGTTAGCTCTTTTTATTCTCCCATCATTCTATGGGCTTTTCGCTAATGCAGTTCATTACGGAACACAGCAGACTTGCCAGTAGTCTGTATGTGTTCGTTCCATCGGTTGCTTATCTTTGTCCGTCAGTTTGCTGGTTTTCTGTTGTCCCTTTGGGGTGCTCTAGGTCTGGCGCGTGTAGAGACCATCGAGTCGGCTCTTCTTTGGCTGACAGCATGAACTCTACATGTACCCCTACTGCTCTGCCCACCTTTTGGTTGGAGCGTCTTTGTGGTTGTGTCTGTTTTGTCACTCTTAGAACTGTTCCTATCAGCCAGTTCAGTCATTATCATGATAGAGCGGCTTCAGCATAGCTCAGCATCTGTTGTCTTTTTCGGGATACACCACACCCTCCTTCTTTTTTTTTTTTTTTCTTCATTAGCTTCCCCTATTCCACTGACCCCCCCTTAGAGCCTTATGCTCCCTTTCCTCGTCTCCTGCATTCTTGCCCCCTCGTAGCTCCTTACGGCTACTTAGTAAGGCCGATATAGCAATCATTAATGATCGCTTATCTCGCCTTACTAAGAACTCTTATCCTGCCAGGCATATATTAGTTGTCCCTTCTAGTGTCCCTCCCTCTAGTATCATTAGTGGATTAGCTGCCACCACTGTGCTCTCCATTTGTTCGTCGTCTCGTCCTCCGCGCCGCCGTCGCCGACCAGTCTCTCCCACTCCTCGCGCTATATGCACACGCTCTATAGCAGCGTCCGAGCAGATCATTAGATCTACTCGACATACCTTTTACCATATCTGAGTCTTGCTTCTGTGTCTCCTCTTAGTGGCCTTTCCTCGATGTCGAATTTCCTCTTCTGGAATGTTAGGGGTATTGGCAATGAAGAGTCTTTTGCGAGACTCAAACGCATTGTCAAGAAACATTCTATCTGTCCGGTGCCGCTGCTGGAACCTATGATAGGTACAGATGCACTTATCTCCTCGTTTTTTTCGCTTGGCTTTGGCGGTACGATAGCCAACATTTCGGAAAAGAATTAGATCTTATGGTCTGTAGGACTTATCGTCCATCCTTTTTTCGATTCGGACCAGTTGCTCTCGGTTACTTGTTCGTTGGCCCCTTTTCGTCGTCCTTTTTGTTTTCTACGGTTTACGCTAAGTGCGATAGGATCGAGAGACGTATCCTCTAGGCCGACATTATCTCCCTTCCTAACTTGGGCTCTCCTGTTTCGGTATTAGGCGGTGACTTTAACGTTATCGCCAGCCAAACAGAAAAACGTGGCGACATTGCTGTTAACCATCCTGCGATTGCAGATTTCAATGCTTTCATTATCAGCTCAGGTCAGTTTGAGGTGTCTTTCCAAGGTTTAGGTTTCACATGGTATAACAACCAAGAAGGCCCTAACCGGATTCTCTCTAGGCTAGATAGAGTTTTCGCTTCGGAAGGTTGAGTCAGTCCTCCTTTCTCGTTCTCCATTTCCGACCTTCATTGTACCTTCTTCGACCATGCCCCTATGCTACTCAACTGCACCTCTCTTTCTCTATCTGGCCCGTCCTCCTTTAGTTCCAGAGTATGTGGAGATCTCATCATTCCTTCCTCAGCCTTGTGGAAGATTCATGGACCTCCCCCTTAAGCGGTGTAGAGATCTCATCATTCCTTCCTCGGCCTTGTGGAAGATTCATGGACCTCCCCCTTAAGCGGTCCCCCCCCCCCCCCCGGTGTTATTTTTTCGCGCAAACCGAAGCGACTTAAGACTTGTCTGAAGTTGTGGAATCTGCAAGTCTTCAAGAACATTTTCAACTGCGTTAGAGCAACTGAGGAAACTCTTGTTCTTGCAGAAGCAACTTTTGACGAGGATCCCTCTACTACCCACAAGGAGGCTTGGGCGGTAGCCCAACTTTCCTTCTCTTCTGAACTCCGTATTGAACAAGACCATTTACGCCAGAAAGCCAAGATCAAATGGATTTTTGAAGGTGATATGAACTCCAGTTATTTTCATTCCTCTATCCGAAAGAAGAATAGACTTCTTTCCATTCGCCAAATCCTCCGCCCTAATTCGTCCTTGGCTACTACTCCAGTAGAGGTCAAAGACATTATTTTGTCCCATTTCCAGTCTTTTCTTAATGCTCCTTCGGTGCCAGTCTCAGACCCATCCCTTCTTGCTTTCATTCCGCGCCTGATCCTTCCGTCGGATGATTCGGACCTTGCCGCACCTCCTTCTATGGACGAAATTCGTGACTGCATATTTGCTCTAAGCAAGGATAGTGCGTTAGGGCCAGATGGATTCAACGGCTTTTCTACAGAAGTGTGTGGCCTATTATTCAGGCAGACTTCTGTCTCTCCATTCAGTCCTTCTTCTCTGGGGAAGAACTCCATAAGGGGTGGACTTCCGCCAATCTCATCCTTATCCCCAAATGTGACATCCCTAATGCTTATGCAGATTTCAGGCCTGTTAGCTTATGCAATTTCTCTAACAAAGTCATATCCAACGTTCTGACCTCTAGGTTAGCTCCATTTCTAGAGCGTCTTATCTCCTCTTCTGAGGCTAGGTTTGTAAAAGGACGTTTAATCACTGATAACGTCCTTTTAGCCTAGGAGCTCATCTTGTAGATCGAAAGGAAAGTTCGTGGGTCCAATGTGGTTATCAAACTAGATATGTCTAAATCTTATGATCGCATTTCACGGTTCTTCATCATCAAGATTCTTAGGGCTTTTGGTTTCCCTGAACTCCTAATTGATGTTATTTGGAGACTCATATCCAACTGACGGTTCTCCGTTCTCATCAACAGATCAGCCATCGATTTCTTCAAATCCGGTAGAGGACTTCGTCAAGAAGACGCTATTTCCCTGACCTTGTTTGTTCTTGCTGCGGAAGTCTTTATTAGGGGCTTGCATTCTCTTATGATTGCTGGCTAGATTCATTGGTTTGGTTGCCCTAGTGGATGCTCTATGATGTCTTCTTTATCTTCGCGGACGACATTATCATTTTTACTAATGGAAGTTGTCGTTCTGTAAGTGGGCTTTTGAGACTAATTCGGCAGTATGAGAGTTGCTCGGGCCAACTCGTTAACTCTGCTAAGAGCTGCTTCATTGCCACTAAAGACCTATCTGCTATTAGCTCTTCCTGGATCGAAACATCGACAGGCTTTAAGTTGGCTATTCTTCTGCTTCCTTACCTGGGTATTGTTCTTTATTGAGGCAGGAAGCTCAACACAATTTTTGACCCCTTAATTGATAAAGTCAGGGGAAAGATTTTGAGGTGGAATGCTACTCTTCTTTCCCAGGCCGGTAGGCTTGTTCTTATTAGGTTTGTTCTTGAATCCATGGGATCCCACATCTTTGCTTCCATGACTCCGACCGCGTCTTTCTTCTGTTCGTACAAATCATTGGCATCGTCCTTTATTTGGGGGTCCAAGGAGAATGCGTCTCATCAACACTGGATCTCTTGGAGCACCGTTTGTCGTCCGAAAGATGAGGGTGGCATTGGCCTCCATAACCCTCAGGACATATGCACGGCCTTTGCTTGCAAGCTTTAGGCAAGGTTTGGAGCGAACAACTCCCCCTGGGCAACATTCCTCCATGCTAAGTACCGTAGACTGGCAAGTTCGAATTGCACCGGTGTCCGGTCTTACGCCTATGAGACATGAAAATGGATACAATCCGTAAAGGCCTTAACGGATGCCCATAGGGGTGGTTCCTCTTGGGACGGCAACCCATTCTCGTTAGCGGCTGCGTGGATGTCCGCTAGAACTGTCACACCTTCGAGGCCCCTGTTCGCTATCATCTAGAATGTGCGCTTCACCCTAAGGTTTCTATGTTTATGTGGAAAGCCCTGCATAATGGTCTACCCATAGATGAGAACCTTCAGAGAATCGGCATCACGTTCGTCTCTAGGTGCAGGTGCTGCCGTGTTGGTAGCTCTGAATCCTGTTTTCATTTCTTATTTTCTGGGGATTGTGCCAAGTCTATCTGAAATTATTTCGGAAATCTGATGGGTTGCCTATGAGATGCAAGCTCGATTGATGATCTCCTAAGCTTCTAGTGGTCTGGGATCTCCGTCAAGAGCTTTCGTGTGATCCTTTGTCGTATGATACCTTGTTTGATCTGCTGGAACATCTGGTGCTCGCGGAACAAGGCAATATTCGACGAAGTAGCTATGAACCCGGCGACTATTATACGGAAGGTAAGGAATGATGTATTCCTGGCTTTTCGGGGTAGACCGTTCAAGGGTGTTATTGGCTCCCGCTCTAGGAGTTTGGCGATTGCCTTCGATGTTTCAAGGCAGGCCGCCACTCTCAGAGCTGGTGTTGGGTGAATTTTGGGTTTTGGGTTTTCTACTTATCTATTGCTTAGGCTTTTCGTGTTTTGATCCTCTTTATTCCCTTTACCACTCCCCCCCTCCCCGATACTGACGATGGTTTCTAGTTGTGTAGGTTTAGTTTTTCAGGTTGCTGATCAGCGATAGTGGTTGCTAGATGTTGCTCTTCCTTCTCATTGCTTGCTTGGTATTTTGGATGCCTTACTTCATGTGTTAGGAGCTAGGTGCTCTCTTCCTATTTCTTCCATGGAGGGTTCTTGGAGCTGGTCGATTTCTCTGTCAGGTCTTACAGCTTCTTTGTGGTTGCCTTCTCCACAACACAAAGACCATCAACGCTTCATTTCGTATTGATCATTTGCTGGGGCGGCTGGTGTCTTCCCTGTTGGCTTTTTTTGTATTTTCGTAGTTGTACTGTGTTGTTTTGTTCCTCTATTCCCATTGTTCGTGTGTGTGCACGGTTTCTGCTTTGGTAGAACCCTTTTTTGTGAGCCATTAGAGAATGGCTAGATTCTCCTTTTTGGTACATATATTATTTTGTCCAAAAAAAAGACGTGTTATTAAAAGTAAATAAATCTCTAATTAACTATGTTTGAAGTAATTATCGAATTGTTTAATAATAATTAATCATTCTATTTTAGTTAATAACAAAAGAAACTACTTTTATTTGGTTGATTATTAATAGTAATAAAGGCGAGGACTTTTTAATTGAAATTTGTTTAAAAGGAAATCGAGTAAGATTTGATTAACGACAGTAAAGTGTTATTTAAAAGGGATTTATATTCCAAGTTACAAATAAGGTTTGTAAGTAGAAATTTAGAGCTGATGTGATGAACTTGAATAAGATTTCCAAAGATGGTTAATAAATTAGGATAATTTTTTTGGGTAAATGGTTTAATGTATAAATCCAAATTTGTACATAAATTAATGAGGTTAGACCCAAAAGAGCTCGCATTTTGATAAATTTATTTGATTAAGTAAAAGAGATTTTCCGAATATAAAGTATGGTTTATAAACGATATGTTAAACGAAATAGTAAATGGAATAAATGTGCCATTAATGTTATTGTTAATATCGGGTTTTAGTTACAAAATTCTATTTATCTTAAGATAAAAATATTGCCGACCAAGGTCTGAAAGGTAAATAGAATACTCCAACTTGAACGATTTTGCTATTATCGAGGGATAGTTTTAGTTTGTAATGGTAAAGGAAGTAAACAGAATATTGGATACGCCTATTATGGAAAGTCATAATTTGTTTTTCAATGATTTTGAGTTCAGAGAAATAAGAGATTATATCGGTTTTTAAAAGAAATTAGATTTTTGGGAATACGATTATAATTTCCATAAGCGAGAATGTAAATCTTAAGAATTTTTAAGTTAATAGTTATGGTTATATTATAAGAATACGTCGTTTGACATTGTTTTGGTGCAGATAAGATTTGGCAATTTAATTATGCCAATTGGTTTAAGTATATAAAATGATATTTCCTTGATAATGAATGTAAAAGAGGCTTTTGTGAAATATAGTTATGTTTCAAATAAAAGTAATGACAAGGTGGGTTTTAAAGATGTCTATGCTAAAAAGAAAGATAATGATTGATTTTTGTTTCAAGTAACGAAACAAAAGAAATTGCTTGAAATAATTTATAGAATGATTTTAAATCGATATAATGGTTTTTAAATGAAGTGTTTGAAATGAAAGGGGTCCTTAGCTGCCAAAGTACCGATAAAATTGTTTGAGTTGATAGTTATAATCCAACTATCAATGAATATTGTTTGAACCTTTGACAAGTTAGTTCGAAGAAACCGGGATGAGGACTAGACCCAAAACCATTTCAAAACAACTGTGCGTTTACGACTAACTTGCAGATTATAAAGATGGAGCATTGAAGACCATGGATCTTCATGAGCGGAAGAACTACTCAGTAAATTTCTCTAGTTCGCGCCCAGAGTTATTATGACTTGTGATTTTATCATGATAAAAAAAATTGTATTGCAAGGACTTCTCGCTACTGATCCTTAGGGTGATTCCCATATAGGATGCGGTAAGAAGGTGCCTTTGGTTCATCCTACTCCCGGATGACTTGTATAGACGAATGTATGAAAGAGTATTACCTAAATGATCACATACGTTGATTTTTACAAATATACCAAGTTTGGTGGCGGAAAAGTTCTCTTACCTTAACACCCAGAGTGTATTTGTGGTTGTCAATTAGTGATTTGATGGATTTGACGATGTGGCATTCAAAGTAAATGATGATGTGATGATCTCTGAAAGGTAAATTGTGACCTCAAGCCTCATTAATTGGGAAACGACAGAAATCAGGAAGGCAGCGTGACTAAGTGGGTCATTACCATTAAGGTGTATTGTCACTGATCTAGAGAAATTTCAATTGTTCTTCTTTTGTCGTTTCTGTATCTTACCAAATACGGTTAGCTAGCTAGCAACTGTGGTGACAATACATTCGATACACTCGAGCCGAATGAGTGGTCGGTTATTTGTAGTCGGTTTGTAAGATGTTCTTGTTGAACCCTAGTGCATTTCTCTCTACAGGTGCACTTTCAAAAGGTGGTCCTATACCTTGTTATATTGGAAATCCATTCTCCAATAAGCGCCATGCAATCTTTGATTATATATTAAATATATGAAGCATGAGATGTAAGCATTCTGCTAGATTGTTATTTAATTGTGGTTTGATAGACATTATTATAATATCACTGGATTTTGATATCAATTTTTTTGGGTTGTCGTAAGGTAAAAACCATCTGTGTTTATATATGGACTAATCTTACGATTATCCTTTTTCTTTCAAAGGATTTTCTAAAGTTAAGCAAGATATTTGTTTTGTAAAATTATCACTTAAAGTATTCTAGACTAATCTGGGTGAATTTTTCATTACTTCAAATGTGCTCGGGTCAAACCGTGTATATTTCTAGGTTAGGTTACTTAGAGCTTCTGGAAGAAGAAACGCATTCGAGATGTTATCTCGTATTTTTTAGTAAAAGATTATTATTCCGCTGTGTGTGTTGTATTGAAATGAATGTATACTCTGATGTTGTAATCATACATATATGCAGTTTCTTCTTATGTAAAGAGTTTTGATATTAACAGTTTCTTCTTGTGTAATCATATATATATATATATATGTTGTAATCATATATATATATATATATACAATTCCTTCTTGTGTAAATGAATGTATTTTGTTCATTACGCTGTGAGACTCTGGTCTTTATATTCTTCTATTCTAATATTTCTTTCTTTTCTAAATCTCTAACTTCTTTTTATTAACAATCTGAGTTTTCGATACTTGGGTTTTTGGACAAGTAATACAGGATTTATGTATTATTGTTGAAAATTCGAGTGCCAAATTTTCCGGGTCGTTACAACAGTCAAAACCAATTTGCATCAATCAATTCGGCAATTACATCAACTTGGTCAGATAAGATTTCTTGATAGTAAATGGGTAATTTAATTGCATAAGTTGTTCGATATATATTAATAATCTTCCGAAACGACCTAGTCGAAACTAGAAAAGAAGATTATTGTACACAAATTCCAATCATATGGTTAAAATATTATAGACTTAACAATTTTTAAGGAACTAAATTGACAAAAAAAAATTCAAACCATTTCAAAAGAAATAAAGTGAAGCTTACCCCGATTGATGCTAGAAAATTGTTGATACTCGTGCTAGAAAATTTTAAATGCGAGGAGATGGTGAGGAAAACAAAAGAAGCCTGCAAAAGGGAAATGGAAGGAGTATTTATAGGCGGAAAGAAGAAGCTATCAGAACTATTGACTTGGAAAGTCGAGAATACCCTTTCACTAGGGTGCTAATGTTATCATCATATTTCGACATCGAAAGCAAATAGAGGTGAGGATTATCGGGATACAACTAGCCCTATAATGGAGATCTGAGAAACCCATGGTCGACACCAAAGCACCAAAGAAAACCGATACCAAAAGAAAGATGGGAAAAGATTTGGTCCACATGCTATCGATACCAATGTGGGAGGCAGAAGCTTGGTACCGATACAGGGAAGATAATAGCAAGGCACGGTACTGAATTTAGCATGCAATAAGAAGCCCAGAGCGGTGTCGATGCCGACATCAAAAGCGATCCAATACCAAAATTAAGGAAGCGAGAAATCAAAGCACAACACCAACATGGGAGCAAGAAAATGTTGTCGATACCAACAAGCTTGGTATCAGTACTGTTACTAAAAGTGACACCGAAGTTATCTGGAAGAATCCACAAGCAACATAGATTTGAAGCCGATACCGGGACTAAAGATTATTGATGTGGGCTAAAGCTCATAAGACAATGCAAGAAGGTAAGCTATCCATGCTAATGTGCTTAATGTCGATACCGATACCAAAAAGTATGTCAAAGTGATAAGAAATGGAGTACAACGACAACACCTGGAAGCTAAAAGTGGCATCAAAATCACAGAAAGCTATCCACCCCAATTTACCTAGTGTTGATTCATACACTACATGGAGGTGGAACGGGATTCACAAAGCAATACAAAGCCGATAACGACACCCAAAATACAAATGTGGGTCGATACTGACACAAGATAGATATTGCCGAAGCAAGAAGCTCTTAGAACCAGGCTTCTACTGACCGCAACTGAATAGGGAACCAATTTGTCTACAAACAAGACCCCAAGGGTCTCATTTTAGGGGACATTTCTCATTCCAAAACATTTTATTCATTTATTAGAGAGAAAACCCTAATATATAAATCAATTTATGGATTTTACTTGTAATCTTCAATGTAGTCAAATAAGTGATCAATAAAGAGAGAAACTTAGCACAAGTCATATATTTCACCTATTTCCTATTGCTTGCTCACGACAAATCCCCTTACATAAGCCTAATTACCAAAATAACCCTTCCTAAGTCATGTAGCTTTCTAACTTGCGTCGATTTTATGGAACTGTTATCCCAAGGTAACTGTTTGTCCTTGAGTCTCGTAAGCGTGATACTCGCATCTTTGAAGGAAGAGTAACTAACCTTTGAGCTAAAGACCTTAATATCTAGGATACAGTGAACTAACTCAAGCTTGTAGGAATTAAATAACCCCTCAGATCCTCTAGGTCCATATCTTTACCCTTATTTTCGGTTTTGACGAAAAATAGCGTTAACAACGAGTATTCAAAGAACCCTTCCGGTGGATTCTGAATCATGTCATTTTCGAAGGCATGAATGGCATATATCCCAGTTATACCAAAGAATTTGATAATCACATTTACTTTATCTTGAGTCCGGATGAGAGGATGTTGTAGAACAATTTCCTTCTTTGTTTGAGGGGTAGAGGAGTTTTCTGGTTTTTATTCGTCAATGCTTTGCTCCTTAGTCATGATGCTATCAGGTGATATCATTCCATTGAACACATTAGCATCATGATTCAATTTTGCTTAAAGTTAATATTGACCATTAACAAGTTTAACACCGTCATGAAATCTCATCATCATTATTCAAGTAGCATTGGAATGGAAATTGAAAAATGTCATGAATCACCAGAATTGCATTTTTAACAAAATTCATACATGGTTATGTACTATACATATGCTAAAAATGATTAAGTAGTTCGTATTATTTACATCAATTGTAACGACTCCAAAACTAGAGATCATGCAGGTCTTAGGTATCGGTGGAGTCAAAGTTGGAGCAGTCCAAATTCTTAATATCGGCAAAACAAAAGCCAAACAACTTGTTATCAATACCGAAAACTTAGCCGATACAAAGAAAGTATAAAACTCAGTATTGATGAAATCAAAGTACAAAATAAATTAATGTTGGTAATGGCCAAACCAACACGAAAGTTTGAAGTTTAACAGATACCTAAAAGGAAGAAAATGTGGCTTTTAGTGTTGATTATACACTGTTTCGATGCCAACTATGCCGGAACCAGAAGAAAACGTTAATCCAGTTATCACTAAAACCGAAACTAAAAGGAACCGATAGCGGTTGATCTTGAGTTCATTGGTACCAAAAAGAAAATTCAATCCTCATGATATAAATTAGAATCCTTCATATGTGAATTTTGTAATTTAAACACCAAGAAACATATCGGGAAGGGTAAATGATAGGACCTCATAATTGTCTATTCAAGGTTACTGTAGTTTACTCGGTTCTTTCTAATGAGAAATCAAAGCTCATCTAACCTCGATTAAATTCATAATCGAGCCTAAGAAATAACAAATCTTAGACTTTAGCTTAAATCGATTTATGAAATGATTAGAAACTTATAGAGAAAGGATTGAATTTATAGTTCTGAAGAGTTAATGAGATTTCGAAGAACGATGACTATGTTTGATATGATTTCTTACAGGAGAAGAAATAAAGGAAGAAGAAGAACTTTTATACTACAAGCACCTTTTATTCTGACCGCACAAATAATCACAGGTTAACGGTCTAGATCAATCGTGGAAGCCAAAAGGCGGAAAAATCGCGTACTTTCAGGACAATATAGAGAAAAGGCTAAAGATATTGACTTGAAAAGTCAAAAATACCCTTCATTGGGGGGAAAATGCTACCACCGGATTTGGATACTGAGACCAGAGAAATATGAAGGGGTATTACAATAAGGAAGGAACCGAAAGCAGCAGCAACTAAAAGAGTTAAGCCGCGACCAAGAGCAAAGAAGTTGAGTAACAACAGTAAAGACAACACCGGAACCGAGTATATGAAGGACAATACCAAAATGTAGACTTAGCACACATGCTATCGGCACCCATAAGTGAACGCAAATAGCTTGGTGTCGATACTAAAGAGATGAGAACAAATGCCTGATGCCGACACCAACTTATAACAAGCAATTAGCTTGGTATCGGTTTCGTATAAGGAGGACTGGAGCACGAAGACAACAAGGGCCGAACCATATGTCAAAGACCAATATCTTGAGAAGACAATACCCGAACAGACAAACTTGATGAAGTAGGACCGAAACCAAGTGCATGCAAGGGAAAAACACGAGACCAATACAGAAGCAAGAAACGTGTTATCGATACCAATAAGCGTAGTATCGATACCGATACCAAAGGAAACATCAAAGCCATAAATGTGGAAGTATAAAGACAACTCTCAGAAAAACAAAGTTAGTAAAGACAGAAGGAAGCTATCCATACCAATATACTTGGTGTCGATGCACGGAGTGGAGGCGACACTGGAATTACAAGCAATTAAGAGTCGAGACCGACACCTAGAGCACAAAGGCGGGTCGATATCGATGCTGAATAGCTACCACCGAAGCTAGAAGCTCCCGGAACTGCGGTTTCTACTTAATCGCAACCAAAGGATCCCAAATGGCTTATAAATAAGACCCAGGAGTCTTTTTGAGGGACTTTTCCTCATTCGTAAATCTTATATCCATTTCTTAGAGAGAAAACCCTAATTTGTAAATTAATTTGGGAATTTCACTTATAAATATCTATGTATTCACACAAGTTATAAAATAAAGAGAGAGTTGACACTTGTCATCTATTCCACTTATTTCCTTATTACTAATTCATGACAAAGCTTCAACTTGGGCATAATTGCCGAAATAACCCTCATAGACCATCTAGTTTTCTGCTTGTGCCGAGCTTATAATGCCCTTATCCCAAGGTAATTATTGGTCCTTAAGTCTCGTAAGTGTGATACTCACCTCTTAAAGGAAGAGTAACTAATCTTCAGGCTTAAGACCTTGATATCTAGGAAATAACAAATTAAGTAGAACTTGAAGGAACTAGATTGTAACATCCCGTATTTTATGTAATCATTACAGTAATGAATTAAAGAATACTTAATTATAAATGTGAGAATTAAGGGAAATGGGTTATGCCATTGTGTTTTTCTCGGAATTCTTCTTGAGATAGAGTCTGAGTTTGCCTAAATCGGACTCCGTATGAAGGAGTTATGACCTTCAGAAGATTCAAGAATTTAAATAAATTAAAACAGTTCAAATTAAAATCCAAAATTCAAGTTCAAACCCCGAAGCAGGCTGGGCGGGAAATTTCCCACCCAGAAATCAGGTCGACCAGGGGGTCGACCTGGGTCACACAGGTCGACCAGGGGGTCGACCTACCCCCCTGCCCAGATCCAAAAATGAGACGATGCTGACTAGTTGTTGAGCCTTTTCTGACCTATTGCTGAGTCACAAGGGCTTAGATCGCAATTCTGGATAACTATATCCAGTCTGGACGGTTGTGATTGCTCCTAAAATAATATAATGGCTCACATAAGATTAAACTTCTATAAAAGCAACCCTAATCCTCAAACCCTAAATCACACTAATTCATTCCAAGGAGCCACCATGCTGTCAATGAACATTCTAACCTAGCCATCATTTCTTCTTCAATTAGAAAGCGAGTCAAAAACTTCAAATCAAAACTTCCTTAGAGAAATTGATAGTCTTCTTCAAGGGATTGGTTTTCAAATTCAGAGAATAGATCCTAGAAAAACAAGACTTTCTTTTCTTTGTAAGTCCTGTTATTATTTAGGTGTGAACGATTAAAAGTTGTGATTTGTAATAAAATAAAAACTAGAGTAATTCCTAGTTGAATGATAATGACGATGCTAATTTATGCCTATTCTTGCAACGATTCTATTGTATACGCTTGTGAGATTATTGTGGTTATTATGTTGATGTTAAACCAATCGTATATTATGTAAATTTGGTGACTTTTTCATGTTATGTAACATGAAAGTTGTTTAAATCTACATTTAGATCTATGTTTATTGAATCCTTCAAGTTGTTTAGATTTACATTTAGACTTATGTTTACAGAATTCTACAATTGTTTTGATCTACATTTAGATCTATGTTTATTGAATCATGCAGTTGTTTAGATCTACATTTAGATCTAGGTTTATTGAATCATGCAAGTTGTTAGGCTAAGACATATATTATGTTTAGATCTACATTTAGATCTATGTTTATTGAATCATGCAAGTTGTTAGGCTAAGACATGCATTATGTTTAGATTCACATTTAGATCTATGAAAATTGAATCAAAAATTTAAAACTTATACTTACATGCATTGTTAAACTTGTGTAAAACCATATGCTTAAGATTCATGTTTGTTGGATCCAAGATAAAAGTTCATATTTACATGCATTGTAAAACCTGTGTAATTCCATATGTTTAAGATTCATGATTATTAGATCCAAATTAAAGTTTACATTCACATGTCTAGTTGAACTTGTGCAATTCTATATGCTTAAGGTTTTTGTTCATTGGACACAAAATAAAAGTTTACATTTGCATGCCAAGTTGGATTTAGGTAATCTCATATGCTTAAAGACTCATGTTAGTTGGATCCAAAAATGCAAGTTCATTATATTATGCCACTTTTACATGACACATGTTTAGTTAGTTCCTTATAATTTTATGTTGTGTGAATGGTACATGTTCCCTTCTTTCCCCTTTTGTGTATAAGTTAGGCTAAGTTATGAGCCTTGCATTCTATGTGAATTTTGCGAATGTATGACGGGGGTAACGTTGGGAAAACCTTAAACTCATATTAATGGCATAATTTGGCCCACAAATATATGAATGATTAGTGGCATAAGATTGGCATAATTTATATACCTAAAAATTATGAGCATGATTTAGAGTGGAATTGGGCATGACTTGAATGATAATAATTTACATATAAACACAAAAGGTAAATATGTAAATTTAGAAAAAGACGAATATGCCTAACCCGAGGTTAGATTTGAGTTACGATGTAAGACTGCCCGAAACCGCCTAGCACATCCAGCAACCATAACAATATATATCTAATGTGAGAGGTTAGTGCATCAAGCCCAAAAGAACCCAAGGTTAGACTGAGTTGTGGTGTAAAACTGCCCGGACCCGACCGGCACATCCAGTAACTGCAACAATACGTGTCTAATGTGAGTGGTTGGTGCTTTAATGAATAAATTAAAGCTAAGACAAGAATGGTGGGTTAAGTTAATTAAGGCAACACTTAACCAATACAACATGTTAACTAAAATGATGGGTGGGGTTAGGTTAATTTTGGACACTTAACCAATTTAACATGTTGATTAGGAAACCCAAGTAACGGGGACCCATTTCAGCATTAACCCACATAGATGTATCATGTTACCCTGAACTAGGCAGTGTGGGGCACAATTACTGAGCTGATTATAAGCGGTCAAAACAACGGCGGGTGGTGTGTCAGTGTAGGTTCCGACGGAGTGCGGGCATGCACGTACTCCGGAGTGGAAAAAGCAGGCACTGGGCATCAGTAGTTATACACTGTGCATCTTGAATTGTGTTGGGTTGCCACCATACGATTTGATACACCCCATGGTGGGACCAGCACAGGTATCTACAATCAAGCGGGGCCGAATGACACATGTGGTAAGCATACATGAGTAGATGCCGATCAATAAAAAGGGGATCATTTATCTTGAACACATGGTGTTAGTTGAAACGCTGGTACAGGGGTGCAGAGAAGTTGAAATGAGTGCGATAGCATATTCAGTCTTATTATCTTATTTCTAGGGTGTTTTCCTAGATTCAGTTTATTCAAGTCATAATCCTTTTCTTGTTTACATGCAAAATAATCACTGGACTTACCAGACTCATGTCTGACCCATTTTTCTTTCGTCTTCTTTCCTTCCGATTCCCCCTCCCCCTCCCCCGGTCCGCAGGTAGGAAACACCTCAGCTTAGTTCAGATCTTTTGCAAGCTTGAAGAGAGTAGATGTATGGCTTGGATTTTCTCTTCTTGGGCTATGGCTTTGGATACACTCTTAATGGGGATTATGCTACTTTATTATCGTTTTATGCTTCTTTGTGTTTTAATCAAGACAGAGTATTTTGATGTAATGATTTGGAAGTTGTTTTAAGATAGTTTGTTGTAATGACTTTGTTATGAACTATGAAATAAATTTCGTTTTTCCGCTGCTTATATATGTCTGTCTTGTAAATTATCTGTGTCTTTTACCTATAATGCTCCACCAAAGTTAAGGCATTCCCTGTTGTATATGATGTAGTTGTATACACAATTATATGAATTTTGTTTGATGATTACAACCAAATAAATAATATTTTAAATGCGTTTGTTACTGTACTGTTCTATATATACATCATAGATAGGAATATAATATTTATATTTAAATAGAATACGACTGTACAAACATTCATATATTCACACGGTATTGTATTTGAATATAAATATTCTATTTCAACATTCAAACAGTATAGCTATTTAATACTCCACTATTTAAATACATTCACAGAATATTTGTACTTGTAAATTAGACAAGTTTGTTTGACAACAATAAAATAATATTTTATTTCAAACGAAGTTGTTTATTACAAATTTCAGTACAAATTTATTTTTTTCTGTACATCAGCTCTTCACTATAACACTGTCACTTAGTTATACATTTCTATATATACATTCACATTGACTCATATACAGACACTCATACATTTCGCTGTCTATACTTGTCTTCTGTCTTCACAGCATTCCTCAGTCAGTCCAATCTTCATACCTGTCATATACAGAAACACACACAGTATCTGACACAGAAATAATATTTTAAATTCTAGCAGATATAATTTTTTTTATAAAAAAATTATTTTCCTCAGATTTCTGGTGTGTTTCTCATCGTTTTTCATGACTTGATCTGATCTGTGTCTAGTCAGTATATGTATAGTAACAGGGGCAGAAAATAATACCGAATGGCTGCATATACACACGTGTACAAATATACACGTGTGCACTGCCTCGCCAATCAGCGGGCAACTGAGGAGTAGCCACGAGGACCATCTCAACTCAGTGCATCACTCAAATATCAATGCAAACAGGAGTTTAGTGAACAAAAACATAACCAAGAAATAAAACAGCAATATGGTGAAATTTTCAAAGCTCACTACAGTCAGCAACATGGATCATACACAAAGGAGCAGTTTCATTTAGACAGTGAAAATCACAGTAGCATGGAGTTCAGCCTAAAGTGTTACAAATGTGTCGAGTTCAACTCAGGTCAGCTCATAAGAATTTAACCAGTCTGAACATGGTTGAGTACAAAGTGAAGGATACAGCAAAACATTGGTGCAGCCCAACAAAACATTGATCAAGCAAACACTTCAGCAAAGCATGGGTGAAAATTTGGTGATACAGCAGCTTACAGCAATACATGTTGCTCAGATACAAGCAAGTGAATGCAGACAAGTTCTCAATGTTTGTATGTATAAATATGCAGTTCAAGTGAATAGAGCATGTGTGCAAGTGGTGTCAACGACACACAGTTTTTTCAAATGGATAGGTACAAATGCAAGTGATACACATAAATGTTGTAGCCCAAAAACCAAAGTGGTCAAGACAGTTTTGATGTCCAAGCAAGCACAGGAACAACAGCCAAGCAAACATGAAAATACATATGCAACTATGATCAAGTATGGATGGGTCAAGATTAGTCGAGCCAATGTGTCAAAATTTCATGTGACATGAAGCCTACACAAACAACAACATTCAAGCAGCAAGTCAAGAATGAATATAAGGCAGTTTTTGACATGGGGCAGTGCATAATCAAGCAGTGAGCACAAGTGCATGTAAAGTGATAGCAGCATGGATGGTTCAAAAGTAAAGGTGTATAAAGCAGAGATGTACAAGGCAGATGATATTCCTGTATCAAACTCATATATGCATGCCTGGCAGTAACTAAATGGTATGATGCAACAACTATGGTGATACAAGAAAAAGCACAGATAAAGCTTCCAGGAATTACTGAGCAACATGATTTTATTCCAGAAATTAACTGTAAATAGTTTTAAGGCCAGTTCAAACTACTTGAGGGAACATAAGGAAACAAATCTTTGAGGAATTACTATAACAAATCATCTTTGGGAAGGCAAGCAGAATCAAGGCAAAATCTTTTTTAATTGTTTTGGCAAGGAGTAAAAATCTGTTTTAAGGGATACATGTGTACAAAATCATTTTAGGAAACAAGTATCAATCATGCTATTTTTTTCCAGGAAACAACAATGAAATAAGTAGAAGTCTTTGACAAGAAAGCCATCCAGGTTTTTAAAGCATTCACACAAGCATATTTGGCAAGCATGCTTAAGTTTCCAGAATTTATGACAAGAAAACTTTTGACAAATATTCAGTCAACATATTTGATAAGAAAATTATTCTAGAAATCAACTATGAGTCACGACATCATCGTTGGACAGATAATTTGTTTTTAGGTTTGAAAAAGTATAGTTCGGCATGTTTTCAATGTTTCCAAAAATTTAGCAAATTTATGTTTGGCAAGTTCTTTCTCAATCAACAATTCGAAATCAAGTCAAGTTTTTAAATCGAGGCACAAAAAGGCAACAGTTTTTCTTGGCAAGGTAATTCTTTCAAATTTCATTCCAAGGGCCGAATTAAATCAAGACAACAACTCTCAAATCATGCCAGGACAAATTAGAAGTTTCAGTGTAGTCCAGAATTACATTCAGGTTCATTATTCACAGTTTTTAATTCGAGTTAAATCAAAAGAGGAAACCAAAAATTTCAGATCAAATCATTCAGCGAAATCAGAGCAATTTAGGATTTTTGTAATCCTATTTCTAACAGCGTATCATCACTGGCAAACTATCGAGACCAACAATAATCAATTCAAGAAATCAAAGATAAAAATTCAGAGGACTTACAAATTGCTAGGTTTTAAAACCTGAGGCATCAGAGTTGCAATTCGATCAAAGGAAAATTCCCAAATTGATTGACAAACATCATCGCCCATCCTTTCAGAGATTTCACAAAGAAATATCGATTTCTTCAGCAACGAATTGGAGCCAAGTGAAAAACCCTAGCCGCCATTTATTTTCTCTAGAGTACAAAAGGAGATCGGGAAAAAACAAAGAAAATGGGGCCGGCCAAATATTCATGGGCTAAGCCAAACTTTTAAGGAGATGACCCTTATCTCTAAATCCTAGGGTTTTTATTTATTTTGTTTATATTGTTTTTAATTAGACTCGTAAATCGTTCAAAATAGTTTCTAGAAGTCTGTAAAATCTAGGTTACGTATTACAGGTGTAATACGGAAAAATCTGGTCGAGGGGATATCGATCAGTCTAGGGTTTTGAGCGTAGGGTTAGAATAGGAGCAGGGTTTGCTAGTGTACATGGTCTTGTATGCGTGATCTGTTCTATCACCTAGTAGAAACCTTAGAAATGCAGCAGTAGGCAGGGTTTTGCCGAAGCTGGGTATATCTGTGTGTGATTTATCGTCTGCATTTCGGTTTCTCCTATATTCTGTGATCTGTTTATTATTATATATCTCGTTAAATTTTTAATTTAGTTAAAAAATGTGAAAAATCCTATTCACCCTCCTCTAGGGTTATTCTAGATCCAACAAGTGGTATCAGAGCAGGTATTCTGTTTAACTCTAGAGTAATGGTGATCCCTAGGTGTCAGTCCATAGAGAGCCAGTCCAGTCATATTCCATTTATTTTTAATGGTACAGATTTTTTAAATTGGAAAATAAAGATGAAAATTAATATAAAATATGTTTATATTAAATATTGGAATATTATTATTAATGGAGAAGATTTGTCAGATAAAAGGAATATTGTTATTAATACTCATGCTATGGACATTATTTATTCTTGTCTCAGTATTGATCAGTTTAAGCTTATCTCTCATTGTTTATCTGCACAGGAAATCTGGAAAATCCTATATGCGCTGTATGGACAAAAAGTTGACAACTGCTCAAAACCTTCAAAGATCAACCCAGATTCAAATTTATGCTTAACAGGTCTTACAGATGATAATTCAGACGGGTCAACTGATGGAGACTTAACAAACAACGAAGTAGAAAATTTCTCTTATGAGGATCTGGTTTATTTTTGTGCTGATCTAACTAAGTCTGTTGATAAATTCAATCTAAAAACAAATTTTTGAAATCTAAGAATTCTGAGTTGACCAGCAAAATTGTTGATTTGGAATCACAACTTGAATATTTTAAAAATCTTTCAAATTCAGATTGTAAAAATTGTTTGAAATTGAAAACCAATCTTGTTCATCTCAATAAAAATATTCAAAAGTTTGAAAATGAAATTTTGACCATAAAAGAAAACAAGAGTGAGTTATCAAATTTGAACAACTTTCTACAAAAGGAATTTGAAGTTTTTAAGACTGATATAAATTCCAAATTTGAAATTGCTGAAAAAGAAAATTTGTTGAAAAGTGATTCGATTTTAAAAAAACTTGAAAATGAGATTGAAAGTTTCAAGAAATGTGAGGTTGAAAATCAAAAACTTTTTGAATTTGAAATCTCTGAGTCCCAAGCCAAAATCAAATTACTTGAATCTGAAAATTTGGTTTTGAAACGACATGTTGCTGAAAGAAGGATCACTAATAATCGATGTTCTGATTTAATAAAAGAAAACGGTGATCTAAAAACTAAAATTCAACAACTTGAAATAACATTGACTAAATTTTCTGATGGAGAAAAATCCTTGAACATGTGGTTGAAAAACCAATTTTCTGTTGGAAATAAACTTGGTCTCGGCTTTGGGAAAAATAATGTTTTTGAAAATCCAAACTCAAATGATTTTAAAAATCCTTCAAACTGCTTGGAAAAGAATCGATATGAAAATTCAAGCTCTGGTAATCGCAAAGGATTTTTGAATCAACATGATGTGAATTTGTTTTATAATAATCCATTTAACCTATCCTGAATCCCAAAAAGAAATAAAACAAACTTCATTAGATTCAAACAGATTTGGGTTCCAAAGGGTACAAAGGTAATTTCAGATGGATTATTATATAAACGAGTTTGGGTACCAAAACGTACGAATATAACTGTGAGTGGTTTTACAAATTTTATTAGACCACTCGATTCTCTAAACTGTTAGGTACCAGAGGTGGCTGAGGAACTGCTTTGCAAAAGAGAATTGAATTCTAGCTGCTCAATATTCCTGTATCATCCACAGTTCCTTAGCCAAGCTTACTGAGTTAGAGATTCTTATTTACATGGATTTCAGGTATGATCTCTAAACTCACCTTTGTAAATATTCTTTGTTTTTATTTTCTTTGTTTATTTCTCCTTCTGTCCCTTCTATTTATTTTTTCTTTGTTTTGTGATTTGTCACTGTCATATCTTTGTAACTTTTTAGGCTTCATTAACTTCCAATTGTAGAACTCATATTTTCTGGAAATTCGCTTTAGTTGAATGGAACTCTGTTGTTTTAATTATTTCCAGATCTTGAATTTAAACCTGTAAATATCTGCAATTATTTGGAAGTTTATTTTCTGATTGATGAACTCATAACAGTGTTGATGTATTCTTGTCATATCTTAAAAACTGTTAATATGAATTCTAAATTTTTTCTGAAGATCCGAATAATTAATGAAATTTCACACACTTATGCTGTTTTGAGTTTCTTCCAATTCATTTTGGAAACGCTTAAAATATTATACTCATTACAGTACACTTTGTTATATATTAGTTGTGATAATTTTAGAAATTTTCAGATTGGCTTGAATATGTTGAATTGTCTTGAATCGGTGATACATCTTGAAATCCATCGTTATTCATGGTTGAAATTAGTTTTGATTGAAATCATCTGAGATTCTAGATATTTTGAATATCACACACCTCTTAAATTTGAAATTATCAATCTTGTGTGATTGATTCAATATATCTCAAAACTTAATATTGATTTAAGTGATTTCAAATAAATTTTCTTGATCATGAATATCCTTCAAATTAGATGTAAATGATCTGAATATTCTTTATACTTGTCAAAAATATTTGTGAAAATTATTTTGAAAATATGGTCATAAATATCACTGTTATTTCATGATTATTTGATTTGAATATATGTTTGTTTGAAATCATTTGAAATTATTGATTTATTGAATCTCACACATAATTTTGAATCTGAAATATAACCTGGTGTGATTGATTCGTTAAATCCTAATACTTTCACACTTCTTCAAATGATTTAAAATAAAGTATATTTTTTTTTTAATCTGGGATCATGAAATAATTTTTTTGTGACCATCATCGTGTCTTGTCTGCTTGGAAACTGTCCTTGTACTGCTCTGATACTGTTCTTAGATAACTGCTTGTTTATGATTTGTTTGCTGCTCTGATAAATGTGCCTAATTTGTCATCTTGTCTGCTAGGGCCTTGTGATTAAATTTCTTCTATCTGTGATACTCTTATTTGTCTTCGGTGTTTTGTTACAATCCTCATTAATAGGTACACCAAGTGGTATCAGAAGTGCCTCATATTTGTCTCACTCATCTGTACTTATATTCTAATCTTCACCTTGTATAGATCCACACACTCTTTTTGCCTTGTACAAATTTTTCCTTCTTGTTCTGTAGAAATCTCCATATCCATCTTGTAATTGATTTTGAATTTTAAGATTATTTATTAATTATTCATTCAGAAATTGAAATCTATATCCAAATTGAACTGTACTCATAATTCATCAAAATTATTAACAGATTTTGAAATTGTGATGAATTGTGATTGCAATATATTTCACAACAAAAGGAAATTTTATTTTTAATTTCATGATGGTTGAATATTTATTATAATATCTTTGAATTGGCAATTATTTCACAACCATCTTCTTTATCTATCATTATTCTGCCATCCATGATAATTTTATATTAATGTGGAGAGTTAATATGTTTTAAAATCTTTTTTGAATAAACAGTGGAAATATTCATGATAGAAAGTGGACTATGTTATTATTCAGAATTACTGATAATTGAAAATTTTCAGTAATCCCGATACAGTCGAGCATATTTCATAATATAATTAATTTAGAAATTTATTTCACAGTCCATTTCTGTACCTACCACATTTCTATCATTCATATTGGTTGTATATACCGAGGAGTTTTTCTATTTAAAGATGAAAATAATAAAATATATAATTAATACATAAGTGTGTCTCTAATCTCATTTAAAAATCCAAGCTCTGGTTATGCATGATTATGAGACAATTTATAATTTAAGTTGTGACTGACCTCATTTAAAAATCCAAGCTCTGGTTATGCATGGTCAGTGTACTCTTAAATAAAATAAAAAGAAAAAGGAAATATTGTGCTATAAATTGAAATTATTCTGAAATTCTCCTTAGTGTATAAAAATCAGCCTATCAATCCATCTTTCTAATCTGTGAAATGTGTTGAAACCTTATGACGTATTATGATTTGTTGATTGATAGGCATTGGGATTTGAGATTATACAATATTGTCACTTGAGTTGAAATTATAATAATTTTCCAAATCCATCATTGTTTTTGTGCTTCAATTTATAAAATTCTTTTGAAAATAATTGGGAAATATTCATATTTTTTTTATAACTCTCCTCATTATTATATAAATTTCATCGTAAATCCATCATTATCTACAATGTGAAATATGCCACTAGTTCTCAGTATATTATAATTTTTGTTTGACTGATTGAGATTTATGATAACTGTTCTTTCTCTTAAGCTAAAATTATACTTTTAGTCAGTATTCATCTGTTTTTTAAATTCTGTATCCTTTTGATGATAACAAAAAGGGGAGAATGGGTTGATATTTTGATTTATGAATGAATATTTTTTAAATATTTTTAATTTTGAAAATTCATTATTATTCAGTTCAGTTCACTCATGCACAGTTATAGGGGGAGTTTCTATTGTAGGGGGGGTTCAAAATTCACTATCAAACACATTTATTTTGATCAAAATCTTTTATTTGTTTGTCATCATCAAAAGGGGGAGATTGTTGTATATGACGTAGTCGTATACACAATTATATGATTTTTGTTTGATGATAACAACCAAATAAATAATATTTTAAATGTGTTTGTTACTGTACTGTTCTATATATACATCACAGATAGGAATATAATATTTATATTTAAATAGAATACGACTGTACAGACATTCATATATTCACACAGTATTGTATTTGAATATAAATATTCTATTTCAACATTCAAACAGTATAGCTGTTTAATACTCCACTATTTAAATACATTCATAGAATATTTGTACTTGTAAATTAGACAAGTTTGTTTGACAACAATGAAATAATATTTTATTTCAAACGAATTTGTTTATTACAAATATCAGTACAAATTTCTTTTTTCTGTACATCAGCTCTTCACTATAACACTGTCACTCAGTTATACATTTCTATATATACATTCACATTGACTCATATACAGACACTCATACATTTCGCTGTCTATACTTGTCTTCTGTCTTCACAGCATTCTTCAGTCAGTCCAATCTTCATACCTGTCATATACAGAAACACACACAGTATCTGACAGAGAAATAATATTTTAAATTCTAGTAGATATAATTTTTTTTATAAAAAAACAGATTTCTGGTGTGTTTCTCATCATTTTTCATGACTTGGTCTCATCTGTGTCTAGTCAGTATATGTATAGTAACAGGGACAGAAAATAATATTGAATGGCTGCATATACACACGTGTATAAATATACACGTGTGCACTGCCTCGCCAATTAGCGGGCAACTGAGGAGTAGCCACGAGGACCATCTCAACTCAGTGCATCACTCAAATATCAATGCAAACAGGAGTTTAGTGAACAAGAACATAACCAAGAAACAAAACAGCAATATGGTGAAATTTTCAAAGCTCACTACAGTCAGCAACATGGATCATACACAAAGGAGCAGTTTCATTTAGACAGTGAAAATCACAGTAGCATGGAGTTCAGCCTAAAGTGTTACAAATGTGTCGAGTTCAACTCAGGTCAGCTCATAAGAATTTAACCAGTCTGAACATGGTTGAGTACAAAGTGAAAGATACAGCAAAACATTGGTGCATCCCAACAAAACATTGATCAAGCAAATAGTTCAGCAAAGCATGGGTGAAAATTTGGTGATACAGCAGCTTATAGCAATACATGTTGCTCAGATACAAGCAAGTGAATGCAGACAAGTTCTCAATGTTTGTATGTATAAATATGCAGTTCAAGTGAATAGAGCATGTGTGCAAGTGGTGTCAACGACACACAGTTTTTTCAAATGGACAGGTACAAATGCAAGTGATACACATAAATGATGTAGCCCAAAAACCAAAGTGGTCAAGACAGTTTTGATGTCCAAGTAAGCACAGGAACAACAGCCAAGCAAACATGAAAATACATATGCAACTATGATCAAGTATGGATGGGCCAAGATTGGTCGAGCCAATGTGTCAAAATTTCATGTGACATGAAGCCTACACAAACAATAACATTCAAGCAGCAAGTCAAGAATGAATACAAGGTAGTTTTTGACATGGGGCAGTGCATAGTCAAGCAGTGAGCACAAGTGCATGTAAAGTGATAGCAGCATGGATGGTTCAAAAGTAAAGGTGTATAAAGCAGAGATGTACAAGGCAGATGATATTCCTGTATCAAACTCATATATGCATGCCTGGCAGTAACTAAATGGTATGATGCAACAACTATGGTGATACAAGAAAAAGCACAAATAAAGCTTCCAGGAATTACTGAGCAACATGATTTTATTCCAGAAATTAACTGTAAATAGTTTTAAGGCCAGTTCAAACTACTTGAGGGAACATATGGAAAAAAATCTTTGAGGAATTACTACAACAAATCATCTTTGGGAAGGCAAGCAAAATCAAGGCAAAATCTTTTTTAATTGTTTTGGCAAGGAGTAAAATATGTTATAAGGGATACATGTGTACAAAATCATTTCAGGAAACAAGTATCAATCATGCTATTTTTTTCAGGAAACAACAATGAAATAAGCAGAAGTCTTTGACAAGAAAGCCATCCAGGTTTTTAAAGCATTCACATAAGCATATTTGGCAAGCATGCTTAAGTTTCAAGAATTTATGGCAAGAAAACTTTTGACAAATATTCAGTCAACATTTTTGACAAGAAAATTATTCCAGAAATCAACTATGAGTCACGACATCATCGTTGGACAGATAATTTGTTTTCAGGTTTGAAAAAGTATAGTTCGGCATGTTTTCAATGTTTCCAGAAATTTAGCAAATTTATGTTTGGCAAGTTCTTTCTCAATCAACAATTCGAAATCAAGTCAAGTTTTTAAATCGAGGCACAAAAAGGCAATAGTTTTTCTTGGCAAGGTAATTCTTTCAAATTTCATTCCAAGGGCCGAATTAAATCAAGACAACAACTCACAAATCACGCAAGGACAAATTAGAAGTTTCAGTGAAGTCCAGAATTACATTCAGGTTCATTATTCACAGTTTTTAATTCGAGCGAAATCAAAAGAGGAAACCAAAAATTTCAGATCAAATCATTCAGCGAAATCAGAGCAATTTAGGATTTTTATAATCCTATTTCTAACACCGTATCATCACTGGCAAACTATCGAGACCAACAATAATCAATTCACGCAATCAAAGATAAAAATTCAGAGGACTTACAAATTGCTAGGTTTTAAAACCAGAGGCATCAGAGTTGCAATTCGATCAAAGGAAAATTCCCAAATTTATTGACAAACATCATCGCCCATCCTTTCAGAGATTTCACAAAGAAATATCGATTTCTTCAGCAACGAATTGGAGCCAAGTGACAAACCCTAGCCGCCATTTATTTTCTCTAGAGTACAAAAGGAGATCGGGCAAAAACAAAGAAAATGGGGTCGGCCAAGTATTCATGGGCTAAGCCAAATTTTAAGGAGATGACCCTTATCTCTAAATCCTAGGGTTTTTATTTATTTTGTTTTGTATTGTTTTTAATTAGACTTGTAAATCATTCAAAACAGTTTCTAGAAGTCTGTAAAATCTAGGTTACGTATTACAGGTTTGTAATACGGGAAAATCTGGTCGAGGGGATATCGATCAGTCTAGGGTTTTGAGCATAGGGTTAGAATAGGAGCAGGGTTTGCGAGTGTACATGGTCTTGTATGCGTGATCTGTTCTATCACCTAGTAGAAACCTTTGAAATGCAGCAGTAAGCAGGGTTTTGCCGAAGCTGGGTATATCTGTGTGTGATTTATCGTCTGCATTTCTGTTTCTGCTATATTCTGTGATCTGTTTATTATTATATATCTCGTTAAATTTTTAATTCAGTTAAAAACTGTGAAAAACCCTATTCATCCCCTCCTCTAGGGTTATTCTAGATCCAACATTCCCTTTGTGAGTGACCTTAACGGAGGTGGGGTGTTTCACTTTAAACTTTATTATCGAGATCCTATCTTTACGAGCGAGTTTTGGAGGAGCTTGCAAGAGGTTGTAGGCACACAGCTGTGCTTAAGCACGGCCTATCACCCTTAAACTGATGGTCAAATGGAAAGGTTTAACAGAGTATTAGAGGACCTCTTGACATTATGCATTCTTGACTTTGGAGGAACATGGGAGTTTCATCTTCCTTTGGTGGAATTTGCCTACAACAATAGCTACCAAGCCACCATAGGCATGGCACCCTTCGAAGTTTTATATGGAAGACCATGCCGATCACCAACTTATTGGTGGGAGTCTATAGACAAGCTCATACTTGGACCAGATATGATTAGAGAAACTTCTGAGAAAGTGGACTTGATACGAAGAAGAATGAAGACTGCCCAAGATAGACAGAAGTCCTACGCAGATAACGGACCGATCTTGAGTTTGAGGTTGGAGACAGGGTTTTCCTTAAAGTATCTCCTTTAAGGAACGTCGTTCGCTTTGGATCCGCTGGAAAGTTGGCACCAAGATTTATAGGGTTGTTTCTTATCATTGAAAAGATTGGAAAGATGGCTTACAGAATAGAGCTGGCCGAAAGATTGGCTGGAGTTCATAATGTCTTTCATGTTTCTCAACTATGAAAGTGCTTACATGAGTCTGCGGAAGTTGCGGAGCCAAGCATACTAGAGGAAGTAGAAGTGGAACAGAATCGACTGTGAGGAGAGCTCCAACTCGTACCTTAGGTACAGAATTCAAAAAGCTACACAACCGCGAAGTCAGACTTGTTAAAGTTCAATGGAGCGACGCCGAGAAAGTCGCGACTTGGGAAACTGAGGACAAAATACGCGCAGCCTACCCTTATCTTTTTGAGGGTACATCCTTGATCTCTTTTTCCTTAAGTTTATACATGCTTATATCTATCTTTCTAGTATATCTCATCGGTCCTATCCTTAGGTAGAAACCAATTGATGTAAACATGTATTTGAAACATGTTATGATTGATGGCTGCAAGTGGTTGCTAGTGGTTGCTCGCGGATGCATATACACACACATTAGGTGTTAGATCGGCTCAGTCACTTTCGTATTGCATATGCATATATGTATTTGTTTATGGATTGAACTTGATGTGTTATCATATGGACGTTGCATTTGTATGAATGAGTGTGCACTCGTGTAGAAAGTATGGTTAGGAATAATCGCATACATAATGGACTCATGGCACTGACATAATTTGCATTAAGGAGGTCAACTGAATCAGTAGACCGCCTGATTTTGCATTAGATAAGGACATGTACACACACTATGCATACAGTCATGGAAGCATTAGAAGTCTTTTTAAGGACAATGGACGCCTGTGTTTGATGGTTAAGTAGATGGACAATTGGATGGTAGGATATACGTTCTTCTCGACTCGAAGATTTCGGGGACGAAATCCTTTAAGGAGGGGAGAATGTAACACCCCGTATTTTCTGTAATCATTATAGTAAAGAATTAAAGAATACTTAATTATAAATGTGTTAATGAAGGCAAACGGGTTATGCCATTGCGTTCGTCTTGGAATTCTGCTTGAGATGGAGTCCAAGTTTGCGTAAATCGAACTGCGTATGATGGAATTATGACCTTCAGAAGATTCAAGAATTTAAATAAATTAAAACAGTTCAAATTAAAATCCAAAATTAAAGTTCAAACCCTGAAGCAGGCTGGGCGGGAAATTTCCCGCCCAGAAATCAGGTCGACCAGGGGGTAGACCGGGGGTCGACCTAGGTCACACAGATTGACCAGGGGGTCGACCACATCCAAAATGAGACAATGCTGACTAGTTGTTGAGCCTTTTCTGACCTATTGCTGAGTCATTAGGGCTTATGTGGCAATTCTGGATAACTCTATCTAGTCTGGACGGTTGTGATTGCTCCTAAAATAATCTAACGGCTCACATAAGATTAAACTTCTATAAAAGCAACCCTAAACCACACTAATTCATTCCAAGGAGCCACCATGTTGTCAATGAACGTTCTAGCATAGCCACCATTTCTTCTTCAATTAGAAAGCAAGTCAAAAACTTCGAATCAAAACTTACTTAGAGAAATTGATAGTCTTCTTCAAGGGATTGCTTTTCAAATTCAGAAAACAGATCCCAGAAAAACAAGACTTTCTTTTCTTTGTAAGTCCTGTTATTATTTAGATGTGAACGATTAAATGTTGTGATTTGTAATAAAATAAAAACTAGAGTAATTCCTAATTGTATGATAATGACGATTCTGATTTATGCCTATTCTTGTAACGATTCTATCGTATATGCTTGTGAGATTATTGTGGTTATTATGTTGATGTTAAACCAATCATATATTATATAAATTTTGTGACTTTTTCATGTTAAGAAACATGCAAGTTGTTTAGATCTACATTTATATATATGTTTATTGAATCATGCAAGTTGTTTAGATCTACATTTATATCTATGTTTATTGAATCATGCAAGTTGTTTTGATCTACATTTAGATTTGTGCTTATTGAATCATGCAAGTTGTTTAGATGTACATTTAGATCTATGTTTATTGAATCATGCAGGTTGTTAGGCTAAGATATGTATTATGTTTAGATCTACATTTAGATCTATGTTTATTGAATCATGCAAGTTGTTAGGCTAAGACATGTATTATGTTTAGATTCACATTTAGATCTATGAAAATTGGATCCAAAATTTAAAACTTATATTTACATGCCTTGTTAAACTTGTGTAAAACCGTAGGCTTAAGATTCATGTTTGTTTGATCCAAGACAAAAGTTCATATTTACATGCCTTGTTAAACCTGTGTAATTCCGTATTTTTAAGATTCATGATTATTGGATCCAAATTAAAGTTTACATTCACATGTCTAGTTGAACTTATGCAATTCTATATGCTTAAGGTTTATGTTCATTGGACCTAAAATAAAAGTTTACATTTACATGCCTAGTTGGATTTGGGTAATCTCATATGCTTAAAGACTCATGTTAGTTGGATCCAAAAATGCAAGTTCATTATATTATGCCACGTTTACACGACACATGTTTAGTTAGTTCCTTATTATTTTATGTTGTGTAAATGGTACATGCTCCCTTCTTTCCCATTTTGTATATAAGATAGGCTAAGTTACGAGCCAAATATTCTATGTGAATTTTGCGAACGTATGATGGGGGTAACGTTGGGAAAACCTTAAATTCATATTAATGGCATAATTTGGCCCATAAATATATGAATGTTAGTGGCATAAGATTGGCATAATTTATATACCTAAAAATTATGAACATGATTTAGAGAGGAATTGGGCATGACTTGAATGACAATAATTTACATATAAACACAAAAGGTAAATATGTAAATTTAGAAAAAGACGAATATGCCTAACCCGAGGTTAGATTGAGTTACGGTGTAAGACTGCCCCGAACCGCCCGGCACATCCAGCAACTGTAACAATATATATCTAATGGGAGAGGTTAGTGCATCAAGCCCAAAAGAGCCCGAGGTTAGACTGAGTTGCGGTGTAAAACTGCCCGGACCCGACCGGCACATCCAGTAACAGCAACAATACTTGTCTAATGTGAGTGGTTGGTGCTTTAATGAATAAATTAGAGCTAAGACAAGAATGGTAGGGTTAAGTTAATTAAGGCAACACTTAACCAATACAACATGTTAACTAAACTGATGGGTGGGGTTAGGTTAATTTTGGACACTTAACCAATTTAACATGTTGATTAGGAAACCCTAGTAACGGGGACCCATTTCAGCAGTAACCCACATAGATGTATCATGGCACCCTGAACTAGGCAGGGTGGGGCACGATTACTGGGCTGATTATAAGCGGTCAAAACAGCGGAGGGTGGTGCGTCAGTGTAGGTTCCGACGGAGTGCGGGTGTGCACGTACTCCGGAGTGGAAAAAGCAGGCACTGGGCATCAGTAGTTATACACTGTGCATCTCGAATTGTGTCGGGTTGCCACCATAGGATTTGATACACCGCATGGTGGGACCATCACAGGTATCTACAATCAAGCGGGGGCTGAATAACACAAGTGGTAAGCATACATGAGTAGGATCCGATCGATAAGAAAGGAATCATTTATCTTGAACACATGGTATTAGTTGAAACACCGGTACGGGGTTGCAGAGAAGTTAAAATGAGTGTGATAGCATGTCCAGTCTTATTATCTTATTTCTAGGGTGTTGTCCTAGATTCAGTTTATTCAAGTCATAACCTTTTTCTTGTTTACATGCTAAATAATCACTGGACTTACCAGACTCATGTCTGACCCATTTTTCTTTCATCTTCTTTCCTTCCGTCCCCCCCCCCCCCAGGTCCGCAGGGAGGTAACCTCAGCTTAGTTCAGATCTTTTGCAAGCTTGAAGAGAGTAGATGCATGGATTGGACTTTCTCTTCTTCGGCTATGGCTTTGGATATACTCTTAATGGGGATTATGCTACTTTATTATCGTTTTATGTATTTTTATGTTTTAATCAAGACAGATTATTTTGATGTAATGATTTGGAAGTTGTTTTAAGACAATTTGTTGTAATGACTTTGTTATGAACCACGTATGAAATAAATTTCATTTTTCCTCTGCTTATATATGTCTGTCTTGTAAATTATCTGTGTCTTTTACCTATAATGCTACACCAAAGTTAAGGCATTCCCTTTGTGAGTGACCTTAATGGAGGTGGGGTGTTTCATAGATAATCCCTAGGTTCCCCTAGATCCACATCCCTATCCCATACTCCGGTGTTGACGAAAAATAACTTTAACAATTTCATCCTATCAGCTGATCAATTAACTAAACAAATACAAGGAGAAAAATATTTTAGTAAGTTTGATTCTAGATCAAGATTTTGGCTAATAAAACTTACTGATAAACAATTCATATAATTAATAGCCATTAGTCATCCATAATGACACTTCGAATGGTTAGTTATGCCTTTTGGATTAAAAAATTCACCATAGGTTTTCTATAAAAGGATAAACTCAATGTTTGGACATTTGCCATTTACCATTGTTTATATAGAAGATATATTAGCATTCTCTAATACTGCAGAAGAACATGAACAACAACTTCTAACTATTGTACAAGTATTATTGCAAAATGGAGTAATCCTAAGTCCGAAGAAAGCTGAATTGTTTAAAAAGGAAATTAATTCTCTTGGAAAAAGAATAAAAAATGGACAAATAGAATTGCAACAGCATATCTATACAAAAATTAAGGATTTTTCTGATGCATTCAAAACCTTCAAAGATTCTTAGGATTGCTAAATCATGGAAGAAAAATTATTCCGGATTTATCTGCCACAACTCAAAATTTGGAAAAAAACTTACAAAAGAACAAGAAAATATAACAAACATAATGGCAAACAACCTAGGAGATGGAACACTGATATAATTCCTATTACATTACAGAAACAAGAAGAAGAAGAAGAAGAAGAAGAAGGAAAATTAAAGATTTAATAAAAGATGAAAAAACCTTCACTTTCTTTTGGAAGGAGGATTGCTTACCCTACAAACAAATGCTTCTGAATTTTTTTATGCTGGCGTGTTAATTGCAAAACAAAAGTGAGTTGTAGCATATTCTTCTGGAAAGTTTAATAATTCTCAAATCAAATTGCTACTTATGATAAGGAATTACTTGATATTAAATTAGCAATTAAAAGCTTGAAAATACATCTTCTTCATGGGCATTTGAGATTAAAACAAACAACAAATCCGTTGCATAATTCCCTTAAAAAAATATAAATAACCCAGAAGAAATCTTAGGTGAATAAAATTAGCAATATATTTAGAAATCTATAATTATGATGTTAAATATATTCCAGGATATACTAATTTTGCTACTGATCTTTTTACTAGATTATGGAAATGGATGAAGACGATTTAAAATCAAATAATTATTTGAAAATATGAAAAGACATGAAAATTTAAAATAGGTTAAATCTTCAAAGAAAGCAAAATCAGCTTCCAAAGAAGTATCCATATCGCAAGTTTCCGAGAAAATTGATACTTCCACAGAAGTAACTGAAGAAAACGTCTAATTGACCAAATCTATTCCCGTGAACAAAAAAGGAATGACTACCACAGTGAATGAAGGAAAATAGATAACTCCTATAGAAATCCCAAAACCCTATATGACAACTGTTAACCCCGCTAAAGCACAGGGTCGGCCTCAATCATACGGTTCGGTCGGCACTAACCTGGTCGGTCAGTATCGAAGAACCGGGTCAGTCGCGAATATGGATCGGCCTCAACATGGTGGGTCGGTCTATTCTTTAAAACATTAGATCGGTCCATTAAGATAGCAATGGGTCGGCCAAGTACCGGGTCGGCCTAGTCTCAAAGCATCGGGTTGGTCCATTTCCTTTAAAGCGGGCCGGTCAGTCGCAAATGTGGATTTGCCTCAACAATGCGGATCAGTCACCTTTACACAACAGCGGGTCGGCCTATTCTGCAAAGCGTCGGGTCGGTCCATTTCCTTCAGGACGGACCAGGTCGGTCAGTTGCAAAGCACCGGGTCGTCAATACCCAAATACGGGTCGGTCACAATTGAAGAAGTGTGACTCAACTCCATGGACGTGAATACACGCGAGAAATGAAATGAACTAATGACGAAAACACAAAGACCATGTATGGTTGATATAATAGATCAACTTGGTTAATGTAGCGTTCGTTTAAATGTATGGTTCAATATGCATGCTATAAAATATGAGTGAGTGGCATGTGAGTGAGTAATGATGTATGTGTGATAAACGCATGATGCAAGTTAGTGACAAAAGCAACAGGGTTATCTCACGTCAAGCACACTTGCATGTAAAACTATAAACAAGTTTCATACATAAAGAAGGCACGAAGTATGTATAACATGGACTGAGACATTTTGGATTGGCACATTAGAAAGAACGCATGGCACGTCAAGCAAAAGGATGTGAGATTGGGTCAACATCATGAGAGAGGCCAATGGACTATAAATTGTATAACATACGTTTCATATGTGTTTCGACAATAAATACATGTACTAACAGGGCAATGTATGACTTCCTTTCCATGTATATGGTTAATGGCACGCCTGTAACACCCCGTAATTTTAAAACATGACATAAAGGATAATTAAAGAATAATTAATTTTTAAAAGAAGAATTGAGTGAAATGGGTTATGCCATTGTGTTCTTCTCAGAATTCTGCTTGAGATA
This sequence comes from Allium sativum, assembly GCA_030737875.1. NCBI lineage: Eukaryota > Viridiplantae > Streptophyta > Magnoliopsida > Asparagales > Amaryllidaceae > Allium > Allium sativum. The sequence goes on from CM060918.1 coordinate 316,690,294, forward strand.
GAGTCCGAGTTTGCGTAAAACGGATAACATATGAAGGAGTTATGGACGATGGAAGTTTGGCAGAAAAATCAGAAAACAGGCCAGGATAACTGGAGTACTTGTGAAGTGCGCCAAAAGAAAATTGCACTGGCGCACCTGGGAAGTGCGCCCAGGCCGAGCCAGAATCTGGAGAGTTCCATTGATGATGTGTCTTTCTGGGATTGGCTGGATGACGTGTCTTTTTAACCTGAGTGGTTTAGATGGTCTCTAATCTAATCTAAAGGTCCAAATTAACCTAATACATCTATAAATAAACACCTAAACCTAAACCTAATCTCATTGTTATCATCCATGGCGCCTCCATGCTGCTCTAATCTAACTAGCCTTTTTTCTCCACCAAAACAAATCAAAATAGGAGTATTCCAATTAGAAGATCAGATCTACAAATCAAAGTAGAAATTATTCAAGATCAGAATTGCTTTAACAACACCTAATTCTCTTTTCTAAGAATCATATCATTGTGAGTCTATGTTACTTTCACATATAATTGAATTAAAAAGAAATTATGATAGGATTGTAAAATGGATCTGATGTATATGCCTGTAAATAAGATGAATCATATCAAGTTTTGTAATTTTAATCCTTTAGATTCATACCCAGTTGCTATTATCATATGCCTATCTGATTTACTTTGTCGTTATTCATTTCACATGCCCATTTATATGTTTATGCCAGTTTTGATGTTTTGATTCTCTTCCCTTCTTCTTTTCCTTTTTCTTTATGAGATTAGGCTAACTTCGAACCTAACATATTGCATTGAGATTTACATATGAATAACGTTGGAACGATTGGGAAAAGTTCGGGAAATATGCAATAAAATGAGATTTGGCATAAACTGAGTTGGGCATAATTGAGCATAACTTGTATACATGAGATTTAGCATAAGTTGGGTTGGGCATAATTAAGTATAACTTGTATAGATGAGATTAGGCATAAATTGGACTAGAATTATAAGCATGAATTGGATTGGAATTTATGGGTAACAAGAAATCACCATAATCCAAGATTTGAAATTGAATTAAGGAAGAGATAATGAACGCAAATTGATTTGGGCATAATTTGGATTAAAATTAGAAACATAATTTATATTGGAAATTATGGGTGATTGGAATATATTATAATCAAAGATTTGAAATTGGGACTTGAATCAAGAAAGTGGTAATAAATGCCTAAGACACGAGGTTAGATTCGGATTGTGGTATAAGCCTGGCCGGAACCGCCCGGCATATCCAGCAACCGCAATTTGGTAATCTAATGTGGGAGGTCAAAGGCAGAAATTAGATGCGTAATAATGCTAAGACACGAGGTTAGGTTTGGACTGCGGTAGAAGTCTGCCCGGAACCTCCCTGCTTATCCAGCAACCGCAAAACGGTAATTTAATGTGGGAGGTCTTGCAAGATTACGGTTATAAGGAATTAATGAACACTTAACCAAGATAAGTCATGTGATTAGACATGGATTTAATAAAGGGTTAAGTGGGTGACATGGGTAGTATGTAAAACATAATTAAAAAGCACTTAACCAAGATGAGACATGTGATTAGACATGGGGATAATAAAGGGTTAAGTGGGTAACATGGGTAACATGTGAAACATAATAAAAGCACTTAACCAAGATGAGACATGTGATTAGACATGGGAATAGTAAAGGGTTAAGTGGGTGACATGGGTAGTATGTGAAACATAATTAAAAAGCACTTAACCAAGATGAGACATGTGATTAGACATTGGGATAAAGAGGGGTCAAGTGGGAATCCTAGTGAGGACCAAGCTTAGGAGGGAAGCTTGTGTCAAGTGTGTGGACCCTTTTCAACCAGTAACCCATTTTAGTATCTATATGAGCTCGAACTAGGTCGAGGATAGGAACACGCTTACTGGGGTTGATTGTAAGAGGTCAATAAAGAGTTATTGATGGTAGTGCAAGTCCAACAGAGTCATGTGCATGCGTGGGTCTGGGCTAGTAGGTAAGACGCTGTTGCATCGTGTAGGTATAAGATGTGCATTTCAGTAGTATCGGGGTTGCCACCTTAGGGAGTGATACACCCTATTGTGGGACCAGCACAGGTATCTTCGAGGTTAGGGAGCCGATCGATTGGGGAGGGTAGTGGGTACAACTATTGGTGGTAGGAGCAAGTGGGGCACCTATGAGAGCAGCTAGGAGTACACGAAGCTACCATTATTATGATTAGTAGGGAGGGTACATCTAGTGGTGATAGGTGCATATTAGTTACCTTTGATAGCAGCTAGAGGTACATAATCGAACAGGGAGGATAGTGGATACATCTAGCGGTGATAGTGCACGTTTGTTACCTATGAGAGCAGCTAGAAGTACACGAAACTATCATCATTCTATTTAGCCAAGTGGGATCATCTTTTAGTATGAAACTAGTATTGGTGCGGTGCAGAGAATATCTTATAGTGGTTAGAAGTGCAGTCAATGTTACATCCTGTTTATCTTGTTACATTGTCGTATCTTCTTATGTTATAATCATCTCTTACATCAAGTTTATGTTCTTATCATGTTACTTTACTAATTATATTGTTAAAGTCACTAGATTCACCAGACTTTATGTTTGACCCTTTTTGTTTCGCCTCTTTTCTTCCCCCCCCCCCCCCCAGGTTCTCAGGGTGGGCAAGTTGAAGCTTGATTCAGACTTTCCTGCTTGAAGTGCTGAAAGCAATGCTTAGCTTTGTTTCTCTTTCATATGGCATTTTGGATTAGGGATTATGGTTTTAAATATTATGTACTCTGATGGCTTTTGTACAAGACCGATATTATGTACTTGGTTTTGGTGCAATGGGTTTGAAGATGCAACCAAACTTATTTCTGTTTCCGCTGCAATAAAGTTATAAAATTATAAAGTATTATTTTATGTATTTGTCTTGTAATATTCTAATCTGTTTACTTATAATGCTCCAGAAAACTTAATGCATTCCCTCTGTGAGTGACATTCACGAGTGTTAGACATGGTATCAGAGCTGAAGGTTACCAGATCAGATAAAAGATTTTGAAAGTGGGTTTCAAAATGGTTTTAAAAGAAGTATTTTCAAAAGAAAAGTTTGTTTTGAAAGACATATTCCCTAAAGTCATATGCATTATCTCTTGATTTTTATGTTTGAATCCTTGTTTCCTTCTTTTCTGAGTCTCCGAGGCTTCTGGCTTTCTGGGAGGTAACCTCATCGTGGCATGGTTCCGTAGGCATGATGAGACTATGGCGCCTGTCAAAGGGCAAAGAAGTGCCTAACTTCCATCTATAACCGTAGTAGTTTCACCTGCGGCTAATTTTCTTTCCATCTTTATAGGGTTTTCCACGCGATGGAGGCAGTTTTAGAGAGACTTTGTTAATCCCTCAAAAAAATCCGCACATACATTGAGCAAAGGATGCGGGACGGGCACCCAGAGTTGGTCCTACATAATGTTATATGAGGCGCTTAAATGACTCACCACGGAACAGGATGCGACCGCACGGAGCGGGACCTAAATATCAAACCCAAGGCAAGTCAGGACAGACAGTACGACCAAAGATAACGGCACGATATGCTACGAGAAGTGCCGCCCGATAAAGATCAAGGTCGTATATCCTGTGAGCCACTCAAACAAAAAAGCACAGCAAATCGCCCATTCAATATAGGCGGGAGCGACCAGATGGCACAACCATAAGGATAAACAGCGCCTCACAAGGGCGACAAAAGGTCGAACGCCCTGGAACCAAGAAGGTCGGTCGCGCAAGGAACGAAGAAGAATTAATTCGAGTCCCATGTTCCGCTCTTATAAGATGTCTCAGAGCAATCAATCTCACATGGACACCCTCTCCTAAGGACTCACACAACTACTCAAGACACTTGCTTCATTGAATCGCTCGTACGTGGTAACTAAATGCCACCACGGACAGCTGGCTACAGCTAGCCAATGGCATGGTTGTAATTAATCAAGTGAGCGATCCGCAGCTGGCATCAACAGATTTCAGGTCATTTCCCAAGGGGAGCTCACCTATAAATACACCATGATTATCAACATAAAGGGGATCAGATCTTGGAGACCACGAAGTGCTGCAAAATTCTATCCTCAACCACCGATTCAGCCATGGCGTCAAGAACAATTTTATGATCATAGAAGGTGGCGCCACCCTATTTCTCAATCATCCATCCACTCTCTTTCTCCTCAAATTTTTACCATTCTCTTGTGTAATCTCAAGGTTGAAGTATATAAATGGGGGTATATTGAGTGAATATAAAGATGTATGAAAAGAGAGAGTTGATGTAGTTTGTAATCCTCGTTATAAGATTGAAACTCACCTTCGCAGTGGACGTAGGCCTAGTTAATGGCTGAACCACTCTAAATCTCGCCTCTACTTTACTTTTCTTGCATTTTTTCATTTGTAATTACTGATTAAACACGGTCTCATTTAGATCCTACCAAGTTGGTGAAGTACAACTTAGTACCTTGGGTGTTTAGACCACTTTTGGTGTAAACATTTTGGCGCACACCATGGGGCCGTGTTCATAATTCCCTTTCGTAGTTCAGCAAAAGAATAATCCCAAAAAGTGCTTTCACTTTTGAAACCATGGTTGGATCGAAGAAAGGCGGCAAATCTACTAAAGTTACTACAATCAGCGAGGGTGATAATGCTGACGAAGCTACACCTCAAATATTGAATCAAGGGGCAAGGGTTACCCCTAGGCCATCTATAATGCGAGATGAATTGGATGTGGTTATAACTGGCCTGAACGAAAAAATGGATAACACTGTGAAAATGATAATGGAAAGATTTGATGTCCTAACCAATGTTCAAGCCAATTTGTTACCGCCAAACGCTATGGTTAATACTGGTGAAAAAGAGGACTCATCAACCTCAGACCCTGGACAACCTCACAGCCTAGTGGGAGACAGCGGAGAGGCCAGCGTTGAGGATCCTAAGGACAGATCTCCATAGCGCAAAGAAGAACGTGCGTCTTGAATTGTTGCAAGTCCCACTAATGTAACATCCTTCAAAAAGGATGCAAGGCACTGAAGCTCAAAACGTGGTTGCACCGATAAAAACGTCAGTGCTGATCCCGATGAGTAGGCAGGCGACGAGAGATGCATCACAGACATGATACAGCGAATAATGAAGGATAAGGCGACCCGGGAAGATGAAGATAAAGAATGGGAGTTTTCCCCCAGCAAAAATCCGTTCACGGAAGAAATCCATCAAGCGAAATTCCCGAAGAAATTTGTACCCCCAACAATAACGCCTTATAACGGATTTGGAGATCCAACCATTTTTCTTTTCAAGTACGATCATCACATGAATGGAGCTAGGGCCACTGATGAAACCAAGTGCCTATACTTTCCCATGTGTCTGGAAGGTGTGGCCTCATTATGGTTCACTAGACTTCCACCTAAATGAATTGACCAATTTGCTGACCTGGCAAGGATATTTCGAGATCAATTCCGACTGCAAACCACCAAGGTAAGGATGTAATGTCATTAGGCAAAATGGAACAGAAGCATGGGTAAACCATCAGAGCCTTCCTTACGTGCTTCCATGCTGCAGCAGCGGAGGTTATAGAGCCAGAGCCTTGGTACTTATTAGCAGCCCTGAAAGGAGCTATCAATAAGATGTCAGAATTTGGAAAGTGGCTCAAGATGAAGAAACTAAAAACTTTGAAGAAAATTAAAAAAAAGCTGAGGAATACATGAGGGTGGAAGATGAAGCCCCAAGTGTCCAAAAGACTATAGAAAGTAACCCCGCCAGAGAAGGTAAAGGCAACGAGTCCAGGGTTGAGCAGAAGAGTGATGTAGGACAAAAAAAGGGGAAACGACGAGAGTAATAGCAAGGCCTATAAGAAAACGCGGTTGTACAAACCGTCCGAGCTAACCCTCCTAAACGAAACCCCGGAAAGAATTTACCAAGCCACAAAGGACTCGGGCATTTTCCCTCAAATGAAGCCGCGGAAGGTAACTAAGCAGCAGGCGAATTCCAGAAAATTCTGCCGGTTTCATGGCCAACCGGGACACAGCACCAACGAATGCCGATACCTGAGGAGTTTAATTGAAGAACTCATCAGGAAGAACCAATCCAGCAGTACGTGAAACATTCTCAAAGTGCTCCAGCTGTGCAAGGACATAACAGTGCGGTTAGCCAGCCCAACTCGATGCAGAAGCCCGGATGCCAGTTGACTTGAGGCCGGTAATCAATACGATATTTGGAGGTCCCCACCCGGCCGGGAGCAATTGGGCAGAGATGGAAAGATATGCTAACGAATTGAAGGGTGTCATGAAAAAGGAAGGATGCATGATCTTGAACAACGAGCTTCCGATGAAAATGCTCAAAACTTCAACCGACGATGTGATATTCAAAGATAAAGATGCGGAAGGCATAATTACACCAACCGTCGATGCCATGGTTATCACAATTGGTCCCGGACCTACGGTGGTAAAATGGGTCCTAGTTGACACAAGGGTATCAGTCAATGTGATTTTTATAAATAGCTTCCAAAAGATGAATCTCCTATGGCAAAGGTGCGCGCGTACCTAAAAAAGATCCACGATTTTACAGGTCAACCAACGCAACCCATCGGAATGATAGATTTACCTGTGGAATTGGCAGATGGGGAGGTACAAACCTTTGTCCTAATAGATGAGTTTCCATCTTACAATGCATTCCTAGGGAGACCAACTCTTTCGGGTTTCAAGGTTGCATTAGCTCCATGGTGCTTGACCATGAAGTTTCCAACAGAAAAGGGAATTAGTGTAATTAAGGGCGACCAAATCGCTGCAAGGGACTGTTATGTGACAGAACTGAGAGAGGCTAAGAAAAAAGACTCAGGAAAGGATGCGGAAGCTATTCCCCACATCCAAAAACCCCCTTTGTAGCAACTAAAGAAGGGTCCGTGCACTGGCGAACATAGTGAAGAGCAAAAGGAGATCGATCCTCGAGAAGCCAGTGTAGAGGACAAAAGGGCGACCTCAGCCGAAGACACAATTCCTGTAGCTGTAAATCCGAAAGACCCAAACCGTGTGTTGAATATAGGATCTTGGCTAAGCCCCGAATTGAAAAATCAATTGATTGCCTTTCTGAGAGCCAACTTAGATGTGTTCACATGGAATCATTCCAACATGTACGACATATCTCCGGACATTGCGGTCCATAAGCTAAACACTGACCCGTGCATTCCAGTTGTCAAACAAAAAAGGAGAACCCAGGGACCGGAGAGGTCACTCGCCTTAAAAGAAGAAGTTGACAGATTAATGGAGATTGGTTTCATTAGAGAATATACCTATCTGAAATGGGTGTCCAACCCGATTCTTGTGAAGAAGTAAAATGATAAATGGCGGGTTTGCGTAGATTATTCAGACCTAAATAAAGCTTGTCCGAAAGATAGTTTCCCTCTTCCCAGAATCGACCAATTGGTGGATTCTACTGCCGGTCACGAATTTCTATCTTTCATGGATGCATATTCCGGCTATAATCAAATCAAGATGTATGGTCCAGACCAGGAAGACACAAGTTTCATTACCGATTTTGGTCTATACTGCTATAAAGTGATGCCATTTGGTCTAAAAAACGTACGGGCAACTTATCAGCGACTGGTAAATGCTATGTTTATAAAGCAAATTGGTAGGACAATGGAGGTCTACATCGATGACATGTTGGTTAAATCAAAGAGAGCAATAGACCATTTGGAGGACTTAGCCCGAATATTCGATATCTTACGCCAATGTGGCATGAAATTGAATCCCTTGAAATGTTCTTTTGGGGTCGATTCAGGCAAGTTCCTTGGGTACATGGTCAACGCTAGAGGTATAGAAGCTAATCCAGTTAAAATATCGGCTTTAAGAGAAATGCGTGCCCCAAGAACCAAGAGGGAACTCCAGTGTTTGAATGGGAAGATCGCAGCCTTAAACCGCTTTATATCTAGGGCGACGGACAGGTGTCTTCCATTCTTTGATGCCCTTAGGAAAGGAAAGAAAGAGATACAGTGGACCCCTGAATGTCAGAAAGCCTTCGAGGAATTGATCCAACAATAGGCTACACCGCCAATGCTATCGAAGCCTAGTGATGGGGAAGACTTGTTTCTATACCTGGCAGTGTCTGCCCATGCCCTAAGCGCAACACTGATCAAAGAAGACTTGAAGGTACAAAAACCGGTCTATTACATCTGCAAGAGGCTATCTGGAGCGGAGCTTAGTAATCCAAAACTTGAAAAACTTTCTTATTGTTTGCTCATTGCATCAAAGAAGCTTCGGCCCAACTTTCAGGCTCATCCCATCAGGGTTCTCACAGACCGGCCTCTATGGCAAGTTCTGTCCCAACCAGAAACCTCTGGAAGATTATTAAAATGGAATATAGAACTCAGTCAATACGACATTACGTATCATCCTCGGAAAGCAATCAATGGATAAGCGCTTGCCGATTTTATCGCAGAATTTACCGATCGAGGGGAGGCAAAGGAAGAGGATGATATTGAGACTAGTATCTAGTAGAAATTGTTTGTAGATGGAGCGTCGAACGATCGCTGTTCTGGGGCAGGAGTAGTTCTTGAAACCCCTGAGGGAAGATCCTTATGCTATGCATTAAGGCTAGAACTTTCATCAACCAATAACGAAGTTGAATATGAAGCCCTAATTGCGAGAGTAAAACTAGCAAAAGAGCTACAAATAAAAACTATACAGATCTTCAACGACTCTCAACTCGTAGTGTGCCAGATTCTGGGAGAATTCCAAGCCAAGATGGGTAATCTGCCAGATTATCTTACCAAAGCCTTGGAATTGTCGGAGACTTTCGAGCATTACACCATATCCCATATTCCTAGAGAGGAAAGTACCAAAGCTGATTCATTAGCCAAATACGCAAGCACGGGAGATGCACAACAAATGGGGTTAGTTCCAGTGGAAATCCTTTCCAGCCCGAGCATGAATAAGACTAAAATGGAGTGGATAATGGAAACAACTGATGAGTCAAAGTCATGGATGTCACCAATTAAAGAATACCTCACAACCGGGGCACTCCCGGTTGAAGCCAAACTCCGAAGAAGGATTTTGCGAAAAGCTCCTTTTTACCTTATTCAGGATGGACGACTGTATAGGCAGGGATTTTCTACACCTTTACTTCGTTGTGTTACAGAGGAGGAGTCCAAGGCAATCATGGCAGAATTACACGAAGGGGAATGCGGAGGACATACCGGTGTACAAACTTTGGCAAGAAAATCTTATGATATGGCAACTTCTGGCCAAATATCAATAAAGATTTCACGGCCCACACTAAAAAATGTGACAGGTGCCAAAGGTTTGCCAAGATCCCAAGGATGCCATCCATAACCATAACTCACATGGTCAGCCCATGGCCATTTGCTATCTGGGGCATCGACCTCATAGGAGCTCTCCCCACTGCAAAATCCAATTTTAAATACGCAATTGTTGTCGTTGATTACTTTACAAAATGGGCTGAAGTGGAACCATTGGCCACTATAACTTCGAAGAAATTTATTAACTTTGTCTTGAAAAATATCATATGCAGGTTTGGGATACCATAAAAGATAATCACAAACAACAGGACCCAATTCTAAAGTGAGGAGTTTCAAAGCTTTTGCGCCAAATACAAAATCCAGAAAAGCTTTTCAGCAGTCGCTCATCCACAAGCGAACGGGAAGGTGGAAGCAGTGAATAAAATCATCAAAACTACCATTAAGAAGCGACTAGAGAAGGCTAAAGGCAGATGGGTAGATGAACTCCCGCTGGCATTATAGGCCTATCGCACCATGCAAAAAACTGCAATAGGACATACTCCCTTTTGTTTATCCTATGGCTCTGAAGCCATGATACCAGTAGAATTGAAGGTCCCTACCCATAGAAGGATACACTTCGACCCCAAAGAAAACGAGAAGCTACAACTTGAAGCCCTCGACCAACTTGAAGAAAGAAGAAAGGAAGCGGAACTCAGAGTAGATGCACACCAAAGAAGGGTGGCCAGGAACTTCAATTCAAAAGTCAAGCATATAACTTTTGAAATTGGAGACCTTGTTCTGAAAAAGATAATGACCGGTACTGGGGTCTTCGGACCCAATTGGGAAGGGCCTTATGTTATAAGTCAGAAACTCCAGGATGATACTTTCAAATTGGCCACCACAGATGGGAATCAGATCCCACGAGCATGGAATAGCGAGCGTATTCATCGTTATTCCTTATAGCATGATATTCAATTGCATAGAAAATGCTATAAAGATTTATGAAAATTTTCGCATTCTGAGTGATGTACATAAAGTGACTAAATATGAAGTTCTAATTACATGCATAGCTCACTTATTCATACACTCCTACTAAAGGTTGACTTCCTTGTGTAGGCATACGAGCGATCAGGAGGTGCCAACTTGAGGAGTTCCGACTTTCATCAGAAAACACTATATCTCTCAACACAGGACCAACAAAAGCTTGGTACCAGTTTAAAGGAATCAATGCTGAAGCAAAAGCAACTCAAAAGTCCCACGGATAAAAATGCTAAGCCCACCAAAGAAACACCTTCTTAGGTGCTGGACACAGGTTCTCCAACTTGATTTTTTTTTCTATGAGGCGAACCAGTGTCTGTTTCCTAGTGCAAGGCACAAAGTCGGAAAAACCGACATGTCCCAAAATGGAAAAATTGCCAATCACGGGGAGCATCTTGTTAGGTGAAGGGCATGAAATTTATCCTTCCTGAGTCAAGGCTCGATGAGATAAATTAGTGTCCGCTTCTCGGGAGGAAGCATAAAAATAGGGAAGGATTAAACATGCTGGAAAGAACAGCGCAAAAACAGAAATCCTAGCCGAAAGGGGGTGTCCATTCTTGTTCTTTGTTGTTAACCAAGTCAAACAAAGCCAAGATTGGATTTCGAAAGCAGAAATCCTAGCCGTATGGGGGTGTCCATTCTTATTCTTTGTTGTTAACCAAATCAAATAGAGCCATGATTGGATTACAACATTGGAGCCCAAGTCCTCCAATAGGGGCACGCATAAAAATGCATCACGAAAATACCCCAAACAAATAAACAGGATATCCAATAAAAAATTAAAATGGCTAAAATTGCCAAAGTTAAAATAATGAAAAGCTTACCAAGTCAAAGCCAAATACTAAAACTTGATGATCCCAGCTTAATAAGAATGCCGTAAAACTAACCATAATTCGATATTAGTGAATGAGCAAACGCATCGTAATTCGATATTAACGTACGAACGAACGTCCCATAATACGATATTAACGCACGACCGCCGCGAAAAACTTTTAAAAAAATGTGTATGTGCATTATCAAGCAGGGAAAAGAGACATGGCATGGTAAAGACACGAAGAGCATCATAAAACCAACCAGACAATCGTTCATCAGGATCACAGAAGTGTCACAGATCAAACAACAGGTCACAGCCAGCATAGTGTCATGAGCGAGGACCGGCACCCGCTTACACAACCGGTCTTAAAGTTCAAAAAACAAAATAACCAAGGAGAAGGAGATTACAGATCTCTAACCTTCCTTGGCTTACCTACCTTCCTTTTAGTTGGAGCAGAACAAGATGGAGGCCTATCAGCATGTGCAGGGACCGCCGACACAACATCCCCAGGGGGGAAGAAGCAACCAAGTCGTCCCTGGACCTAAGAGCCTGGATTAACTTCGCCTTATCATTTTACAGAACAGAGATGCATTCAAGATTGTCCTTGTGAAGTATTTGGAGGTCGTAGGCCAATGTATGCCAACCGTTCATCCGCTTCGCAGAATGATTTTTCAGCAAATCCATCTGTTTCTCAAACTGACGAACAACAGTCTCGAGGCGGGCCAACATCTGACCTTTTGCCGTAGTCATGTCATAAGAGAAAGTCTGAGAATCAGATGGAGATATATCCACATTTGAAGGTACTCCCTGCAAACTTGGTCTTCGAAACCGCTTAGCTAGCCTAAGGTTACAAGGCCCAGGAGCATGGCGTGACCTGTTAATAATAGCTTGAAGTTCTGAATAAGAAGGGATGGAGGAAGAGTTTACAGACGGTTAACTAATTGATAGAATCTCGTCCTTTGGGATGTTCAAATCAAAGAAGGTTTCCCATCGACGCCGCTCTGGAGATGGAACCATCCTGCAAACAAATCAGGAAAAAACCATAAGATTCAAAGGAAGAACGAACATCAGAAAGAATCAACAAACCTGAGTAGCGGTAGAGGGAAATTCAAAAAAAATTCTTCCTAATTTTAGAAGCCCTATTGAAGGTAAATGGGAGTAGAATTAAATTAGAAATAAGAGAATGAAAGGGAAGACTAAAGGACACACACCATAAACCACTCCTCACCACGTCAGCCTAATACTCGAGTACTGAAATATGTGTCTCATCAGAAGGCCAGTTGGCGTGTTCACTTCCCCATAATCTAGTCGTTTGCAATAATGACAAAACAGTCCAAGCACCTCGCCCAAAAAGTTAAAACGCCAACCAGCTACAATAAAGCAATCTTAGTACCTGCACGAACGACTCCTCAACAAGTCGGGACAAGCCTGCAAAACAATGTGCAACCAAATACCTCGAAGCCAGTAATTCCTTACAAATCCCTCAAAAAAATCAGCATGCACATTAAGCAAAGGATGCGGGACTGGCACCATCAGAGTCGGTCATGCATAATGTTACCTGAGGTGCTTAAATGACTCACCACGGAACAGGATGCCACCGCATGGAGCAGGACCTAAATATCAAACCCAAGGCAAGTCAGGACAGACAGTACGACCAAAGATAACGGCATGATATGCTACGAGATGTGACGCCCGATAAAGATCAAGGTCATATATCATGTAAGCCGCTCAAACACATAAGTAAAGCAAATCGCCTATTCAATATAGGCGGGAGCGACCGAATGGCACAACCATAAGGACAAACAGTGCTGCACAAGGGTGGCAAAAGATCGAGTGCCCTGGAACCAAGAAGGTCGGTCGCGCAAGGAACGAAGAAGAATTAATTCGAGTCGCACGTTCCGCTCTTATAAGATGTCTCAAAGTAATCAATCTCACATGGACGCCCACTCATAGGGATTCGCACAACTACTGAAAACACTCACTCCATTGAATCGCTTGTACATGGTAACTAAATGCAACCATGGACAGCTGGCTACAGCTAGCCAATGACATGGATGTAATTAATCAAGTGAGCGATCCGCAGCTGGCATCAATAGATTTCAGGTCATTTCCCAAGGGGAGCTCACCTATAAATACACCATGATTATCAACATAAAGGGGATCGGATCTTGGAGACCATGAAGTGCTACAAAATTCTATCCTCAACCACCGATTCAGCCATGGCGTCAAGAACAATTTTATGATCATAGAAGGCGGCGCCACCCTCTTTCTCAATCATCCATCCGCTCTCTTTCTCCTCAAATTTTACCATTCTCTTGTGTAATCTCAAGGTTGAAGTATATAAACGAGGGTATATTGAGTGAATACAAAGATGTATGAAAAGAGAGAGTTGATGTATTTTGTAATCCTCGTTATAAGATTGAAACTCACCTTCACAGTGGACGTAGGTCTAATTAACGCCTGAACCACTCTAAATCTCTCCTCTACTTTACTTTTCTTGCATTTTTTTCATTTGTAATTGCTGATTAAAAACGGTCACATTTATATCCTACCAAGTTAGTGAAGTACAGCTTAGTACCTTGGGTTTTTAGGTGTAAATAGGCTTGTTAACATGTTTCAAAAGGATGAGAATGAGAATGAGGGGGCTTGGGCTAAGGAGCACAGCCCAAGGATGAGAAACTCATGGATATAGACTTGATGCACAAAGAAGATAAAGGAGAAAAGAAGGAGGTCAAGGTTGAAGGATCACAGAATAAGGAAGTGGAACCTAAGAAGGGTGGAGAGAACTGTGGACCCCGAGAAAAGAGGAAGTGTCATTACTGAGGAATGGTGGCTCATATATTGCCAAAGATCGAAGGAAGAAGAAGGAGAAGACTGGTTGTTATCATTGTGGAGAGACATGACATCTTATCAGGGATTGTCCAAAGAGGCAAGGGCAAGAGCAAGGACAAAGTATAGGATCTTCCAGAAGACAGATGCGCGCTCTCACGGCTGGCGTACCTGATAGAGGTAGAAAAGTTTTTGTTGAAAGTTTGATTCTCCTTTTTGATTATCCTGTTAGAACCTTGTTGATTCTGGCGCTTCACATTCGTTTATATCTGCTTCTTTAGTTGAAACTCTACACCTAAATACTAGTTTAGTCATGGATCTCGTTGTAGTCTCAAATCCTATTGCTGGCTCAGCTCATTTATCTATGATTTGTCGGGATTTAAGAGTGTCTATCTTGGGTGTTGGGTTTGAATGCAACGCCTACGTACTTGGTTTCATGGGCTATGATCTGATTCTAGGGATGGATTGGCTAGCCAGGTATGGTGCCATCCTAGACTGTGAAAGGAGGGTAGTTAGACTGTTGACTAATTGTGGAAAGACCCTTGATATTTCATGTGACCCTAGGGGTTCGGTGATGCTTGGCTACCTAGAATCACTTGATGCGTCCATCGATGATTTGCAATCTGTTCGAGTAGTCCGTGAGTATGATGATGTCTTTGATGAGGTTCGAGGTTTACCCCGAGGTGCGAGATAGACTTCCGTATATACTTAGTAGATAATGCAAAGCCAGTCGCATTGCCAGTAAGCCACATGGCTCCGATAGAGAGGAAGGAACTCAGTAAACAAGTAGGGGAGCTGCTTGAGAAAGGATTCATAAGAAGAAGTATTTCGGAATGGGGTGCTCCGGTTGTTTTCGCTACGAAGGCTGATGGTTCGCTTAGATTGTTCCTGGACTATAGAGAGCTGAATAAGCTCACGAAGAAGGATAGGCACCCATTTCCAAGAATAATTGATTTGTTCGATCAGTTGGTTAGTGCTTCGGTTTTCTCGCAGTTGGATTTAGCTGTAGGATTTCATCAGCTAAGGGTGGCTGAGGACAGCATAGTTAAGACTGCATTTAGAATTCTAGATGGATTCTTCGAGTGGCTCGTCATGCCTTTTGGTTCGACGAATGCACCCGCCTATTTTGTAGACTTGATAAGTAGGGTGTTTAGTGAGTTTTTAAACAAGTTCGCGGTAGTCTTTGTGAATGATATCTTAATATTCTCTAGAAGCAAGGAAGGGCATACCTTACATCTTAAGGTAGTTTTAGAGACACTTTCAACTACATCAGCTTAAGGCAAAGTTTTCCAAACGTCATTTTGGAAAGGGAGTAAGGTTCTTAGGACACGGGGTCTCTAAAGAAGGGATAGCAGTAGAATCCCGCGAAGGTAGTGGCAATCCAGGATTGGAGGATTCCAAAGAATACAACGGAAGCTTTCTTAGTTGGGTGGACTATTATAGGAAGTTCATTAAGGACTTTGTGAAGATATTTGCCCCAGTTTTGACTTTGCCAGATGGGAGCAATCCGTTCACTGTATATATCGATGCTTGCAAGCCAGGGCTTGGAGCAGTTTTCGATGCAAGAGGAAAGGGTGATATGCAAGAGGCGGTCGGAACACAATGGTGTTTGAGAACCACTTATCACCCTCATACGGACGGCCAAACAGAAAGAGTGAATCGAATTCTAAAAGATCTTTTGAGGTTATGCATCTTGGACTTTGGAGGGACATGGGAGGAACACCTTCCATTAGTAGGGTTCGCCTACAACAACAACTATCAGACTAGTATTGGCATGGCACCTTTTGAAGCTCTATATGGACGACCTTGCCGATCACCAACTTGTTGGTGGGAATCTACGGATAAGATTTTTTCTTGGGCCCGAGATCATTGGAGAAACTTCAGAGAAGATATACTTGATTCGAAGACACATGAAGACGGCACAAGACCGGCAAAATTTGTACGCTGATAAGAGAAGGACCGACCTTGAATTCGATGTTGGAGACACGGTTTTTTTTATTAAAGTATCACCATCGAGGAATGTGGTTCGTTCCAGATCTGTTGGGAAATTGGCACCAAGGTTCGTAGGGCCATTCCCCATTACAAAAAGAATTGGTCAGATGGCCTATAGAGTAAAGTTCCCTGAGAAGCTTAGTGGTGTTCATGACGTATTTCACGTGTCGCATTTGAGGAAGTGTTTACACGATACTATGGAAGTAGTAGAGCCGAGCATTCTTAGAGAAGTGGTAGTAGAGCGAGATGCCACTGTTAGACGAGTTCCTACATGCATCCTTGGATCAGAGGTCAAGAAATTACGCAACCAAGAGGTCAAGTTGGTTAAAGTTCAACGGGAGATGATCAAGGAGACGCGACTTGGGAAACAAAAGACAAGATACATGCGTCATACCCTTTCCTTTTTGAGGGTATGTTCTTAACTTCTCCTTTTTTACCTCTTTGTTTATACTTGTTCTATGTTTAGTGTATCCTCTCGATTATATCTTCGATCTTTAGATAGAAAATCCTATGGTTGTAAATATGTGTTTGAGACATGTTATGTTTAGTGGATGCAAGTGGATGTAAGTGTTTGCTAGTGGTTGCTCGTGGATCCATTTACACACACATTAGGCACTAGATCGGCTCAATCGCTTTCATATTGCATATGGGTGAGTGTGCATATTTAAATTAATGGATGTATATTGAATGTGTTATTATATGGATTTTGCATTTGGATGAATGGTTGTGCACTCATATAGAAATGATATGTATCATTAGGATTCTTCTACATACATAATGGACGCATAGTACTATTATGTTTTGCATTAAGGAGGTCAACTGAATCAGTATACCGCCTGATTTTGCACTAGGATAAGGACATATACACACACTTTGCATGTGTTCATGAGAGCATTAGAAATCTTTTAAGAACAATGGATGCCCGTGATTGATGGATGAGTAGATAGATTCTGGATGGTAGGACATACATTCCTTTCAGCTTCGATATTTCCGGGACGAAATCCTTTAAGTAAGGGGGAATGTAACACCCCGTAATTTTAAAGCATGACATAAAGGATAATTAAAGAATAATTAATTTTTAAAAGAAGAATTAAGTGAAACGGGTTATGCCATTGCGTTCGTCTCGGAATTCTGCTTGAGATAGGAGTTCAAGTTTGCGTAAAACGAATACTGTATGAAGGAGTTATGGACGATGGAAGTTTGGCAGAAAAATCAGAAAACAGACCAGGATAACTGGTGCACTTGTGAAGTGCGCCAAAAGAAAATTGCACTGGCGCACCTGGGAAGTGCACCCAGGCCAAGCCAGAATTTGCAGAATTCTGGAGAGTTCCATTGATGACGTGACTTTCTGGGATTGGCTGGATGACGTGTCTTTTTAATCTGAGTGGTTTAGATGGTCTCTAATCTAATCTAAAGGTCCTAACTCACCTAATACATCTATAAATAAACACCTAAACCTAACCCTAATCTCATTGTTATCATCCAAGGAGCCTCCATGCTGCTCTAATCTAACTAGCCTTTCTTCTCCACTAAAACAAATCAAAATAGGAGTATTCCAATTAGAAGATCAAATCTATAAATCAAAGTGGAGATTATTCAAGATCAGAATTGCACAACACCTAATTCTCTTTTCTAAGAATTTTATCGCTGTGAGTCTATGTTACTTTCACATATAATTGAATTAAAAAGTAATTGTGATATGATTGTAAATTGGATCTGATGTATATGCCTGTAAATAAGATGAATCATATCAAGCTTTGTAATTTGTTATCCTTTAGATTCATACCCAATTGCTATTATCATATGCCTATCTGATATACTTTGTCGTTATTCATTTCACATGCTGATTTATATGTTTATGCCAGTTTTGATTCTCTTCCCTTCTTCTTTTCCTTTTTCTTTACGAGATTAGGCTAACTTCGAGCCTAACATATTGCATTGAGATTTACGTGCGAATAACATTGGAACGATTGGGAAAAGTTTGGGAAATATGCAATAAAATGAGATTTGGCATAAATTGGGTTGGGCATAATTGAGTACAACTTGTATACACGAGACTTGGCATAAATTGGGTTGGGCATAATTGAGTATAACTTGTATACATGAGATTAAACATAAATTGGATTAGAATTATAAGCATGAATTGGATTGGAATTTATGGGTAACTAGAAATCACCATAATCCAAGATTTGAAATTGAATTAAGGAAGAGATAATGAACGCAAATTGATTTGGGCATAATTTGGATTAAAATTATAAACATAATTTAGATTGGAAATTATGGGTGATTGGAATATATTATAATCCAAGATTTGAAATTGGGACTTGAATCAAGAAAGTGATAATGAACGCCTAAGACATGAGGTTAGATTTAGATTGCGGTATAAGCTTGCCCGGAACCGCCAGGCATATTCAAAAACCGCAATTTGGTAATCTAATGTGGGAGGTCAAAGGCAGAAATTAGATGCGTAATAATGCTAAGACACGAGGTTAGATTCAGATTGCGTTAGAAGTCTTCCCGGAACCGCCCTGCTTATCCAGCAACCGCAAAACGGTAATCTAATGTGGGAGGTCTTGCAAGATTACGGTTATAAGGAATTAATGAAAACTTAACCAAGATATGATATGTGATTAGACATGGGGATAATAAAGGGTTAAGTGGGTGACATGGGTAGTATGTGAAACATAATTAAAAAAACAGTTAACCAAGATGAGACACGTGATTAGACATGGGGATAATAAAGGGTTAAGTGGGTAACATGGGTAGCATGTGAAACATAATAAAAGCACTTAACCAAGATGAGACCTGTGATTAGAGATGGGAATAGTAAAGGGTTAATTGAGTGACATGGGTAGTATGTGAAACATAATTAAAAAGCATTTAACCAAGATGAGACATGTGATTAGACATGGGGATAAAGAGGGGTTAAGTGGGAATTCCTAGTGGGGACCATGCTTAGGAGGGAAGCTTGTGTCAAGTGTGTGGACCCTTTTCAACCAGTAACCTATTTTAGTATCTATATGAGCTCGAACTAGGTCGAGGACAGGGACACACTTACTGGGGTTGATTGTAAGAGGTCAATAAAGAGTTATCGATGGCAATGCAAGTCCAATGGAGTCATGTGCGTGCGTGGGTCTGTGCTGGTAGGTAAAACGTTGTTGCATCGTGTAGGTATAAGCTGTGCATTTCAGTAGTATCGGGGTTGCCACCTTAGAGAGTGAAACACCCTATTGTGGGACCAGCATAGGTATCTACGAGGTTAGGGAGCCGATCGAATGGGGTGGGTAGTGGGTATAACTAGTGGTGCTAGGAGCAAGTGGGGCACCTACGAGAGTAGCTAAGAGTACACGAAGCTACCATTATTATAATTAGTAGGGAGGGTACATCTAGTGGTGATAGGTGCATACTGGTTACCTATGATAGCAGCTAGAGGTACATAATCGAACAGGGAGGATAGTGTATACATCTAGTGGTGATAGGTGCACGTTGGTTACCTATGAGAGCAGCTAGAAGTACACGAAACTATCATCATTCTATTTAGCCAAGAGGGATCATCTTTTAGTATGAAACTAGTATTGGTGCGGTGCAGAGAATATCTTATAGTGGTTAGGAGCACAGTCAATGTTACATCCTGTTCATCTTGTTACCTTATCGTATCTGCTTATGTTACAGTCATCTTTTACATCCAGTTTATGTTCTTATCACGTTGCTTTACTAATTATATTGTTAAAGTCACTGGACTCGCCAGACTTTATGTCTGACCCTTTTTGTTTCGCCTCTTTTATTTCCTTCCCCTCCTCCCCCAGGTTCTCAGGGTGGGCACGTTGAAGCTTGATACGGACTTTCCTGCTTAAAGTGCTAAAAGCAATGCTTAACTTTGTTTCTCTTTCATATGGCATTTTGGATTGGGGATTATGGTTTTAAAAATTATGTAATCTGATGGCTTTTGTACAAGATTGATATTATGTACTTGGTTTTGTTGCAATGGGTTTGAAGATGTAGCCAAACTTATTTATGTCTCTGCTGCAATAAAGTTATAAATTTTTCAAGTACTATTTTATGTATCTGTCTTGTAATATTCTATTATGTTTACTTATAACGCTCCACGAAACTTAATGCATTCCCTTTGTGAGTGACATTAACGGATGTGGGGTGTTACAACGCCAGCATGCATGCTGCTATTGATTTGCTTGATACCACGTTAACAATCTGAAAACAAACTGGGTTGGTGCATTGTTGGAAGCTGGTTTGCTCGAAGACACTTGCTTGGGCTGAAAATGGGATGTAGGGGTAAACATGGTCAGCTTCTCAATGGATTTTGGGTTGGCTTCATTGAATTTAATAATATGAGACGCATAGCAAAACAATGAAAACAAAGCTTCTCATGTATTCACAGGTCATACCTCATTATGTATGTGAATCAGTCCTAAATATTGTACAGATTAGCATTAAACAAAGTGCACACGTGGAACAATATGAAGAAAACAATCCTGGTCGGTGGCACTTCAAAAGAAAACGGATCGGTTTATTAAAGTAGAGGGGGTCAGTGCTTTATAGTACACGGTGGCATTTCTGTTATTTATTTGGATCGGTGTATTAACATATAATGGATCGGGTACTGTTCAACTAAATTTGGATCGGTGCTTCAAATATGCGGAAGTGGCTACAATACTGAATAATCAAACTGGATCGGTGCGTTACACTAAAAATGGATCGGTAATATAATTATAAATGGAGCGGTATATTTAAAATATAAAGGTGGATCAGTGCAACATCATAAATTGGATCGGTGCTTTAAAATATAAAGGGGTCGGTGCCAAAACCATTTCTTGGTCGATCAGTAGCTGTTTTGGATCGGTCAAGTACAAAGAGTGGTGGAAGAACTGTGAATATGGACCATGACAGCTGTATACAACTGTAAAGTGGACCAATGGCTTTTCTGTAAATAGTTTTTAGCCCGATCCAAATTTATGGCCGATCCAAACTCTGAACTCCATAATTACGAGACTGTCATTGCCTCCAAACTTCTTCTATAAATAGCCCCTTTCTCCACAATTCAAAGGACCGATTCCACTACCCCGAAGGGCTGCCAAAATCATTTCTCGATCGTTCTAAAGCTTCTAAAAAACTTCATTAATGGCCGCTAAGATTCTCTCCTTCTTCCCCCTATAGGAAATGGATCTTATCTTCTCCGAACACCATTAATTCACACTCCGATCTACTCTACGTGATCTCCAAAATCCATAGCTCCTCTTTAATGCAAGGATTTAAAATCATTTTCATGATGGAACCAAGGAAAATTATATAATTACATGATCCAATCCGTTCCTTCTCGGATCTAAGTGTGATCTAAAGCGGAAAGAGGGCCAAAAGTGGAGAATTATCACAAAAGTGGATGAGTGTAATAAAGGCGATGTATGTGATGATAAACTATATAATTCTCCCCATAATGATGAAAAATACTTGAAAAGTGGACATAGATTCGTTTTGAATCGAACCACTATAAAAATCCCTTGTCTTTTACTTGTTTTTCTCCATTTATTTTGTGATTGTGGCCCTTTTAATTTCTAACCATAATTGGTGAAGTGTGATTTCACACCATTGGTGTTTGAGTCATTTTTGATTCAAACAACAACAATCTTAAAAGATTGGTATAATCAAGAACTTAAATTGACAGATCAAGTCTATATGAAAATCTAAATGGATGCTTTAGAGTCATTCAATCTACTGACCAAGGAGTGGCGAATTTTTGGTTAACTCAGCTAGAAAAGACATTTCTAAGAATGAAATATGTCATATCCCTAAGGATAAAAAACTACAGGTCACACAAAAAATAGTATTTAAAATGTAAAATATCCTTTTACATCCATGATTGAAGCCTTGGACATAAAGGAAGTTGGGCTTTTTATAAACAACTGAGCTGAATAGAGTGAAATAACGACCATATTCACTTAGATGCAAACTTCAGATCTTGTACATTTAAGAATTTAAGACTTTCTTGAACAATTTAAGATCTACGAGATCGACAACACTAAAATAAAAGACCTTAAAGCCAAAATAATTGTCCAAGACATGGCCTCCTTATTCCAATAACGTCTTATAGATGAAAATCGGCTTCTTCTATTTTTCAAAAAATCAGAAGATACGAAATTAGTAAAACTCCTAGGAAATGAACAATTAATCCTTAACAACAATAGGCGATCAAGATTACTGGCTTGCTTCTCAGACATAAAAAATTACAAAAGGCAAATCAGGAAAGGCTTGGTTCATGAGATATACGTGAATACAAGTCATCCTAAAGACTATATTGATTGCATTCCTGAAATTTATAGAAATAAACTAGTTGAATATTCTAGCATGTTTTTTTACTATGTTTATGTTCATAATATGGAGCATATGAGAAGAAAGACAATACATTCATTTTTACCCTTCCGTTCAACATTGGGAGCTATGTAGGGTAGCTGAAAACACATAATATGAGTTTGTTAAATTCGACATAAAAGATTTCAATGAAGAAAAAGAAAGTCTACTAGCAGTTAGGGAGTTCTTTTCTAAATCCATCAATA
The DNA here is from genome assembly GCA_030737875.1 of Allium sativum. Taxonomy (NCBI): domain Eukaryota; kingdom Viridiplantae; phylum Streptophyta; class Magnoliopsida; order Asparagales; family Amaryllidaceae; genus Allium; species Allium sativum. Next base: position 316,712,781 of record CM060918.1, read on the forward strand.
AAGGGGAGAGTGATTTTCTCTCTACAGTCGAAGGAAAGACAGCTTGACTACTGGATTACCAATCAGTGTTTGAACCTTCTACAAATAGAATTATGAAATATGAAAGTCCAGAGGTTCCTAGATGATCTCAAGATTGGACCTATAGGGACGACAACACAAGAAGAAGAATTTGAAGAACAAGTTGATAAGAAAATAAAAAAACAAGAATCAATAAGAGATAATATGGGAACCGACCCATTTGATGATGAATATTTAGCAAACCTGAACCTACAGATTGATTGGAAGCATGATGGACCTTGATTTAGGAAGAGACAAATAATTCATAAACCTAAAACTGCCAGCCTACCTACAACCCATCAACCTAAAATTGCTAGCATACCTACCTAAATAAAGGTAAGATACCTCTAGGGGACACATCATCTTCCTACATGGGATACATACTAGAATTTAAAAGAACATGTTAAAGCCTACTACTTACAAGATGAAAGGATGAAACGACTGTAAAAGGAAGACTTCATCACACAAGGAGGCATCAAAAGAAAACATAGTAGTTCCTCTTGTAAATATTATTTTTTGTTTGATATTGTGCTCTAGTTTTTGTACTATTATGTTCTTGGTTGCTTTTATGGACTCTTTCTTTGGATTCTATCTTAATTTCTCAAATATATAAATTTGGTATTAGTTGGGTATTATAAACAACTACAATAACAAATTAACCATAATCTAGCAAATCAGAATTAGTTAGGGCTTAAGAATAAAATCCATTAGATATAAGCGAGTTACGTAAAATTGACGAGAGTGGTGAATAATGAAGTTGGAGATGATTCAAGAGGCCGCAGGGTGGCTTATGATGGGGAGAAGGTGATCGAGGGATGATTTTTGGTTAAAACGACGGAGGAGGTAAAGAATCAAGTAGGTCTCAATTTCTCAGGATACACGATATTTCCGATGACTTGCAACGACCGCCAGGAGACTTTTACGTTGATTTTCGTTGTCTTCCGACGACTGCTATATTTTGTTTGAAAAAATATCAGGAAAAATGATTATATGTCGAAAGCCACCAGAAAATTTCTGACACTCCATTGATGAACATCAGAAATGTCTATTGATATATACTTAGTGGTGATACATTAATTACTTTATTATTTTGAAAATAGACAAACACTGTTTTTGTAAAAAGAGAAAAGAAAAAGATTCCACGTAGTGTCTATGTGTGATAAAAACATGAATCACACAGTTCAACTACATGGTATGTATTTTATACCATGCTTTGATTCTATGTTGTAAACACATGCAGAACCCTCCTCCTTCAATTCCGATGCGACGTTAAACCCTAATTCTAATACATATAATAATGGTAAACTCAAAGCTTGGGCAAATATTTGTTGGTATGGCTTGCAACCAAAGATTTAGTTGCTACTTCTGGCTCAAGGTGAGCATATGAAGAAAGATGCGACGATTGAGGTGAGGCTGAGCATGTTGGTTTTTTTTGTTGCATGTGTCATGTGTTTGGTAAATATTAAATTTAGGGAGTGAATTTAAATACATATAATAATGATGAACTCAAAGCTTGGACAAACCCTAATTCTAATACATATAATAATGTTGAACTCAAAGTTTGGACAAAGATTCGTTGGTGTGGCTTGAAATCGAAGATTTAGATGCTACTTATGGCTCGAGGTGAGCATATGAAGAAAGATGCGACGGTTGAGGTGAGACTAAGCATGTTGTGTTTTTTTTTTGGTTGCATGTGTCATGTGTTTGGTAAATTTTAAATTTGGGGAGTGAATTTAAATGTTAAGAAGGGCTTAATGCGTAAAAACTTAAACGTAAACCTTTTATTAATCTTAAAAGGTTATACTATGTAAATCTTCCATGTAGAACGAAAAGCACAAAAGAGAAGAATCATCGATCCCCATTACCTCTTGAGCGTGGATGATTTCACAAGCAAGAATCAGCATTTCCATTTCATAAATTTAATTGAGGCTATGCACATTTGGTTCATATTTTTGAAGTTTCTATAAGAAAAGTCTCTGTAGCAATGAACACATACATAAGGTTTCTATTTTCCTGAATTAATAAACGTGGACTAATTTGTAGTTTCCTGATAATAAAAAGCAAGTCAACTCGCCTTGCCAAAAAAATGCAAGTCAACTTGCGAATTTTGAAATCTTTTTCAAAATTTAGAAAAGAAGATATATATATATACATATATAATTATTTAAGTGTAATTTAATTAAATAATTGTAATTTTTCACCATTATCGAAATTTATAGAATTATATTTTAGAAAGAAGCTAGAAGCTTCTTTGTAATTTTTGTTAAAAAAGTGCAAAATGTCTTGCATTTCTCATTGCCTTAAAAATAGTTATAAAATAATGGAGTTTGCTAGAACTACTGGAAACAAAGCAGCCGAAATATACAAACTGCACGTGATTGGTGGATACCAGGTTGATAAATTATTTAATAGTCAAGATTACTGCCGTACTATTTCATCGATTCTGCATCGGTTGATCAAACCGATCGTCACTCAAACCGACACCATTAACGAGGTTTAGTTAGGCCAATGCCAAATCAATTTATTGTTAATCCCCCAAAAAATCCATATGCACATTGAGCAAAGGATGCGGAACGGGCACCATCAGAGTCGCTCGTGCATGATGTTATTTGAGGTGCTTAAACAACTCACAACAGACAGGACGCAATCGCACAGAGCAAGACTCAAATATCAAACCCAAGACTAGTCAAGTCAACCAGTACGACCAAAGTTGATGGCACAATATGCTACGAGAGGTGCTACCTGATAAAGATCAGGGTCGTATATCCTGTAGATCACTCAAACAACGAAACAAAACAAATCGCCCATTCAACATAAGCGGAAGCGACTTTGTGGCGTAGCCGTAGGGACAAACAGTGCCATGCAGAGGCAGCAAAAGGACGAGCGCCCTAGAACCAAGAAAGTCGGTCGTACAAGGAACAAAGGGGAATTGATTCCAGTCCCACGTTCTGCTCTTATAAAATTTCTCAAAGCAGTCATGCTCACATGGACGCCCTTTCCTAAGGACTCGCACAACTACTCAAGACGCTCGCTCCATTGAGTCGCTCGCACATGGTAGCTGAATACAGCCACGGACAGCTAGCTACAGCTAGCCGATGGCATGATTGTAATTAATAAAATAAGCGACCCGTAGCTGGCATAAACAAACTTCAGGTCATTTCCCAATGGGAGCTCACCTATAAATACACCATGATTGTCAACATAAAGGGGATCCGATCTTTGAAACCACGAAGTGCTGCTAAATTTTATCCTCAACTACTGATCCAGCTATGGCGTCGAGTACAATCCAGTAACCAAGAAAACAGAAGCATCCTCTTTCTCAATCATTCATCCATCCTTCTTCTCCACAAATTTTACCATTCTCTTGTACAATTCCAAGATCTGAAACATATATAAACGAGGGTGTACTGTGTGAATATAGGGATGTGTGAAAAGAGAGAATTGACGTATTTTGTAATCCTCATTATAAGATTGGAAATCACCTTTATAGTGGATGTAGGCCTAATTACTGGCTGAATCACTCTAAATCTCGTCTCTACTTTACCTTTCTTGTGTTTTTCATTTTTAGTTGCTGATTAAACATGGTTCCATTTATTTCTTGCCAAATTGGTGAAGTACAGTTTAGTATCTTCGGTGTTTAGACCATTTTTGGTGTAAACATTTTGGCGTCCACCGTGGGGCCGTGTTCATAATTCCCTTTCGTAGTTCAGCAATTAAAAAAATCCCAAAAAACGCTTTCTCTTTTGAAACCATGGTTGGATCGAAGAAAAGCGGCAAACCTATTAAAGTTACTACGATCAGTGAGGGTGATAATGCTGACGAAGCTACACCTAAAATCTTAAATCAAGGGGCGGGGGTACTCCTAGGCCTTCTATGACGCGAGATGAATTGAATGTGGTTGTAAATGGCCTGAACGAAAAAATGGATAATACAACGAAGATGATAATAGAAAGGTTTGATGTCCTATCCAATGTTCAAGCCAATTTGTTACCGCCAAACACTGTGGTTAACACTAGTGAAAAAGATGACTCATCAGCCTCAGACCCTGGACGACCTAACAGCCTAGTGGGAGACAGGGGAGAGGCAGGCGTTGAGGATCCTAAGGCCAGATCTCCACAGCGCAAAGAAGAACGTGCAGCTTGGAATGTCGCAAGTCCCACTAACGTAACATCCTTCAAAAAGGATGCAAGGCGCCGAAGCTCAAACCGTGGTCGCATCGATAAAAACGTCAGTGTCGATCCCAATGAATAGGCAGGTGACGAGAGGTGCATCACAGACATGATCCAGCGAATAATGAAGGAGAAGGCGACCCGGAAAGATGAAGAGAAAGAATGGGAGTTTTCCCCTAGCAAAAATCCATTCATAGAGGAAATCCGTCAAGCGAAATTTCCGAAGAAATTTGTATCCCCAACAATAGCACCTTATAGCGGAGTTGGAGATCCAACCATTTTTTTTTGTTCAAGTACGACCAGCACATGAATGGAGCTAGGGCCACTGACGAAATCAAGTGCCTATACTTTCCCGTGTGCCTGGAAGGTGTGGCCTCATTATGGTTCATCAGACTTCTACCTAAATGTATCGACCAATTTGCTGACCTGTCAAGGAGATTTCAAGATCAATTCCGACTGCAAACCACCAAGGCAAGGGATGTAATGTCATTATGCAAAATGGAACAGAAGCACGGGCAAACCACCAGAACCTTCCTTACATGCTTCCATGTTGCAGCAGCGGATATTATAGAACCAGAGCCTTGGTACTTATTAGCAGCACTGAAAGGAGCTATCGATAAGAAGTCAGAACTTGGAAAGTGACTCAAGATGAAGAAACCAAAAATTTTGAAGAAATTTTACAAAAAAGCTGAGGAATACATGAGTGTGGAAGATGAAGCCCCAAGATTCCAGAAGACTGCAGAAAATAACGTCGCCAGAGAAGGAAAAAGCAATGAGTCCAGGGTTGAGCAGAAGAGTGATGTAGGACAAAAAAGGGGAAACGACGAGAGGAATAGCAAAGCCTATAAGAAGACACGGTTGTACAAACCATCCGAGCTAACCCTCCTAAACGAAACCCCAGAAAGAATTTACCAAGCCACAAAGGACTCGGGCATTTTCCCTCAAATGAAGCCGCAGAAGGTAACTGAGCAGCAGGCAAATTCTGGAAAATTCTGCCGGTTTCATGACCAACCAGGACACAACACCAATGAATGCCGACACCTGAGGAGTTTAATTGAAGAACTCATCAGGAAGAACCGACTCTAGTAGTACGTGAAGAATTCTCAAAGTGCTCCAGCTGTGCAAAGACATAACAGTGCGGTTAGCCAGCCCAACTCGATGCAGAAGCCCGGATGCCAGTCGACTTGAGGCCGGTAATCAATACGATATTTGGAGGTCCCCACCCGGCCGGGAACAGTTGGGCAGATACGGAAAGATACGCTAACGAATTGAAGGATGTCACGAAAGAGGAAGGATGAATGATCTTGGACAACGAGCTTCCGACGAAAATGCTCAAAACCTCGACCGAGGATGTGATATTCAAAGATAAAGATGCGGAAGGCATAGTTACACCAACCGTCGATGCCATGGTGATCACAATTGGTCTCGGACCTGCGGTGGTAAAAAGGGTCCTAGTCGACACGGGGGCATCAGTCAATGTGATTTTTATAAATACTTTCCAAAAGATGAATCTCCCAATGGCAAAGGTGCGCGCATACCTAAATAAGATCCACGGTTTTACAGGTCAACCTACGCCACCTATCGGAACGATAGATTTACCTGTGGAATTGGCAGATGGGGAATGTAGGGTTTCCATGGTACGAAGCTTTGTCCTAATAGATGAGTTTTCGTCTTACAACGCATTCCTTAGGAGACCGACTCATTCGGGTTTCAAGGTTGCATTAGCTCCATGGTGCTTGACCATGAAATTTCCAACTGAAAAGGGAATTGGTGTAATTAAGGGCGACCAAATCGCTGCAAGGGACTGTTATGTGACAGAACTGAGAGAGGCTAAGAAAAAAGACTCAAGAAAGGATGCGGAGGCTCTTCCTCGCATCCAAAAAACCCCTTTATAGCAACTAAACAAGGGTCCGTGCACTGGCGAACATAGTGGAGAGCAAAAAGAGATCGACCCTTGAGAAGCCAGTGTAGAGGACGAAAGGGCGACCTCGGCCAAAGACACAATTCCTGTAGCTAAAAAACCGAAGGACCCAAACCGTGTGTTGAATATAGGATCTCGGTTAAGCCCCAAATTGAAAAATCAATTGATTGCCTTTCTGAGAGCTAACTTAGATGTGTTCGCATGGAGTCATTCCGACATGTGCGACATATCTCCGGACATTGCAGTCCATAAGCTAAACATTGATCCACGCATTATGGCTGTCAAACAAAAAAGGAGAACCCAGGGACCGGAGAGGCCACACGCCTTAAAAGAAGAAGTTGACAGATTAATGGAGAATGGTTTCATTAGAGAATCTACCTATCCGAAATGGGTGTCCAGCCCGGTTCTCGTGAAGAAGTCAAACGGTAAATGTCAGGTTTGTGTAGATTATTCAGACCTAAATAAAGGTTGTCCGAAAGATAGTTTCCCTCTTCCCAGAATTGATCAATTGGTGGATTCTACTACCGATCATGAATTGTTACCTTTCATGGATGCATATTCCGGCTATAATCAAATCATGATGTACGGTCCAGACCAGGAAGACACAAGTTTCATTACTGATTTCGGTCTATACTGCTATAAGGTGATGCCATTTGGTCTAAAAAACACAGATGCAACTTATCAGCGACTGGTAAATGCTATGTTTAAAAAGAAAATCGGTAGGACAATGGAAGTCTACGTCGATGACATGTTGGTTAAGTCAAAGAGAGAAATAGACCTTTTAGAAGACTTAGCACGAATGTTCGATATCTTACGCCAATATGGCATGAAGTTGAATCCCTTGAAATGTTCTTTTGGGGTCGGTTCAGGCAAGTTCCTTGGGTACATGGTCAACGCTAGAGGTATTGAAGCTAATCCAGTTAAAATATCGGCTTTAAGAGAAATGCATGCCCCATGATCCAAGAAGGAACTTCGGTGTTTGAATAGGAAGATCGCAACCTTAAATTGCTTTATATCTAGGGCGACGGACATATGTCTTCCATTCTTCGATGCCCTTAGAAAAGGAAAGAAAGTGATACAGTGGATCCCTGAATGTCAAAAAGCTTCGAGGAATTGATCCAACACTTGGCGACACCACCTATGTTATCGAAGCCTAGTGATGGGGAAGACTTGTTTCTATACCTGGCAGTTTCTGCCCACGCCCTAAGCGTAGCATTGATCAGAGAAGACTTGAAAGTACAAAAACCGGTCTATTACATCAGCAAGAGGCTATCTGGAGCAAAGCTTAATTATCCAAAACTTGAAAAACTTTCTTATTGTTTGCTGATTGCATCAAAGAAGCTTCGGCCCTACTTTCAGGCTCATCCCATCAGGGTTCTCACAGACCAGGCTCTAAGGCAAGTTTTGTCCCGACCAGAAACCTCCGGAAGATTATTAAAATGGAATATAGAGCTCAATCAATATGACATTACGTATCATCCTCGGAAAGCAATCAACGGACAAGCGCTTGCCGATTTTATCGTAGAATTTACCGACCGAGGGGAGCCAAAGGAAGAGGATGATATTGAGACTAGTGTCCAGTGGAAATTATTTGTAGATGGGGCGTCGAACGATCGCTGTTTTGAGGCAGGAGTAGTTCTCAAAACCCCTGAGGGAAGATTCTTATGCTATGCATTAAGGCTAGAATTTCCGTCAACCAATAACGAAGCTGAGTATGAAGCCCTTATCGCGGGAGTAAAGCTAGCAAAAGAGTTGCAAATAAAAACTATATAGATCATTAGCGACTCTCATCTCGTAGTATGCCAGATCCTGGGAGAATTCCAAGCCAAAATGGGTAACCTGCCAAATTATCTTACCAAAGCCTTGGAATTGTTGGAGACTTTCGAGCATTATACCATATCTCATATTCCTAGAGAGGAAAATACCAAAGCTGATTCATTAGCAAATACGTAAGCACAGGAGATGCACAGCTAATGGGGTTAGTTCCAGTGGAAGTCCTTTCCGGCCCAAGCACGAAGCAGGCTAAAATGGATTGGATCATGGAAACAACTGATGAGTCAAAGTTATGGATGTCACCAATTAAAGAATACCTCACAACTGGGGCACTCCCGACTGAAGCCAAACTCCGAAGAAGGATTTTGCGAAAAGCTCCGTTTTAACTTATTCAGGACAGACGACTGTATAGACGGGGATTTTCTACGCCTTTAATTCATTGTGTTACAGAGGAGGAGTCCAAGGCAATCATGGTGGAATTACACGAATGGAATGCGAAGGGCATACCGGTGGACAAACTTTGGCCAAGAAAATCTTATGATATGGCTACTTCTGGCGAGATATCAATAAAGATTCCACGGCCTACACTAAAAAATGTGATAGGTGCCAACGGTTTGCCAAGATCCCAAGGATGCCATCCACAACCATAACTCACATGGTTAGCCCATGGCCATTTGCTATCTGGGGCATCGACCTCATAGGAGCTCTCCCCACTGCAAAATCCGATTTTAAATACGCAATTGTTGTTGTTGATTACTTTACAAAAAGGGATGAAGCAGAACCATTGGCCACCATAACTTCGAAGAAGGTTATTAACTTTGTCTTGAAAAATATCATATGCAGGTTTGGGATACCATAAAAGATAATCACAGACAACGGAACCCAATTCGAAAGTGAAGAGTTCCAAAGATTTTGCGCCAAATACAAAATCTAGAAAAGCTTTTTAGCAGTCTCCCATCCACAAGCGAACGGGCAGGTGGAAGCAGTAAATAAAATCATCAAGACTACCATTAAGAAACGGCTAGAGAAGGCTAAAGGCGGATGGGTAGACGAACTCCCGCTGGCATTATGGGCATATCGCACCACGCACAAAACTGCGACAGGGCATACCCCCTTTTCTCTATCCTATGGCTCTGAAGCCATGATACCAGTGGAGTTGGAAGTCCCTACCCATAGAAGGACACACTTCAACCACAAATAAAACGAGAAGCTGCAGCTCGAAGCCCTCGACCAACTTGAAGAAAGATGAAAAGAAGACTCAGAGTAGCCGCACACCAAAGAAGGGTGGCTAGGAACTTCAATTCAAACGTCAAGCATAAAACTTTTGAAATTGGAGACCTTGTTCTAAAAAAGATAATGACCAGTACTGGAGTCTTCGGACCCAATTGGGAAGGGCCTTATGTTATAAGTCAGAAACTCCAAGACGGTACTTTCGAATTGGCCACCACAGATGGGAATCAGATTCCACGAGCATGGAACAACGAGAATATTCGTCGTTATTTCTTATAGCATGTTATTCAAATGCATAGAAAATGCTGTAAAGATTTATGAAATTTTTCGCATTCTGAATGATGTACATAAAGTGACTAAATATGGAGATCTAATTACATGTATAGCTCACTTATTCACAGGCTCCTACTAAAAGTTGACTTCCTTGTGTAGGCAAACGAGCGACCGAGGGGCGCCAACTCGAGGAATTCCGACTTTCTTCAGGAAACACTGGATCTCTCAATACAGGACCAACAAAAGCTTGGTACCAGATTAAAGGAGTCAATGCTGAAGTAAAAGCAACTCAAAAAGTCCCACGGATAAAATCGCTGAGCCCACCAAAGAAACACCCACTACAACAAAAACACCATATTACAACTTTAATTTTACAATTGTGGTAAAATCACCGTTGTAATAAATGTTTTTTTACAACTTTTTTCCAGAAAAGTTGTAATAAACTTATTTTTAACAACTGTGTTATTTTGACAGTTGTAATAAAAGCCTATCTCAACTTTTATTTTTTGACTGTTGTAATATATAACTACACTACAACAAAAATACCATATTAATAATTAATAAAAATTCGATAATTAATAAAAATAATAATACTCAATAACTATTGTTTAATAATATTAATAAATAGTTTATTCGAAAATATGTAATAACTAATATTAATAATTTCTTTTCGCTATATAATAATTAATGAATAATAATTATGTATTATTATTAGAAATCAAAAATAAATAGATAAAAATTATTTTTTAGTAATGAATACTTAATTTTAGTAATCAATAAATAAGAAGTAAGAATCACTAATTAAGAAGTAATAATTAAATAATTACTTTTAAATATTTTAATAAAAATTTCAAGCAATTTATATAATATTCTATTACATTTTTTCATAAAATAAAAAAAGGAAAATTATAAGATTAATAAATAGCTATTATTTATTATTTAACTTACCATATTAAATAACTTTCAAAATAGTAATTATTAATATTAAATTACTAGTTTATTTTGCCACTTGTAATAAATGTCTAATAATTAATATTATCAATTAATAATCAATATTACCAATAATAGTTAATTTTAAAAACTTTGAAAATTTTTTGATAGTGAACTTAAGAGAAAACTTGACAAAATTGAGCATTTGAATTACATTGGAACTAACCAATGACTCGCAAATCAGACCAAGGCTAACCTAGGAAAATTTCGGGTTCTCTTTGAGTATGTATAACTAGTTGGTAGTTTATTATTCAAAAGAGAAAAAATATTGATAATGACCAATGAAGAACTAACGCTCAGGTCAATGCAAAAGAACGAAATCCAGGCGGGAAACGTGAAAAATTGGCTCCAAAAAATCTCTCGTATTAAATTTTACTTTAGGTGTCCGACGTCTCCTGTACTCTTCCCTAAATCATAATGGATCCCTAATTTCTCTCAAATCGTCTGTTCCCTTGTTCCTGAACCCGCCTTCTACCACCTAACACCGGTCCCCAACTCTGGTCTGTCGGCCTGACATCCCCTCCACCAGTCAGCGTTCAGTCATGCTTCAACCTCGAGCTCGAAGCCTTCCCCTTATCGATCGATCAGAACCCGCGCTGCATCGCGCCACCGCTCCTCTCACCCAATGATGGTCCTTCGTTCGCCTCGTCCTTTGCCAAGCTGTGACCGCGAACCCTTCTCTCCCCTCCAATCAAATCTCCTTAGCCTGTCTGCTTGTGACCCCTTGCCTCCTTTGCTGATGTTCTTCCATCGCTGCGTCAGATCCGTATACAAGCTACCTTGGCAACTCAGTTCCGCGCCATCGCGGCCACCACCAAAATGATGCTCGTTCCTTCCTTTGCCACTAAAACCGCTGCCGAGCCCGCTTCATTCTCAGCGTTGCAAAGGTGAGTTTTCACGATTAATTTTGATTCGAGCACATTAACTTCATTAAAAACTAGAGTTGTTTTGATTGCGGTTGATTGTGACTGAGAGTTCTTTATTTGGTTGGTCCTTGGTTGCTGAGAAGGTTATTCCTTCTTCACTGTTCCTTCAGTTAGATAATAGTTAAACAATTTACTAGTTGTCAAGTTGGCTTCAAAGTTAAACGAACTATATATTGCCAAAAGTAAATTCTACCCAGCATTTGGAATAGGAAATTTTTATTCATATGCACTAATTTTGTTAGTTTATCCACATATTTAACTTTAATAAATTAATCCACAAATTTATTTGTTAGTAAGTCCACCGTGGATAAATTAACAGGCTGTGAATTAAAAAATTATCTTCTTTTTTCCCCGTCAACAACCAACCATCATATTTTCAGTATTAGTTTGCATATGTAGATATTACATATAGATTTGGCATGTTAAGGGATGCCTAAAGCAACCATAGTTAGTCCGTCTATAATGTGCAAGCTATACTTGCACTAGATGTAGACTGTTCCGTGAATAGGTATGCACTGCTAACTATTAGGATGACTTCCCTATCTGTTCACACTAGTGTGTCGTCACTGTTACTGCTTTTGCAAAGAAAGTGGATGGATTAAAAGGTCAGAACATCGATGATATGCTTAGTACTGCCAAAATGGTATACTATTTCTAACCTAAGCAAATCTTATATGGCAGGAGAATGAAAAATGAAGATTTAAAACAATTTCCAAAAGTTATAGATTGAATTCCAGCCAAGTGTAAAAAGCTACCATGTTAATATTATTATCTGCTAATTTGTTTTCTGAAAGACCAAGTGCAGATGTTCTTTTTTTTAGAAGTTGTGCAACAACCAATTGTTTAAAAAGGGGCTTTGGACCATATGTAGTTCATGCTATCAGGTACGTTAAGCATTATTGTTAAGATTTGGTATTGTTGGCTTAAAAAACATTTTTTGTTCTTTTTTCTAGCAACAGACATATTCTTATGCAATAGGTTTGGTCACTGCAGTGAACTTGCACCAAAAAGATAAATGACGTAAAGATTTCATTGTCTTCGACTAGTGTGCTCCCGTAGGATATGCAATTTTTTGTGGATAACTTGTGCTTGTACTAAGTTGCATTGTAACGGTGTTGCAACAGTGCAAAAAAGTTGTAAAAGATTTTAGTCTATTACATCTTCTTAATACACGACGACTTGCCTACCGTTGTAAAATGTATATTACAATGGTTATTTTGTTGTAGTGACCTTCTTAGGTGCTAGACATGGGTTCTCCAACTTGGAATTTTTTTCTTCAATGAGGCGAACCAGTGTCTGTTTCCTAGGGCAAGGCAAAAAGTCGGAAAAACCGACATGTCCCAAAACGGAAAATTTGCCAATCACGGGGGGCACCTTGTTAGGCGAAGGGTGCGAAATTTATCCCTTCTGAGTCAAGGCTCGATGAGATAAATTAGTGTCCGCTCCTCGGGAGGAAGCATAAAAATGGGGAAGGATTAAACATGCTGGAAAGACCAGCGCAAAATCAGAAATCCTAGCCGAAAGGGGGTATCGATTCTTGTTCTTTGTTGTTAACCGAGTCAAACAAAGCCAAGATTGGATTACAAAAGCAGAAATCCTAGCCGTATGGGGGTGTCCATTCTTGTTCTTTGTTGTTAACCAAGTCAAACAGAGCCAAGATGGGATTACAACATTGGAGCCCAAGTCCTCCCATGGGGGCACGCATAAAAATGCATTACGAAAATACCCCAAACAAATAAATAGGATATTTAATAAATAAATTAAATGGCTAAGATTGCCAAAGTTAAAACAACGAAAAGCTTACCAAGTCAAAGCCAAATACTAAAAGATGGATAATCCTAGCCTAATAAGAACGTTGTAAGACTAACCATAATGCTATATTAACGTGCGAACGGACGCTCCGTAATACGATATCAACATGTGAACGAACGTCCCGTAATACGATATTAACGCACGATCACCGCGAATTTTTTTAAAGAAAAATGTGTGTGTATTGTTAAGCAGGGCAAAGAGATATGGCATGACAAAGACACGAAGAGTGTCGTAAAACCAACCAGACAATCATTCATCAGGATGGCAGAAGTGTCACAGATCAAACAACAAGTCACATCCAGCATAATGTCATGAGCGAGGACCGACACCCGCTTACACAACCGGTCTCAAAGTTCAAAAAGCAAAATAACCAAGGAGAAGGAGATTACAGATCTCTAACCTTCCTTGGCCTACCTACCTTCCTTTTAGTCGGAGCAGAACCAGATGGAGGCCCATCAGCATGTGCAGAAATCGCCGACTCAACATCCCGGTGGGGGGGGGGGGTAGAAGCAACCAAGCAGTTTCTGGGCCTAAATGCCTGGATTAACTTCGCCTTATCATTTTCCAGAATAGAGATACACTCAAGATTGTTCTTGTGAAGTCTTTGGAGGTCGTAGGCCAATGTATGCCAGCCGTTCATCCGCATCGCAGAATGATTTTTCAGCAAATACATCTGTTTCTCAAATTGACAAACAACAGTCTCAAGGCGGGCCAACATCTAACCTTTTTCCGCAGTCATGTCATACGAGAAAGCTTGATAATCAGATGGAGATATATCCACGTTCGAAGGTACTCCCTGTAAGCTCCACCCCCGAAACCGCTTAGCTAGCCTAGGGTTGCAAGGCCCAGGAGCATAGCGCGACCTATTAATAATAGCTGAAGCTCAACATAAGAGGGGCTGGAGGGAGAGTTTGCAGACAACTGACCGGTTGATAGAATCTCGTCCTTTGGGATGTCCAAATCAAAGAAGGTTCCCATCAATGCCGCTCTGGAGATGGAACCATCCTACAAACAGATCAGGAAATAACCATAAGGTTCAAAGGAAGAATGAACATGAGAAAGAATCAACAAACCTGAGTAGCAGTAAAGAGAAGTACAGAGTTTTTCTTCCTGATTTTAGAAACCCTAATGAAGGTAAATGAGAGTAGAATTGAATTAAAAATAAGAAAATGAAGGGGAAGATTAAAAGGTACACATCAAAAGCACTCCTCGTCACGTCAGCTTTATACTCGAGTACTGAAATGGGTGTCCCATCAGAAGGCCAGTTGCCATGTTCACTTCCCTATTATTTATTTATTTACAATAATGATAAAACAGTCCAAAAGTCTCACCCAAAGGTAAAGACGCCAATCAGCTACAATAAAGCAGTCTTAATCCTGGCATGAACGACTCCTCAACAAGATAGGATAAATCTACCAAACAATGTGCAATCAAAAGATGTCGAAGCCAGTAATTCCTTACAAAAAGATATCACAAACTCCAAGGGGCAAGTGTTAACCCCCAAAAAATCAATACGCACATTGAGCAAAGGATGCAGAACGGGTACCATCAGAGTTGGTTGTGCATGATGTTATCTGAGGCGCTTAAACAACTCACAATAGACAGGACACAACTCCACAGAGCAAGACCCGAATATCAAACCCAAGACAAGTCAAGTCAACCAGTACGACCAAAGATGATGGAACAATATGCTATGAGAGGTGCGACCCGATAAAGATCAGGGTCGTATATCCTGTAAACTGCTCAAACACCGAAACAAAACAAATCGCCCATTCAACATAGGCGGAAGCGACTTTGTGGCATAGCCGTAGGGACAAACAGTGCCATACAGAGGCAACAAAAGGACGAGTGCCCTGGAACCAAGAAGGTCGGTCGTACAAGGAACAAAGGGGAATTGATTCCAGTCCTACGTTCTGCTCTTGTAAACCAAGAAGGTCGGTCGTACAAGGAACAAAGGGGAATTGATTCCAGTCCCACGTTCTGCACTTATAACATTTCTCAAAGCAGTCATGCTCACATGGACGCCCACTCCTATGGACTTGCACAACTACTCAAGATGCTTGCACCATTAAGTCGCCCGCACATGGTAGTTGAATATAGCCATGGACAGCTGGCTACAGCTAGCCGATTGCATGATTGTAATTAATAAAATGAGCGACCCGTTGCTGGCATAAACAGACTTCAGGTCATTTCCCAAGGGGAGCTCACCTATAAATTCACCGTGACTGTCAACATAAAGGGGATCCGATCTTTGAAACCACGAAGTGCTGCTAAATTTTATCCTCAACTACTGATCCGGCCATGGCGTCGAGTACAATTCAGTAATCAAGAAAACGGAAGCATCCTCTTTCTCAATCATTCATCCATCCTTCTTCTCCATAAATTTTACCATTCTCTTGTATAATTCCAAGATCTGAAACATATATAAACGAGGGTGTACTATGTGAATATACAGATGTGTGAAAAGAGAGAATTGATGTATTTTGTAATCCTTATTATATGATTGGAAATCACCTTCATAGTGGATGTAGGCCTAATTAACGGCTGAACCACTCTAAATCTCATCTCTACTTTACCTTTCTTGTGTTTTTCATTTTTAATTATTGATTAAACATAGCTCAATTTATTTCTTACCAAATTGGTGAAGTACAATTTAGTACCTTGGGTGTTTAGACCATTTTTGGTGTAAACATTTATAAAGTAACTTTGCAACGAAAAAAATACGGGAATTCTGCCATTTCATGTGCTAACACCCTACAAAACATTTTCTCTAAATTGGGTTTTTATGCAAGCTTAGTGTTTAACACTACTAAAACTAAACTCTACTTCAGAAAAATAATCAATAATTCTTCTCAAATGCAGGCACTTTTTGGTTTTCAACTTGGAGTTGTAACACCCCGTATTTTCTCTGAATATTAAAATTAAAAAATTTAAGAACACTTAATTTTTAGAATAGGAATTAAGGAAAATGGGTTATTCCATTGCGTTCGTCTTGGAATTCTGCTTGAGATAAAGTCCGAGTTTGCGTGAATCGGACTCCGTATGAAGAAGTTATGGAGGTTAGAAGATTTCTAGTGTAAGAAGAAAATAAATTAAAGATAATAATTAAATAATCAATTCAGTTCGAAATTCAAAAACTCAGAAATCGGCTGAGCGGGAAATCTCCCGCTCAGGGGTGTCGACCCCCCCACGGGATGTCGACATGGGAGTCGACCCCCCCACGGGATGTCGACATGGGAGTCGACCCCCCTATAAGGGTGTCAACATGGGTGTCGACCCCCTGTAGGGTTCGACCCCTACCAACTGTGCTGGACAGTGACGATTTTCTGAGTCATAGGGCTATGTGGCGACTTCTGATTTGCCTGATGACACATTTTCTTGGACTAGACAGCTCTGATGACTCCTAGGTTGATCTAAAGGCCCATATTAATCCTAAACTTCTATATAATCACCCCAAACCTCAACCTCAAACCTCATTCTATGAAGCCATCATGCTGTCCATGTCTAAGCTAGCCTAGCCTTCATCTTCTCCAAACTAGAAATCAAGTTAGAAAGCTCCAAACCAAATCCAAACTAGAGAATCAAATGTCTACATCAAGGGTTAAGCTTAACAAATTCAGAAATCAGATCCCAGAATACAAGATCCGTTCTTTTTCTGTAAGTTCATGTCATTTTCAGATTTAAATACCTAATAGTAATCTTAACATGTAATAAAATGAATCTAAGTCCATGCTTTATAATGAGACAATCTTTCTAGATTTATCCCTATCTTTCTATTGAATCTATGATGTTACATGCCTAAGAAGTTATTATATCGATTCAATCATGGCTATCTTTGTTGAACATCGGATATATAATCCTTTTAGGTTCATGATGTTATTCATATCAGATTTATATGTCTACGAGGTTATTTCTATCAGTTTATTTCAGATTTATCTTTGTTATACCTCAATTCTAACGGATCTATAATCCTCTTAGGTCCATAATGTTATATTTGACAGATCTATCATTATAATGCCTGTTTTTATGTCTACTCTCATTTATGTTCCTTCTTTCTTCCCCTTTATTTTAGGAACCTAGATTAACCTAGAATCTAGACTGGATCTTGTTATACGTGCGATTGGAAGGCGAGGATATTAGGGGATAATCTATTTGGTAATGGTGGAACAAATTTGTAACTTGTGATTTAAGGCATAATTGTTATTATTGCGAACTTGGGGTAAATTGAAATATTAAATCTAGATTGGGCATAACTATTGGTTGGGACGCCAAGCATAATGTATATTGTGATTTTGGGGCATGACTATTATAGCAAATTTTGGAAGATTGGGTGTAACCCATTTTGAGCAATAACTTGTAATTGAATTTGTGGTGCATAACTTGCAATTGGCTTGGTTGGGCAAAACTTGAGAATATGAACATGACTAGTTTTGTGAATTTGGGATAATTAGCATATAAAATCTAGAATTGGACATGTATGGTAAATAGGTAAATTGGATAAAAGATGAACATGCCTAACCCTAGGTTAGATTGAATTGCGGTGTAAGTCTGCCCGGAACCGCCCAGCACATCCAGCAACCGCAACAACAGGTCTAATGTGAGAGGTTAGCGCACAAAGCTCAAAACCCCAGGTTAGAATGAGTTTGCGGTAGAATTCTGCCCGGAACCGCCCGGTACATCCAGCAACCGCAAACAACAGTTCTAATGTGAGAGGTTAAGGCATTAATGAATGAATTAATGCTAATGAACAAGGTTAAGTTAATAGGAAACAGTTAACCAAATTCAACATGATGAATGAGTAGGTTTAAGTTAACCAACATAACATGATGAACGAGTGGGGTTAAGTTAAGGGGAAATACTTAACCAGTATAACATGATGAATGAACAGTGTTAAGTTAATAGGAAACACTTAACCAATACAACATGATGAATGGGAAGGGTAAATTTAATAAGAAACACTTAACCAATATGACATGTTAGGTGGGTGGGTTAAGTTAACATGGACAAGAAGACAACTTAACCAATATTACATGAACAAAGTGGATAGGGTTAAGGCAAGCTTAACCAATAATACATATGGACTTGATAAGGGGAAGGCTTAAGTAAATCTTGGGTAAGTGGGTA
Organism: Allium sativum; assembly: GCA_030737875.1. Taxonomy (NCBI): domain Eukaryota; kingdom Viridiplantae; phylum Streptophyta; class Magnoliopsida; order Asparagales; family Amaryllidaceae; genus Allium; species Allium sativum. The sequence goes on from CM060918.1 coordinate 316,731,056, forward strand.
ATATTAGTATATATAGGCCCACAAACTTAAGCGTTAAATAAACATGCGTGAATCAGTGAGAAGGTTATATGAATATGCAACACTTAACCAGTACAACATGTTAATTAAGCAAATGGGTGAGGTTAAGTTAAATTGAGAACACTTAACCATTATAAATTGTTGATTAGGAAACCCTAGTAACGGGGACCCATTTCAGTAGTAACCCATATAGATGTATCATGGTACCTTGAGCTAGGCAGGGTGGGGCACGATTACTGGGATGATTATAAGCGGTCAAAATAGCGGCGGGTGGTGCAGCAGTGTACGTTCCGACGGATTATGGGCATGCACGTGCTCCGGAGTGAAACAAGCAGGCACTGGGCATCAGTAGTATACACTGTGCATCTTGAATCGTGTCGGGTTGCCATCATGGGAATTGATACACCCCATGATGGGGCCAGCACAGGTATCTACATACAAGCAAGGCTGAATGACACAAGTAATGAATACATACAAGCGAGGTCGCGTGACACAAGTAATAAATTAATACAAGTAGGGAGCCGATCGGTAAGGTAGTAAGGGTACATCTAACATATCCATGGCAATTGGGCAGATAGAGGTGGGATCCTCATAATAGATGTACACCTGAAGGCTACCACAATTGCGGGGATTGGGATCACATTATCATTTTATACAGATTACTAGTTGGGACACTAGTCAGGTGGTGTAGAGATATAGAAATCAGAATAACAGGGTAGTAGTAAAGCAGAGAAAGAGTAGAAGCGCATTCAGTTTATCTTGCCTTATCATATCTTATGCTAATCTTATCTTGTTATCCCTATTATAACGGTTTTGTCTTATATTCAGTTTATTCATGTCATGTTACTTTTACTTGTTTACATACTGAAAAGCACTGGACTTACCAGGCTTTATGTCTGACCCGTTTTCTTTCATCTTCCTTTCTTCCGTTTCTCCCCCAAGGTAGTCAGGGAAGGAATAGCTCAACTTATTTTGGACCGTATCTCTTTTCAAGCTTGAAGATTCTTTGATGTATTGCTTGGATCCTCTTATCTTTGGATATGGCTGTGTTTGCACTTTAATTTGGGGACTTATGCTACTTTGCTATGTTTTATGCTTCTTATATACTTGTAAGTTTTTGAATCAAGACAGAAGTTTTATGTAGTACTTTTAAGTATAATTGAGTCAATTGTTGTAAAAGCTTAACTGAATTACGTTGCTTATTAAATGACTTTATTTTCCACTGCTTTATTTGTCTGTCTTGTAATTTATCTACATCTTTTACCTATAACGCTTCACTGAAGTTAATGCATTCCCTTTATGAGTGACATTAATGGAGGTGGGGTGTTTCACTTGGTATCAGAGCTGAAGGTTACCGGATCAGATAAAATATTTGAAAAATTATTTTCAAAATGGATTTAAAAGAAGCATTTCCAAAAGAAAAGTTTTGTTTTAAAGGCATATCCCCCAAAGCCATATGCATTAACTTTTGATCCTTTGTTTGAATCCTTATTTCCTTCTTTTCTTAGTCTCTGGGGCTCCTAGCTTTCTGGGAGGTAACCTCGTCGCAGCATGGTTCGCAGGCTTGATGAGACTACGACACTTGTCAAAGGGCGAAGAAGTGCCCAATTTCCATATATAGCCGCGGTAGTTTCACCTGTGGCTAATTTTCTTTCAAGCTTTGTAGGGTTTTCCGTGTGATGGAGGCAGCTTTCAAGAGACTTGTCAACATGTTACACAAGGATGGTAAAGATGAGAATGAGGGAGTTTGGCTAAGAAGCACAACCCAAGGATGGGAAACTCATGGATATGTACTTGGTTCACAAAGGAGGTAAAAAGAAAGAGGTGTAAGTGGAAGAATCACAGGACAAGAAGGGAGGAAAGAATAGTAAAACCTAAGACAAGAGGAAGTGTCTTTATTATGGTATAATGGGTCATATAATTAAGGACAAGGGCAAGAACAAAGGACAAGATTTTCAGGAGGGCAAGTGCATGCTCTCACCGCCAACATACCTGAGAGAGAGGTAGTAAAGTTTATATTGAGAAAGTTTAGTTTTTCTTTTTGATCATCCTGTTAGTACTCTTTTTGATTTTAGCGCTTCACATTCGGTTATATCTGCTTCCATAGTTGAGTCTCTGCACCTTAGTACTTGATCCCATTATTGTCTCAAATCCAATTGGTGGTTCGGCTCATTTATCTTTGGTTTGTAAGGATTTGAGAATAGCTACATTAAGTATTGAGTTTAAGTGTAATGCTTATGTTTTTGGTTTCATGGGCTGTGGGTTGATTCTAGGCATGTATTGGTTAGCTAGTAATTATGAAAGGAGGGTAGCTAGACTTTTGACTTGCCTCGGGAATACCCTCGAGATTTTGTGCGATCCTAAGGGATCAGTTTGGCTTAGCTACCTAGAATCACTTGATGCATCTATCGACGATTTGCGATCCGTTAGAGTAGTCCATGAGTACGCAGATGTTTTTGATTAGGTTAGGGGTTTGTCCCCTAAAACGCGAGATAGACTTCTGCATATATCTAGTTGACAATGCAAAGCCAGTTGCACTATCTATACGACACATGACCCCAAGGGACAGGAAGGGCTTAGTAAACAAGTAAAAGAGTTACTTGAGAAAGGGTTCATAAGGTGAAGTATTTCTGAATGGGGTGCTCCAGTTGTTTTCGCTACAAAGGCGGATGGTTCACTTTGCTTGTGCATAGATAATATTTTGGTTTTCTCTAAGAGTGGGGAAGAACATGCTTTGTATCTAAGGGAAATCTTGGATACCCTCCAAGCGCATCAGCTTAAGGCTAGATTCTCCAAATATCATTTTTGGAGAGAAGAAGTAAGGTTTCTAAGACATGTGATATCCAAGGAAGGGATAACAGTAGATCTCGCAAAAGTAGTTGCGGTGCAAGATTAGAAGGTCCCAAGGAATGCAACGGGAGTAAGAAGTTTTCTTGGATTAGCGGGCTGGTATAGGAAGTTAATTAAGGACTTTGTGAAGGTATCAGCCCCACTTACTAGATTGACAAAGAAGAATCTTACATTTTCTTGGGATTTGATTCATGATGTTGCTTTCCAACGACTAAAGAGAACCTTGACGACAACCCCAGTCTTGACATTGCCCGAAGGGAACAAGACGTTTACAGTTTATACGGATGCATGCGGGACAGGGCTAGACATTGTTTTAATGCTAGAAGAGAGGGTAGTTTGTTATGGAGGAAGACAACTGAAAGTACATGAGGAAAAAACTATCCTACCCACGATTTGGAATTAGCTGTTATAGTGTTTGAACTATATACGAATCATAAGTCCTTAAAATATTTGTTCTTGTAAAAAGATTTGAAATTGAGGCAACAACAATTAATGGAATTTCTTGCCTCATACGACTTTGAGATTGCTTATACCCCTAGCAAGGGTAATGTTGTAGCAGGCGCCCTAAGTAGAAAAAGACTAACCTTAAGAGGGGTAAAGTTTGAAGTACATAACAACCTTCAGCTTTAGACCCTCGGTCAAGTTTGTACCTGGTTTGTTAACATCGCTAGAAGAGCAACCTACGCTTTTGGATCGGATAGGAGCAGCGTAACATGAAGACGCTCATATTTGTGACATGATGGATAAGCTAAGTAGAGGAGAGACCTCTAATCATCTTAGTATATACACTTGTTATCATGGTTAACATCTGTTTATCTTGGAAAGATAGTCCGACTACACGGGATACCCTCTAGCATAGTAAGTGATCGAGATCCTATCTTTACTAGTGAGTTTTGGAAATGGAGGTCAAGAAGCTTCGAAATCGTGAGGTCAAGCTAGTTAAAGTACAATGGCGTGATGCTGAAGAAGACGCCACTCGGGAGACTAAAGACAAAATATGCGCATCCTACCCTTTTCTTTTTGAGGGTACATCCTTGATCTCTTTTTCCATAAGTTTATGCATGCTTGTATCTATCTTTTAAGTATATCTCCTCAGTCTTATTCTTGATCCTTAAGTAGAAACCCATGAATGTAAACATGTATTTGAAATATGTTATGATTGATGATTGCAAGTGGTTACTAGTGGTTGCTCGTGGATGCATACACACACACACATTAGATACTAGATCGGCTCAGTCACTTTCATATTGCATATGCATATATGTATTTGTATATGGATTGAAACTTGATGTGTTATCATATGGCTGTTGCATTTGTATGAGTGATTGTGCACTCATGTAGAAGTTATAGAGTACGATTAGGAGTAATTGCATACATGATGGACTCATGGCACTGACATAATTCGCATTAAGGAGGTCAACTGAATCAGTAGACCGCCTGATTTTGCATTAGATAAGGACATATACACGCACTATGCCTATGTTCATGAAAAGCATTAGAAACCATTTTTTTAAGGACAATGGATGCCTGTAATTGATGGTTGAGTATATGGATGTTGGATGTTAGGATACATTCTTCTTAACTTAGAGATTTCGGGGACGAAATTCTTTAAGGAGGGGAAAACGTAACACCCCGTATTTTCTCTGAATATTAAAATTAACAAATTTAAGAACACTTAATTTTTAGAAGAGGAATTAAGGAAAATGGGTTATAGAATTATGCTTGAGATAGAGTCCGAGTTTGCATGAATCGGACTCCGTATGAAGAAGTTATGGAGGTTAGAAGATTTCTAGTGTAAGCAGAAAATAAATTAAAGATAATAATTAATTAATCAATTCAGTTCGAAATTCAAAAACTCAGAAATCGGCTGAGCGGGAAATCTCCCGCTCAGGGGTGCCGACCCCCTCAGGGGGTGTCGACATGGGAGTCGACCCTCTATAGGGGTGTCGACCCCCTCTGTAGGGGTCGACCCTTGCCAACTGTGCTGGACAGTGATGATTTTCTGAGTCATAGGGCTAGGTGGCGACTTCTGATTTGCCTGATGACGCATTTTCTTGGACTAGACGGCTCTGATGACTCCTAGGTTGATATAAAGGTCCATATTAACCCTAAACTTCTATATAATCACCCCAAACCTCAACCCTAGACCTCATTCTATGAAGCCGTCATGTTGTCCATGTCTAAGCTAGCCTAGCCTTCATCTTCTCCAAACTAGAAATCAAGTTATAAAGCTCCAAACCAAATCCAAACTAGAGAGTCAAACGTCTACATCAAGGGTTAAGCTTAACAAATTCAAAAATCCGATCCCAGAATACAAGATCCGTTCTTTTTCTGTAAATTCATGTTATTTTCAGATTTAAATACCTAATATTAATCTTGACATGTAATAAAATGAATCTAAGTCCATGCTTGATAATGAGACAATCTTTTCATATGTATCCCTATCTTTCTATTGAATCTATGATTTTACATGCCTAAGAAGTTATTATATTGATTCAATCATGACTATCTTTGTTGAACATCGGATATATAATCCTTTTAGGTTCATGATGTTATTCATATCAGATTTATATGTCTACGAGGTTATTTCTATCAGTTTATTTCAGATCTATCTTTGTTATACCTCAATTCTAACGGATCTGTAATCCTCTTAGGTCCATAATGTTATATTTGACAGATCTATCATTATAATGCCTGTTATAATGCCTACTCTCATTTATGTTCCTTCTTTCTTCCCATTTATTTTATGAACCTAGATTAGCCTAGAATCTAGACTGAATCTTGTTATATGTGCGATTGGAAGGCAGGGATATTGGGGAATAATCTATTTGATAATGGTGGAACAAATTTGTAACTTGGGATTTTGGGCATAATTGTTATTATTGCGAACTTGGGGCAAATTAAAATATTAAATCTAGATTGGGCATAACTATTGGTTAGGGCGCCAAACATAATGTATATTGTGATTTTGGGGCATGACTATTATAGCAAATTTGGGAAGATGGGGTGTAACCTATTTTGAGCAATAACTTGTAATTGAATTTGTGGGGCATAACTTGCAATTGACTTGGTTGGGCATAACTTGAGAATTGGAACATGACTAGTTTTGTGAATTTGGGATAATTAGCATATAAAATCTAGACTTGGACATGTATGGTAAATAGGTAAATTGGATAAAAGATGAACATGCCTAACCCGAGATTAGATTGAGTTGCGGTGTAAGTCTGCCCGGAACCGCCTGACACATCCAGCAACCGCAACAACAGGTCTAATGTGAGAGATTAGCGCATAAAGCCCAAAACCCGAGGTTAGAATGAGTTTGCGGTAGAAGTCTGCCTAGAACCGCTCGGCACATCCAGCAACCACAAACAACAGTTCTAATGTGAGAGGTTAAGGCATTAATGAATGAATTAATGCTAATGAACATGGTTAAGTTAATAGGAAACACTTAACCAAATTCAACATGATGAATGAGTAGGGTTAAGTTAACCAACATAACATGATGAACGAGTGGGGTTAAGTTAAGGAGAAACACTTAACCAATATAACATGATGAATGAACAGGGTTAAGTTAATAGGAAACACTTAACCAATACAACATGATAAATGGGAAGGGTTAAGTTAATAAGAAACACTTAACCAATATGACATGTTAGGTGGGTGGATTAAGTTAACATGGATAAGAAGACAACTTAACCAATACTACATGAACAAAGTGGATAGGGTTAAGGCAAGCTTAACCAATAATACATATGGACTTGATAAGGCGAAGGGTTAAGTAAATCTTGGGTAAGTTGGTAATATTAGTATATATAGGTCCACAAACTTAAGCGTTAAATAAACATGCATGAATCAACGAGAAGGTTAAGTAACATATGAATAGGAAACACTTAACCAGTACAACATGTTAATTAAGCAAATGGGTGGGGTTAAGTTAAATTGAGAACACTTAACCATTATAACATGTTGATTAGGAAACCCAAGTAACAGGGACCCATTTCAGCAGTAACCCATATAGATGTATCATGGTACCCTGAGCTAGGCAGGGTGGGGCACGATTACTGGGCTGATTATAAGCGGTCAAAATAGCGACAGGTGGTCCAGCAGTGTAGGTTCCGACGGAGTATGGGTGTGCACGTGCTCCGGAGTGGAAAAAGCAGGCACTGGGCATCAGTAGTATACACTGTGCATCTTGAATCGTGTCGGGTTTCCATCATGGGAATTGATCACCCCATGATGGGGCCAGCACAGGTATCTACATACAAGCGGGGCTGAATGACACAAGTAATGAATACATACAAGCGAGGTCGAATGACACAAGTAATAAATTAATACAAGTAGGGAGCCGATCGGTAGGGTAGTAAGGGTACATCTAACATATCCATGGCAATTGGGCAGATAGAGGTGGGATCCTCATAATAGATGTACACCTGAAGGCTACCACAATTGCGGGGATTGGGATCACATTATCATTCTATACAATTACTAGTTGGGACACTAATAAGGTGGTGTAGAGATATAGAAATCAGAATAACAGGGTAGTAGCGAAACATAGAAAGAGTAGAAGCGCATTCAGTTTATCTTGCCTTATCATATCTTATGCTAATCTTATCTTGTTATCCATGTTATCACGTTTTTGTCTTATATTCAGTTTATTCATATCATGTTACTTTTACCTGTTTACATACTGAAAATCACTGGACTTACCAGACTTTATGTTTGACCTGTTTTCTTTTGTCTTCTTTTCTTCCGTTTCTCCCCCCAGGTAGTCAGGGAGGGAATAGCTCAGCTTAGTTTGGACCGTTTCTCTTTCCAAGCTTGAAGATTCGTTGATGTATTGCTTGGATCCTCTTATCTTTGGCTATGGATGTGTTTGCACTTTAATTTGGGACTAATGCTACTTGCTATGGTTTATGTTTCTTATATACTTGGAAGTTTTTGAATCAAGACAGAAGTTTTATGTAGTACTTTTAAGTATGATTGAGTCAATTGTTGTAAAAGTTTGACTGAATTACGTTGCTTATAAAATAACATTGTTTTCCCCTGCTTTATTTGTCTGTCTTATAATTTATCTGCATCTTTTACCTATAACGCTTCACTGAAGTTAATGCATTTACTTTGTGAGTGACATTAATGGAGGTGGGGTGTTTCAGGAGTCTTCCCTGTAAAATAGTTATTCGTTCCACTCTCTACAACTTACTTACATTATAATGATTGCCAATCGCTAATACAAAAGATTCAAGACAAATTACATGGGTGACAATTAAAACTATTGAGTTTTGCAGGAAGGGCCGAACTTATTCATTCAGTGATTACTCCGATGGTCTTGTATTGGTTGTTTATCTACCAATTACCTAAACACACATTTGACAAAATTCAAGCATTATGTGCAGATTTTCTTTGGGCAAATGGATCACATAAGGTGCCATGGCGTACACTTTGCAAACCTAAAACAAAAGGAGGCATTGGGCTTAAACATTTTGTTGATCTCAAAAAGGCAGCGTGCATTAAATTAGTGTGAATTTTTTTAACTAAAACTAATCTCTGGCAATCTTGAATGTATAACAGATATTGTAGTAGGAATTTTTTTTGGAGCATGACTTTTTACAACAACGTTTCTTCAACTTGGAAATCTATGGTACACACTCGTACATCAGGCAAACATTATTTTAATAAAGCAATTGTAAATGGTGAAAATACCTCGCTTTTGGCATGACCCCTGGATCAGCTCTACATGTTTAGCGGTCATACTTTGCTTTAGTAGGCTGCATTCTGGTGGTGATGGTATGGAGAAGGTGGCTTTGGTGCTGCAAAATGACGTCATTTGCCCATCACTTCACCCATCTACACAGGAAGCAGCAAGACATATTTCCATCATCCATGTAAGGTCAGATCAAACAACAAATTACTATGAGTGGAGAGATATCAGTAACTTCTCCTTCTCGAAGGCAACTATGGAAGCTCGTAGAGTTGGCGAGATTAAACCTTATTTCAGCGTAATTTGGCACCGGAAAAATTACATACGAATGTCATTCATATCCCACCTAGCAACACTGGATAGATTGAATACAAGAAATCGTCTTTCTCGTTATGACATTAATTCAGACACCACGTATGCATTATGTGAACACGATGAGGAGACTTCAAATCACATATTTTTCGCTTGCCAGTATTCAAGCTCCATTTGGAGTATCTTGAAGACGAAGTTTGGCATGTCATTGGCGTTGCAACCCTCACTATTAGATGAAATTAACCAGATTCATAAATCTTTTAAAGGTGGAGATCAAATACAGGATATGGCCTGTGCAACTTTAACCGCAACTATTTATCACATTTGGCATGAAAGTAACAATCGGATTTTTGCCAATAAATCGTCCGAAGCTTCCGTGACTTTCAGGAAAATTAAGATGGAGATACACTATCTAGTTGTGGACAATGGTAGCAAGACGAAGAGGACAATAAAATATTAAGGGTGTGTTTGGCGCAAGCGGAGAATTTGAGCGGATAATTTAAGCGGAGAATTGTAATTAGCGGAGAAAGCGTTTGACGCGTTAAGCGGAGTATTTAAGCGAAGCATTTAAGAGGACCATTTTGTTTTTATTTTGTAATTTAATTAATCAATGGTTAATCAATTTATCATTTGTTTTTGATAAATAATACATATCAATAATTTACACAAATAAATAAATAAAATAAAAAATTGAAAAATTATAAGTTGCTCCAGTTCAATCCAAACCAACTCCATTACGTAGAGTACTTCGATATGATCGCAACGTAAAAAACGCATCTCAAACGGATCTCATATGCACAAGTTATCAATTTTTAAAGTTTACAAAAACTTAAATTAATTAATTAATTAAATAAAAAAATATAAATTATAACCAACAGCTCAAAATTGGGCTGTTTAAGAACCGATAAGTCCGACGCGTTCAACGCCCGGTGCCCAACAGTTCAATTTTGAATCGTTGGACAAACGGACCAAAATGATCTGCTGTCTAACGCGTCGGACGCGTCCGTTGGGCAAACGAACCGTTTAACCCAGACCAACGCATCCTAAGATTCTTGTCGGAGATGGAATTAATTGAGACGGGCTGACGAAAGCAAATAGAAGAAGAAAGAGAGACAGGCGGGAAGTAAAAGTGAAAGCAAATACAAGAAGAAAGCAGAGTATTCGTGTATGTATGTTATGCGTTTATACTCTTGTATCGTCTTCATTAGCCTTGATAATGAAGTGAACCAAATTAAAAAAAAAAAAAAAAAAAAATTACGGGAATTATATTCGCCCTTTTTTGTCTCGTCTTCCCAGAATTCTCTCTGTAGGTATCGCATTTTCAATTTTCATCATATCACCTAATCTCGTTCTAGGGAATACAAATGAGTATTTACTGGGTTCTCTAAACCCTAGAATTCTCTCTGCATCTAGTTGCACTGTTGTGTTTGTAAGGTTATATCACCCCTTTTAGTCTGCTGGTCAATATGTGGTCTTCAGTCTTCTTAGTTTTCTATGTCTTTAACGATTTTTTTTTTTTTTTTTTTTTTTTTTTTTTTTTTTTTTTTTTTTTAAGGATATGTTTTTGTGGATTGTTGAAATAGTGTTGCATCTAATATTTGCGCTCTCCGGTTCTTCTTCCGCTTTAACGTTTTCGGTATTGCAATATTGGTCCAAAAAGTAGTGATATTCAATAGCTGTAATATAGGAACAAACAGGGGCGGAGCCAGCCTAACAGTTCAGCTGGGGCAGCATGGTGTTTCCAGCAAGGGCAGACTGTGAAAAATTGAATTTTTACAGTGGGTAATCAAATTTCAGCATGGGCCTTGGCCCTAGCTGGGAGCAATGTAGCTCCGCCCCTGGGTACAAAATTGGTAGGCTACACATGGGTTGGATTTGGATACATATCTATTAGAAGGAAACTGATTTCTTGGAAGGGTCATTTGTACATTGCTGATGTCTCAAAATAAACTTAGTGTAAACAAGAATTTGATTAAAGTGTTTCCTAAAGGCGTGGACAAGGAGTATGTTGTTTTGTTGGCTCCAAGAACCTATAGGACTGAAAATCAGGATGCTATTGATGCTGCCACAGTTGGCATGCTTGTAGATCCTAAGGAGGTATAAATTTATTTTAGTTGTTACTGTTTTTTTTTTTTTTTTTTTTAAATTATTTATGCTTCTGCATGTCAGGCTGGAGCTGATATAAGGAAAGTGTATACACAAAGGATAAAATTGTAAGATATTTAATATACAACAGGGCATGGTGGCTACTCCTAAATTTATTGTAATTGCCTTGTTTATACAGATTAGCATGAGATTTTACTTTTGCTTTTGCTACTAGTAATTTCTTGTTCTTCTTTCTCCACTCATTGAGGCTAGCTGTGAAGAAGACACTTTAGTAGCAGCTTCAAACTGCTACTCATTGGTAGCATGTTCACCTGCATGCGCAGGTGGAAAAATACATGAACTGCATAAGTAGCAGCTCCAAGTTGGTGCTACTTAAGCAGTAGCATGAAATATATTTCATGCATGTCCATGTCCACCTGCATGTGTAGGTACATGCAGGTGGACAATGGAATGTATCTATTAAATATCCACGTGTGGATCCAGTTAGACATGTTATGTAACGATGGTCGGAACAAAGCCCCCTTGCACGCATATGAGTTGGCACACAACTCCCATGTAACAAAAGGAATCCCTGATGTTACGTGCCTACCAACTCATATTTATACTCAACTCCTTCAATTTATTCCATGATGTGGGACTATTAATTCCAACCCGTCATTCTTCCTTAACAACATGCGAGACAATCCTAACAAGACACATGTTATGCAAGTGGGCTGTTGGCCTACTTGCAAATCTTATGTGGGAAAGTAGTCTACTTTGAAAATGAAATTTAAAAAACTGAACATATGTTGTATGTAACCATAATACATAATATATTTAAATGAAAAGTTCGCAGTATGCTTTATAAGAGCACATGCTCACAAGAAGTATGGTTGGTTGAAAATAATATAGGGCTGTTACATGAGGGCATATGCACATAGCACACAAGAAGTGTGGCCCGTTGGAAATAATATACATTCTCATGTTGGCATCTGAAATTATTTTCTGATGTAACAGCGTTCCACAACAAGAAGAGTGCACTTATATTTATTCATTATACAATTGAATGAAAATTGCCAGCTTGTCTGGTAGGTGGCTGAGTTTAAACAAATTAACATGATTTTTTTTTTTTGCACATTCTCTTGCATCATAGTTAAAAATCATGAATGTTTGGACAGTGATGGGTACTTTGCTCTTGCACATTTTTGCTGGCTTACATTTGTATCTTATGCACTAAGGTTACTGTTGGTGGGGTGAGTGGTGAACATATTGTTTCTATTTTCATCTAGTTTCTGTTTGCACTTGGTTTCAAGTTTTAGTTATATTTAATGCCTAGACTACATACTGCAAACATAGGATAGATATAAGAGAATTTTTTCATATCTTCTCTGTATGTTGTATCAATTAATAATGCATTTATAAGTAAGCACATTTATTTGACACATTGCAAACAAGTACATTTTTTTGTTTACTACCTCTGATCACTGAATCACCAAAAATAAATGTGTACATTGTTTTTCTGTTAATCATCGTATTCTTTCCAAATAGGTAATTTATGATAAAGCTTGTAGATGTTCTTATTCAACCTGCTGGCTTTCAAGACGCGGGAAAAGCAGGTCAGAATTCAAAATAATTTTTAAACTAGGTTTTGTTTTTGGCGTCTAACATTTAGAAAGAAAATACCTAAAGAGACTACCCTTACTCTATACCGATATCGACATGAATGTATCTTTTACTCTTAGAGCTCAATCAAGAAACAACTATATATTCAGATTATATATGAATTAGAGATGCATTCAAGCTCAAAAAAAAATGTACATGTTTATGCTAGTTCACAAAAATTTGAAAACTCATATGTGCTTTGGGATACTATATAAAAAAACCATGGATTTCAATCACATTTAAATTATTATTTATATATTAACCAAGTATAGACATGAAAAGTGCTAATGGTTTTTGAAACAAAATCATATCATGAATCTAATTTTTTATTAATAAATATTTTAGTTATTGTTATTGAATATAATAACTGTACATTGTTAGTCCATTAAAAGTTAGTTATCGTATAGATGGCGAAGATCAAATATTCAAATTTAGAATTCAATCCACACATTTTGATCTTTTTTTTTTTTTTTTTTTTTTTTTTTTTTTTGGGTACATTTAGAAGAACAATGCATATACTGGATATCAAAAAGAGTTTTATGTTTCATTATTTCTTATTTGATAACAGAAAATAAAAGTTCAATGTGTGCTTGAAAGTTGGGAATGAGCGAGTGTCACGTCTCAGTCAATTTTTCTTAACAGCTAGGTTTGTCTTTATTCCCTTCTATGCCTCCCTCCCTTAAACTATGCATCTGATCCTGATTTAAATTAATGTAGCCTTATTTTGTATGTGCTCTGTTTACTTAATATATTTTTCCCCACTTTTCATACTGTTCTATTCGTTAACTGCTGTATGATTGACTTTTGGATCATGGACAAACATGCCACCCGAACATATTTCACCTGAACATGGATAAACCTTAATTTAACTGTTAATCTTTATCTACTTATTAAATTAAATTAGATGCTTCCAAACAACAATAATTAATTAATAATAATATTATGCAAATTAAATTGAATCGTCAAAGATCGGTAGAAGAATGATTCGGGCTTCCCTTTTTGAGCTAATGTAAGTATGGATGGACTGAATAATTGATAAATGGTGTAATTATACGAGCCCTGCAGTTTTGTATTGTTTGTAGCATTACAATTTGGTATTTAGATGTAGTTGTGTATTGTTTTATGCTTCTGTGAATAAAAAATGTCTGCATGTGACTCTAAAGAAACAAATAAATCGGTTCGACATAATGTTATACGTGAACATGGAGACAAATGATTAGTATTTCTATTATAATCTTTAGCAGGTATTTTATCCAACATTTAGTTGTAGATGTTTAAACCTGCTGATTTTAGTGGCTATAGATATACTAGTATTAGTTCCAAATAAACATAATAGCATTGCTAAGCTTTTAATCATTTTTTTCTACAATATCATCTAAAAGAGTCACAGCTTATCCTATTATGTCAGAAAATGGACATAATAGCAATGTCTATCTAATTGGGTTTTATTGTGAATCATCGTTTTTCATTTACTTTTCTTCATTTTGTTTCTCTAATCAATTTATTTGAGTGTTGGTGCAACTTTCAGCACTAACAGTGTCTATTTGTCATAGTCATATAATGTTAATTTCCTGATTTGTTTGAGAGAACAAGCAGCAGATTGTCCTGTTGCAACTACAAAATCTTATTTTCAACCTTTGTGTACCATGCTTTACTCTCACTAACATATTAGCTCACACCCCCATTGCTGATCATTGTAATTTACTGTAATTTTTTTCCTTGTTCCATATATTTTCCATCTCACATTCAATGTGCATTTATGAAAGTGCTTCACAATACTACAATTTAATTCTACGTAGTCGTTAGAAAGATAAATATCCATCAATAATTGAGGAGGAGTGGTGGCTTAGATTAGGGTGCGTTTGGTCTATTCCACAAATATGTCTGATTGATGTCAAATGATGATCAAGGGCATTTTGTTGCCTTTTCCATGGCTTTCAGTCTTTCAAACTCTGTTGATTTTTGGATTAGAATATGTCTGAAATGCATTTGTCAACCTATTTTATGGCTTTTTCCCCTTATGTCGATCAAATTACATTTTTGAGCTTGTCAAAAGTTTAATACATGATAACCATCGTGTTCAAGTTCAGTCTATCCATTAGTTTTGCTTGTCTATCAGTTTACTCACCTAACTTTCCTCAATAGGTGAACAGATCAACTCTTTTTCTTTAAAATCATCTGTCTTTGTATATGATTCACATTCACCTATAACAGGTCCGGTTCCTGACCAAAATCTATCATCCCAACATTGACAAGGTGAGCTTTTATTTAGCTTTATCTAATAGCTTACTGCATAGAAACTTAATTTAAGAAACTAATAAACTAATACCATGGCTTGTAGCTTGGAAGAATATGACTTGACATTCTCAAAGACAAATGGAGTCCATCTTTGCAAACAGTGTTGCTAAAGTAACATATTGGTTAGGATCTTTAAACATTGTATTTAATTTACTATTTTGGTTGGTTCATTTTTTTGTATACAATTATATGCATAATTTTGTTAATTTTAGTACTAATTCACTTGAAAGCTCTCATTTTTTTTGTATACAATTATATGCATAATTTTGTTAATTTTTGTTAATTTTTTTTTCTACATTCATTTCTATTACAAGATAAAAACTATTATTTTATTTCACGTCAGTCTGTTTCTCTGTGGTACTATTAATTTGTATGCGTGAGAAAGTACTAAAATGTTGCACTTTAAAGGAACGTGCAAAATATTTTTATTTTATATAAATTGTTGCACTTAACGGTCGGTTTTCCCACCGTTGTGCGGTTATACTAGTGTAGCAAATGTAAAATAATTTCTCAATGGACTTTTCTTAGACCAACCTTTTAAACAGGTTTTTTTTTTTTTTGAATTTGTTTATTAAATAAGACTTTTTGGCCTTATATTTTATGAAAAAATTCCCGTGCAGATCAAGCATGTATGAGTAGTAAAAGAATCCAAAAGCATACTAAAAGGGATCGGACTCAATCAGAATTAAAATGATGAAATCGGCAAAAGTGGTCAGTCAAAATCAAGCATTATGGTTCAAATTCTTTTATTTCTGTTCGTTATTTATTATTTTTTGCTATTAAATATTCACAAAATTGTTTGTTTTGTTGTTTTTTCATTAGCAATAATCTTTCCTTTTAATTAAAAGTATGGAAATCGCTGTATATAATACAAATCTTATTTTATTATGCGTTCATGCCATGTGAAGCTAGCAGTAGACGAGCGAGCTGCAGTATCCAAGTCAAATATCTGATCTGTAAACAGGAGCGTTAAAGTCGGAGATGCTTTAAAGATGAAGTACCAAAGGTCATGGAAGTTTGCTGGTAGCTATGATAATAATTGATATTCTGGGGAGGTACAGAGACAATGTGTCTCTTAGCAGATGTTAAAGTCTGCCTGCTGCATCTATTGCGATTTAATCCAGGTATTTGTTTATCCAAAATAATAGTAGTTTTTGACACAAATTGTTTATGTTGGAGTCGTTCATGTGATTGTTGGCATTGCACATCAAACATTGCAGCATTCTTAAATGCTCTCTTATATCGATCAAAAATTTCATTTCTCTCCCTCTCGAACTTTTTGTTATACAGAAATTTGTGACTGATATTGTGGTGCTTCTCGTCCACTAGTATAACTAATATCCAGTTAGTCACTGATATTGCCAACGGAATTAATAAAAGGCAAGAACCACTTAACCGTTCGTTAGCAAATTTATGTGACATATATGGAAGTAGCTCCAGCAGTAAACATCGCCTGATGCATTGAAATTCATGTGCATTGGTTCTCACAATTTCTATGCATCACGCGATGATTACTGTTGGAGCTACTTTCATATATGTCGTGGACGGCTGTATTGGTTGTGCACCATGCATAAACATGCACATGCATTTTTTTGTGCTGCTGCTTTCTTTATTGTCTTAGCAGCTTCAACCTGATCTGTGGCAAGCCGAATGTTATGCCTATGGTCATCTCTACTGCCAACATTTGGTATGGGACGCTGGTCAAATTTGGTTTGAAGCAAATTTTCATAATTTAATTTCGTTTGTTTTTTGTTCCATATGTAGAGTTAGTTTAAATCAACCAATATAAGAGTTTGTTTACTGTCTGAAATTTTTACTTGGTTTTATAATATCTATTCCATCAAGAATTTTAATAAACATAGAAAAATTCTTAATAATTCTTGGTTGTACACAACACTAATTATTAGTTGATTATGCTCGTCGCTTCATAAACATGGAAGCTCATGCTTAGGTGATTTTATAATGTTCATTCCTTTACGAATTTTAGCAGGATACTTGATACTAGTTATGCGAGACACTTACTGCAGTAAGTGTTGGATAATTGCATTTAGCACTAAACACGTCAGTACAAAAGACCTTGCCACTATGTTAATTGTTTCGATATGAATGGTTTTAAGTTGAAGATGTCTGCATCCACAGTTAAGAGACCTTGCCCTTAGGTTCATGGTTCTTGATTTTTTTTTTTCTTCAGTAGTAAATATCTAGTATGGGCTGTTGATGTCATTATATGTTTATTAGCACATCAATGAAAAATTGTGAACTTCCATGTAGTGCTATAATGTAGAAAGCTGAAAGAAATACAATTTATTTGCATGAACTAGTTCGGTCGATTCTATATTTATGCACTGTATTGCTGATTGAAGTAAATACAAATTCAATAATAGATTTGAACTAGTATAGAAGCCCGTAAAATTTTGAAATACTGATTATATTATCTTTCCATTACAGAGTACGTGAAATAGGAGCAATCGAAATTTAATACCGTCATGTGGTTCTATCAGTTAACCAGTTGGTTGTAAAGGACCTTTGGTTGGGCCCTAATTTCAACTGTTTTTTTGGACAATATTGGCTTATCTTAAACATTATGATGCATTTAGTTGACCACACAAATATTTGATGTTATAAGGATGTCATGTCCAACATGATCACCGAATCAATATTTGTTGTGTATTTTGCTACAAATATTTTAACATTATATGAATTTAATTTAATATCACCCTAACAATGCAAATATAGGAACAAGAAACAATATCTTGCTTATTTAGGTAGGAAAAATATTTATATGTATTCTAGTTCATGTCAGCCCAAAATTTAGCTTGAAGCTCCTTAACAATCTTTTTGTCCAGTTGAAATGCCTTGGCAAGCACATCTGCATTGATTGGTGGGTCTGATCCGAACACAGCATTAGCAATAGTAATAGTGCCCGGATTCTGGCTTCCAAGTCCTGCAAATGCAACTGCCGCTGAATGTCCAAGATTGAACTGAAAATGGATCAATCCTTGCGGGAACACGAAGACATCACCCTTATGAAGAACCTATTATCATATTGATGAGCGTCAATATTCATCCTGTATTTATTTTCATCAATGAACATTGTAGAAATTCAAATAATCAATTACCTTGGTGAAGAGTTTGTTGTCAGGATTGGATGTGACAAATCCAACATAGAGAGTTCCTTCAACCACGGTTAGGATCTCGCTTGCTCGAGGATGTGTGTGTGGTGGGTTGAGCCCATATGGTGCATAGTCTATTCTTGCCAGAGAAATGCCAAGGGTGTTCAGGCCAAGAATTCTATCTACGTTAACAAGAGTAACATTGGATCCCACGTTGTTGTATGTATTTCCAGGCTTGTCGAGCCCTTGAAAGAAAAAGTCTTCTGCCACTGCCATCTTTGGATCCTTGCATACTAGTCCGTTCACAAATACTGCAATAAACGGTATGTGTTCTGGTTTTAAGTACAATGCATCATTAATATAGCTATGTATAAACAAATAAAAATGGTACCATCAGGCATTTTGATGCCAACACAGAAGTCCTGCAAAGGACTAGGATCGGCAGCAAGCGCCACAAAACCAATATTTGCGAGGAGAGCTAGAGTAATAATATAAGAAGTCATTTAAAATGAAATTAGGAACTGTAGATTATAAAATATTTTGAATGATTTGGATTCGAACACAACTTACGAAGCTATTTATAATGTTTGTGATCAGATGTGATGCATTAATACATGTTTGTTTTTGAATTCATCAACGTTAAATAACATTAATTTTCTAAATATTCAAAAGCTGCTAGTCAAGGAAATCAGGTAGATCTGTTTATCTTTCTGAATGTACTTAAATTTTTATTTTTCTTTCTTTCTGTGTGACAGAAGAGAGGCAATATCATAGTTGAATTAGCTCTCTCAGTACATAAAGTCGTACAGTAGTTTGGAGTTGCTAAAGAGAGCTAATTAAAATATCAGTTCTGTGGATTAAATATAGTGTGCGAGGTTAAGAATTGTCATTTCTTTCGCACATCTTTTATTGTATTTTGAACTTGTAGTTAAAAGGACCGAGATATGTTGGTTGTGTAGCGTAATGTGAACAAGCCATGATCACACCTTTAGATTATTTAAAAGAAAACCGCTTACCCTATAACAGATGATAACCTTTTCCACTAATTTTTTAATCAAATTTTGTAGCTTATTGTACAATATTGCCTAGAAAGAAAACTAACAAAATCTTAGTGTAATTGGAGTCTGGCAAATTTAGTGCATTCAGAGATAACTTCATATCTATGCATTTAGATATGCATAAAGAAGCCAGAAAAAAACGAAGTAATGTATTCTAATAAATTTTCCTATATGTAAAAGCAACAGCCAAGAGAGAGGTCTTACGGGAGGGGTCGGTTTTTAACTCCTCCCTGAATGATTTTTTTTATCATAATTAAAACAACTCGATACGTTACAAATACGTCGTTTCGCTACTTGTTACATTACATAGCATATGCATTTATACATAATAAGCACAGCTACAAACTACTATGTATTCAGTGTCCAATCGTAATAGTTAACTAATTATAGCTCTGTGTAAATAACTTATGATCTATAATGTTATACGTGTTTGATAGTGTATATATACAACAGCATAACGTAGAACAGTAAAGATATACTAATAGTATTATATCCAGTTGTACATGCTCCTGCATTTTTGCCGTGGAGTAATAATAAACGTCAAATGTGTCGGTAATTACTATTGTTTACATATAATATTAACATTTTTTAAAGTAAATGGCTATTTAGTTTGAAAACGAGTTTTGTATTTTTCATTTTTCATTTTCAATATGTATTTCAAAAGGCATGGTAATGAATGAGCTAGTGGAAGATCATAATCATTACAAAGAGGAGGAGAATGAGAAGGGAAATGATAGTTTATGAAATGGTAAGTAACAAGAAAAAGCCGAATGTTCAAATCCAGTCAAGGTTAGGTAATTCTATTAATTTTTCCAACATAGATTAATATAACATACCTTCTTTAGGACTAATGAGAGACAATATCTTCGTTGAATTAGCCCATTGCACATACTGTTATCCAGTAGTAGGAAGCTGTTGAAGTGCAAATAAAAATATGGGTAACGTAAACACGACATGATCACACCTTCAGATTAGTTGAAGGAAAACCACCTGCCCTGGCACAAATCATTACCTTTTCCACTATTTTTTTTTTAAGAAAAAAAAATTGTATTTTATTTTATAAAATTTACAGAGAAAAATCTGGAAAAAATTATAACCTAATTGGGTTTTGGAAATTGCATCTAATAATATAATAGTATAAAAAGTGAACATAAGAGAAGTATTCATTACTGAAAATGTATTAGACTGAGCGTCCAAAAATATAATAGTACTGAATCAGGAATACAAAATTTGCTACACACAATGTGGTCAGTCTGAGCAGTGTCCTTCCCTTGTAAAGACATGTAATTTGAAGTAATCACATGTAAAGAACCGCAAGCCATCTAACTATTTAATAAATCTACTTCCTCTATATATATATCCGATGCAATACAGAAGAACCGCAAGCCATCTAACTATTAATCATTTTGGCAATCAAGTTATTAACATCTGAAAATTAAGCTTAGCCAATAATTACAATGGGATTAAACACTGTAATTGTGTTCCTTGTAGCATTAACCTCATCATGGCAAGTAGTGTTTGCTTCGGATCCTAGTCAACTCCAGGACTTCTGTGTTGCTCAGAAGTTACCCAACGGTAATTTCTCTATTCATCTTGATTCTTATTTTGATTTTAAGTTTTCAGTGAAATTATGTCTCCGAAATCTGTTCTGTTAATTCACTCTTTCTTATTTATATATAACCATGATGGGTATAAAATGCAGTATTTGTGAATGGATTTTTCTGCAAGGATCCAATGCAAGCTAAAGCAGAAGATTTCTTCTTCTCGGGACTGGACAAGCCAGGAAACACGGTAAATCAAGTGGGGTCAAACGTGACTGCAGTGAACGTGATGCAAATTGCAGGGCTGAACACGTTGGGTGTCTCCTTAGTGCGCATAGACTATGCACCGTACGGGCTCAATGCACCTCACACCCATCCACGAGCCACCGAGATCTTAACAGTTCTGGAAGGGAAGTTGTACGTTGGATTTGTTACATCAAACCCTGATAACAAATTGTTCACTAAGGTACTTAACAAGGGAGATGTGTTCGTGTTTCCAGAAGGACTGATTCATTTTCAGTTTAACGTTGGGCATAGTGATGCTGTTGCCATAGCGGCACTTAGCAGCCAGAATCCTGGAGTTATCACTGTTGCAAAAGCTGTGTTTGGAGCTAAACCTCCGATTTCAGATGATGTATTGGCAAAGGCATTTCAGATTGACCAGAAATTGGTTGATTGGCTACAGGCTCAGTTTTGGGTAGGTAGCAACTAGATCGATCCTTTTTAAAACCTACTGAGAGTGTCTGTTGGCCTTGTTCTCTGTATGTATCTTATAACTATGTATTATTGTGTGAATAAGCAATCATTTTTTTGCATGTATGTATGCGTCCTGTTTTACAATATAATATTTTGTCACAGTAATGTAATGTATGTTCAGAAAGTACCTTCCAGTAATGTTAGTTGTTGGATAAACAAATTTGCCTGCTATATTTCCTTTGAAAGAATAGATTTAGTCCGAGTATTCCTTTGAAATTGTCTTAAACGCTAATTGATGCGGTGAAATGAGGCCAAGTGATCTTACTGCTACCTTCCAATATAATATTTGTCCAAGTTTTGGTTGTTAAAAATGTGTGTAATTTATTCAGGTCTCCAGTGTATGACCGGAGCGGTAGCATTGCGTCAAAAGCGTTCTTGTGGATCAACGCCTTTTCTCATTGACAGCAGCTCACCACTTTGACAATTTCTACTTCAACCATCATGAGGCGACAGCAGCAGCGGTGATGTTTTGATCATAATTAAAAAAAAATTGATACATTACTCACCTAGTTGTCACTCGTTAGGGTTGTAGCTCACGAAACAAATTAAAATATTTCATTTTCCACTATTAATAAAACTTCCTCAAATAAAAAAAAAACCACCTCTTTGTCGTCCACACTAAGTCCCCCACCTCAAATTCTTGTTCGGTTTTTTAAGTTGAAGGACAACCCATCAAAAATTTATTTTCAAGAATAATACACTGTAAAACTGATACCATACCACTGGCGCACTGTAAAGCTGATAGTTAAATTATCATACCATACACAATGTAAACATTGTTATGTAACGACGGTCGGAACAAAGCTCTCCTTCCATGCACGCATATGAGCTAGCACACAACTCCCATATAACAAAAGGAATTTCTTATGTTACGTGCCTACCAGCTCATATTTGTACACAACTCTTTCAATTTATTCCATGACGTGTGACTATTAATTCCAAATCATCATTCCTCTTTAACAACATGCGAGACAATCCTAACAGTCTTCCCCTTGACTCGCATCCTACGAGTATCTTTTGAGAGTATTGTCTTGCCCGCATGTTCGGTCTGTAACCTTCGGCAACGATACCACTGTTATGTAACGACGGTCGGAACAAAGGCCCCCCTTCCTTGCACGCATATGAGCTAACACACAACTCTCATATAACAAAAGGAATCCCTTATGTTACGTGCCTACCAGCTCATATTTGTACACACAACTCCTTCAATTTATTCCATGATGTGGGACTATTAATTTCAAACCATCATTCCTCCTTAACAACATGCGAGACAATCCTAACAAACATAATACTTAAAAACCGGTAGTTAAATTCTGATATCATGCACACTATAAAACTGATACCTAAAATCTGATGCTTTGTCTTTTAAAATAAAATTTCAGCAAATCCTAAAATATTGTACTAAAATTGGATTTTAAATTTTTTTGAAATAAATATTACGTTATTTAGAAAATAGACATTAAGTACTATTTTAACAAATGCAACAACAAAAATTAAAGCCTTTAGATCCACCAGATTTTAATTTATTTTATAAAATACAACCGAAAAATTTATACCTCTTGGATGAAGTGAAGTGAAGTAAAATGTTGTCGAAATTAGTCAAAAGTGTGGTGTGTGTTTGGTCTCAAAGGGCTATACTTTAATTTTAGAGAATATAACAACAAAAATATACTCCTTGTATGAAAACTCCATATATGTTTCTAATTATTATCCTTTCGGACCCTTATGATCCGATATAAGGAATCAATGTTTGTCTACAATCATTAATCGACATGTTAAAAACATCATAGGTTAAAGGATTTGAAACAAATTTCATTTCAAAAAAAAAAAAAAAAAAAATGTTTGCTTCTTTGTTATAAACTATTTGTGATTTCCTGCATAGGAAATGCTCTCAGATTGGAGTATGGCTAGTCATCAATCTTGTCCTCATTGCATGGAAGAAACACAAGCATTTTTCTTTATGATATGAAAGGAAAATTTCTTGGTTTGCTTGTCATAGGTGTTTTCTCCATCTCAATTATATTTTTAAAAGAGATAAAAACTTCAAAGGTAATAGAGAAGAAAATATGTAAGCAGAAAAAGTTTGGTCAAGCGAAGAAATATATGAATCGTGTTGATTTGTGACATCTAGTGGCAAATCATGTTTCTCTGCTTGTGTTGGTTATCCAAGCTTGTGTTGTTTAGCAACAGTTGGTGACATATAATGTTTTCAGGCTTGTGTCCGTTAGCGAAGGCTAGCGATAAACATCCAACCTCCAACAACGTGTCATGTGTCTCACCAATCCGACATTAGCCGTCGCTAATATGACTACGATAGCCGTCATTAAAGTCGATACTATTGTGTTTGTGTCGGGTTAAATAACGATGAGTTTTAGCAATGGCTAGCGATCACTATCAGCAGCCTTCTTTATAGTGTGCATAGCATATACATTATCAAATAAGACAACTACAAGCTACTACGTTTGTCAACGTCCGACTGTAATCATTAATTAATTATTACTCATTGTAAATTTTATGTGAAAACCATAATATTATATCCATTTGATGGACTGTATAAAACAACCGGGGTATGCTAACAGTAGTAATATATTATGCTCCTGCATTATTTCAAGCAATGTTTAAAAACCTATTTTTTACGTAGTATTAAAAAGTACGGCTTAAAACACTATGCAATAGATGGCCTACGGCAACCCCAAAGAAGTGACGCAGTAGGTGCCAAAAAGTGTTGCTATAGGCAAAAAATGATCTGTGACAACACTTTTTCGGGGTTGCCTTTTGCCGCGTTGCCTTAGAGTCAAAGGCAACGCCTTTGCGACTCTATGGCAATATTGGTACAGGTGTTGCCACAAGTACCAATACAACAAAAAATACCCTTTCGCAACTGTCAAAAACAGTTGTAATATGTCTAGTACAGTTGGCAATTGCAATAAAGTCAACCTTTTTTACAACTGTTTCTAGCAGTTGTTAAAAATTGTTTTACAACTGCTGAAAGTAATTACACCTCAACTGCTATTGATCAAAGATTTCATAATATTATAATAAATATTATTATAACGCAGTATTTTATTTGAATAAATATTTTATTTCAACATTTGATTTGGTACAAATTTTTTGACTCCACTATTGTACATTCACTTGTATATACATACATTACTCACTACATTGTCACTCGGTTCACTCATATACAAACTTAACATAAAACCATAAACAAGAAAAAATACACGAAAATGATTATATAAACTACTATCTTTATTTTTTTCCTTCTGATGATTTGCTCGCAAAGTATGTGCAACTACCTCACGAGCACGTTTTCCTCTTCCATAATGTTGTGTATCAAGGCTGCCACCTTATTAGTGTAACACCCCGTAATTCTGTAACATTAAGTTTCACAAATTAAAGTATAATTAAATTAGAAGAAGAATTAAGGGAAATGGGTTACGCCATTGCGTTCGTCTCGAAATTCTGCTTGAGATAGAGTCCGAGTTTGCGTAAATTGGACTCCGTATGAAAAAGATATCCTTAAATTAAATATTACAGCAAAACATGAAATGAGAAAGGAATAAATGTTTAGCATTGTTCTAAGGGTTGTAAGCAAAAGACTTAGTAGCTCATTTGGTTGAAAC
Source organism: Allium sativum (assembly GCA_030737875.1). Lineage (NCBI taxonomy): Eukaryota > Viridiplantae > Streptophyta > Magnoliopsida > Asparagales > Amaryllidaceae > Allium > Allium sativum. The sequence goes on from CM060918.1 coordinate 316,756,070, forward strand.
ATGTGACTTGCATACAAGGGGTACAGAGTTCGATCCCCGCGTGATCGTAGTTCAGAAAGTGGTTTAGTGTGAAAATGGGTAATTGGAAAGATAAATAAAAAGAAAAAGAAATTAATATATATATATATAATATATATATACGCATATATATATATATATATATATATATATATATATATATATATATATATATGACGTGTACGCATCATATAGCGTACGTTGCACATTTTTGGTTGTCAAGGATTTGTTTTTCTTAAAAAAAAAATAGTTTTCTCTGATTGGATTTATGACAAATATTTAACATATTAGTACATATGTGCATTTACATCATAAACATGCAAATTTAATAAAAATGTGTGGATGCATGCAGTAAAAAAGAAAGATTTATGCATAGATATTTGTATACAGTAAATGAGATTTTTAAAGAGAGAATATGAATAGGTTAAACTTAATTTTCTATTAATAGGAATGTCATTTATGAAGCTGCAATTGACATCAATGTGGCACTAAATAAGAAAAATATGGTAGGTGATACTGTTTTGTGAACATAGCATGCAAGCATATTAATATGACAAACATTTATCTGACATTTAATTTGAAGATATGTCAATGGGGCATTGATTTGAAAACATGCAATTAACATTAATTTGTACATGTTAATTTGAGAAATATGTTGAAAAGAAAAGAATAACTTGGCATCAAGGCTGGTATATATTAGTCATTCATGCTAATTTACAATGAAGAGGATACATTAATATTGTCATTCATATTTAAATATGGATAATTAATTCGGTAAAGGGGAGATGTATCTGTTAAATAAGTATTTATATTTGATGGATTGACAATAAATAATAAACGTTGATAATGTACATTAAGAGAGTAATTATGACATAAGTAAATTAGGAATTATAGAATTTGTCCTAAATGAGAACTGTGTACATTGTAGAATATATATATATATATATATATATATATATATATATATATATATATATATGCTAAAACGTGAAATTACGTGTAATTGGAATAGTAATTATGGCACAATTTAAAATAGGGTAATTTACATGCATAGTAATTATGACATAATTTAAAATGGGGTAATTTACAGCCCTTAAATTGTGAACATAATTGGCTCCTTTTGACATGAATGACCTCGATTAACCCTGGCTTCATCGACGGCTCTAATTAACTTGCAACTCTATAAAAACACCCTAGGTCTCCAACTAAAATTCACACAAAAATAAGAACTTGAGCCGCCATGATGTCAGAAGAAAACTAAGGAGAGCCTCCGCTTGAAAAGAAACAAACAACGATTCAAGAAACAAAAGCCTAACATAATTTCTACGCAATGTTTTCTACTCCAAGGGAAAACTTTGCAAATTCAGAATAACAGAAACCAGAAAACAAGTTTCAACGCCCGTTGTAAGTATAGTGGTTTTCTGAATATGAATAGAAATTGCGATGTGATTCGATGTAATTGAAATTGGGGTTTTACTATTGTAAAATATTGATGTAAATTCTGTGTATTGCGTTGATTATGTCATATTTTGTATTGGGTGTTTGTGGCATAAATTGGTTGATACGAGCCTATTGACATTTGTATATGAAGATAAATATCACTAGCAAGTTTGTAGAAAAAAAAACTAGAATTGACATCTTTATGTTATGTCGTTAACATGGTTAACATACACTCTTTTTAGGCTTAAGTTGAGACTCATGTAAACATGTTCCAAGTTGAAACATTTTATGCCTACACGACTCAAAACCTTTATATACATTATTATGTTTATTTGCAAGTGATAATTGGGTTTATGCAAGTACCTTTTGGGTTACACAAATTATACTAGTTTCATGTTGAAATAGGCTACTTGATGTAAAGTTAGTTTACAACTTTGGGTTATATCAAAAAGTGGGCATTTTTATGCTAGTTTGGTGTTTGACATTATGCCTAGTTATATGTGTATAAAACCATGTTTAAACAAGTCTAAAAGTACGCCATTTCATGTGACACCAATTTAGATATATCCTTATTGAATGCAAGTTCACATGACCCACAATCTATGTTAGTGAAAAATCTATGTTGCAAGTTCATGCGCCACACACTTTAATGTATTCTAGAATAATTCATGATTATGTGCTTCCCCTTTTTATGTTTATGAGTTGGGCTGAAATGTTAAGCCCAACATATGTTATGCTGCGTACGTACAAACGGGGGAAACAAACGTTGGGTTTAAAATAAAATACATGTATTGGCATGTCTGACACATGCCAATGACTAGTGACATTTAAAGCGGTATAAATTATTCCCAAAATTAGTGAATGTGGATAATTGGGCCATAAACATTTACATATAAAAATGAAAAGTGACAAATATGTAAATTTAGAAAACACGACATGTTTAACCCGAGGTTGGATTGAGTTGTGATGTAAACCTACCGGGACCCGCCCGGCTGTCCAGTAGTCACAACAATACCTATCCAATGTGGGTGGTTAAGCATTGAGCCTAATAAGGACCCGATGTTAGACTGAGCTACGGTGTAAATCTGCCCGGAACCGACCGACACATCCAGTAACCGTAGCAATACCTGTCTAATGTGAGTGGTCAGGTGCTCTAAGAAGCTAAGTTAGGATTGGTAGGGTTAAGTTAATCTGAACACTTAACCAACTTAACGGGTTAACAAGACAAGACTTGTAGGGGCTAAGTAACTAAAAAAAACACTTAGCCAATTTAACATGTTAACTAGACTAGAAGGTGAGGTTAAGTAAAGTTAATACACTTAACCAATTTAACATATTAACTAGACTGGAGGGTGAGGTTAAGTAAAATCAGGACACTTAACCGTTATAATCTGATAATTAGATAACCGTTATAACCAATTACACTTAACCATTATAACACGTTAGCTAGATAAGTTGGTAAGGTTAAGTAAATACACTTAGCCATTTTAATATGTTAGCTGGACTAGAGGGTAGGGTTAAGTAAAATTAGAACACTTAACCATCATAGTGTGATAAATTGAACATGATTAAGTTGAACATGAAGGGACAATACCTAACCATTAGAACATGTTAATTAAACAGATGTTAGGGTTAAGTTTACTGAGGGAACACTTAACCATTATAACATGTTAGTTAAAACAGATGGGCAAGATTAGGTTAGGGGACACTTAACCAATACAAGATGAATGAGTTGGGTTAAGTAATAAGAAATACTTAACCAATATAACTTGGTTTGTGATAGGGTTAAGTCAACATGAAACTACTGATAACACTTAGCCAGTTTAATATGACAAAGGAATGGGTTAAGCTAACCTGAATTGACTAATGACACTTAACCAATCCAACTTGACGAGAAAGAGGGCTAAGTAGAGAACCCTAGTTAAGAAACAATCGAGAACGGGAGCTAAGTTGAAATCCCCAGTTAAAGAAACTAAGTGATAAACCTTAGTTGACAAGATTTATGGGAAAATAAACTAAGTGGTAAACCTTAGTTGAGAACAACTAAGTAATAATTCTTAGTCAAGAAAACTGAGCCGGTCCATAATAGATGAATAACCCGATACGGTAGATCATCGCTTAACAAGTACATGAGAAGGAACAAACGTTTATCTGATTTCGAAAAAGGCTCCAGCAGACTGGGTTTAGAAGCACGTAGCTTCGGGGGACGTGAGGGTACTCTTGGTGTCCCTCTGTGAGGTTGCAGATGATCCGCCTGGGCTCACAGAGGTTAAGGTCTGCGTCAGAAGAACCAAGGGTATGCCTTGATTGCAATTTAAAGGCAACCTAAAGACTGGGATGAACCAGCGTGATTCGACGAGACCAGTAGCCCTGTGGTAGCGACTCGTCGTCTACCTACCATCTTGAGTCAATCGTAGTACGCATGCGAAAAGGCAGAGAACTCCCAACAAACCATATACTTGCTATCTAGTTATGAGTGAGGCTGACCAATAAGAAAGTGGAGCATAGGTGGCAAGAGTATAGTTCTCGCGCTTGATTTTCTTGGATTGCCTTTCATTAGTTGAGGAAGGGGTCACGTGGGACCATAACCACTGGTAGAAAAACAGACCTTAACATCTGCATCGGCAGATATCTGAAATCTCCCGACCGAGTTCCATGTTTCTAGAATAGCCCTGCCTCGGGACTCGGGTCGCACATTTTCAGGACATGTGCATCTAGACAGCGATAAACGATTCGCGACACATACGTGGGGAAAGTCTAGGAACATATACCACTCTAGGTAGTGTGTCCTAGACTAGGGGCATCGTTCGACAGGTAGCATAATCCCTAGTGGACCTAGGTGGCATAAATCCTGAATCCGAGAAGTATTAGACAAGTCGCAAAAACCCTAGTCGAATCTAGGGAACGCTCGATAGAAAACCCTAGATGAAATCTAGGTAATAAATAAATGTGCACCTGATGGCAACCACAGTCACAGGGACTGGGATCACGTTATCATTTTATACAGATTACTAGTTGGGATACTAGTTAGGTGGTGCAGTGATTAGTATGGGTGCGATAGTAATTTCGATTCTAAACCGCCTTTGCCTTAGTTTATGGTATTTTCCCAATTTCAGTTTTATGCCTGTCATGTCCTTTTCCTTATTCATATACCGAAACACCACTAGACTTACCAGGCTTTATGTCTGACTCTATGTTTTCTTTCGTCTTCTTTTCTTCCGTTCCCCTCCCCCTCCCCCCAGGTAGTCAGGGAGGGAATAACTCAGATTTGTATGGACCTGTTACTCTTTCCAGGCTTGAAGACTCTTTGATGTGCTGCTTTGGACTATCTTTTCCACCGCTATGGCTGGCTAATGTTTTATTAGGGAATATCATTGTATATTTATGCTTCTTTATTTTGTTAAACAAGATAGATACTTTGCTGTTGGAAAACAATCTTTGTACAAGCTGTTATAAATGAAATAAAGTTTTATTCACTTTTCCGCTGCTTTATTTATCTGTCTTGTAATTTATCTGCATCTTCTACCTATAATACTTCACAGAACTTAGTGCATTCCCTTTGTGAGTGTCACTAACGGATGTGGGGTGTTACACTTGGTATCAGAGCTGAAGGTTACCGGATCAGATAAAAGATTTGAAAAATTGTTTTCAAAACGGCTTTAAAAAAAGAAGCATTCTCAAAAGAAAAGTTTTGGTTTAAAGGCATATTCCCCAAAGCCATACGCACTATCTTCTGATTCTAGGTTTGAATTCTTGTCCCCTTCTTTCTTGAGTCTTCGGGGCTCCTGGCTTTCTGGGAGGTAACCTCATCGCAGCATGGTTCCGTAAGCTTGATAAGACTACGATACCTATCGAAGGACGAAGCAGTGCCCGACTTCCATCTATAGTCACGGTAGTTTCACCTGCGGCTAATTATCTTCCATGCTTTGTAGGTTCTTCGTGTGATAGAGGTAACTTTAGAGAGAACTGTAAACATGTTACACAAGGATGGTAAAGGTGGGAGATGAATAATTGTGGCAGGTGCCCTAGGTAGGAAGAAAGAATGACCTTAAGAGAGGTAAAAAGTACATAACAACCCTTAGCTTTAGACCCTCAGATTTGTAACATGATGGATAGGCTAAGTAGAGGAGAGACCTCTAATCATCTTAGTATATACACTAGTATCAAGGTTAACATCTGTTTATCTTGGAAATGGAGGAGAAGAAGCTTCGCAATCATGGAATTAAATTAGATAAGGTACCGTATAGTGAAGCTCAAGAAGGTGCGACATATAAGACTGGAGACTAGACACGAGCATCATACCCTTTTTTTTAAGGGTATATCCTTGATCTCTCTTTTCTAGGAATTTTATGCATACTTTCTAGGTTTTAAGGTATATCCTCTAGGACGTACCATCGATCCTTAGGTAGAAGCCAATGGATGTAAACATGTATTTGAAACATGTTATGATTGATGGTTGCAAGTGGTTGCTCGTGAATGCATATACACACCATAGGCGCTAGAACAACTCAGTCACTTTCATATTGCGTTCACACACACACACACACACACACACACACACACACACATATATATATGCTTAATGGATTTAATTTGATATGTTATCATATGGATGTTGCATATGGATGAGTGGCTATGCACACATGTAGTATTTACATTACTAGTGATGCTTGCATACATGATTGGACGCATGGCACTAACATAATTCGCATTAAGGAGGTCAACTAAATCAGTAGACCGCCTGATTTTGCATTAGATAAAGACATATACACACACTATGCATATGAATATGAAAGCATTTAGAAATCTTTTTAAGGACAATGAATGTCTGTGATTGAATGGTTGAGTAGATGTGTGATTGGATGGTAGGACACATTCTTCCTAACTTGAAGATTTCGGGGACGAAATCCTTTTAAGAAGGGGAGAATGTAACACCCCGTAATTCTGTAACATTAAGTTTCACAAATTAAAGTATAATTAAATTAGAAGAAGACTTAAGGGAAACGGGTTACGCCATTGCGTTCGTCTCGAAATTCTGCTTGAGATAGAGTCCGAGTTTGCGTAAATTGGACTCCGTATGAAAAAGATATCCTTAAATTAAATATTACAGCAAAACATGAAATGAGAAAGGAATAAATGTTTAGCATTGTTCTAAGGGTTGTAAGAAAAAGACTTAGTAACTCATTTGGTTGGAACATGTGACTTGCATATAAGTGGTACAGAGTTCGATCCCCGCCAGCGCCATGTTTTTGTTTTAGGGGAATGACTTAAAAATGGCCTAGTGTGAACGCAGTTCAGAAAGTGGTTTAGTGTGAAAATGGGTAATTGGAAAGATAAATAAAAAGAAAGAGAAATTAAAAAAAATATATATATATATATATATATATATATATATATATATATATATATATATATATGACGTGTACGCATCATATAGCGTATGTTGCACATTTTTGGTTGTCAAGGATTTGTTTTTCTTAAAAAAAAATGGCTTTCTCTGATTGGATTTATGACAAATATTTAACATATTAGTACATATGTGCATTTATATCATAAACATGCAAATTTAATAAAAATGTGTGGATGCATGCAGTAAAAAAGAAAGATTTATGCATAGATATTTGTATACAGTAAATGAGATTTTTAAAGAGAGAATATGAATAGGTTAAACTTAATTTTCTATTAATAGGAATGTCATTTATGAAGCTGCAATTGACATCAATGTGGCACTGAATAAGAAAAATACGGTAGGTGATATTGTTTTGTGAACATAACATGCAAGCATATTAATACGACAAACATTTATCTGGCATTTAATTTGAAGATATGTCAATAGGGCATTGATTTGAAAACATGCAATTAACATTAATTTGTACATGTTAATTTGAGAAATATGTTGAAAAGAAAAGAAAAGAATAACTTGGCATCAAGGCTGGTATATATTAGTCATTCATGCTAATTTACAATGAAGAGGATACATTAATATTGTCATTCATATTTATATATGGATAATTAATTCGGTAAAGGGGAGATGTATCTGTTAAATAAGTATTTATATTTGATGGATTGACAATAAATAATAAACGTTGATAATGTACATTAAGAGAGTAATTATGGCATAAGTAAATTAGGAATTATAGAATTTGTCCTAAATGAGAATTGTGTACATTGTAGAAAATATATGTATATGCTAAAACGTGAAATTACATGTAATTGGAATAGTAATTATGACACAATTTAAAATAGGGTAATTTACATGCATAGTAATTATGACATAATTTAAAATGGGGTGATTTACAGCCCTTAAATTGTGAACATAATTGGCTCCTTTTAACATGAATGGCCTCGATTAACCCTGGCTTCATCGACGGCTCTAATTAACTTGCAACTCTATAAAAACATCATAGGTCTCCAACTAAAATTCACACAAAAATAAGAACTTGAGCCGCCATGATGTCAGAAGAAAACTAAGGAGAGCCTCCGCTTGAAAAGAACAAACAACGATTGAAGAAACAAAAGCCTAACCTAATTTCTACGCAACGTTTTCTACTCCAAGGGAAAGCTTTGCAAATTCAGAATAACAGAAACCAGAAAACAAGTTTCAGCGCCCGTTGTAAGTATAGTGGTTTTCTAAATATGAATAGAAATTGCGATGTGATTCGATGTAATTGAAATTGGGGTTTTACTATTGTAAAATATTGATGTAAATTCTGTGTATTGCGTTGATTATATCATATTTTGTATTGGGTGTTTGTGGCATAAATTGGTTGATGCGAGCCTATTGACATTTGTATATGAAGATAAATATCACTTGCAAGTTTGTAGAAAAAAAAAAAAAAAACTAGAATTGACATCTTTATGTTATGTCGTTAACATGGTTAACATACATTCTTTTTAGGCTTAAGTTGAGACTCATGTAAACATGTTCCAAGTTGAAACCTTTTATGCCTACACGACTCAAAACCTTTGTATACATTATTATGTTTATTTGCAAGTGATAATTAGTTTATGCAAGTACCTTTTGGGTTATACAAATTATATTAGTTTCATGTTGAAATAGGCTACTTGATGTAAAGTTAGTTTACACCTTTGGGTTATATCAAAAAGTGGACATTTTTATGCTAGTTTGGTGTTTGACGTTATGCCTAGTTATATGTGTATAAAACCATGTTTAAACAAGTCTAAAAGTACGCCATTTCATGTGACACCAATTTAGATATATCCTTATTGAATGCAAGTTCACATGACCCACAATCTATGTTAGTGAAAACGCTATGTTGCAAGTTCATGCGCCACACACTTTTATGTATTATAGAACAATTCATGATTCTGTTCCCCTTTTTATGTTTATGAGTTGGGCTGAAATGTTAAGCCCAACATATGTTATGCTGCGTACATACAAACGGGGGAAACAAACGTTGGGTTTAAAATAAAATACATGTATTGGCATGTCTGACACATGCCAATGACTAGTGACATTTAAAGCGGTATAAATTATTCCCAAAATTAGTGAATGTGGATAATTGGGCCATAAACATTTACATATAAAAATGAAAAGTGACAAATATGTAAATTTAGAAAACACGACATGCTTAACCCGAGGTTGGATTGAGTTGTGATGTAAACCTGCCGGGACCCGCCCGGTTGTCTAGTAGTCACAACAATACTTATCCAGTGTGGGTGGTTAAGCATTGAGCCCAATAAGGACCCGAGGTTAGACTGAGCTACGGTGTAAACCTGCCCGGAACCGACCGACACATCCAGTAACCGTAGCAATACCTGTCTAATGTGAGTGGTCAGGTGCTCTAAGAAGCTAAGTTAGGATTGGTAGGGTTAAGTTAATCTGAACACTTAATCAACTTAACGTGTTAACAAGACAAGACTTGTAGGGGCTAAGTAACTAAGAAAAACACTTAGCCAATTTAACATGTTAACTAGACTAGAAGGTGTGGTTAAGTAAAGTTAATACACTTAACCAATTTAACATATTAACTAGACTTGAGGGTGAGATTAAGTAAAATCAGGACAATTAACCGTTATAACCTGATAATTAGATAACCGTTATAACCAATTACACTTAACCATTATAGCACGTTAGCTAGATAAGTGGGTAAGGTTAAGTAAATACACTTAGCCAATTTAATATGTTAGCTAGGCTAGAGGGTAGGATTAAGTAAAATTAGAACACTTAACCATCATAGTGTGATAAATTGAACAGGGTTAAGTTGAACATGAAGGGACAATACCTAACCATTAGAACATGTTAATTAAACAGATGTTAGGGTTAAGTTCACTAAGGGAACACTTAACCATTATAACATGTTAGTTAAAACAGATGAGCAAGATTAGGTTAGGGGACACTTAACCAATACAAGATGAATGGGTTGGGTTAAGTAATAAGAAATACTTAACCAATATAACTTGATTTGTGATAGGCTTATGAACTACTGATAACTCTTAGCCAGTTTAATATGACAAAGGAATGGGTTAAGCTAACCTGAATTGACTAATGACACTTAACCAATCCAACTTGACGAGAAAGAGGGCTAAGTAGAGAACCCTAGTTAAGAAACAATCGAGAACGGGAGCTAAGTTGAAATCCCCAGTTAAAGAAACTATGTGATAAACCTTAGTTAACAAGATTTATGGGAAAAGAAACTAAGTGGTAAACCTTAGTTGAGAACAACTAAGTAATAATTCTTAGTCAAGAAAACTGAGCCGGTCCATAATAGATGAATAACCCGATATGGTAGATCATCGCTTAACAAGTGCATGAGAAGGAACAAACGTTTATCTGATTTCGAAAAAGGCTCCAGCGGACTGGGTTTAGAAGCACGTAGCTTCGGGGGACGTGAGGGTACTCTTGGTATCCCTCTGTGAGGTTGCAGATGACCCACCTGGGCTCACAGAGGTTAAGGTCTGCGTCAGAAGAACCAAGGGTATGCCTTGGTTGCAATTTAAAGGCAACCTAAAGACTGGGATGGACCAGCGTGATTCGACGAGACCAGTAGCCCTGTGATAGCGACTCGTCGTCTACCTACCATCTTGAGTCAATCGTAGTACGCATGCGGAAAGGCAGAGAACTCCCAACAGACCATGTACTTGCTATCTAGTTATGGGTGAGGCTGGCCAATAGGAAAGTGGGGCATAGGTGGCAAGAGTATAGTTCTCGCGCTTGATTTTCTTGGATTGCCTTTCATTAGTTGAGGGAGGGTTCACGTGGGATCATAACCACTGGTACAAAAACAGACATTAGCATCTGCATCGACAGATATCTGAAAGCTCCCGACTGAGTTCCGTGTTTCTAGAATAGCCCTGCCACGGGACTCGGGTCGCACATTTTCAGGACATGTGTGTAACACCCCACCTCCGCCAATGCCACTCTTGCAAGGACATTAGCTTTGGAGGGGCGTTAAACAAGGTAAACATGCATGCAGATATCACAAGACAGAACATATAAGTAAAACAGAGTAGTAAAGCAGCGGATAAAACTTAGCATTTCAAAACCATAGTCATGTTACAACAAAGTACTTGGTCATTATTTTCCAATAACAAAGTCTAGATAAAAGCATAAACTGAAAAACTGAAATACATAAAGTACTATCCCCAAAATGAAGTGATAAACCATAGCTAGCTCAATGTCCAAAACCGTACATGAGCAAATCCAGTAAGCAAGCTGTAAAGATCCAAGCTAAGCTCCAATGTTCCCACCCTGAGAACCTGAGGGGGGGGGGGGGGAAACGGAAGAAAAGAGGCGAAAGAAAACAGGTCAGTCAAAAAGACTGGTAAGCCCTACTACTATCTGTCTATGAACTAGTAAAGTTAACTGGCATGAGAAGCTGAGATGAACATAAGGATAACAACATACTGGCATGATGATCAACTAACAAGATAGATAAAGGTGTCATCGCATAATTAAGGTTATGTTTTGCACCACGGGTGTACTATCATTCTAACATGTCAAGTAAAAACAAGAATTGATCCCTTGGCCCAAGCTTGGCCCATCATCATGAGGTGACCTAAATTAAGGTCCAACTACACGGTCTAGTCGATCGGCTCCCTATAAGCCTAACTCGTCAGGTGTCGGTGTCATACGGCTTAATCATGTAATGTAGTTGACTGTGCAGGGTCCACCCTAGGGTGTATCTGGCCCTACGGTGTAACCCTCAGACACCATACCATGATGCACAGTCCAAACCTACCGGTGCCCGTGTTCAACTCCGGACTTGATGTGCACGACCATGGTCCGCCTGAACAACCGGGGCATCATTCAGCCGTCTCTTTTGGTCTCTTACAATCAGCCCAGTAATCGTGCCCCACCCTAGCCTAGTCCTAGGGTCTTATGATACATCTAGAAGGTTACTGCTGAAAAGGACCACGCAACTAGGGTTTCTTAACGGGTTAAATGTGGTTAACCCGATCCAAACGTGGATTAAATCGGTTAAGAGTACCCAAGGCTCCTGACTTAACCTCGATTAATCCATCAAGCCCAAATTGGTTAAATATTAAGTGGACCATGACTTAACCCTAATCAGCAGGCATTAATTAACTTAATGCGCTTTAACCTCTCACATTAGACTTTGTTGTGGTTACTAGTTAAGCCGGGCGGGTCCGGGTAGCTTTACACCACAACTAGGTCTAACCTCGGGTTCGAGCACAACATGACCAACTTCTCACATTGGGTCTTATTGTTTGTAGCCACTAGTTAAGCCGGGCGGGTCCAGGTAGATTTATGCTACAAACTCAACCCAACCTCGAGTTGGCCACACTCATATTTTCTAAGTGTCATGTCCATTATGTTTCCAAAACATAATTACAAGTTAACATATCACGTTATGTTATAAAAACCATGTTTATGTCATAATGTTACCCAACCCCAACGTAATCCCATCGTTTACATAGTCGCAACAACGCATAAAGGATAAAATAGGGAACTTGGCGTAATTATGACAAAAAGTTGTTGAAGCCACAAGTTTATCATGGTGGCATATGGAATGTACATATGTTCATATACTTGCATATTGCATTATTAGGCTTCAAAAGCATGCATAAAACCAAACTTAGCATATGAGTGATACATGGTGATAAATGACATTTAGAAGTTGTTAGAAGTTCGCATTTAGCCTCATATGCAAGTTATCATAAGGGATATGATAACTTCCATGTTGCCAAAATGCAACCTTCAACATAAAGCTTGAAGCTTGTAGCTCCCAACTTCAAGTTTAACTTGCATAACATGATAACATGATCAACCCAAACTTGCATAACATAGCAACATGTGTCATACATAATGATTAAACCCACTTGCATAATGATCAACCAAACTTGCATATAATGATCAACCAAACTTGCATATAATGATCAACCCCAAACTTGCATCATTCATTTAACTTTAGAGTTAATAAAAAGAAAGTAGAAAAGGGCTTACAATGCCATGAAGACACAAATAAATAGTTATTAAAAGATTGAGACGAAGCACTTATGCAATCACCAAAAAGACCCAAATATGCAAGCTCCAAATGAAAAACCCTTGAGCCAAATCAATAAAAACCCTTGCTTTGAAATAAAAATGTTGCAACTTGACTTGAATGCAAACTAAGAACATTCATACAAGCTTGAAAATACTTGTATGCATTCAAAATCTCTCATATAATTTAACTTAGAAATTTTAGCATGAGAGTGGAGGCCATGAGAGGAACAATTTTGGCATAGTTTAGTTGTAGGAATGAATAATGATGATTTAGGCTAGGTGTTAGGTCCTTTTTATAGAAGATTAGGATAGTATTAGCCATAGGATTAACCCTAGATTCAATCCAAGCCATCAAAGCATGTCTTGGGGAAGAAGTCAAGTGTAGGAACCATCTAGGGCCTTTAGATTAAAGCTGAACCATGAGAACCATTCAAATGCAAAATCTGCATTTGAGCGAATCGGCCCACGGGTTGACAGCCAAACACCCTGGATTAACCCCTAGTCGACCCAGCGGGCTCGGGTCGACCTCAAAAATCGGCCGGTTCGGTTATTCCCCTCTCCCAATTCGCTGTTTTGAACATTTTTGCATATTTATTTATTTAATTTTCAATTATATATATATATATATATATCAATATATATATTTCTCTGCGCAACCCATTTCACTTAATTAAGTATACTTTAATTTGTGAATTTTCCGTGAAACTTTGCGAGGCCATATCTTGGTCATACGGACTCCGATTTTCGAAAACTCAGACTCTATTTTGTGTATTTTTCCGAGAAAAACGCAATGGCACAGCCCGTTTCCCTTGATTCAGATTTTACAGTTTAATTCTGCCTCCATTTATGTTATAATATGTTATTCAAAAATACGGGTTGTTACATTCTCCCCTCCGTAAAGGATTTCGTCCCCGAAATCTCCAAATTAGGAAGAACGTATCCTACCATCCATCACCTATCTACTCAAAACATCATCCACGTGCAGTCATTGTCCTTAAAGGATTCTAAATGCTGTATGATCATATGCAAAGGTGTGTGTATATGTACTTATCTAATGTAAAAATCAGGCGGTTACTGATTCAGTAAACCTCCTTAATGCAAAGCATGTTAGTGAAATGAGTCCATATGTATGCAAATTCCTAACATAACTCATAGTCTCTACATGAGTGCACATAACATTCATCCATATGCAACATCCACATGATAGCATAACAAGTTTCATCCATGAATAAGCATAAACACTCATGCATATGCGGTATGAGAGTGTGTGAGCCGATCTTAGTGCCTAATGTGTATCATGCATCCACGAGTATCCACGTGCAAACACTTGCAACCACTTGCAACCATCAAGCATAACATGTTTCAAATACATGTTTCATCCAAAGGGTTTCTACCTAAGGTCCTCATAACATGATTAACGAGATAATAAGATAAATCGGATAAACATGGATAAAAAGAAAGATATGCTAATTAGGAAAAGAGATCGAGAGTGTACCCTCAAAAAGAAATGGATAAAACCTACGCATCTTCTCCTCGGTTTCCCAAGTTGCATCTTCGTCGGCTTCACCCCACTGAACTTTCACCGACTTGACCTCTCGATTCCTTAGCTTCTTGATCTCTGTTCCCAAGATACGAATCGGAGCTCTTCTCAAGGTTGCTTCTTTCTCTACCTCAATGTCTTCAAGAATGCTTGGTTCAACCACCTCAGCGGATTCATGTAGGCACTTTCGGAGATGCGAGACATGAAAGACATTATGCACTCCGGCTAGCTTCTCGGCAATTCCACCTTATAAGTCATCTTCCCGACTCTTTCTATAGTAGGGATGGGTCCTACGATCCTTGGTGTCAGCGAACCATATTTCGCAAAGGAGAAATCTTCACAAAGACCATATCTCCAACTTTAAATTCCAAGTCTGTCCTTCGCTTGTCTGCATAGGATTTCTGTCTGTCTTGGGCCGTTTTCATCCGTCTTTGAATCAATTCAACCCTCTCGGATGTGTCCCTTATCATGTCGGGCTCAATTATAAGCTTATCCGTCGTCTTCCCACCAACATGTTGGTGGCTTGCACGGCCTCCCATACGAAGCTTCAAATGGTGCCATCCCTATGCTGGCTTGATAGCTATTATTATAAGCGAATTCTACAAGAGGAAGGTGGTCTTACCAAGTACCACCGAAGTCGAGAACCCAAAGCCTCAAAAGATCTTCTAGCACTCTATTCACCCTTTTGGTTTGGCCATCCGTCTGGGGGTGATAGGCTGTACTCAAATTCAATCGCGTACCCATCGCTTCTTGCAAACTATTCCAGAACTGGCTAGTGAAAATTGGGTCACGATCGCTAACTATGCTAGAAGAAACTCCATGCAACCATACTATCTCTCGAAGATAAACAGATGCTAGCCATGATACGGTCCTCTTGCTTTTCACCGGAAAAATGGGTTCTCTTCGTAAGTCTATCAATTATTACCCATATCCCATAAAGCCCAAATAGTTTGGTGACGAACTTCTTCACCCCAACCATATATCACAAATAGGCTAGTCATACTCCTTAGGGGGTTTGCAACAGATCTAAGATTGAGGATAGGACCGAGAGGATATACTTAAAAGATAGCATGCGAGTAAGCTCTACGGAACAATATGGATCAAGGATATACTCTTAGAAAGAGATTAAATGCGCGTATCTAGTCTTCGATCTTCTAAGCCGCATTTTCTTGTGCTTAATCCCATCGTGCCCTGACCGTCTTTTAACTTCGCAATTCCGTAGTTCTTAATTCTTGTTCCCAAAATATGAGTTAGAACTCATTTCACCGTTGCCTCTCGTTCCACTTCCACTTATTCTTTGCCTAAAATACTTGGCTTAAACATAACTGCGTGCTCATGGTTTCGTGCAAGCTTTCCAAGATTCGTTAGTGAATCTTGGATCTCGTTTACATATTATACTGTATCCCACGCGGAAAACTATCTCTTGAAAACAGTGCCAATCCACGTTGCCAAACTGGAGCCGAGGTAAGGGCTCTCTTGAGCCTTTGAAAAACAAGCTCACACTCCAAGTCCCATGCAAAGACTAAGTTCTTCTTCGTCAACTTAGTAAGAGGGGCCGAGATCTTAGCGAAGTCCTTGATGGACTTCCTATAGTAGCCCGCCAAACCGAGAAAGCTTCTTACTTCGGTTGCATTCCTAGGAGTCTTCCAGTCTTGAACCACAACCACTTTCGCGGGATCCACCGCAATGCCTTGCTTGGAAACTATATGTCTAAGAAACCGAACTTCCCTTCTCCAGAAATGACATTTGGAGAACTTGGCTTTCAACTGATGCGCTCTAAGTGTATCCATCACTTCCTTGAGATGCCTAGCGTGCTCTTCCTCATCCTTTGAGAAGATCAGAATATCATCCACGAAGACAACAACAAACTTGTTGAGGAACTCCCTGAACACCCTACTCATCAAGTCTACAAAGTAGGCGGGTGCATGTAACACCCCGAATTTTCTATTAACACTAAAGTTGCTAAAATAATAATAAGTGTGTAGAAGAGGGGATGTATCTAATATGAATACAAAAATATTAATAAGTATGTAAGAGAGGGGATGTATCTAATATGAATATAAAAATATTAATAAGTATGTAAGAGAGGGGATGTATCTATTATGAATATAAAAATATTAATAAGTATGTAAGAGAGGGGATGTATCTAATATGAATATAAAAATATTAATAAGTGTGTAAGAGAGGGGATGTATCTAATATGTATATAAAAACAATAATAAGTGTGTAAAAGGGGGGGGGGATGTATCTAATGTGTACATTGTAGAATATATATATATATATATATATATATATATATATATATATATATATTGCTGAGTGCTTGCTGAGTCACTTCTGACTCATTGCTGAGTCAACAAGATAAACCCCATCTTGTCTGAACGGCTGCGGTTATTTCTAGGTTAAATCTAATGGCCTAAATGAATTCTAAAATCTATAAATAAGTGGGTAGACCCTAGACCTAAATCACTTGTAAAATTAGAGAAGCTACCGTCATGCTGCTGCCATGGAGTTCAGCGTAGCCGTCACATACTAAGAAGAGGAAGCCTAATCATCTACAACTAAATCTACACAAATCAAATCAAAAGATCTCTCTTTCTCTAATTCTTTTCTTTTGTTGGTGAGTATGATGATTCTCACAAAACTATTACAAACTAATTTGACTCAGTTATGAATGGATCACAAGAAAGTGATGTGATTTGTAATTGTAAATTCTATATATTGTGGATCTCTCATTATGTTATTATGTTGTCGTATGATGTAAATTATATATGCTATGTCATGCTATGTTGTAAATTCTCTTATGCTATGTCGTGCTATGTTGAGAATCATGTCAAGCTATGTTATACTATCATACTATGCCATGTTATAAATCATGCTATATTATGTTGAAAAATCATGCTGTTGGATCGTGCTTAAAGTTATGTTTTTTTTTCTTAATTTAAATGGATCTTGTTTATGGGAATTTGCCTATTAGGTTAGGTGTACCCATAAACTTGAAACTATAATTAAATAAAACTTGATTATGGGAATTTGTCTATTGAGTTAGGTGTACCCATATAAAACCATGTTGTTAAAAAATTAGATGATGTTGATTCACACATGTTCATATGTAAGTTTATGAAAATTGATTGAGATTATATTAGGTGAATTTTGAACAAGTTGACACCTTTAGGTCCATGACATGTATAATCTATGCAAGTTGGACATATGCAAGTTTCACCCCTTATTATGATTCATTTGGTCACATATACATGTTGTTATTATGATAATCTCTTTTATGCTATGAGTTAGGCTATTCGAGTCTAACATATATTTTGCGAATAAACGTTCAAACGTGGGGTAGGGGTAATATTAGGAATTAATAAATTGGGTGCAATTTTGTAAGATTTTGCATACCATGAATGGATGTCCATAATTGAGTCAATTATGGACATTGTTAAAAATTGGAAGTAATTAATAATTCAAGTAGGGAATTATTAAAATTGGGGGAAAGTGGATTATTATTAATAATCAATGCTTAGGACACGAGGTTGGACCCGTTTGTGATGTAAACCTGCCCGGACCCGCCCGACAAATCCAGTAGTCACAAATGTCGGCCCAATGTGAGAGGTCCTAGGCCCAAACTAAAGCATAACAGTTGTAAAGACACGAGGTTAGACTCTTTTATGGTGTAAGACTGCCCGGACCCGCCCGGCAAATCAAGCTACCATAAATGCCAGTCTAATGTGAGAGGTCTTTATGAGGTTATGGCCTTAATGAACTAAGAAATACTTAACCAGATAATCATGTAAGGTGGGACATGGGGGTTAAGTAGGTGCCTTGGGTGGCATGAGGAATCTGGTGGTTGCCTTTAGAGGCATTTGAAATACGATTAGGCTTAACCAAACACACATGTAAATGAACATGACTAAGTGGGTTAAGTGGGATGGACTAATGGGGACAAGCTTAGGTGGAATGCTTGTGGTAAATAGTGGGGGCCCATTTCAACCAGTATCCCAAAACGTATCTTTGTGGGCTCGACCCAAGTCGAGGACGGGACACGCATACTGGGTTTGACTATAAGAGGCCAAAACAGGGAGCGGTGGCAACGCAAGTCCAACGGGTTTCATATGCGTGTGTGGACCCGGGCTGGTAGGTAAGACGTTGTTGCATCGTGTAGGTATAAGCCGTGCATGTCCGTTGTATCAGGTTGCCACTTTAGGGGAGTGATACACCCCACTGTGGGGCCAGCACGGGTATCTACGAGTTAGGGAGCCGATCGAATAATGGGAAGTAGGGTACACCTAGTGGAGATAGGGGCAGGCGGCACCTATGTAGTCAGCTAGGGGTACGTAAAGCCATTGGGAAAGTTTCTAAGTGAAGCTAAGTGGGATGAATCTTTAGGGTGACTGGTGTGGTGCAGTATAATGTTTATCCTTTAGTATTTAGGAGCGCCTATAACGTTGCCTTTAGCGATTGTCTATGTCCTTAATCTGCTCTTCATAGACATTTTCTTGTTTTCCAGCTTATGCCTTAGTCCAGTTATTTTGGTAATAGTATTGCAGAATTATCATATTCACCAGACTTTATGTCTGACCCCCTCTTTTCCATCCTTTTTCTCCCTTCAGGTCCGCAGGTTGGGCCAAGTTCTAGTGGAGTCTAGTTGGATCGCTTATCTTCTGGAAAGCTTGGACTGCTGAAGCAAAGTCCAGCTTGTTATCTTTCTTTTTAATGGCTATTCATGTAATGGGATTATGTACTTGTTTTATCAAGATAGATATTGTACTTGACATTGAATATGGTGTTATGATGTAATCAAACATGTTTTGACTTCTGCTACAATGAAATAAAGTTTTTGAATTTCCAAGTACTATTTTATATCTGTCTTGTTGTAATTTTACTGTTCTATATTCACTTAAAACCTCCATGGAAGTTAATGCATTCCCTTTGTGAGTGACATTAATGGACATGGGGTGTTACACGTGGTATCAGAGCATAAGGTTACCAGAACAGATAAAATTTTTTTTAGAAAAATATTTTTTTTTCTAAAGTATTTTTGGAAGAAGTGCTTTCAAAAAAAAAAAAAAAACATGTTATTTAAAGAGAGTTTTTATGAAAACCATAATCCCAAATAGCCACATCCTTATCTTTATCTTTCGAATTCTCCATTTTGAATCTTTCCTTTTTCGTTTCAGCATGGCTGAAGATCTTAATCTCCCAGAAGGCGTGACGATTCCAGGGTGGTTTAAGAAATACTTGGAGGCTAGGGCCACCACTGCAGGCCCAACGGATACTCCTCCACCCCTAGTTGCACCCATTCCTCCTCCTCCTCCTCCTCCTCGTGTTGACACTTTTGCAAAGACGTGCAAGGAATTCAAGGCTATGGGAGGAAAAACTTTTCAAGGGACTGAGACGTTTGTGGAGGCCAGAGATTGGCTTAAGGAGACTGAGGAATTGTTGGATATCTTTGAAGTGGAAGATGGGAGGAAAGTCCGTTTAGCTGCTTGGTTAATGAAGGGAGAGGCCTCGTTTTGGTGGGAGGTCACTAACGGGGAACGTCCAGTTGATTCATGGGCGGATTTCAGACGAAGGTTTGAGGCAAAGTTTCTTTCAAGGGCAGAGGAGAACTTAAATATGGAAAAATTCCTGGCACTAAAGCAAGGGAGCTCATCAGTAAAGGAATATGTCAATAAATTTAATCAGTTAGCAAGGTTTGGCTTGGAGTTGGTGAACACGCCAGAGAAGAAAGCTTTGAGGTTCGTTAGAGGCTTGAATGAACCGTTGCAAGGGTTGGCTATGACCCACATCCCTATGGGAGCCACCTTTGAAAAGCTAGTAGAAATGGCACTTATGCATGAGGATAAGGCAGTTGAAAAGAAAGGGGATCAGAAGAAACCCCAACAGCAAAATAAGAAGGGTGGTAAAAACAATAATGGCAAAGGGAAGAAGAAATGCTTCAATTGTGGGACGCCTGGCCATCTCAGCAAAGATTGTAGAAAGAAAAAGAAGACTGGTTGTTTTCATTGTGGAGATGCGGGACATTTAGTGAAGGACTGTCCAAAGAAGGGGCAGAGGGCAGGGTCTACCTCGGGAGGACAGGTGCAGGCTCTTATGGCACCAGGGCAGGCAAGGGGGCAAGTTCAGGCTATTGCGGCTCCACCACTGCAAGAAAGAGGTAGAACAATTTCTGTTGAAAGCTTAGTTTTTCTGTTTGATCATCCTGTCCGTACCTTATTCGATTCTGGCGCATCTCATTCGTTTATCTCTGCATCATTAGTTGAATCACTGCACTTGAACACCAGTTTAGTAGAGGATCCCTTGGTCGTTTCAAATCCAATTGGGGGTTCGGCTCATTTGACCATGATATGTTTGGATTTGAAAATCTCTATACTTAGCGTTGAATTTAGATGTGATGCTTATGTATTGGGCTTCACGGGCTATGGGCTAATTTTAGGAATGGATTGGTTGTCTAGAAATAGGGCCATTCTTGATTGTGAAAGGAGAGTAGTTAGGCTTGTGACTCGCCTTGGTAATGCTCTCGACATCTTTTGTAATCCCATAAATTCCGTTATGCTAAGTTATCTTGAATCGCTTGACGCGTCTGTAGAGAACCTGCGATCGGTAGAAGTGGTCCGGGAATATCCGGATGTGTTTGAGGAGGTGAAGGGCTTACCTCCAAAGAGGGAGATAGACTTTTGAATTTATCTTGTGGATAATGCTAAACCCGTATCTTTGTCAGTGCGCCACATGGCTCCTCGTGAAAGGAGGGAACTCAATAAGCAAGTAAAGGAGTTGCTTGAGAAGGGTTTCATAAGACATAGTATATCGGAGTGGGGAGCTCCAGTAGTTTTTGCCACAAAGGCGGATGGGTCTCTTAGACTTTGTATGGACTATAGAGAACTAAACAAGCTTACTAAAAAGAACCGACACCCACTGCCGAGGATTGACAATCTCTTTGATCAATTAGTTGGCGCCTCAGTGTTTTCGCAGTTGGAATTAGCCACTGGCTTTCATCAACTGAGAGTGGCTGAGGATAGTATAGATAAGACTGCTTTTAGGACTCCTGACGGATTCTATGAATGGCTAGTGATGCCCTTTGGTTTGACAAACGCCCCTGCATATTTTGTTGATTTGATGAGTAGGGTGTTTAGGGAATACCTTAACAAATTCGTGGTAGTCTTTGTGGATGACATCTTAGTCTTTTCTAAGAATAAAGAAGAGCACTCCCTACATCTTAGGGAAGTGTTGGAAACCCTTCGAGCACATAACCTTAAGGCAAAATTTTCTAAGTGTCACTTCTGGAGGAAGGAAGTACGGTTCTTAGGGCACGTGGTTTCCAAAGAAGGGATAGCAGTGGATCCCGCAAAGGTGGTGGCCATCCAAGATTGGAAGGTCCCTAAAAATGCAATCGAAGTAAGAAGTTTCTTGGGGTTGACTGGCTATTATAGGAAGTTTATCAAAGACTTCGCAAAAAATATCAGCTCCATTAACACGGTTAACGAAGAAGAACCTGGTTTTTACGTGGGACAAAGATTGCGATGATGCGTTCCAACGTTTAAAGAGAGCCTTAACTTCAGCCCCAGTCTTAGTGCTGCCAGACGGGAATAAACCGTTTACCATCTATACTAATGCTTGTGGGACGGGACTTGGCGCGGTCCTCATGCAAGAGGGAAGAGTAATAGCCTATGGTGGAAGGCAGTTGAGGGTTCATGAAAAGAATTACCCCACGCATGACTTAGAGCTAGCTGCAATTGTTTTCGCGCTTAAGTCTTGGCGTCACTATCTTCTTGGTGAGAAATTCGAACTGTTCACCGACCACAAATCATTAAAATACTTATTCTTTCAGAAGGATTTGAATTTAAGGCAGCAACGGTGGATGGAATTCTTAGCCTCCTACGATTTTGAAATAACATATACCCCGGGCAAGGGTAACGTGGTGGCGGACGCCTTAAGTAGGAAAAGGTTGTCCTTGAGTCCGTTGTTTGTTGAACGACAAAGCTTAGAATTCATCTCTATGTTTGACTTTAGACCCTCCGTTGACTTAGTACCCGGTCTGTTAGCATCCTTGGAGGTTAGACCTACACTTCTAGGACGGGTTGGTGAGGCACAGCGAGACGACCCACGGTTGGTTGAGATAGTAGAAAAGCTCAAAGGGGGGGAGTCATCAAGCCATCTTCGTAGGTATACCCTAGACGATAAGGGTTGGTTACGAAGGGATAATAGACTTTGTGTACCACAAGACGAAGACTTAAGGAAGGCCATTCTTGATGATGCTCATCGCTCAAAAATGACCATTCATCCCGGCGGGGATAAGATGTACAAAGATATGAAGCGGGTTTTCTTTTGGGCCGGTATGAAAAAGGATGTGGCCGAGTACGTCGCTAGATGCTTGGTGTGCCAACGAGTTAAAGAAGAACAAAAGAAACCCGGTGGGTTGCTTCACCCATTAGAAGTTCCACTATGGAAATGGGAAAGCATCTCAATGGATTTTGTGGATGGATTACCAAGATCAAGGAAGGGTAACACGGGGATTTGGGTTATAGTAGATAGACTTACTAAAAGCGCCCATTTTATTCCCGTGAAAAGTAAGAGGACTGCTCCGTGGTTGGCTTCTGTATACATTAAGGAGATAGTTCGTTTGCACGGTATTCCTTCTAGTATAGTAAGCGACCGTGACCCCATCTTTACTAGCGAATTTTGGAAGAGTTTACAAGAGGCGGTAGGGACTCAGCTATGTTTGAGCACCGCATATCATCCTCAGACAGACGGCCAGACCGAGAGGGTGAATCGCATTCTAGAGGATCTTTTAAGGCTTTGTATCCTAGACTTTGGGGGTACATGGGAAGAGCACCTTCCGTTAGTAGAATTCGCATATACAATAGCTTTCAGTCTAGTATTGGCATGGCACCTTTCGAAGCTCTTTATGGAAGGCCTTGCCGTTCGCCTACATGTTGTTGGGAATCTACCGATAAAATCCTACTTGGGCCCGATATGGTTAGGGAAACCTCGGAGAAGATTGAGTTGATTCGAAGGAGGATGAAAGCAGCACAAGATAGGCAAAAATCGTATGCTGATAAGAGGAGGACAGATCTTGAGTTTGACATTGGGGACATGGTTTTTATCAAAGCATCTCCGTTACAGAATGTTGTTCGCTTTGGGTCCGTGGGGAAATTAGCACCAAGGTTTGTAGGGCCGTTTCCTGTAAAAAACAGGATTGGGAAGATGGCATATAGGGTGGAGTTGCCTGAGAAACTTAGTGGAGTACACGACGTATTCCATGTATCACATTTGAGGAAGTGTTTGCACAAGACCGCGGAGGTGGTAGAGCCGAGCTTGCTTAAAGAGGTGGAAATAGAGCGTGATGCAACAATCAGACGAGCTCCTACATGCATTCTTGGGTCGGAGATCAAAAAGTTGAGGAATCGAGAGGTCAGACTGGTTAAAGTGCAATGGGGAGATGATGAGAGCAACGCAACTTGGGAGACAGAAGAGAAGATGCGTTCGTTGTACCCTTTTCTTTTTGAGGGTATGTCTTTTAATTTCTCTTTTATCGCTTAACTTATCTTATCTTATCTTTAGTATGTCCTCTCATTAGTATCTTTGACCTTTAGTTAGGATAATCCTATGGTTGAAACATGTGTTTGAGACATGTTATGTATGATGGATGCAAAATGGATGCAAGTGTTTGCTAGTGGTTGCTCGTGGATGCATATATACACACACTTTAGGCACTAGATCGGCTCAGTCACTTCATATTGCATATTGCATATATATGGATGTATTTAGTATAATGGATGTATAATGGTTGTACCATCATATGGATGCTGCATTCGGTTGAATGGGTGTGCACGCATATAGAAGTAGTATGTAAGCAATTAGGATCTTTTGCATACATAATGGATTCATGACACTTACATAATTTGCATTAAGGAGGTCAACTGAATCAGTAGACCGGCTGATTTCGCATTAGGTAAGGACATGTACACACACTTGCATATGATCATAAAGCATTAGAAGTCTTTTAAGGACAATGGATGCCTGTGTATGATGGATGAGTAGATGGACGTTTGGATGGTAGGATATACATTCTTCCAGACTTGAAGATTTCGGGGACGAAATCCTAAAAGGAGGGGAGAATGTAACACCTCGAATTTTCTATTAACACTAAAGTTGCTAAAATAATAATAAGTGTGTAGAAGAGGGGATGTATCTATTATGAATACAAAAATATTAATAAGTATGTAAGAGAGGGATGTATCTAATATGAATATAAAAATATTAATAAGTATGTAAGAGAGGGGATGTATCTATTATGAATATAAAAATATTAATAAGTATGTAAGAGAGGGGATGTATCTAATATGAATATAAAAATATTAATAAGTGTGTAAGAGAGGGGATGTGTCTAATATGTATATAAAAACAATAATAAGTGTGTAAAAGGGGGGGGGGGATGTATCTAATGTGTACATTGTAGAATATATATATATATATATATATATATATATATATATATTGCTGAGTGTTTGCTGAGTCACTTCTGACTCATTGCTGAGTCAACAAGATAAACCCCATCTTGTCTGAACGGCTGCGGTTATTTCTAGGTTAAATCTAATGGCCTAAATGAATTCTAAAATCTATAAATAAGTGGGTAGACCCTAGACCTAAATCACTTGTAAAATTAGAGAAGCTACCGTCATGCTGCTGCCATGGAGTTCAGCGTAGCCGTCACATACTAAGAAGAGGAAGCCTAATCATCTACAACTAAATCTACACAAATCAAATCAAAAGATCTCTCTTTCTCTAATTCTTTTCTTTTGTTGGTGAGTATGATGATTCTCACAAGACTATTACAAACTAATTTGACTCAGTTATGAATGGATCACAAGAAAGTGATGTGATTTGTAATTGTAAATTCTATATATTGTGGATCTCTCATTATGTTATTATGTTGTCGTATGATGTAAATTATATATGCTATGTCATGCTATGTTGTAAATTCTCTTATGCTATGTCGTGCTATGTTGAGAATCATGTCAAGCTATGTTATACTATCATACTATGCCATGTTATAAATCATGCTATATTATGTTGAAAAATCATGTTGTTGGATCGTGCTTAAAGTTATGTTTTTTTTTTTTCTTAATTTAAATGGATCTTGTTTATGGGAATTTGCCTATTAGGTTAGGTGTACCCATAAACTTGAAACTATAATTAAATAAAACTTGATTATGGGAATTTGCCTATTGAGTTAGGTGTACCCATATAAAACCATGTTGTTAAAAAATTAGATGATGTTGATTCACACATGTTCATATGTAAGTTTATGAAAATTGATTGAGATTATATTAGGTGAATTTTGAACAAGTTGACACCTTTAGGTCCATGACATGTATAATCTATGCAAGTTGGACATATGCAAGTTTCACCCCTTATTATGATTCATTTGGTCACATATACATGTTGTTATTATGATAATCTCTTTTATGCTATGAGTTAGGCTATTCGAGTCTAACATATATTTTGCGAATAAACGTTCAAACGTGGGGTAGGGGTAATATTAGGAATTAATAAATTGGGTGCAATTTTGTAAGATTTTGCATACCATGAATGGATGTCCATAATTGAGTCAATTATGGACATTGTTAAAAATTGGAAGTAATTAATAATTCAAGTAGGGAATTATTAAAATTGGGGGAAAGTGGATTATTATTAATAATCAATGCTTAGGACACGAGGTTGGACCCGTTTGTGATGTAAACCTGCCCGGACCCGCCCGGCAAATCCAGTAGTCACAAATGTCGGCCCAATGTGAGAGGTCCTAGGCCCAAACTAAAGCATAACAGTTGTAAAGACACGAGGTTAGACTCTTTTATGGTGTAAGACTGCCCGGACCCGCCCGGCAAATCCAGCTGCCATAAATGCCAGTCTAATCTGAGAGGTCTTTATGAGGTTATGGCCTTAATGAACTAAGAAATACTTAACCAGATAATCATGTAAGGTGGGACATGGGGGTTAAGTAGGTGCCTTGGGTGGCATGAGGAATCTGGTGGTTGCCTTTAGAGGCATTTGAAATACGATTAGACTTAACCAAACACACATGTAAATGAACATGACTAAGTGGGTTAAGTGGGATGGACTAATGGGGACAAGCTTAGGTGGAATGCTTGTGGTAAATAGTGGGGGCCCATTTCAACCAGTATCCCAAAACGTATCTTTGTGGGCTCGACCCAAGTCGAGGACGGGACACGCATACAGGGTTTGACTATAAGAGGCCAAAACAGGGAGCGGTGGCAACGCAAGTCCAACGGGTTTCATATGCGTGTGTGGACCCGGGCTGGTAGGTAAGACGTTGTTGCATCGTGTAGGTATAAGCCGTGCATGTCCGTTGTATCAGGTTGCCACTTTAGGGGAGTGATACACCCCACTGTGGGGCCAGCACGGGTATCTACGAGTTAGGGAGCCGATCGAATAATGGGAAGTAGGGTACACCTAGTGGAGATAGGGGCAGGCGGCACCTATGTAGTCAGCTAGGGGTACGTAAAGCCATTGGGAAAGTTTCTAAGTGAAGCTAAGTGGGATGAATCTTTAGGGTGACTGGTTGGTGCAGTATAATGTTTATCCTTTAGTATTTAGGAGCGCCTATAACGTTGCCTTTAACGATTGTCTATGTCCTTAATCTGCTCTTCATAGACATTTTCTTGTTTTCCAGCTTATGCCTTAGTCCAGTTATTTTGGTAATAGTATTGCAGAATTATCATATTCACCAGACTTTATGTCTGACCCCCTCTTTTCCATCCTTTTTCTCCCTTCAGGTCCGCAGGTTGGGCCAAGTTCTAGTGTAGTCTAGTTAGATCGCTTATCTTCTGGAAAGCTTGGACTGCTGAAGCAAAGTCCAGCTTGTTATCTTTCTTTTTAATGGCTATTCATGTAATGGGATTATGTACTTGTTTTATCAAGATAGATATTGTACTTGACATTGAATATGGTGTTATGATGTAATCAAACATGTTTTGACTTCTGCTACAATGAAATAAAGTTTTTGAATTTCCAAGTACTATTTTATATCTGTCTTGTTGTAATTTTACTGTTCTATATTCACTTAAAACCTCCATGGAAGTTAATGCATTCCCTTTGTGAGTGACATTAATGGACGTGGGGTGTTACACGGGTGCATTAGTCAATCCGAATGGCATGACAAGCCATTCAAAGAATCCATCTGGAGTCCTAAACGCAGTTTTATCAATGCTATCCTCAGCTACTCTAAGCTGATGGAGTCCGGTGGTTAGATCGAGTTGAGAGAAAACAGAAGCACCTACCAGCTAGTCAAAGAGATCATCAATTCTCGGTAACGGGTGCCTATTCTTCTTTGTCAGCTTGTTCAACTCTCGATATTCAACACATAGGCGAAGCGAGCCATCCGCCTTAGTAGCGAATACCCCCGGAGCACCCCACTCAGAAATGCTTCGTCTAATAAAACTCTTCTCAAGCAATTCCTTGATTTGCTTACTGAGCTCCCTTCTTTCTCGAGGGGCCATGTGCCTAACGGGCAATGATACTGGCTTGGCATTATCGACTAGATAAATGCGGAAATCTATCTCTCGTTTAGGGGGTAACCCCTTAACTTCTTCAAAGACATCAGGATAGTTTCGGACTACCCTTACAGATCGCAGATCATCGGTGGACGAGTCGAGAGATTCAAGATAACATAACATGACGGGACCTCTAGGGTTACAAGAAATTTCTAGGGTATTACCAAGGCGAGTCATGATCCTCACCACCCTAGGTTCACAATCGAGAATGGCTCCATAACTGGACAACCAATCCACCTCCAAAATCAACCCGTATCCCATAAACCCGAGAACCTAAACATTACACATGAATTCTATGCTCAAGATAGAGATTTTCAAATCCACACAAATCAAAGGTAGACGGGCGGAACCCCCAATTGGATTTGAAACACAAACAGGATCCTCAACTAAGCTAGTACTTAGGTGCAAATTTTCAACAATATCAGAAGAGATAAAGCTATGCGATGCGCCAGAATCAAATAAGGTGTGAACAGGAAAATCAGAAATGTAAACATGAATTTCTATAAAAACTTTACCTCGATCAAAAGCTGGAAGAGCGAGGAGAGCCTGCAATTGCCCTCCAGAGGGTCTTACTTGCTGAGTTTGTCCTTGCCCTTGTCCTTGCTTCTTGGGGCAATCCTTACTTAAATGTCCAGTCTCTCCACAATGAAAGCATTCGCCCAACTTCCTTTTCTTCTTCCTACAGTCTTTGGCTATGTGCCCAGTAATCCCACAGAAGTTGCACTTCCTCCTTTCTCTTGACTTGTTGTCCTTGCTATTGTTGTTCTTGCCTCCTTTTCCGGAATCTACCTTCTCGCCTTGAGACTCATTTGCCTTGACCTCCTTCTTGCCACTCTTATCTTCCTCTTGAAGCAGGGCCATATTCACCAAACTCTCGAAAGTCGCCCCCATGGGTATATGAGACATGGCCAAACCGCGCAATGGCTCATTCAATCCTAGAGCAAAGTGTAGGGCCTTCTTCTGAGCTGTGTTTACCAATTCTAGGCCGAACTGAGCAAGTTGATTAAACATATCCACGTATTCCCTAACTGTCATGTCTCCTTGCTTTAGAGATAGGAAGCTCTCCATCTGAAGATTCTCTTCAGTCGATGATAGAAACTTTAGTCCAAACCTTCTCCTAAAGTCATCCCAAGTCTCAATGGGTCTAGTAGTGGTGGTGACTACCCTCTAATAAGCAGCTTCCCCTTTTAATAGCCATACCACCAGCAGAACTTTCCTACGATCTTCCACCTCAAATATAGCAAAGAGGTCTTCAGTTTCTTTCAACCAATTTCTTGCCTCCACAGAAGTCTCCGTTCCGACAAAATTCTTGCAACCCATCGCCTTAAAGTCTTTGCAAAGTTCCGCGAAATTCACTTGTGTATGCTGAGGGGGAGGAGGAACCTCAGCTATGGGAGGAGGAGAGATGTTAGCGACGGGGGAAGGAGGAGGAATGGTTGCGGGACCGGCTTCATTCGCCCTTGCCTCCATAAATCTCCGGAACCAGACGGGTACTTGTACGCCTTCCGGGATGTTAAAGCGACCGGCCATACTAAAACGAGGAAAAAGATAGATTCAGAACGAAGAAACGAAGGATAGTGTTATGGCTTTTGGGGAATAGCCTTTTAAAATAAACTAGACTTTTCTTGGAAAATACTTAATTGGTTTTGAAAATAGTTCTTCAAAAGGTAAGTTTTAAAAACACTTTTGCTCAAATCTTGTAAACCTTATGCTCTGATACCAAATGTAACACCCCACCTCCGCCAATGCCACTCTTGCAAGGACATTAGCTTTGGAGGGGCGTTAAACAAGGTAAACATGCATGCAGATATCACAAGACAGAACATATAAGTAAAACAGAGTAGTAAAGCAGCGGATAAAACTTAGCATTTCAAAACCATAGTCATGTTACAACAAAGTACTTGGTCATTATTTTCCAACAACAAAGTCTAGATAAAAGCATAAACTGAAAAACTGAAATACATAAAGTACTATCCCCAAAATGAAGTGATAAACCATAGCTAGCTCAATGTCCAAAACCGTACATGAGCAAATCCAGTAAGCAAGCTGTAAAGATCCAAGCTAAGCTCCAATGTTCCCACCCTGAGAACCTGAGGGGGGAGGGGGAACGGAAGAAAAGAGGCGAAAGAAAACAGGTCAGTCAAAAAGACTGGTAAGCCCTACTACTATCTGTCTATGAACTAGTAAAGTTAACTGGCATGAGAAGCTGAGATGAACATAAGGATAACAACATATTGGCATGATGATCAACTAACAAGATAGATAAAGGTGTCATCGCATAATTAAGGTTAAGTTTTGCACCACGGGTGTACTAGCATTCTAACATGTCAAGTAAAAACAAGAATTGATCCCTTGGCCCAAGCTTGGCCCATCATCATGAGGTGACCTAAATTAAGGTCCAACTACACGGTCTAGTCGATCAGCTCCCTATAAGCCTAACTCGTCAGGTGTCGGTGTCATACGGCTTAATCATGTAATGTAGTCGACTGCGCAGGGTCCACCCTAGGTTGTATCTGGCCCTACGGTGTAACCCTCAGACACCATACCATGATGCACAGTCCAAACCTACCGGTGCCCATGTTCAACTCCGGACTTGATGTGCACGACCATGGTCCGCCTGAACAACCGGGGCATCATTCAGCCGTCTCTTTTGGTCTCTTACAATCAGCCCAGTAATCGTGCCCCACCCTAGCCTAGTCCTAGGGTCTTATGACACATCTAGAAGGTTACTGCTGAAAAGGACCACGCAACTAGGGTTTCTTAACGGGTTAAATGTGGTTAACCCGATCCAAACGTGGATTAAATCGGTTAAGAGTACCCAAGGCTCCTGACTTAACCTCGATTAATCCATCAAGCCCAAATTGGTTAAGTATTAAGTGGACCATGACTTAACCCTAATAAGGAGGCATTAATTAACTTAATGCACTTTAACCTCTCACATTAGACTTTGTTGTGGATGCTAGTTAAGCCGGGCGGGTCCGGGTAGCTTTACACCACAACTAGGTCTAACCTCGGGTTCGAGCAGAACATGACCAACTTCTCACATTGGGTCTTATTGTTTGTAGCCACTAGTTAAGCCGGGCGGGTCCGGGTAGATTTATGCTACAAACTCAACCCAACCTCGAGTTGGCCACACTCATATTTTCTAAGTGTCATGTCCATTATGTTTCCAAAACATAATTACAAGTTAACATATCACGTTATGTTATAAAAACCATGTTTATGTCATAATGTTACCCAACCCCAACGTAATCCCATCGTTTACATAGTCGCAACAACGCATAAAGGATAAAATAGGGAACTTGGCGTAATTATGACAAAAAGGTGTTGAAGCCACAAGTTTATCATGGTGGCATATGGAATGTACATATGTTCATATACTTGCATATTGCATCATTAGGCTTCAAAAGCATGCATAAAACCAAACTTAGCATATGAGTGATACATGGTGATAAATGACATGTAGAAGTTGTTAGAAGTTCGCATTTAGCCTCATATGCAAGTTATCATAAGGGATATGATAACTTCCATGTTGCCAAAATGCAACCTTCAACATAAAGCTTGAAGCTTTAAGCTCACAACTTCAAGTTTAACTTGCATAACATGATCAACCCAAACTTGCATAACATAGCAACATGTGTCATACATAATGATTAAACCCACTTGCATAATGATCATCCAAACTTGCATATAATGATCAACCAAACTTGCATATAATGATCAACCAAACTTGCATATAATGATCAACCAAACTTGCATATCATAATGATCAACCCCAAACTTGCATCATTCATTTAACTTTAGAGTTAATAAAAAGAAAGTAGAAAAGGGCTTACAATGCCATGAAGACACAAATAAATAGTTATTAAAAGATTGAGACGAAGCCCTTATGCAATCACCAAAAAGACCCAAATATGCAAGCTCCAAATGAAAAACCCTTGAGCCAAATCAATAAAAACCCTTGCTTTGAAATAAAAATGTTGCAACTTGACTTGAATACAAACTAAGAACATTCATACAAGCTTGAAAATACTTGTATGCATTCAAAATCTCTCATATAATTTAACTTAGAAATTTTAGCATGAGAGTGGAGGCCATGAGAGGAACAATTTTGGCATAGTTTAGTTGTTGGAATGAATAATGATGATTTAGGCTAGGTGTTAGGTCCTTTTTATAGAAGATTAGGATAGTATTAGCCATAGGATTAACCCTAGATTCAATCCAAGCCATCAAAGCATGTCTTGGGGAAGAAGTCAAGTGTAGGAACCATCTAGGGCCTTTAGATTAAAGCTGAACCATGAGAACCATTCAAATGCAAAATCTGCATTTGAGCGAATCGGCCCACGGGTTGACAGCCAAACACCCTGGATTAACCCCTAGTCGACCCAGCGAGCTCGGGTCGACCTCAAAAATCGGCCGGTTCGGTTATTCCCCTCTCCCAATTCGCTGTTTTGAACATTTTTGCATATTTATTTATTAAATTTTCAATTATATATATATATATCAATATATATATATATTTCTCTGCGCAACCCATTTCACTTAATTAAGTATACTTTAATTTGTGAATTTTCCGTGAAACTTCGCGAGGCCATATCTTGGTTATACGGACTCCGATTTTCGAAAACTCGGACTCTATTTCGCGTATTTTTCCGAGACGAACGCAATGGCACAGCCCGTTTCCCATGATTCAGATTTTATAGTTTAATTCTGCCTCCATTTATGTTATAATATGTTATTCAAAAATACGGGTTGTTACAATGTGCATCTAGACAGCGATAAACGATTCGCGACACATACGTAGGGAAGTCTAGGAATATATACCACTCTAGGTAGTGTGTCCTAGACTAGGGGCATCGTTCGATAGGTAGCATAATCCCTAGTGGACCTAGGTGGCATAAATCCTAAATCCTAGAAGTATTAGACAAGTCGCAAAAACCCTAGTCGAATCTAGGGAACGCTCGATAGAAAACCCTAGATGAAATCTAGGTAATAAACAAATGTGCGTCTGATGGCAACCACAGTCACAGGGACTGGGATCATGTTATCATTTTATACAGATTACTTGTTGGGATACTAGTTAGGTGGTGCAGAGATTAGTATGAGTGCGATAGCAATTTCGATTCTAAACCGCCTTTGCCTTAGTTTATGGTATTTTTCCAATTTCAGTTTTATGCCTGTCATGTCCTTTTCCTTATTCATATACCGAAACATCACTAGACTTACCAGGCTTTATGTCTGACTCTATGTTTTCTTTCGTCTTCTTTTCTTCCGTTCCCCCCCAGGTAGTCAGGGAGGGAGTAGCTCAGATTTGTATGGACCTGTTACTCTTTCCAAGCTTGAAGACTCTTTGATGTGCTGCTTTGGACTCTCTTTTCCACCGCTATGGCTGGCTAATGTTTTATTGGGGAATATCATTGTATATTTATGCTTCTTTATTTTGTTAAACAAGATAAATACTTTGTTGTTGGAAAACAATCTTTGTACAAGCTGTTATAAATGAAATAAAGTTTTATTCACTTTTCCGCTGCTTTATTTATCTGTCTTGTAATTTATATGCATCTTCTACCTATAATACTTCACAGAACTTAGTGCATTCTCTTTGTGAGTGACACTAATGGATGTGGGGTGTTACAATTAGTCCACTCATTGATTTCATGCTAAATGGCTATGTTTATCCATGCATATCAGTCTGTGCTTCTAATCAGCTGGATGGCTATGCTTTCCATGCTTATCAAGTGAAATATGCACAACTGAAGCACAGATATTGCCAGTGCTATCTATAAGTGTGTTATACGATCAATTATGTATACCTTATCTTACAACAGCTTCTACAATTTTTTTTTCCAGATTGAAGCTGACCTCAAGTCGGTAAACTCTCCTAGGTCTATATCTTTGTGTTCTTGTAGAGCTCTGTTGTGATGACTTGGTCTAGTGTAGAGTCACCTAGAAATTCAAGTCGCTGATGCAAACAAAGATGTAAAAATCTCTTTAGTTTCTGATATACCTGAGATAGTAGAAAACTGGTATCATTCCGCAATTTTACATAGACTAAGATTGAATTCAAAATATCAATGTTATCTAATTTCCTTGGAACTGTTTGTCATCCTGACATCATAACATTCATGTTTAATTTTTGCTCCTCAAAAGAACAAAAAAAATGAGAGATTCCTTCATTGTTTGATTAGCATATAATTTATGATAAAGTTTTAATTTATTTCAAAGCATAACAACATATTTTCTACTACCTGGTAATAATGCCCAGTTCTGAATTCTTGGTAATAACTGTTAATAAAACAGTTATGTGTTCAGGTGGCTTAAGATTCATATAAGGTGATCCAGACATAGAGGAGATAGACATTGAAGCACATTGATATGAAGAAGGAATATTTAGAGCAGAACTTGCATTCAAAGCAATTGCCGAAGCATTAGTAGTTGCCGAAGCATTAGTAGTTGCCGAAGTATAAGCAGGATTTACCGATGTATTATGACTTAAAGAAGACGAAGACATAGAGGCTGCTAAAGATGAACTAGTAGCCGAAGTATTAGCAGATGAAGAAGATGGATCCATCGTCGTGTCATCATGAGAACCCACAAAGTTGCCATTTCTACACTGAACCTCAGCCTCATATTGTTCTGCACTATTCATACCTGTTTCTTGTTGTCCATCTTGA
Source organism: Allium sativum (assembly GCA_030737875.1). Classification (NCBI taxonomy): domain Eukaryota; kingdom Viridiplantae; phylum Streptophyta; class Magnoliopsida; order Asparagales; family Amaryllidaceae; genus Allium; species Allium sativum. The sequence continues at coordinate 316,790,786 of CM060918.1, forward strand.
TTAACACTAGTATTAGCGTTCCCATTAACAACTGTTGTTTGTTCATTATCATCTCCAATGAGATCAGTTGCTACTGTATCCAGATTTGCCAAAGGATTTGCATTTTCAATTCCCACATCCGTAGCTCCATTTACTTTATCCCTATTACCAATTCACACAAATGATACAATACTAATGACTACATGAACTAAGAACTATTTACCATACAACATAAAAAAGCATTCATAAGATTTCCACTACCGGGTGGAATATTAAGAAGAATATGACATGTCATATACCAATAAGAGGTCATGCAAGCAGGACAGGGATTGCATTATAATTCCATTTCCGGATTCAGCCAGTTCCCATGCAAGCCAGCCAATCCATTAAAATACCAAGTTCCTGGATTCTGACACACCAGCCAATCCATTTCCGGTTCCAGCCAGTTCCCATGCAAGCAGGACATGGATTGCATTATAAATCCATTTCCGGTTCACACATAAAGGAAGTATGTTATTCATATGAGGTAAGTTTGTTGTATGTATATTGAAACAAAAAAGATACTCTACTAAATTTGGACAGCAAAAACCACTTTAAACAAGTAGATTCAAACAATAAGAGGAAGAGCAGATAGCAAGAGAGCACATACAATCAATTAACCAATAAGATATAAGATGCTCACCTTCAGCTTCATAAACTTCGGCTCTCTGTTTGGCTTTGTTTGATGATATTACTTCTCCACTCACAAGAGTTGTTCCTTTCTATACATAAAAGCTTATAAATACCTGAACGTAGTATGTCCATTTGGGGTTCAATAACATTTTCAATGTTATGTAAGAATACCTGAACCAAATATCAATGAATTTAACATCCATTGAATGAACTTGCAATTATCATCGACAATATATAAATGACTAGCTTTTGGTCTTTCACAAGCAGCCCACTATATATCTTTATACATATCATCCTCTTCATTTTAATTTTTACATAGCACTGGAGATATTGCTCAATTGTTTGTGAATTAATCGTATATACCTGAACCAAATATCAAATATAACCCAGTATCAGCCCTGAAGGTGTTCAATACCTGAACGTAGACTGTCCAGTAAAATAGCTTAAGCACAGCTTTGAAGCTTGAAACAACAAGTGTTTGTGCATCACAAATGATAATTTTGATAAAGAAGATGAGTAATATTACTGTTTAGAAACTTCATATGGTTAATTTTTCACCAAACACGGGTATAATCGAAACAATATAAAAAATTAAAAGCGAAAAATTACCTCAGACAATTTTGAGTCGATCGTTTCCTTCCTCGATAAAATTAACAAGAAGTTTATCCAAATAAAGCAATTGTACATTTGATCTGGAATTAAAAATCGATGATTTGGGAAATTAGGGATCGGTGATTTTGGAAATTAGGGATCGGTGATTTTGAAAATTTGGGGCGGAATTAAAATGAAAAGTGAGGCGGCTGAAAGAAAATAAAAGCCGGAATAGAAATAGGTATGGTGCGGATTGATGGTGTTGACGAACGACTGAGATTTTGTTTTAACTATGGTGTGGATCGCTGATGTGTTTTTTTTTTAATTTTTTTTTAATTAGAATATATCTATAGTTGTTGCAACATATGTTGATATCTATGCTAACACATCAAAGCGTGCTTTGCAATAGATAAAAAACAGCATAGCAATGACAACATTGTAGCTAGCAACACCATGAGTTTTCATTGTAATATTTCATATATGGCGTAGTGAAAATATATTGTATGGTTTAGTAAAGTAATTTGACATATATATTATTAGCAATTGCTTTTGGGGAAAAAATGTCCTTTTAGTTCAATTAAGATTACAGATAGTTATTCAATAGATTGCATGTAAAGTAATCTTATGTAGATTTATACTAACTTAAGTATAAACATAACCCATTTTTAGTTTCTAAGTATGTAACCAATTTGTCAAAACTATACCTTTAGTATTTAAATGAAACTAACATGTTTTGTTAAAATCCTAAAATTATAAATTTGATTCAACAGCATACAACTTTGATACACCATTGAAATATCAAGTATAGTTAACTAATGCTTTAAAACAAGGAATAATTGTAAAGGCTGTTGTAAATTTTGAATTCAAATAACAAACTTAAATCTAAACTGATAAACACAGTGGAAGACAAGATCGATGATAAGCTTGTAAAATAACGGACTACAATATCATAATCGACAAAACAAAAAATAACCAATCCAAATATGACAATCTCAATACTAGCAATCAAAATTAGTCAATAGTAATGAAAATAAAGCATACACCAGATTTATAGTGATTGGTATACATCCACTTTGGAGAGAGAATTTTACTACCACAATAAGAAGAGTACAAGAGAATAATTCAATTATCATCAATAATCACCTTAGAAACATGTTTGTGAAAAATGGAATTGAAGAAATATAGATAAGGTTTAACACCCTAATTTTCCCTTGAGATGAACCCTTGAACAGGTTAGAAGCACCTCTCTTTGAATTTGAAAATAGTTTATATAGGAAAGATTTTCATCATGGTAGATTACCTTTTGCCCCTTGAAACCTTCAGAAATTATCCTTATAACTCAGGAAAAAATCTATTTTTTTAGACCGAAAACGTATAGCCTAGGTTGTGAGATGTCTAGCATATGATTTAGGATCTAATTCCCAGGAAGCCAGGGGTTTGGCCTAAGAGCCAGATATTTTATTTAGGTCTCAGGATTCTGAAGACCTAAGAACCAGACGTCTGACCTAGAAAGCCAGACGTTTGTTCTAAAAATCGGGTCATAGTTCTCAGATAACCAAACGTATGACCCAGGCGCTAGACATCTGGCTTAGGTCTCAGCCACAAAACTCTGGCTCAGGTCATAAATTCTACCTTTTAGCTTTAGGTTGCAATAGCTTGAGCTCCTAAGTTCCGATTCACACCTCGTTTTCACTAATAGTAAGTTAATCTTGACCACTTAAATTTACCGTATAGCGTCATCAAAATTTAGAACTTCATATCGACACTATAACCATTCCAAACTCCAAATCCGATGCACCAAACCATCACAAACTTTACCTTCAGTCGATCAGCATGAATACTTTTGTAATAACCCGCATATTGGATGGTACTATATTTAAATATTTTATTTGAATATAGCGTCATTAATCGTGTGTATGTTTGAAAAGTCGCTTTGTGCATATGGATGAATTTGGACTCGATACCACTTCCATTAAGTTCAAAATGCCATTTATGAGATTAAAAACTGTAAACATCGACATTTTTTAAGTTAGTGAAATTTGAGACTTCTATTAGGGATTGAGTTAGTAAACCTAGCCCATTAGCCTACTTCATTATAATCCCTCTTAGCCACCCTTTTCCTTCATTCATATTATTTCCCAACATTTAGGCAAAAAATGAGAAGTGAATTGGAAATTAAAATTCCAAAACTAGGATTGGCTTCTAAAGACTCAAATCAAGTTTAAATTCAGATAGAAGAGAGGTACACTCAATCTCTACCTCCTCCAACTCAACTCCTCTTCGATTCTTATGAATTCCTAATACCTAACTCTTAGGATTCTTATGTGTTTATGTCTAGGTTGAAGACTTGTAAGTTATATTTGAAGAGTGGTTGATTTAGATAAGTTTTGGCCTATCTTTTTGCTCTTAACTATCAAAGGTGAGTTCTTTCGAACTCACATCTATGTAATCAAGCTTATATGCTTGGCATATGTGCCCTTGGTACTTATATGTTGTGTATGCATTTGGTGATTTGGTTTGCTTGTGTGGAAACTTTCCAATTTGTGAGTTTTAATTTCATTTGTGAGAATTTCTAGTGTAAATTCTTGTATGTAGTTTATGTGCTTTACTGTATTAGGAAATGACTTATACCTATCCAAGAGTCTAGAGCAAGCGCTATCGATCCAGAGCCATTGAGTGATGTTTTTCACCTTGAAAAACATTTTTAGAGCAGGTTAGATGTCTGACCTTGAATTCCAAATGTCTGAACAAGACTCTTTAATTGGCAGAGGCCAATTTTAGACGTCTAAAACCCAGTTTAGACATCTGACCTAGACCAGATCTCTGAAACTGGGGTCCGGACGTTTGAAAATTATTATTTGCCATATTTTTCTTCATTTAACCAATGGCGACCATGGTCGATAGTTTAGATTATTCCAGGCTTATTCCTGGCCAAGTTTCGGCTTGTTTTCTCTTTTCATGTGTTTTCTCAATATCACTAGTTCATGAATTTCAACGGCTCGATTATATCGACTTTTCCTGATCGTTTGATTTATTGAATATCGATATTTATTAGATTTAATTTACGTTATTTAAATGTGAATTTTGGGATTGACTGTTCTCACAATCGTATTTATGAGATTTTCCACTTCAAACTATAAAGGATTTTTATTATTGGTAGATAATAATTTTTTTACCAAAACGATTTCTAAAACTACTTTTATCTTATAAAGTTGTTTCACAAATTGTCTTCCAATCTACTAGTATATATTTATATAAACCTTTTCCTCGGTCGTATGAGAAATCCAATTAAACGCCTTAGTAGAAACAAAGACTATGAACCCTTGTGTTTGCTTCGACGGTTAATTCTTTGACTCGTTCGATTGTAAACTGTGGCAATGATCGTCTTGTGTTTTTAGTGGACTATACAATTTGCTTGTAATTATTCGAGTATAGCAAGTGGTTATGGGACGTGTAGCTTAACTCTTATATTTACTAGCTTAGAGTAATTTACACTACTTTGGATCAATTGTGATCTTTTTATGATTTCAAGGATTTGTGCATTTTTAATGATCTTCGGATCATTCTAAGGAACTTTGGTTCAAATCTGAGCGTGGTCACGACCTGTAGTCTTCTGACCATCCTAAGGAGTTACCGCTCAAATTTATAGGTTAGCTACCTAGAGATCGCATCTTATCCGAGATACACATGTGGGTGAGTCTTCGGGGTTCCCATCTTGAGATAGGCCTTTTTCCTCATTTTCTTTTATGAGATTTTACGGATTTCTACTTTCTGATTTTCAGGAATTTTAAGTTTTGATATGTGATGTCAACTTTGAGTGTTATATGCTGTATTATCAATTATGAGTTGATTTGATAGGTGATGTCATTACCTATGAGTACCTATATAATTAGAATGGGATGTTCTTTAGTGGCACTGAGATTTATTTGAGATATTCTGTGGACATTCTTGGGGATTCACATTTACATGTGAATATTATGTTATTGAATATATGTCAATTTATGTGTATATATCTCTTATTCTATGTCAGTTTATTATGATAATTATAGCTAGACTGATCAGTTTATTGTTAATTTCTTATAAATAATACTCGAGTCAGACCGTGCAAGTGCTTCCACATGACTTTTAGTGGGGATTATGTAGTGATTTTTGGGGAAACTACATTAATTGTTGTAGTTTTTGGTCTTTTATGCATATCAGATAGGGATTCCTTATGTATACATATTCATTTGGCTAGCACTTGTACATATTCTTTTTCGGTGCAGTGGATCTAGTATGACCACTGTCTTGATGTATACACTTATGTGATATATTCATATCTATTTTTTTCTTTGTTGTGTGGATATTGTGACTAATTTGTGTTATGTATTTTGTATCTGTTTCCGTAGAGATTTTTAGCCACTATGTAGAAGCTTTCTTAGGATACTATCAACAACATTATTCTTTGGTTTAGTGGACAACATTATTTTGTAATGTCCTTGGCTAACGCAAGCATAAAGTTAGGGTGCTACAGCTTGGTATCAGAGACAATCTTCAGAACAATATGGAATATTGTGACAAGGATCATTTCCTAAGTCTTCTTCGGGTTTATGTCATAGGATATGGATTCAGTCTTGAGTGTCATTCTATCATATCTTGAGTTGTGATTCCTTATTTATTGAATCAAATTTATTCGAGTTTGTTTCGTGAATAACATTTTTGTTTCTTTTTATATAAGAGAAATATTTAGGCGTATCTGCACGAACGCCGGTCCATCTAGCACCCCTTTTGCGGGAGGAGTGTTTATGTCAGCCCAGCAACTTCTTGATTTGGTGACAACTAACAAGCAACTTCTTGATTTGGTGACAACTAACAAGCAGCAGGGACCCCTCCAGTTCCTATGCATCCCATATCTAGGTTCGCTACTTGGTGTAGAGATTTCGCTAATTTTGGTGGAAAATCTTCCGAAAGTGCTATGGAAATCCAAGCTTGGATTAAATCGTGCGATCACATCTTTTCTCGCATGAATCTTGAGGACTTGCATCGGGTTCAGGCGGCTTCTATTATGCTCCAAGATAGAGCACTTGATGGGTATGAACTTATGATCACCGAAATTAAAGAGGACTTAACTTGGAAGAATTTCCAAGAACAGTTCGAATCGAAGTTCATACCTAAGGGCGAGAAAATAGTGTTAGTCCGATGCTTTGAGGACCTTGTTCAAGGAAAATCTTCTGTGGCCAAGTATGTTGCAGCTTTCGACTCTCTCTCTAAATATGGGCTTGAGCTTATTAATACCGCCAAGAACAAGAGTGATAGACTTGTGTATGGGCTCAATAAAAATCTCAAGAAAGCCTTACTTCTTAAGTTAGCCGAGCCATTTGATGTGCTCGTGCACATCGCGTTTCGCCTTTGAGGAAGCCGATAAGGATAGCGATGTGGAGATTAAGGATGCTAAAAATATTTTTAATAACAAGAGGAATTCCGGCAACAAATCCAAATCATTTCCTAATAAGAAAGGAAAATAAGTGGCTTCTAGAGCAAAGGCTTCTAATTTTGGTCGTGGGGAATGCTTCAATTGTGGGTCAAAAATCATTACACTAATAAGTGTCCCAATTCACGCACTTGCAACTACTATAAGGTTCCAGTTCATCTTGTATCTTCGTTCCCCAAACATCCAAGTAGGAAGGAGGGGAAAGCTAAATGTCATGCAAGCCCCTAACAACACTTCTTTGGGTCAAGGTAATTTTCATTCTGTCCTAGATGGAATTATTGATTTTTATGGTTGATATGGATGCGTCCCATTCTTGTATATCACAAAAACTTGTTGATGATTACTCTTTGGATGCCTTTTTTGATGACCACACTAAGGATTGTGAATCCGGTTAGTGGAATCACAACACTTAGTTTATTATGTGAAGACGTTCAGATTATTTTGTGTGATTATTCTTTCCGAGGCGAGCTGTATGTGATGCGCTATTTAAGATTTGAAATCATATTGGGAATGGATTGGCTTCACCACTATGGAGCCTATATACTATGCCCTGAGAGGACTATCCATCTTCAATATCCTCGGTCTATTAATCAGATTTTTGTTGTACTTAAAGATTCTAGTTCAGATTCAGTGGCCTCTTTATATACTCTAAATCCAAGAGATAACAATAACGATGATGAGGAGATTATTTATTGAATCCATATTGTTCGAGATTTTCCTGACATATTAGAGCCATCTTAGGATTACCGCCTAAATGAGCAATTGAATTCCAAACCAATTTAACCCTTGGAGCTCTACCTATTACTCGTCCTCCTTATCGATTATCTAATAAGGAAAATGAAGAGATGCACAAGTAATTATCCGAATTAGAGGAAAAGTAGTTTATTTGATCTAGTTCCTCATGTTGTGGAGCTTCTGCAATCTTTATGAAGAAGTCGGATGGAACACTTAGGCTTTGCATCAATTATCGCAAGCTTGATGATCTTACCGTCAAGAATAAATATCCTCTACCACGGATCGATGATTTATTCGATTATCATAGTGGTGCTAAAGTATTTTCTGAACTAGACTTAACTACCAGATTTCATTAACTTCGTATTGCGAAGGATAATATTCCTTTGACTTAATTCCATTCCCTCTATGGATCGTATGAGTGGCTTGTGATGCTATTTGGTTTGATGAACGCTTTTTCTTATTTTGTTGACCTTATGAATTGTGTTTTCAAAGATTTTCTCGATCGATTTGTTCTCATCTTTATTGATGATATTCTTATGTATTCTAAAAATGATGAGAACATGAGAACCATCTATGTATTATGTTGGAAACTCTTAGGAGAAATCAATTGAAGGCCAAGTTTTCCAAATGTCAATTTTGGCAAACTAGTGTAAATTTCTTAGGTCATATTATTTCCAAGTCCGTAATTTTTATGGATCCTGCAAAGATTGAAGCGATTCAAACATGGAATAAACTGAGAGAATAACGGAAATTCGTAGCTTTCTTGGATTGGCGGGTTACTAACGTCGGTTCATAAAAGTTTTTTTTTCCAAATTGTCGTGGCTCCCACAAATTTGGCTAAGAAATAAGTCATGTATAATTGGTCGAAAAAATGTGAAATCGCTTTTCCAAAACTAAAGGAACTCCTTTCTGATGCTCGTATCCTTGTGATTTTCAAAGGAAACCAAGACATAGTTGTTTATATTAATGCTAGCCGTATTGGTTTGGTGCCGTTCTCATGCAAATAGAGCATGTAATTGCTTATGCTTCTAGGCAAATGAAACTGACCAAGACTTGATATGCCACTCATGATCTATAGCTTGCGGCTATTGTTTTCGCCCTTTGAATTTGTGGTCGTTATATTTTAGGAGAAAAGTTTGTTCTTCACCCCAATCATAAGTCATTGGAATAATTATTTTCCCAAAGGGAACTTAATTTGCGGCAACAACGTTGGCTTGAGTTCCTAGCTCTTTATGATCTTGATATTTTATATACTCGCGGTAAGGAAAATCGAGTTGCCGACACCCTTAGCCGTAAACAACAAGTGATTGTGTCTATGATGATATAGCGTGGAAAGATCTAGAAACTTTATCCATTTGCAAGATTCGAAATTGTAACTCTAATCCGAGCTCGACCGTTATGCTATTTAGCCTTGAGGCTCATCCCTCACTTTTAGAATGCATTCGTGCAACTCAGAGGCTCGATCCCGAGTCGGCTCATCTAAGCCAAAGTATTGGCGATAAACCTTTTGTTGATGAGTTGAAACAATTTAGTATTGATTCTCGTGGTGGCATTCGATAATTCAGTTGACTTATTGTACCAAATCTTTGCAATCTCTGCAAGGGTATTTTAAAGGACTCTCATTGTTCTAAGTTCTCCGTTAATCCCAGAAGTAGAAAAATAAATGTTTGCGGACATGAAAAGACTTTATTACTGGAAGGGAGTGAAATCAGTATTTCTAACTTTGTCAAGCGCTGCATTACTTGTCAACTCGTTAAGGTCAGACACCAAAAGCCCCGGTGGGTTATTGCAACCTTTATACATTCCTGTGTGGAAGTGGGATAATGTGCTTATGGATTTTATCGACAGTCTTCCCCGTTCTCGTTTTGGCAATGATATTTTATGGGTGATTGTGGATAGGCTTACAAAATCTGCTCATTTCATTCCCATTTGATCTAATCAAGCCATGCCTCTCTTTGCCAAACTCTGTGTTAAAGAGATTGTTAAATTGCATGGTATTCCTAATTGAATAGTTAGTGATCATGATCCATTATTTATAAGCTGATTTTGGAGGGGTCTTCAAAAAGATTTGGGAACCAAGCTTAATTTTAGCATCGCTTATCACCCTCAGTCCTACGGGCAAACAAAGCGAGCGAATCAAACTCTTGAAGTTCTTCTTTGTGCATATGTGCTTGACTTTAGTGGAAGTTGGGAAGATCATATTTACCGTGTTGAGTTTTCATACAACACTAACTTTCGATCGAGTATTGGTATGGCACTTTATGAAAGGCTGTGTCGTTCTCGTTCGTGTTGGCTTGAAGCCAAAGAGAAACTGGGTTCTTGGTCCAGATTTTATTCCTGATTCCACAAAAAAGATTGACCTCGAACATCATAGAATGAAAGAGGCTCAACATTGAAAAATAATCCAGTGCCGATAATCAAAGAAGGAGATTAGATTTTTTGGTAGAAGATTTTGTGTTTGTTCGTGTTTCATCCATGAAGGGTGTAGTACGATTTAGTCGATTGGGAAAACTAGCATCAAGGTATATTGGTCCATTCCCCATTGTCGAGCATGTCAGACCCATAGTTTATCGTCTCTTATTACCAGCTCAATTATCTACTATCCATGATGTGTTTCACATTTCTCAACTTCGAAAGTGTCTTAGAGATTTTGAATCTATTCTTGAGCCGAATTTAGTGGAAGAAATTGATATTTCACCAGATCTAACTTATGAGCAACAACCTATTTGTATCGTTGCACGGAAGTTAAATGTCTTCATAACAAAAACGTCCCTATTGTGAAAGTCCAATGGTCTTCAAATCCTAATGATTGTTCTTACGAATCTAGATAATCTATCGAGCAAAACCATCCAAACTTACTCTCTTGTGCTTTATGAGGTGAATTTCTTGATTTAATCTATTTCATATCGATTTAGAATAATTTTATAATTTATAATCTTATTGAACGTTAAAGAATTAACTAAATTTAATTAAAACAAGCTTGTTACGTAGTGGCAATTCATTATTTTGCGAACTGGAATTCAAATGAGTATATGTTATTCAATATAAGTTGGAATTCTTTGAAATAAGAATCATCCGGATCTATTGGATTATAGTTTTTTAATAAAAGAGAAAGAATTCAATTCCATCTTGTAAATTTTTATGTATGTCTAAATAAAATTTCCAAAAAAGTCACAGTGCGATAATTTGCAATTTAAAAATTAAACTAATTTGTTAAATGGAAGAATAGAACGTTCTAACTGCGTGATGCTTGGTTTTTATTTTTGGTTACTTCTTAGTAATTGCGGGGGTGCAATTTCTTTGAGGGAAGGCTGCAACAACCTGCATATTTGACAATAATATATTTAAATATTTTATTTGAATATAGTATCACTAATCGTGTGTATGTCCGAAAAGTCACTTTTATTTGAATACAGTATCAAAATGTCATTTACGATGTTAAAACTGGAAACATCGATATGTTTCGAGTTAGTGAAATTTGAGACTTCTAGTAGGGGCTTGAGTTAGTAAACCTAACCCATTAACCTACTTCATTATAATCCCTCTTAGCCACCCTTCTCCTTCATTCATTTTATTTCCCAACATCTAGGCAAAAACTGAGAAGGGAATTGGAAATTAAAATTCCAAAACTAAGATTTGCTTCTAGAGATTCAAATCAAGTGTAAATTCAAAGAGAAGAGAGGTAAGCTCAATCTCTATCTCCTCCAACTCAACTCCTCTTCAATCCTTTTGAATTCCTAAAACCTAACTCTTAGGATTCTTGTGTGTTTATGTATAGGTTTAAGATCTATGAGTTATATTCGAAGAGAGGCTGATTTAACTATATTTTGGCTCACCTTTTTGCTCCTGATCGTCAAAGGTGAATACTTGCAAACTCACATCTTTGTAATCACGCTTATATGATTCACATATGTGCCCTTAGCATTTATATGTTGTGTATGCATTTTGTGATTTGGTTTGTTTATGTGGGTACTTTCCAATTTGTGAGTTTTGGTTACAATTTTATGAATTTCTTATGTAAACCCTTGTATAGACGTTTGTACATGTGCTTTATGTATCAGGGAATGCCTTGAACCCATCCAAGATTCTTGAACAAGCACGTATCGATCTAGAACCATTAAGTGTTGTTTTTCACCTTGTAAAACATTTTTAGAGAAGGTCAGATACATGACCATGAGTTCTAGACATCTGAACTACATCTTGTAATTGGTAAAGGCCATTTTCAGACGTTTGAATCCTAGTTTCAGACGTTTGACCCAGACCAAACGTCTGAAATGGGGTCCAAACATCTGAAAATTAATACTTGCCCTATTTTTCTTCTATCGACCAGTGAAGGCTACAATCAATAGTTTAGCTTATTCCAGGCATCTTCTTGGTTGAGTTTTGGCTTGTTTGCTCTTTTCCTTTGTTTTCTCAGTTGCTCTAATTTGTGAATTTCAGCAGCTCAATTATATCAACTTTCGATGATCGTTTGATTTATTGAATATTGATATTTATGAGATTTAATTTATGTTATTTAAACGTCAAAATGTGGATCGATTGTTCTGGCCATCGTATTTATAAGATTTGCCACTTGAACCGGTAAATGGTTTTTATTATTAGTAGATACCAAACCTTTTACCAGAACGACTTTTAACACTACTTTCGTCTTATAATGAAACAAATTGTAAGAATCTACTAGTATATATTTACATAAACCTTTTCCACATTCATATGAAAAATCTAATTAATCTCCTTAGTTAAAACAAGGAATATAAACCCTTGTCTTTGCTTCGATGGTTAATTCTTGTACTCGTTCGATTGAAAACTGTGGCAGTGATCGTCTTGTGTTCTTAGTGGACTACACAACCTATTCGTAAATATTCGAGTAGAGCAAGTAGTTATGAAAGGTGTAGATTATCTCTTATATTTACTAGCTTGGAGTAATTTACACTTCTTTGAATCAATTGCGGCCAATTTGTGATTTTGTGGGTTATTCATTTTAATGATCTTCAGATCATTATAAGAAACTTTGGTTCAAATCTGAGCGGGGTCGCGACCCATGGTCTTTTGATTATCCTGAGGAGCTTCATCTCAAATTTATAGGTTATCTTGAGATAGGCCTCTTTCACTTTTTCTTTTTTAAGATTTTCTTGATTTCTAATTATTGAGTTTTGGAATTTTGAGTACTGATATGTGATGTCAATTTTGAGTGTTAGATACTGTGTTATCAGTTCTGAGTTGATTTGATAGACATTTCCTGTGAGTAACATGTAATTAGAATGGGACATTCTTTTATGGCATTGAGATTTATTTGAGATATTATGTGGACACTCTTAGGGATTCACATTTACATATGAATATTTTGTTATTGAATAAATGTCTATTTATGTTATATATATATATATATCTTATTATATCTCAGTTTTATATGATAAGCACAACTAGACTGGTCTGTTTAAATAATACCCGGGTCAGATCGAGGTGTGCAGGTGCTTCCACATGACTTTAACGGGGACCATGAAGTGATTATTGGACAAACTACATTAGTCATTGTAATTTTTGGTCTTTATGCACATGAGATAGAGATTCCTTATGTAAAAATATTCATTTGGCTAGCACTTGTACCTGTTCTTTTGTGGTAGAGTGGATCTAGTATGACCACTATTGTGATGACCCATTCTCCTGATCCTTAGAAGAAAAGATAGTCATTGGAATATAACACATTAATAATTAAAGCAGAACATAATATTACATCAGATAATGGAGTCTTGGAGAGTCCAAAAGATACATCCAAATCCTACTCCAATTCCAAGTACCAAACCAGCTTCCATATCTCCCGTTCACATCCAAAAGAAACTAAGCTAACAACCTAGATACTAGGCCGCCCATTTAAAAATATAGGCACCTGAGTTTGCAAGGGGAAAACAAACTATGAGTCAATCATGGGACTAGTATGAGAAACCCTATATTTATTCTTAACTTATTTTAAAGTATGGCATATCACGGGACCGCGCCATGTAACGTGGAACGAGTTTCCTCCACACGAATTCCAGTGCACACAAACACATAATGCTTTTGAAAAATGAAGCCATTGTAAGACTTAAGTCCCATCACACAATGCAAGCGCAAACCATAGGATAGAGTTTTACCTTATAATGGCCAAGCATGCTTGATACGAGAAAATCATTTGATATTATTATTTATGTCTAAGTGTTGAAAACAATTTCGAAAATAAATGTATTAATCTTAGACGGCATAACACCCTATCCTATTATGTCGCCGTATAAGTTTACAACTAGAAACACAAAACTCGTATTGGAAATTGGCTTCTATCACGAACCAAGGCAAAGGATCTTCCTTATCCGACTTCGAAACATCTCCAGCAAAATGTTCTAGTGATCACAATATGTGTCTCGTAATCAGCAGAGCCGACACACCAATTCCAGGTGAGTTAGAAAATTACCTAAACATAACGTTCCTCGATAGTATCTGGTCGTCATCCTGGTCGTATTTGACCATCAACCGAGATGCCTCAATTCCAACATCCATATAAGTAAATTTCCTGGTCTCCATACCATCGCATCACTTTTAGCTTGAAGGAAACGTATGTCCTTACTCTACTGTCTTTCATTTTGTTTTTGGTTCATTCCGGGGTGCGAGGTCCGTGAGTCAACGTACCATAGTGGTCTAATTTTCAACAAAAACTTAGATCTATCTTCCAACAACACTTGGCATGCCACATTGTCAATTCACGCATATGATTAGTTTCTATTAATAATACAAACTTTGAGCTCATATGTTTCAAAGAAGAGTGTTAAGCTAAGAGAATAAATTCTCCGCCACCACATATATATCATCAATAGCAACTAATCGGTTATGTTATAAAATACAACGTCAAACAAACAATCCATTTACAAGTTCATTCTGGGTCTGAACGAAACGAAGGCACCTTATTCCTCGTCCAATTAAGGAAAGAGACCCTTGCATATCCGGATAATCAACAAGTACGTCTGGTCCACTGCCACTATAACCCTTTCAAGGAAGCTACCATTATACAGGGCATCAACAAGCAGTCCATTCGATGTGAAGATTTTCAGTCTTCCCTCTTCTTCAAAGTTTATGACTCTTAATCGTCGTATGATTATTCAAAATGGTTAAACCCAATCTTTTCGAATAATTAGCATCAAAACGAAAATCCTTATTGGATTGTTAACCCCACCAATTAAGTATCCTTTAATTGGTATCATTCATAAGATTTACAATCTCAGTCTCCAACTTGATTAAGTTATTTGGCTTCCCAAAAATCATCTTTTAACCTTATAAAAAGATTTACCGTTAATGATATTTTCGTTAACATAGGAAATAGATCTTAGGATGTGGACCTAATGGAGGTAGGGGATTATTTAGTTACCACAAGCTTAACTTAGTTCACCATTACCTAGATATCAAGCTCTTGAGCATGAAGATTAGTTAATATTCCCTCAAGGGGTGAGTATCATGCTTACGAAACTCAACAACCAAAAGTTACCTTGGGATAAGGTTTCCCTCAGATCAACACAAGTTAGGAAGCTAAACGACTTGAAGAAGGGTATTTATGTAATCTAGGAGAAAGGTTAAGGCTTGCGTATGAGACATTTGTTGTAGAGAAAGCATAAGGTGATAAGTGAAAGAAGTAGAAAGGAAAATTACAGAAATTATGCTAAGTATCAATTCACTTTTTATTTCTCATTGATTTGAGTACATAATTGTTTACAAAGGAAATCCCTAAATTGATTTATAAATTAGGGTTTTATCTATATGAAATGAGTACAAGATTGAGGAATTACAAAAAGTCCTCCAAAATGTGATCCTTGGGGTCTTATTTATAGACAAATCGGGACCCTTTTTGTCCTTGACTCGGCAGATGCTCCTTTCAAATGCGATAGCATAGTGTCGGTCGCTTCACCCTTTCGGTTCTGGTTGTCTGAGTTTCGGTCACCTTTCTTTCTTTTCGATGTAATTACTGAATCCAATTTGGATTTCAGAATGTTGATTTTTGCTTTCGGAGCTTAATTTTGATGTTGCTTTTCATATGTATCGCTACCAAGTCCATTGGTTTAGATAACTTCCGGAACAACTCTAGATCTTCAACCACAAGCTCTGGTTTCGACTTCGAGCTTTTATAGCATTATTCCTGTGCTTTCATTTCTTGTGACTTCAGAATTGTTATCTCTTTTGGTATCGACACTAAGCAAGCTAGTGTAGATAGCTTCTTCTCTTATATGCTTCGGTTCACTTTTGGTAAGTCTTTGGAGTTGGTTCTGATCTTGCAACATCATGCTTTCGGTGTATTCCCTAGTGGCTTTCAAAGCTGTTTCTCGGTGATCGACAAGCTTTGACTCCAATAACTAGCTTTCAGAATGTTTTCCTTGTGTTCCTACTTCTAATGACCTTGGCAGCTTTATCTCCTTCTGTATCGACACTAAGTTAATTAGTGCTGATAGCCCTTCGTCTCATTCTTCCTGGCTTGGTGCTTCCTCTCGGGTTTCCGGTCATAAGCCTTCATCCTTTATTCCTTATCTACTTCTGACTTTAAGTGAATTTCCTTCAGAGTTGAGTTCATGTTAGTTCCTTTCGCCATTGCCATTTCTTTTCCACTACCTCCTTTCGTATTGGTACCTAGCCTTTCTCCCTTATGTTGGTGTCGATGGCCTATTGACAAAATCGCCTCTTTTATGCTTTCGGGTTTAGCCTGATGTTGGCTTCATGCTTCCTGATCATTCTTTTAAGCGGGTTTCGATCCGATACCCCTTCACCGATAGCCAGTTCCGGTACTGGATTTGGTAGTAACATTTTACTTAAGAGTTCGATTTGATTTACAGATTAAAATTCATATTTCAAAACATTTCACGAAATTTATTGTAAAAGCCTTACAGAAATGCTGAATTCCACTTAATCGATTTTACCATTTAAAACCATTTACAATTTGTTTAAACCTTTTTCAAATCATTTATAATAAATTTTCCTTATTTTTATTTATATAAAAATAGTCCATATTTACTATTTTCAATTACAGGTGATTATAGGTTCTAGCGCTTTTTTTATTTACTTTCGATTTAAATATTTCTCACAAATTTACTGTTGGATTTCAAAACTTCTCTTATCATATGAAATATAATTTCATTACGAACCCAACGGTTCCAGTTTCAGGAAAATCCGACGGTCGGATCTCCTAGTACATCTGTTTAAAGTTACAGATCGAAGTTCACGAAATATCATTGCGCGACGTGTTCTATTCTGGCCATAATTTGATGTATAATACTAAATACATCAAGCAACTTCAAAAACATTTTATTTATTATAAAAAAAATATATAATAATTTTCAAAAGCTATATTTTAATTTTCCAACTTCAAAATTAATTATTTCAATATTCAAGTATTATAACAATATTTAAATGATTAAAATAGTATTATTTTTCAAACTTCTTTATTTTTAATCCAAATTCGTCTGACATTTGTTATAAAAATAAATAAGAAAGTTTTGTAAAGGAAGTCTTTATAAAATGTTCCCCAAGATACCCTAACTGGACTTCACTTTTCAGGTTATTAATTATTTTAAAAACAAAACTTGAATGGGTCATAACTATATGAAAATAACTTCATATCAGTTTGTTCCACTTATGAATATTTATCGTATTAATATAGACTTTGTGTCCATTAAAAATCAATTGTCGTATCGAAACTTTTATTTATTTTAATCTATTTTTATTTTTATGCTTTTTGAAACTAGGTAAACATTTTATTAGGCAAATAACCCAAATCGAAATGATTACATCGTCAGCCCAGAACAATTGAAAAGCCCACGTATCAAACAAAACAAAATAAAAGCTAAATCCAATTCGCAGACAAATACGTTAAGTTTAACTAGAACATTGCCAAGGTAGCCAAGCCCTTCATCTTCCTTTATCTTCATCCAGAATTATGGCGGCTCAAATTGCATGCTAGTTCCGTGAGTTTGTCCCAACACATCCAGTAGATCTGAACCTATCACTTTGGCGTTTGATGATTCCGAGATATCGGTAAGCCTACTTCCTCTGATTCTTCGTTTTCTAAGACTTATTTCAATAAGAGAAAATCGACTAACTATCTTCGTCGTGTTCTTTCTTCCTTTCAAAATTCGTGCATTTCTCTCCCTCCAAATTACTGCTACAGCATATGCCAAGGAGACCTTATTAAATTTGGCTATCAAACGTTCGTGATTTGGATTCCTATTTAGGTATGTTGTAATTTCTCATAAATCAAAGTTTTGATTCTCCGTGTCAATTACGGCTTTACAATTTCTAGCAACATCAGTAGAAAATTGTCATGCAAAGGAAAGATTTCCACGCTGTAATTTCTCACAAATCAAAGTTTTGATTCTTTGTCTCGTTAAATCATTTTATTTGATGGAGACTTAACCAATAGACCAGTAATCTCATCTACTGGACATTTTTAGCCAGTGTATCACATAACACCATATCAACCATCAAATAACATCCAATCCACATATATAGTGGAATTCACCGTATAAGCCTTAAGTCAATAACGCTTATATGGGTTTTTCAATCAACAAATTAACCACAAAATTAATCAATGGATATATATCAACCAATTATCATCCCAATACCCAAGTGGGATTCACACATAAAAAATCATTAATTAGTAAATTTTTGAATTACTTTCTCAAAACTAATTAGGGTTCAAACTTTTCAAAATCAACGTTGTTCGTGTTTAAATGTCACATATACACATCAATTAAAAATGATATTTTTTTTATCATATTAATCATCACTAAACATCACACTAAACTTTTATAATCATCCAACAACTATCATATACTTCAAACTAATTAACTAACGAACAGTTAGTTCTAACTATCCCTTTTTGTGTTTTGGTTTCTCACCGTAGGTTCCACTCTATCATACTTTCAAATGAAATGAAGGCGGACATTCTCATATGACTCCGACACTCTTATAATGTCAATAAAGATTTCCTGGAGCTAACTAGACATAGCTTTGAGGTTATTTGGGTTTGTAAAGTCGATGGATGCATAAACGGTCATAGATCTGGGTATATAGAACAAACGGGAGGGGGTATGGGGTCTAAGAGGGTCCGATCAAGGGGTAGGGTCCACGGTAGGGGATGTGAAAGGGGGAAGCAGGTGGTTGGGACCTTGCGTGGGGTTTATAGGGTAGGGGGAGTGTAGATCTAGATTTTATTAAGGGGTCAACTGTAATTTAGGGCTAAAAGAGGGATTTTTGGAAGTTTAAGAGGGAGGGGAGGTCACGGAAATGAAGAGAAGAGGTCACAGAAAGGGGAATAGAGGTCATGAGTGGCAATGCAGGTGAGGAGGGAGGTGGGTGAGGGGCGGTGCAGGTCAGTTGAGGGGAGAAGGAGGTGCGGCCATGGCAAGGAAACTTGGAGGAAGAAGGAGACTTAAGAGGAAAATGAAAAAGAAAGAGAAGAAAGAAAAGGATGAGTTTTAATAAAAAGGCATTCACATGGATCAACGCGGTGTCAAGGAGAGATGGAATAAGAAGAAATTTTTTTAGAGCCTTGGTTGGATGACACCTCATTTGGTGTTAATGGACTTAAAGGCTTATAATGCGTTGAATGTGTTTTAGTTCAACATCGCTTCTTTTACTCGTGTGATCGAACGATAAACCCATTTATCACGAAATTTTGAATTTGAAAATAAATCATAATTATGGATCTAATGAATAGATCTCATCAAATTTGGAGTTCATTTGACCATTTGTTTTATTTATTTTTATTGAGTTTTCGCTTAGTTTCGACGGGTTGACCCAACATGCGTTTATTTTTTGCACGCTCATATATTAACTCCAAAAATTATGAAATTTGGAATCTTACCATTTCTCGATGTTCCAGATCCGATAAAATTGGTTTTGTCGAGTTCTGAGATCATTTGAAAAATGTTTCTTTATCAGCTATTGAATTAGCTTTAAATCATCGAATTTTTAAAGTTGACTATAAATCCTTATAAAATTAATTTAAAAATAAATTTTAAGTTGGTTTCAAAATTCCAGGTCATTTAATCAACCCTACTTAAAAGAATTTCATCCGCTAAATTGGATGAAAGTAAAGCTGAAAATGGAAATGATGTAATAAAAATAAGTTTTCCTCTCAAAAGAGCTATTCAGAGATATCCACTCTACACTTGGGATAAGCCTTTTTAATGTCGTATTCTATTTCCCATGTACATTCTCTTGGATCTCTGCTCCAATGCACTTTGACAAGCTTAATCTTCTTATTTCGCAGTTCCCTTATTTCTCTGCCAATTATCTTTATAGGCTCTCCATGAACTGCCAAACTTGGGGGGTTTTCATGTCTTCTTATGCCTCTTCCTCAAAAATTAAATCAGGATCATGCACATATTTCCGAAGATGAGAAATGTGGAAAACATTATGCATCTCCGGTATTCAGTCTAGTAACTGGATCCATAAGCTACGGTTCCAACTTTTTCAATATCGGGAATGGACCAATATAATTGGGTGATAACTTCCCCGTTTTCCCGAATCAGAGAACTCCTCTCAATGGAGAAATTTTTAAAAATACTTGGTCAGCAACAATAAATTCCAAATCTCTTTTTCTAGAATCAACGTAACCTTTCTGTTAGCTTTGAGCTGCCTTTAACCTCTACTTAATGAGTCCCACTTAGTCCGTTGCTTCGCGGATTTTGTCTGAACCCAATACAAGTCGATTCCTAGGTTCTATCCAACATTTAGGAGATTTACAAGGTCGACCCTACAACGCTTCTAATGCTGACATTTTCAGACTTGCTTGGAAGCTGCTGTTATAAGATAACTCTAAAAGATGCAAGCGATCTTCCCATAGTCCTACGAAATCAAGGATACAGGCTTGCAATAAATCTTCCAAAACTCTATTCACTCTTTCAGTCTATCCATCTGTTTGAGAGTGATAGGTGGTGCTAAGATTCAACTTTGTCAGCAACTCCGACTGAAATGCCTCCCAGAACTTACTGGTGAAGATCAGATCTCGATCACTAACAATGCTATTGGGTACACCATGCAGTCGAACAAATTACTTCACATATAACTGAGCAAGGCTTTCAGCTGTTCTATTTGCTCTTACTGGAAGAAAATGGGCACTATTCGTCAAATGATCAACTATAACCCAGATGCTTTCATTACCTTTCTTGGTTTAAGGTAAACCATTAGTGAAATCTATTGATATCTGGTCAAACTTCCATTCTGGAATCTCTAGCAGTTGAAGTAATCCAACGACCTTCTGCTGATCACTTTGACTTGTTGGAAAGTTGGACACTAGCTAACGTAAATCAATATATCTCACTTCATGGACTTCCACCCGAATGTGCGCTTCAAATTTCGATACATCTTATGTACTCTTGGAAGGATGCTTAATTTGGACTTATGACACTCATCTAGTACTTCTCTTTTGAGTTCCGAAATATCTAAAACAAAAATCCGTCCTTTCAATCTTTATCTATCTGGAAGTTCGAGACTTCACCCTCTTGAATTCTTCTGCTGATTTTTTGAATTAATTCATCATCTTTATGTAAGGCAAAAATCTTCTCTACCGATAAGGATGTTACAATCAAATTGGCAACAGTAGCGTTCTTTCTACTTAGTGCATCTGCTACAACATTGGCTTTACAAGGAGTATACAAAATATCTAGATCATATGCTGCCAAAAACTCCAACCAACGTTGTTGTCTCATGTTCAAATCCGTCTAGATAAAGAGATAGTTTAACGAATTATGATCAGTATATAGCTCAAACTTCTCACCTAGCAGGAGGTGTCTCCAAATCTTTAAGGCAAATACTATATATAGCTAGCAACTCCAAGTCATGAGTGGCATTCCTTTTCTCATACGGCTTCAATTCTTGACTTACATAAGCAATTACTTTATCTCTTTACATCAATACTGCACCAACTCTTTCTCTAGAAGCATCAATATAGACAGTCAAATCTTGATTACCGTCTATAATTGTTAACACCAGGGCAGTAATTAGTCTTTCCTTCAATTCTTTAAATGCTTCTTCACATTTTGGAGTCCAAATAAACTTGGTATGCTTCTTGGTCAGCTTTTTCAAAGGGCAAGACAACCTTGAAAAATCCTTTATGAAATTCCTATAGTAACTAGCCAATCCAAGAAAAATTTTGACTTCAGTAGGGGTCCTTGGTTGCTTCTAGTCCTGGATGGTAGTGATCTTACTTGGATAGACTAAGATTCCTTCCTTCGATACCACATGCCCAAAAAACTTCACTTCTTCTTTCCAGAACTGGTATTTGGAAAACTTGGCCTTCAATATGTTTCTTCTTAGAATCTCCAACACTTGTTCCAATTGCTTTGCATGCTCTTACTTTGTCTTAGAAAAGATAAGAATATCACCAATAAAGACCAGCATGAAATTGTTCAACGTCTCTCGGAGCACCTGATTCATCAAGTCCACAAAGTAAGCAGGTGCGTTGCATAACCCAAAGGGTACCACTAACCATTCATAAAATAAGCCTGGCTTCCAAAAGCAGTTAAAGTAACAGATTCTTCTGCAATTCTTAACTGATGAAAACCTGTAGCTAGGTCCATCTTCGAGAGCACTCAAGCTCCATTAATGCGATCTAGCAAATTATCAATGAGGGGAAGCAAGTACTTATTCTTAAGAGTTCGCTTGTTGAGGTCTTGATAGTCAGCACATAATCTGAGGGTTTTGTCAGACTTTGGAACAAATATCACCGCTATACCACGGCTTGAAAAACTAGGATAAGACCTTTCCACAAAAGTTGTTGAATTTGATAGCTTAGTTCTTCTTTCTCCTTTATCGACATTCTCCAAGTTGGATGTAGAACTGGCCTCGCATTCGGAACCAAATCAATCATGAAGTCAATATCTCTTCGTGGAGGAAGACTCTTTACTTCTTCAAACATGACCACATAATCCTTAACAACTGTGATAGATTCTTGGGGAGTAGGGAAAACGTCGAGATTGGACCAAATTCATTCCTATCGAATTTTGGGACTTTGCATGGTATTTCCATAAATTCCCAATTTGGGTTCTCACACTAACGATTCTTTCTGCACACCTAACATCAACTTTCTACTTGACCAACCAATCCACCCAAAGTATAATATCAAACTCAGTGAAATCCGTGACAATCTAATTGAAAGGAAACTGATAATAGGAATACGATATAAGCACTCTACGGAGATAGTAAAGGTCGATGGGCCTTCTATTAGATTTCCAACGCAAATGGGTTTTTCAAGATATACAAGTTCTAAATTTAGTTTCTGAACCAACTTACTTGAAATTAAACTACGCGGTGGACTCATATCAAATAATACTTTAACTGGAATATCTTTAATGGTAAGCGTACCTTCTAAAACATTTGCCTTCCCCTACCAGCAGAAGTTGTTGGAGCATCTTCTACGTAGTAAATATGAGCTACCTCAGTCTTCTTCAATAGTGGTCAATTTGGTTTTATGTGGTCCTTTTTGTGGCATTGTAGCATTCCATGTTTTCATGAAACTTCTTCAGCTTCTTTGGCGATTTATAATTCTATGACAGATGTCCTTGTTTATTACAGTTAAAGCATGTGATAGTCTTTAATCACTCTTCCTCGGATCCTTTCCCGTTCTTTTTAGATTTATCCTCTTCGCTAATCATCTCAGGCTTCTTACCTCCAAACTTTCTCTTCTAGCCAGAATTGCATTTCTCCTTATCTTCCAAAGCGTTCTGTTTATCCACAGATTCATAGCGGCATGCCATTTCCACCATCTCAGCAAATGGAAGCCTCACATAAGTAGTTTGTAACGTCCCATATTTTTAGGTACAATAATTGATTAATTAAATTATTTAAAAAGTGACTTAGAGATTTAAATGGTTATTTAATTAAATAATATTGAATATTTGATTGATATAAATAATAGAATAATATATTTAATTCTGAAATAGTCAAAAATAGTAGATTTCACAATATTGTGTGAATTAGATTGTTTATAATATTTAATTCAGTTTAGAGTTGAATTATGATAACAAATTTATTTATAAATGTCCGTTGAATGTATAATTTATATTATTATAATCGAGCTTAAAATGGCACGATAGTTCGTAATTTGGCAGTTCAAACTTTAAATGAATATACAGAATCTGTTTTAAGCCGGATTTTTGTGAAACAAGAAACATTCAGAGCTGGTGAAGTATATTTATCTAATGGAAAAGAAAAATCGAGATTTTGTTGTGTAGATTGTGAGTTGTGTCCAAATCAAATTTTCGAAAAGTCTCTATGGAATTCCTTTATAATTTATAATGATTTATTTATATTATAAATGGATTTTTAATATAAATTGAATATTGATTTAATCTGGATTTGAAATGTCGAGTTATAAATTTAGATAGGAAAATTTTGGAGCTGTATGATATTCTATGTGAATATATACGATAATAATTATTTATTTATATTTAATTTAATTATTTTTACATATATTAATATTTAAATGGGCTTACTTTGAGTTGTAAAAATAGCCGTTTTTGCAAACGAACTCCGTTTTCGACAAAACTAATTTTGTTGGATCCGGAATATTAAATTGCTGCTAGATTTTAATTTTCGTGATTTTTGGAGTCAGTATGTGGCCTTACGGGATTTTAATGTGAAAAAAAAATCAATAATTTGACTTTCAAAATACGCTGTGTGAGCAAACGGATTCGGAATTCGACGAAACAAGTTTCGTTGGGACCGTGGTGTCAAACTGTAGCTACATGCCCATTTTCATGATTTTTGGATATGGTGTGTGATCAAATGAATTTTTAATGATAAAATCAAGCAGTAGTTCAATAAAAATAAATTAAATAATCAATTAAAAAATATTATACCTTTTCTATAAATACCCTAGGATATTTCTAACCCTAATATTTTCATTGAGCGGTCTACAGAATTTTCTGCCGCATCATTCCTCCAAGAAAACCTAAATCGTGAAGTTTAAAAATCCATACAAAATCAAACAAAAATCCTTAAATAACCAAATTAGTATTTTTAGATTCACAAGATCATTCTCTTCGATCTGGTATGAATATTATAGAGTTCGACGTCTTTGGTTCTTGCTAAAAATCGTTCAGCGTGAGTATAAGGGTGCCAGGGTTTATATTATCGAGAGATCGAAGCATTAATTCTTGAAATGGGTTATGGTTTTGGTTTTGTGGAGTGATTTGAGACTTGTAAAAAAAATTGGTGGAAATTGAGATCGAAACAGTTCGCGGGTTTTACTGTAGGGCGTGGTATAAGGTTCATGACAAATTCCGATGTGGGGGTGTGGTTCTATTGTGAATGGTATGAGGAGGAAGAGGACATGAAGAAAGACTTTTTGGTGATTTTTGTTTGATTTTAAATGTCAGAGGGAAGGTGCGGCTTGGGGGTGGAAGTTGGGAAATGGTTGTTGGTTTTGGAGCAGCGAGATTTTCTTTGATTGGGGAAGAAGGGTCCGGTTCTTAACGGGTGTAAAGAGAATGGGTCGGAGTTTGAAAATAATGAGGCCCCATTAGATTTTAAATAATTATAAATTGCATATATAAATTGTATATTAACTTAGAAAATGTATAACTATTTCATATGTGATCAGAACTCAGCGAAACAATATCCGTTGGGTCGTATGGACGAGGACTACACAACGGAACTGACTGGGAGTGAATTGGAGCTCATTACAATTTATAGCAAAATAAATTGTCTGGTCTGAATCAAATCGATGATCGCTTACCGTTATTTAACGATGACCGACCAATGTGAGTAAACTCACTAAACCTGCCAGTTTATATTTTTATAAATATAATCTAGTATTGATAAATGATGATTGATTGCTGTGTGATGATTGTTTTGTTGAATTACAGATGTAGTGGTTGAAATTATAGATAACGATATATATATATATATATATATATATATATCGTTAATCAAATATTGATTCTGTTTATCAGAATTTTTCATATTGAATTGAAATCGATGTTATTTATATTGTTTAACATCTGTGGATGCAGGGAAACAGGTTGGAGGGATCCAACTGGATTCCTCAATATTTATAATACTATTTGTTTTCATATATTGTGATATATGATGTGATATAAAACCTGTGATTGATTATGATGACACTGGTCTGTTTAATTGGTATTTTAAATACCATAAGAAATACTGGAATGTAAAAAGGGAATTTTCAAAGTGTATTGTGAAAACAAAATATTTATTGGAAATAAATATGATATCTTAAATGAAATATTTATAGGAAATAAATATGATATTTTAAATGAAATATTTATAGGAAATAAATAGGATTGTACATGAAATAATTATAGGAATTATAAAAGGAATATTTATTTGGAAAGTAAATAGAATTATAAAAGGAAATATTTGGAAAATGAATAGAATTTTATATAAAGAGAATTTTACATTAGGAAGGTTTAGACCTATGCTTCACACACGGGTGTAGCATGATATTGATTTAAAGTAAATATTTAATAGAAATATGTTTTAGCAGATAAATCTAGGAGAATAATTTATAAACGATGTTTATAAATTAAGGAAATATTTATCATTTGATAAATTGAATATATATTTTGAATTTATTTAGAGAAGTAAAATTGGCTTTAACACCGATAATTGAAATGGAATGTGAACGTAGTAGTTATAAAGGAAATTTGCAATGAGATTATAAATGTTGGAAATGAAACAAGATTTGTATGAATAATTCTGCAAATAAAAATCTAAATAGAATTTGTGTTTGAGATATTGTCTTTAAATATGAAATCAAACTGTTTTGATTATATAAATTAATATTATTCACATTATATGTGAAAAATTAGATTAAAGTAAATATTTTGCAAATAAAATATTATAAAGGAATTTGGAATTTGAATTAGGAATTTAAATGGAATTACTGAAATTAGAAACTGACTGGAAATTAGTTGAGTTGAATGGCTTTCTAGGTATCGATCTGATGTTGGTTTCGGCAATCGGGGTTTATACTTGGGAAGTTGTTCTCTTACTACTTTATAGTTAGAGATTGATAGAGGTGGGAAGATATTGATGCGTGGATTAGAAATGGAAACATTTTCCAAAGTTAATAATGTATATTTTCTAATTTTAGAAAATAAGGAATTTATGAATATATGGAAATGACAAATGGGAAATTGGGAAATGAAATGATGATTGATCGGTCAGATTTCCATTTGGGAGTATAACCATTGTTTGTACACATGTTTTCCTTTGATAATTAAATAAACAACTATCAAAGTTTTGACCATTTCCATTGCCAATACGGAGAGACCGGGATCATATTTATTATCTGAAAACCACTTCGTATGGGCATTATCGTTTCGAATCAAATATATCGAAGACAAGTGAAGACAGAGTTTATGCAAGGTTTATTCTGGCGATCCTAGGTAGAAATTGCCTAAGATGGATTTACATAATAATTCCTTCGGATTGTCCAGTCCCAAGACAACTTGAATGGACGAATGTATGATATAATATATCCGGTAGATCACGTTAGTTGATCATTTCAAACATATTTACGTTGGTGGCGGGGAATTCGTTTCTCTTAGCTGTATGCCCGTGGTATTTTTGGAGAAATCAATTTGTGATTTGGCAGGTATGACGATGTGACATTCAAAGGAAATAAAGATGTGATTTGTATAACGATACGTTGTTACCTCAAGCCTCATCAACCAAGAAATGACAGAAATCGGGCAGGTTGTATGGCTAAGTGGGTCGCACCCAATCAGGGTATATTGTCACCATCTAGAGAATATTCATATTTGTTACTTCTTTCAATTATGTATCTCCCAGGAATGATTATGCTGGTATACCAACCATAATGTGACAATATATTCTGAACATTTAAGAGAAATGAATGACTGGTCATATGTGGCCGAGTTACAAGATGTTCTTGTTGAACTCCAGTGTATCGCTTCTAGAGTACACTGATTGGAAGATGGTTCCATACCATGTCATAGTTGGAAATCCATTATCCAATAAGAGTCGGCGGTTTTTGATTGTATATTATATATGTAGAACGTGAGATGGAAGCGTTCTACTAGATTGCTATCTACTTGATTTAGACATTATTATAATATTAGAATATATTGATCTTAACAAATATTTTGGGTTATCGTAAGATAAAAACCATTCGTATTTATGTGTGGATCGG
Organism: Allium sativum; assembly: GCA_030737875.1. Lineage (NCBI taxonomy): Eukaryota > Viridiplantae > Streptophyta > Magnoliopsida > Asparagales > Amaryllidaceae > Allium > Allium sativum. The sequence continues at coordinate 316,818,424 of CM060918.1, forward strand.
TCTTACGATTATCATTGCTTTTGAAAAGGATTTGAAAAAGTTAAACCAAGTGTTTGGAGTTTACTCACACCAGTCACATGACTGACCCAGAGTTTATTTTGTTTTGTTTTCCCTAAACTCTTGGGTGCCCAATTTTGTATTGGCAGTCAAGTAGTCGGGATTTTACAGATACTTGGAGAGCTGGAGTAGGAGGCTTCAGGATTATATAGCTACTGTTATTTCCGCTGTGTTGTAATTGTTGTACTATGATAATAGTATTGTATACCGATACTGTATTATTCCAAAGTTATGTTATATAATATATTTTATTCGTTCTACTGTGAGATTCGTGTTAATTTGATGTTGTGTAGTTGTGTTCTTATTCTTCTTCTATTCTAATTTTCTATCTTATCTATTCTCACCCTCTAACTTTTTTCGATTGACGTTCTGGTATTTTCGATTCTTGGATACTCGACATTGTGTTGTATGTCGATTACCGAGGTCGCAAATCCCTCGGGACGTTACATAGTTACTCTTATTCTGTACCTTCTTTGAAGACCATCAATTAATCTTTGATTCTTCTTAACTTGTGCTTGAATTAACACTGGATCGAAGCGGGAAAGTTCATTGAGTTTGCTCAGATACTCCTGAATGGTCACATTTCCTTGTTTCAAATTGGAGAACCCATAATATAGACACTCTACTGCTTCTTAGGGGACGAACCTTTCTTCAAAAATTTCTTCAAATCTATTCCAAGTGATATTTCCTCTTGGATTCCCCATTGTAATTGTTTCCCACCAAATCAGGGCTTCATCTTTGAGTAACCACGATGCCAAGAATCTCTTCTGATCTCCATTCAATCTTAAGCCTTCAGAAATTCTTTCACAAGAACGCGTCTATGCTTATGCTTTAATAATGGATTCTTTACCCAAGAATGGTACCCCACCCGGATTCTTGAATTTCTTGGCTAGAACTTCTAGATTTGGTTCTAGCAGTGAGGGTACAACTGGCTCATTTGCAACTCCTATAGGGATAAGTAGGTAAACTTTATCTTGAACATTACCCCTTCCTCTACCTCTTCTGCCTTTGCCACTTATTTTCTACTATATTTGCAAATAGCAAGTAAAGAGTCAGGCAAACAGAAAAGATATCTTAAGGAAATTGCAAGAGCATAAACACATATATAAATAGAAATGTGTTTGTTGGGGGTGTGTTATTCTGTTGTATTCATTTTAGGGTATTTCTAACCCTATTTCTAATGGGTCACTCATCCTAGAATACTACTGATTCAATCTCTGATAATTTATTTTATATGATGTACTCTATAACTAGGGTTAACCCTCAGCTTTGATACCAAATGTGACAACCTATTCTCCCGATCCCCAAAAGAAAAAAATAGTCATCGGAATATAACACATTAATCATAACAACGGAACATAGAACATAGCATTACAACATATAACGTACATCAATTACGTTAGAGGATAATATCAGAGTTTACAACATCACAGGATCTAATATTACATAATAGTATTTAGATAACAAATAAGTACACAACAGAATAAAAGATAATCAACATATTAGTGTCTTGAAGAGTCCAAAAGAAACATTAAAATCCTACTCCAACTCAATGTCCCAAACAAGCTTCCATATCTCCCGTACACATCTAAAAGAAACTAAGCTAACAACCGGATACTAGGCTACCTGATAATATCAGAATAAAAGATAATCAACATATTAGTGTCTTGAAGAGTCCAAAAGAAACATTAAAATCCTACTCCAACTCAAAGTCCCAAACAAGCTTCCATATCTCCCGTACACATCTAAAAGAAACTAAGCTAACAACCGGATACTAGGCTACCTGTGTAAGAATATGGGCACCCGAGTTTGCAAGGTAAAAAAACTACTAGTCAGTCATAGGACTAGCATGAGAAACCTTGTAGTTATTCTTAACTTATTCTAAAGTAAGGCATATCACGGGACCACGCCGTATAATACGGAACGAGTTTCCTCCACATGAATGCCAGTGCACAAAATCACGTAATCCTTTTTGAAAAATGAAGCCATTATAAGATTCAAGTCCCATTACCCAATGCAAGCGCAAACCGTAGGATATAGTTTTATCTTATAATGGCTAAGCATGCTTGATACGAGAAAATCATTTGATATTATTATTAGTGTCTAAGTGTTGAAAACAATTTCAAAAATAAATGTAATAATCTTAGACGGCATAATACCCCATCTTATTATATCGCCGTCTAGGTTGACAATTGAAAACGAAAAACTCATACTGGAAATTGGATTCCATCATGAACCAAGGAAAAGGATCTTCCTTATCCGACTTCTGAACATCTCTAGCAAAATGTTTTGAAGATCACAACATGTGTCCCTTGATCGGCAGAGCCGGCCCACCAATTCCCTGTGAGTTAGACAATTACATGAACATAACATTCCTCATCGTATTTGATTGTCGTGCTGGTCGTATTTGATCATCATCCGAGGTGCCACAATTCCAACATCCACATAAGTAAATTGCCTGAGCTCCATACCACGGAATCACTTTTAGCTAGAAGAAAACGTATTTACTTACTCTGTTGTCTTTCATCTTGTTTTCGGTTCATTCTGGGGTGTGAGGCCCACCAATCAACATACAACAAAGCTCTGCTTTTCAACAAAATCTTTGATCTATCTACCAGTAGCACTTGCCATGCCACATTGTCATTTCACATATATTACTAGTTTATATTAATAATACAACCTTTGAGCTCATATGTCTCAAAGAAGAGTGTTAAAACAAGAGAATAAATTCTTCGCTACCACAGATATATCGTCAATAGCAACTAACTGGTTATGTTATGAAATAGAGTATCAAACATACAATCCATTTACTAGTTCATTCTGGGTCTGAACGAAACCGAATGCACCATATATCTTGTCCAATTAAATAGAGAGGCCCTTGCATATCCGAATAATCAACTAGTACGTCAAGACCACTGCCACCATAACCCTTTTAAGGAAGATACCCTTATTTAGGGAATCAGCCAGCAGTCCAATCGATGTGAAGATTCACGGTCTTCTGCCTTCTTCAATATCTTCGATTTTTAATCATCTTAAAATTATTCAAAATGGGTTAAACCCTGACTTTTCAAATAATTAGCATCAAAACAAAAATCCTTATTGGATTATCAACCTACCAATTAAGTCTCCTTTAATTGGTATCATTCGTAAGATTTAAAATCTTATTCTCCAACTTGATTAAGTTATTTAGCTTCCCCAAAATCATCTTTTAACCTTATAAAAAAGATTACTTAAGAATTTGATTTGATTTACGAATTAAAATTCATATTTCAAAACATTTCACAAAACTTACTAAAAAAGCCTTTATAGAAAATAGCCAAATTCCACTTGACCAATTTTACCATTCAAAACCATTTATAATTGGTTTAAACCTTTTTCAAATCATTTTTAATAATTTATAATGATTTTTTCCTATTTGCATTTATATAAAAATAGTCCATATTAACAATTTTCAATTACAAGCCATTATAGGTTTTATCGCTATTTTTATTTAAGTTTGATTTGAACATTTCTCACAAATTAACCATTGAATTTCAAAACTTTTCTTATCATTTGGAAGATCTTTTCATTATGAACCCAACGGTTCCATTTTCGAGAAAATCCAATGATCGTATCTCCTGGTACATCGATTTAAAGTTACAGGTCGAAGTTCGTGCACTACCACAGCGCAACAAGTTTTATTCTGACCATAATTTGACGTATAATATAAAATTCACCGAACGGCTTCAAAAATATTTTATTTATTATATAAAATATATTTAATAAATTTCAAAAACTATATTTTAATTTTCCAACTTCAAAATCAATTATTTCAATATTTTAGTATTATAATAATATTTAAATGATTAAAATAATATTATTTTTCAAACTTCGTTACTTTTAATCCAAATTCGTCCGACGTTTGTTATAGAAATAAATAAGAAAGTTTTGTAAAGGAAGTCTTTAAAAAATGTTCCTTAGATACCCTAACAGGACTTCACTTTTCAGGTTACTATTCACTTTAAAAATAAACTTGAATGGGTTATAACTATATGAAAATGGCTTCAAATCAGATTGTTCCAGTCATGAATACTCATCTATTAGTGTAAACTTTATGTCCATCAAAAATCTTACTTCATATTCGAACTTTTATTTTTAACATATTATTATATCATTAAAATATTCATTTAATCATTTTATTTTATGGAGATTTAACCAATGGACACATAATCACATCTACTGGTCAAATTTAATTAGTGTATCACATAACATTGTATCAACCATTAAATAACATACAATCCACAAATATAGAAGAATTCACCATATAAGCCTTAAATCAATTACGCTTATATGTGTTTGTGAATCAACAGATTAACCGCAAACTTAATTAATGGATATATATTAATTAATTATCATCCCAATACCGAAGTGGGTTTACATAAACATTTATTAACTAGTAAATTTATGAATTACTTTCTTAGGACCAACTAAGGTTCAAACTGCTTTTAAATCAACATTGTTTGTGTTCAAATGTCACATATCCCAACCAATCAAACATATATCAATTAAAAATGATATTTTTGTCATACTGATCATCATTAAACATCATAATAAACTTGTATAACCATTTAATAACTATCATCTAATTCAGACTAATTAACTAACAAACAGTTAGTTCTAACTAGCACTTTTTTAGTTTTGGTTTCTCGCCGTGGGTTCCACTCCATCACACTCTTAAATGTAATGAAAGCAGACAATCTCATACGACTTCGACACTCTTTTGATGTTAATAAAGATTTCTAGGAGCTAACTGGACTCAGTGTAACAACCCAGTTTCTGGACTAATTTTTTATTCTATAATATATAGATTATAACGATAATTAAATAAAATAAATATGATTTATATGTTTAGAAAAAATATCATGGGGGTTCCAAATGAATATATGTTGATGGTTCAAAATTCCATAATCAATGTATATTTGTATATATAACAAGTAATAAATATTTGATAGTTTTATTCATTTAGCTCATATGGATATATAATCACTTGAGTAAAATTTTATATTTATTTTACATAAAGGAAACAAGACGAATTCGAATTTATGACTTAAAAGTAGAAATAGGATTTATATAAGCAAAATTTTGATAAGAAATTGAGAAAACAAAAAAATTCTTATGTAAAATATTGGAATTTACTTTATGTAAAGGAAATACAAGTTTATATGATCATTCAATAGATTCATTAACTTGATATGTTGGTAAGGTTAAATTCATTCAAATTAAAATAATTATTTTATAAAATTATGTGTGTGTATGTATTAACTTGTTATATGTATATATATAAATATATATACATATATATATATATATATATATATATGTAGGCAAGTATATATTATTTTAGCACTTTCTGTTACACTTGCTTTTGAATTCATAAGAATATTAAGTTATCAAAAGCAACTAATGAATATAAATAAAGTAATGTGATATTACTTCACTCATAAACATAAAAGAATACCTGGACTATTAAATATAAGAGATACATTTATATAATAAGGAAAGAGGCTGATTTGCCTTGATGCCAAGACTGAAGACATTTAAAACATTTGTTGTATGTTTGATCTTGGTCATTAATAGTTGGATCTTTGCTTCATTGCTAAGTTTAATTGCATACGTATGTAGTACATACATGTGTACTTTTTGGCAGCTAAGGATATAGGCATCTATGAATTGATTTTTGAATGAAAACCAAGGATGGGATTGTCGACATATTAACTACACATACCTATGCAAAGGTGGCAGTAAGAACATGCTTGGCATGGCCGAATTGCTTAAGAACTAAGTTTTGTAAAAACATTTAGAGTATTGTTAAATCAAACCTCTCTTTCATACTACTCCACACACACCCATCCATATCAAACTGTAAAACATCCTAGTTTTTAAACCCATTTCAGCACATGAATTTGTACATTGTGTAGCCATGCTCATCTAGCTAGAAAGATTTAAATTTGAAAAGCCTTAACCAAACTTTATTTGACTTAATTCAAGACGATGCTGATTTCGTAGATTGATAGAGAGAATATTTTTGAATGAATTGATAGTTTCTTCTAGATTTTCAGTAAGATTACGGATAGGATACGCCATGGATTTGATGGGAAATGATTTAAGGAAAAAGGAGTAATGGAATAATGAAGTTTTCTGGAAGAAATGTTCTTAGATAAGGTCTCGAATTCGTTGGATTTTGAATGGACATGAGTAGTTATTTTAATTTTAAAATTTGAAAATATGTCTGTTATATGTCGACATACATGTTTTGTCATGTCAACAAAATATAATATGTTTTTTTTTTGAAAATTTTGAATACTTTTGAACTCTTGTAACATTAAAATATGTTTTATGTTTTTTTTAGAAACATAAAGACGACTTAATCAGAAATAAAACTCCGTTCATTACTTAATAGAAAGTAAATACATCCAATACTTTAAATACGAGATTTGAAAGCAAATACAAGGAAATATACAAAGATAGATTAAACCAGATGACCTAGTTTTTGGATGATGATGAGGAAGATGAAATTCCAAGCTTTCTTCCTATCTTGATCATGAAATTGGATATTTTGGAAAGCTTCTTTTGATTTTTGATGATTTTCACTTGATTTCGAATAATCTTGTCTTTGTGGTTACGCTTTAAGGTTGGATACTCAATGCTTTCCATAGAAGTCTCTTCTTCTTCGACTTCATTTTGTCTTGGGTCTTGTTCTTGTTGCAATCGAGCTTGTTTGGCCTCATATGTTTCATAAGGTTTGAAAGTAAGATGCCTTTGCATGAGATGAATGTTTGATGCGTCAAACACTTTTCTAGGGACAAATTATTCTCCGTGAAGATCAACTCCAAAGTATTTGAAAATGCGAGTGAGATAAACACCATAGTAGAGAGTGTTTTCTCTTGAAGATACATCTATGGGCTTAAATTCATTTAGAATCATATCGGCCCAATTTATAAGGTAATTACCCATAATGGCAAAGAGAGCCTTTTGGACTTTAAGAGTTGGATTGTTGTAGTTTGCGGAACGAGGAGTGATAGTATGTTGAAGGAGAAGGTTGACAAATCTTGTTTTTGGACGAAAGAAACGATTTTTGAAATCTATTGGAGAACCATCTTCAAAGATATCATGATAAGTTTTCATATCGGTTTCATCGATAACGAAATTTGAGAAATCCATGCCCTCACTTCTATAATTTAGAATTTCACCTAAAAGATCGGCATCAAGAACAATTTGAGTTCTCTTGACACTACTCTAAATTTGGTTTTCGTTGCCTTTATAAAATCCGCGATTGAGATTCGCATAGAACACCTTCACGAGTTTGGGATAACATACTTCGTCATTTTCACAAGAGTCAATTAGACTCAAGATTTCATTATGCTGGAGAAGAGAGGCGAGATCATAAGATGGAAAGTCGCTAAAGACGGCGAAAGCACCAGTGTTAACTTTAGCATTTGCTAAATAGTTACCATAGGTTTTGATGGCCTCTTTGTCATTGTAAGGATAACCTTTTATAGTTTTGGTTATCTTCAATTTCTGAGATGAACTTGAGGAAGCTATTGATATGATAATGTTGAATAGAATAGATATGAAGAATATTGTTTTGAGTTGTGAAAGAAAGGCAGAAAGGATGGATATATATTGAAAATGAATAGATATGAATTGAATGAATATGAATTGAATAGGCACAACTTTTCAGATTGAAAGGACACCTTTTCAGACCTTAGGAGTTGGTGAAAAGATTGGAGGGAAGTTTGAAAGTTTAAACTTTTGAAATTCAAAATTTAAATTTCAAAACTGTTGGATAAGTTGACATGTATATTTCTATATGTTGACATACAAGGCTTATTTCAAAAGGAAATTGGTTTTTCAAGTTTTGAATTAAATTATCGATTTATATTTCAGGTTTAACGATTTCTTAAAATACTTCTAATCCTAATGAACATACAAACAATTAATTTTATTAATTTATTGGTTATTTAATATTATATTATTATTTTGAATTTCAAATTTCAAAAATTTATTTCCTAAAGTTTTAAATTTAAATAAAAACAAACAAAGCAACCATTCAACCAAATAAAATGTTAGCATATATTTTATAATCAATGATAATTGAAATAAGGTTGTTGTCATCAAAACCCCATTCTCCAACAATGTACTAGTGAGTAAACTAAACCCCTAACAATTCTTTTATCAAAATTTATGGTATGATCTTAGCTGTTGTATTCATAAACATGCATTTGAACACCTAAATTATTATAGATTGTATGTAAGTACTAAGGTTTGAGGGTATAGGTCACAGTATGTTTTGGATATGCCTGGGTGTTTTAAAAACATAGTACATTATGTGTATATACTTAAATTATTGATTTATATATTCCTAAATGCATTTAAGTATGGGTAAACATATACTGATATGCGTACATGGTCACTATAAATAGCCAAGTGTATGTTCGGATTGTTTACATGCCTGGTAACATTTGAATACCTTAAAATGGTTTGAACAAATATGAGAAACAAATATATAAACAAGTAATGATGACAAGTAGTAACAACTTAAATATCTTTACTATTTTGTTTAAATGGATTCAAACCATTTGTAGGTTGAAATGTGACCATTATTTGGAATTCTAATACTGTTGATATTTAGAAGTTAAATCTTTGAAACTGATAATTTAAAACAAACAGAGAAAAAGGAAAAAATATAAAATAATAATAAAACAGAGAGCACAATAATATTAGTGAACTTTAGGATTCCTTGTAAATCCATTCTAAAATTAGATAGAGTAGTGATTCAAATATGTGTGTTCTTGGCTTCTACTGGGGGTATAACATCTTACATATATGTGTGGATCATATCTGAGTAATCAATGAAAACAAAACTTGGAACCTGTCTGTTTGACAGTATACTCATTCCCATTAGTTCAAAAATCCCTAACCTAATTTCTAGTAAGAATCAAAAATAGATTTTCAAACATGGAAGTAGTTTAACATTGTATTAAGTATATAAAAATATATAACTATAAACTTCGATTGGGATTTGCAAGGTTTTGGTCGAAATAGGGTATTGGGTTCATTTTTAAGGCTGGAAACAATGTCAAACTCCACCTTTTACAGAGACAGTTGAACGATGACGTAGGGAGAGTTTGGAAGGGGGAAAGGCTGGCCTCGAACGGCTAGAATAAGGTGGTGATTTGACTTGGGTAACGACAAAGGGAGACGACTTTGGTAAAGTCAGTTTTAAGGAGCTTCCGGTTGAAGTTCCAAAATTTTACTCGATGGAGTATTGGATTTTGGGATCAGGAGTGGATTCAGGAATTCAAATTTGTTTTGTGGGGAAGGCAATGGAGTTGAGATGATGGAAGAAGGGTTTGTGCATGTATATTGTGCACACTGTGCACATTCAGTGAAAAAAACAGGAGAACGAAGAGCAATGGGCAAAGAAGAAGATGGATCACTCAGGTCGATCCATTAATTTGTGTTGCCAGGAACGAGATTTTTAATCAGTTTATCTTTGGCATAGCAGAAGAAAAAATCGGGCAGAAAGAAGTTGCTGAGCCAAGCGAGTGGATCAATGTTTTTTGTGTGCTAGACCATAATTTTATTTTCGTTTCAATTACCTGGCACAACAAGAAGAAAAGAACGAAGGGAGTAATAATGGCATGGGTTTGTTTTGTTTTGAGCGGAATTCGTAATTGGGTTTCTGGGCTTTGGGCATAAATAAAATAATTTTTTATTAATGTTGGTTTTTAAAATTTAAACTTCCCTTTTAAAATAAATATTATAAAAAGTAAGGAGTTTAATTAAATAATTGATCGTGAATGAAAAATTTAATTAGGACAGTTGAGTACAAGGTAGACCGTCTTGGATCAAGGGGATTCATGTTATTTCAATTGATTTTAACATAGATTAGTGATAAATATATCAACACATATAGGAATAAATAAAAACAAAGGATCGGGAGCTATTTCAAAAATAAAGAGATAAACGTCTTCGTGTAAACGTAAGTTCAAATCCCCCGTAATTAATATCTGTATTTCTTGGAAACAGAAGGAAGTTTGAAATGAGATCAAATTATTTATTTCCAAAATTTTTAAAATAAATAGGATGTTAAATTAGTTGTTACCCAATATCTAATCTTTCAAAATATTATTAAGTTTGAAATCAAATGCCAAATCATAGTTGATTTTAATTGTTGTATTAAATGATTGCTATTAATTATCTGTTGTGCTATGAAGTGACCAAACGAATCCGAATTATTTAAAATAAAACGTTGACACATCTTATTGTATTTGAATCATCTTGTGTTGATTATTGTTCTAAAATCATAAATTAGATTTATATTAGATAATTAATCTGAATGTATAAGTTGTGTAAAATTACATATTGTTAGACCAAAAATGGCACTAACACCCAAATGCAGATCACAGATCGCAGAATGTAGAAAATGATAAATAAGAGGAGACACATGAAGTTTTTATAGTGGTTCGGCTGTAGATGTAGCCTACGTCCACTTTATATGGTTTTTTATACGATGTAATTAAAAGAATGATTCTCACAACTCGTGAGAATTGGTAGTACAATGCTTAATTATCTTATGAAATCCTCACTAAACGCTCAAGTTTTAATGAGGAATGTGGCTTCTATGTTCAACAATGCTTTGCTAGGAACAATGGCGGAAGCCTTAGAGAGAAATGGCCAAAAGATCCTTTAAAATGCCTCTAAATGGTGTATTTATAGCTGTAGGAGGGCTTCTGGGAAAACCGGTTCATGATGGGGTACGTGGCACCCGATCAGGGAAAGTAGGAGCGGGAGTAGCCTTGAGAACATGTCAAAATTGAATGTTGTTGCTATTATAGTGCAGGCGGTTCGTGATCCCTATATGCCCCTTGATTGGGTCGTGGTCCAGGGGCGAGTCATGAACCGAGTCGATTGCAAGCCGGAGTGAGAAGCTAGGATGGTGAACCTGCGAGCAAGTCGTGGTCCATAGGTCGAGCACGAACATGTCATGATCAATATACGCTCCACGAGCCAGGGTATTCCACGAAGTGAGGAGGCTTCACTAACCAAGGAGTGGGGATGAGCCAATGTCAGCGTCCCACGATCCAGTCCATATTCTAAACTTTCTGATGTTTCAACACTTCATCCAAGTGATTGCCAGTCGACATCTCTGCAAGTGTTCACGAAAACATGCATAACTTTCAAACCGTAAATCCGATTGAGCCAAACGAAAGCTTAACCAGAAGCTAATTCAGAGGGCTACAAGAATTACGGAGCATAGCTCCATAACTGCTGTTTTTGATCTCAAAAGAGGTCATCCGATAGGAGTTTCCAGCCATTTTACGCTGATAATGTGTTTTCGACCAAATTGCTCTTATGTCTTCTGACGATGTTTCCACTACTTGAACATGTTACTATTCTAGAATTCCATGTGTGGCAGCTTTGACCAAAAAGCGAGTCAATGACGACTGGAAAAAAATAATCTGTTAAATCCATAAGCTTTGACCAAAAAGCTTGAACATATCTTGCTGGTTGAAGGAAGATGTGTTCTGGATAATCTGTGAAATCCATAATCCGTACCTGCAAAAAATAAGACAAACAATGCAAGAATAGTTCCGAGGTGGTCTTACCGGAGTAAGACGACCAAGGAAATTCTAAAGGGAGGTCCATGACGGCCTTACCGGAGTAAGACGACCAAGGAGATGCCGTGAGGTTCCAAGACGGCCTTATTGGAGTAAGACGGCCGAGAAAAAGCTAATGAGGTTCCAAGACGGCCTTACCGGGGTAAGACGACCAAGGAAATGCTAAGGGGAGGTACATGACGGCCTTACCGGAGTAAGACGACGAAGGAGATGCCGTGAGGTTCCAAGATGGCCTTGCCGGAGTAATACGACCGAGGAAAAACTAATGAGGTTCCAAGACGGCCTTACTGGGGTAAGACAACCAAGGGAATGCTAATGCGATTTGTTTATACTGGACGGATCCAGTTTGGAGCCGGAGCTAATGTCTGTTTATACTGGATGGATCCAGTTGGGAGCCGGAGCCCAATGCTTATTACTAATTCATGAAAATACAGTGGTCGTTAGACGAACACGATTGGAGACCGCAAGCTGGTTCCGTGCATGTGGGCTAATGTGGCCACTTTTATTACATGCAGAGAAAACAAAGAAGGGCAAGAAGTCGCCTGAAAGCCTAAAAATATGAACTGCGGACCAGAGTCCGGTAAAATGAAGAGATCCACTGAGTGGAATCAGTTAATGATAATCCTGCGATTGCTCGATCCACGATCATTCCCTCTCCGGGGAACAGGTGGTGGCAACGCAGGTGTAGGCGCTGTTGGTCGGGTGACATACTCGAGTAGCTCTCCTCGTCTGACCTGATCCTTAATAAGATCTTGCAAATGCCTGCAGTCATCAGTGTTGTGACCGTCTATGTCATGAAATATGCAATGCCTTCCGAAGTTGCGTTGTGCTAGCGTTGGATCCCTCTTGGGAGGCCTTGGATATGAGGTGGCGTCTCCGATATCCATGTAGATGGTGCTTAGAGTGTCGTTCAATTCAGTGTATCTTTCATATTTGGGCCTTCTCCAGGGCTAAGTGTTGCAGTCATTCTTGACATCAGCTTTTCCTTTGCCTTTTCCAGAATCAGACGGTACTCCATCTTTAAGCATGTTGACATCGAGAATGCGCTTCTCGGAAGTTGCATCTTCTTCCCACAGAAATCTATCTGCCTCAAGGTAGAATTCGCCGAGATTTCATGGTGGATCTCAGTACAAGGATTTTTTAAACTCCGAGTTATCTAAAACGCCGGATACTGCTGCCATCAATACCATGGATGGTTCAGGGCGATCAACTGATGCTGCTGCAAAGTTGAATCTTTCCAGGAATGAACGCAGAGTTTCACTGGGCCTCTGCTTGATTGTAGTGAGCGACTGACATTCTTGGGTCGAGCGATGTGGACCCTAAACTGTTTAATAAAGCGTGCGACCAGCATGTTCCAACTATTAATCGATTCGGTTTCTAGCTACCAAATCCACATAGCGACTATATCTGTCAGAAAGAGGGGAAAGCACTTCGCTATGACGTTTTCGATGCCGATTGAACTTTTCCATATGCCGTTTGTAGTGCATCGGATGCACTGTAGGATCGGTCCTGCCGTTGTACGGCTCTAGTTGTGGATGTTTGAAATCTGGGGGATTATGGGAATTCCTAATTTCCTGAGTGAAAGGACTGTGGTTGACGTCATCCACGTCATTCTGATAAGTACGGCCTCTCTAGAGGCGTTCAATCAGTACTGCTAGCCGATTTCCTTTAAAAAGTTGTTGCAAGTTGCTAAGGTTAAAGCTGGTGCCCCCAGCATGGAGTGTAGGATAAGCTGGAAGCTGTTGGTGAGCTGCTGGGAGAAGGTCGCGGGTCGCGGCTTGTGGTTCGAGGGGGGCGACCCTGTAACACCCCACGTCCATTAATGTCACTCCCAAAGGGAATGCATTAACTTTCATGGAGTATTATTGGTGTACAGAATGGAATATAACAAGACAGATACATATATTGGTACTTGAAAATTTTAAAATAACTTTTATTGCAGCGGAGAAATAGTTTGGTTATAACAACATCAAAACCCAACAATAAAACCAAGTACACTTAATATCCATCTTGACAAATTGTTTTCTGAGTACATAAAGTAAAAAAACATAACCCCAACATAAGTAGCCATAAAAGAGATAAGCTGAACTTTACTTTCAGCAATCCAAGCACTTCCAAAAGAGAGAGAGAGAGATCCAAATCAAGCTCCACTAATATAGTCCCACCCTGAGTACCTGGGGGGGAGGGGGAGGAGGGAGGAAGAAAAGAGGCGAAAACAAAAGGGGGTCAGACATAAAGTCCGGCGAGTCCAATAATTTTAACAACATAATTATTAAAGTAATTAGGATAAGGCATAAACTGGTAAATAAGAAATGACTGTGAAACTAATGACAAAGCAAACAAGAGGAATAAGGAAACGTTAATTGCGCCTCCAACACTATAGGATAATTACTATACTGCACCAATACTAGTCACCCTAAAAGTTGATCCCGCCTACTGAACATAATAATCATAATGGTAGTTTTGTGTACCCCTAACTGTCTTCATAGGTGTCGCCTACCTCTATCTCCACTAGTTGTACCCACTACCCCCATGCAATCTGCTCCCTAACTCGTAGATACCCGTGCTGGTCCCACAGTGTGGTGTATCACTCCCCAAAGTGGCAACCCGATACTACTTAAAGGTGCACAGCTTATATCTACACGATGCAACAACGTCTTATCTACTAGCTCGGGCCCACGCACGCACATGACCCCGTTGGACTTGCGTGGCCACCGCTAACCCATTTTGGCCTCTTACAATCAAACCCAGTAAGCGTGTCCCGTCCTCGATCTAACTCGAGCTCACAAAGATACTTAATGGGTTACTGGTTTGTAAAGGGCCCCCATACTTGACACAAGCTTTCCACCTATGCTTGGTCCCCACTAAGATTTCCCACTTAACCCCTTCTTATTCATGTCTTCTTAAGTGTTTCTAATCGTATTTCACATGCCACCCATGTCACCCACTTAACCCCATGTCCCATTGCATTTTTATCTTGGTTAAGTGTTACTTAATTCATTACAATCGTAACCTTGTAAGACCTCCCACATTAGACTGCCGTTTGCGGTTGCTGGATTTGCCGGGCGGGTCCGGGCAGTCTTATACCGCAAACGAGCCTAATCTCGTGTCTTTACAATTGTTACGCATTTAATTTATGCCCTTGACCTCTCACATTAGACTACCATTTGTGGTTGCTGGTTTTGGCGGGCGGGTCTGGGCAGTCTTATACCACAAACGAGCCTAACCTCGTGTCTTAGGCATTTATTATTACACATAATTATTTCACCCCCAATATGACTTAATTATCCCTATTCAAATTGTCAATAATTTCCAAATTAATCTATGTCCATAATTGTCACATAAATTATGTCCATAATTTTCAGGTATATAAATTATACCAATTAATGTCTCAAGATAATTATATGCCTTTAAAGCCATTTTATGCCAATTTCACAATATTAATATTTAATATTTTCCCATTGTCCCCACGCCGTTCGTACGTTTAATATGAAATATGTTAGACTCGCAAATAGTCTAACTCATAAAAAGAAAAGAAACATTACAACTTGCATAACACATAAAATAGATCTAACTTGCAAATAAGAATTATAACCTAAATTTGCATAGTCAATAACTTGCATAGGCAATGGACATACAGAACATAAATTTGCATAAACTATGTACTGCCATGGATCTAAATATAGATCTAAACATGAAATTGTGAACTTGCATATATGAATATGGTTTCACCTAAACTTGGATATGAATTTAAACATGTAAACTAGTATCACATGTATTACATATAAACTCGGATATACATATACTTGATTCACATATAAACTTGTGTATAATTCGCACACAGATTTGCATATGATTCACATATAAACTAGCATATGATTTACATCCAAACTTGCATATAAACTGATGTCATGAAATGAATCAAGGTAAACATGTGTGATTGGATATATGAAATAGATCCACTAACATAAGTTAACAAAATTGTCATATGTTCACAAACAGATGATAACAAAATTAAGTAACATCACATGGTTCAACAGGCATGTTCTCATAATCCAAATTATAACTCATCATAATTAGTTTATTAATTATTTTGTGAAAGAAATTGTACTCACAAAGACGGATTAGAGAAGAGAATAATTCGTTCGTCATTTGTATTAGAATCCTGACTTGCAATTCCTAGGCTTTAAGAAGAAGAAGAACTATTCTATCAGCAGCATGGAGGCCAAGAGATTAATTTAGTTTAGGTTTAGAGCTTGAGTCCATGCATGCTTATATAGAAGTTTAGATCAATATAAGCTGTTAGATTAACATAGGAGCAATCAGAACCATTCAGATCAATCAGAGCTATCCAGAAACTGCCACCTATGCCCTAGTGACTCAGCCACAAGTCAGAAATCGTCACAGTTCGGATCTTCCCGAGCGGGGAGGTCGACCCCTAGGTCGACCTGGCCTGGGGCGGGAAAAATTCCACCCAGCCCGCTTTGGTGTTTTCATTTGAATTTGAATTCGAGCTGTTTTAATTTATTAAATTCTTGAAACTTCTGAAGGTCATAACTTCCTCATACGAAGTACAATTTACGAAAACTTGGACTCTATTCCAAGCCGAATTCCGAGACGAACGCAATGGGGTAACCCATTTCCCTTAATGCTTCTCCTAAAAATTAAGTGTTCTCAAAATTGTTAATTTTAATATTTAAAATTACGGCGTGTTACATTCTCCCCTCCTTAAAGGATTTTGCTCCCGAAATCTCCAAGTTAAGGAGAATGTATATCCTAACATCCAATCATCCATCTACTCAACCATCAAACACAGGCATCCATTGTCCTTACAAGATTTCTAATGCCGTATGAACATATGCAAAAAGTGTGTGTACATGTTCCTTATCCAATGCAAAATCAAGCAATCTACTGATTCAGTTAACCTCCTTAATGCAAATCATGATAGTGCCATGCGTCCATTATGTATGCAAAAGAATCCTAATGATACATATTATTTCTACATGTGTGCACAACCATTCATCAAAATGCAGCATCCATATGATATCACAACCATTATACATCCATTAATTTAAATATGCACACATATTTATATGCAATATGAAAGTGATTGAGCTGATCTAGTGCCTAATGTGTTTGTACATGCATCCACGAGCAACCACTAGCAACCACTTGCATCCATTTGCATCCACTAAACATAACATGTCTCAAATACATGTTTACAACCATAGGGTTTTTCCTAACTAAAGATCGAAGATATCATCGCAAAGACATATTAAACGATAGGACAAGTATCAACAAAGCGGTAGAAAAAGGAAAAGTAAAAATCCCATACCCTCAAAAAGGAAAGGGTACAGCGTACGCATCTTGTCTTCCATCTCCCAAGTCGCGTCTCCTTGATCATCTCCCGATTGCACTTTGATTAACTTGACCTCTTTGTTGCATAGCTTTTTGACCTATGATCCGAGAATGCGTGTAGGAGCTCGTCTAACCGTGGCATTTTTCTCTACTTCCACGTCATTGAGCGTGCTTGGCTCCACCACTTCCACCATATCATGTAAACACTTATGCAAATGCGAAACGTGAAACACGTCATGAACACCACTAAGCTTCTCTGGCAACTTTACTCTATACGCCATCTGCCCAATCCTCTCTGTAATTAGAAAGGGTCATACGAACCTTGGTGCCAACTTCCCTACTGATCCAAAACGGACTACGTTTCTCAACGGTGACACCTTAATAAAAAAAACATGTTCCCAACATCGAACTTAAGATCGGTTCGTATCTTATCAGCATATGACTTCTGTCAGTCCTGCGCCATCTTCATTCGCTGTCAATTCAAGTCGATCTTCTCCGAAGTCTCCCTAATCATGTCTGGTCCAAGAAAAACCTTATCTATAGATTACCACCAACAAGTTGGTGATCGTCATGGTCGTCTATAAAGAGCCTCAAAAGGTGTCATGCCAATGCTAGCCTGAAAGCTTTTATTATAGGCGAACTCCACTAATGGAAGAGGTTCTTCCCATGTTCCTCCAAAGTCTAAGATGCATAGCCTCAAAAGATCTTCTAGAATCCGATTTACTCTCTCGGTCTGGCCGTCTGTTTGAGGGTGATAAGCAATACTTAAGCACAATTGTGTTCCAACCGCCTCTTGTAAGCTCTTCCAAAACTCGCTAGTGAAAATGGGAACCCTATCGCTCACAATGCTAGAGGGTATGCCGTGCAGACGAACTATCTCCCGAAGGTAAACAGATGCTAACCACGCGGCGGTCCTTCTACTTTTAACGGGAATAAAATGGGCACTCTTAGTAAGTCTGTCTACAACTACTCAAATCCCCATATTACCCTTTCTCGATCTTGGCAACCCATCTACAAAATCTATGGAAACACTTTCCCATTTCCACAGCGGAATCTCTAAAGGATGGAGCAAACCACCGGGCTTCTTTTGCTCCGCCTTGACTTGCTGGCACACTAAGCATCTTGAAACGAACTCAGCCACGTCCTTCTTCATTCGGGCCCAAAAGAAAACTCCCTTCATAACCCCTATACATCTTGTCACCACCGAGATGTATGGTCATCTTAGAGCGGTGTGAGTCTTCATGAATCGTCTTCCTCAAGCTCTCGTCTTTCGGTATGCAAAGTCTCCCATCTCTACGCAACCAGCCTCTCTCATCTATAGCATATCCATTAAGATGACTCGAAGACTCCCCTCCTATAAGCTTACCTACTATCTCAACCAGCTGTGGGTCATCTCGCTGTGCCTCTCCAACCTGACCCAAAAGTGTAGGTTATACCTCTAGCTATGCCAATAATCCGGGTACATAATCGACAGAGGTTCTGAAGTCAAAGGTAGATATATACTCTAAACTCTGTCGTTCTACGAACAAAGGACTCAAAGTCAACTTCTTTCTACTTAAGGCGTCAGCTACAACGTTACCCTTGCCAGGAGTATATGCGATCTCAAATTCGTAGGATGCCAAAAACTCCATCCACCTCTGTTGCCTCAAGTTTAAATCTTTCTGAGAGAACAAGTACTGTAGCGACTTTTGCTCTGTATACAACTCAAACTTCTCCCCAAGCAAATAATGACACCATGACTTAAGCGCAAAAAATATGGTAGCTAACTCTAAGTCATGGGTAGGGTAATTCTTCTCGAGGACTTTCAACTGCCTTCCACCATAGCATATCACCCTTGCCTCTTGCATTAAAACTGCGCCAAGCACTGTCCCGCAAGCATTGATATAAACTATTAATGGATTACTACCATCTGGCAAAACTAAAACTGGAGCTGTCGTCAAAGCCCTCTTCAAACGTTGAAAAGCATCATCACAGTCAGCATCCCAAGCAAAAGTCAAGTTATTCTTCGTTAACCGAGTAAGTGGGGCTGATATCTTCGTGAAGTCCTTAATGAACTTCCTTTAATAACCAGGCATCCCTAAAAAGCTTCTTACCTCTGTTGCGTTCTTAGGAATTTTCCAATCTTGGATTGCCACCACCTTTGCGGAATCCACAGCTATCCCTTCCTTAGAGATCACGTGTCCTAAAAACCTCACTTCTTTTATCCAAAAGTGGCATTTGGAGTACTTAGCTTTGAGTTGATGCGCTCATAGGGTCTCTAAGACTTCCCTAGGTCGTGCTCTTCCTCTCTTCTAGAGAAAATCAAAATATCGTCCACAAAGACTACCACCAACTTGTTTAGAAACTCCCTAAACACCCTACTCATTAAGTTAACGAAGTATGCGGGTGCATTCGTCAAACCAGAAGGCATGACGAGCCACTCGAAGAAACCGTCAGGAGTTCTAAATGTAGTCTTATCTAAGTTGTCTTCAGCCACCCTTAGTTGATGAAATCCTGTAGCCAAATCTAGCTACGAGAAAACCGAAGCACCAACCAACTGATCGAATAAATCATCTATCCTCGGCAATGGGTGTCTGTTCTTCTTTGTGAGCTTATTCAGCTCTCAATAGTCCACGCACAATCTAATTGAACCATCAGCCTTCATAGCAAAAAAAACTGGAGCACCCTATTCCGAAATAGTTCTTCTTATGAACCCCTTCTCAAGCAACTATTTCACTTGCTTACTGAGTTCTCTTCTCTCCCTCAGAGCCATGTGGCGCACTGGTAATGCCACTGGCTTTTCATTATCTACTAGGTATATACGAAAGTTTATCTCGCGCCTCGGGGGTAAACCCCAAACATCACCATATTCACGGACCACACGAACAGATTCCAAGTCATTGTTGGATGCGTCAAGAGATTCTAGGTAGCTAAGCATCACCGGACCTCTAGGGTCACAAGAAATATGGAGGGTCTTTCCACAACGAGTCAACAATCTAACTAGCCTTCTTTCACAGTCTAGGATGACACCGTATATGGCTAGCCAATCCATGCCTAGAATCAAGTCGTAGCCATGAAGCCAAGAACGAAGGCGCTGCATTCAAACCCAACGCTCAAGATAGACACTCCCAAATCCCGACAAATCATTGAAAGATGAGCCGAACCACCAATAAGATTTGAGACTACTATGGGATCCGTAACTAGATTAGTATTTAGGTGCAGTGTTTCAACTAACAAAGCCGATACAAACGAGTGTGAAGTGCCAGAATCAAACAAAGTACGAACATGATTATCAAACAGAAAAACCAAACTTTCAACAGAAATGTTTCTACCTCTCTCATGTCCTGGTGCCATGAGAGCATGAACCTGCCCTCTTGCCTGCCTTGGTGCCATGAGAGCCTGAACCTGCCCTCCAGAAGTAGACCTTGTCCTCTACCCTTCCCCTTGTCTTCTCGGGTAGTCTTTAATCAGATGTCCTGCCTCACCACAGTTGAAGCAACCAGTCTTCTTCTTCCTACTGTCCTTGCTCAAAAGGCATGGTGTTCCACAATTAAAGCACCTTTTCTTTCCTTTTCTATTGTTATCCTTACCACCTTTCTTAGGTTGCTGCTGTGATTTCTTTGGATCCCCTTTCTTTTCCGGTAACTTATTAGCATTAGCACCTTTCTCCTCTTCATGCATAAGCGCCATGTCAACCAGTTTCTCAAAGGTTGCCCCATAGGAATGTGGGTCATAGCCAACCCATGTAGCAGCTCAATAAAACCTTTAACAAACCTCAGGGCCTTCTTATCAGGCGTGTTCACCAAGTCTAAGCCAAATCTCACCAACTGATTGAACTTGTTGACATACTCCTTTACTGATAAATTCCCCTGCTTCAATGCCAAGAACCTCTCCATGTATAAATTCTCTTCTGCTCATGAGAGAAATTTCATCTTGAACCTATGCCCGAAATCCATCCATGTCTCCACTGGACGCTCTCCATTCATGACCTCCCACCAAAACAAGGCTCCGTCCTTCATTAACCAAGCAACTAATTGGACCTTCCTTCCATCTTCTAACTCGAAGATACCAAACAAATCTTCCACCTCCTTAAGCCAATTTCGAGCTTCAACAAACGTCTCTAACCCATTAAAAGGTTTCCTACCCATTGCCCGAAAGTCCTTGCATATCTTCGAAAAAGTATCAACATGGGGAGGGCGACGAGAAGGAGCGGCTGCATCTGGGGGAGGAGGAACATTTGCTGGGCCTGCGACACTGGCCCCAGCATCCAGATACCTTCTGAACCAGGCTGGTATCGGTATGCCCTTGGGTATCTCGGGTTCTCCAGACATGCTGAAAAAAGAAAAAGGAAGAGATTCAAAATGGAGAATCGAAGGAAAGATATATGGCTCTTGTGGGTAATGTTTTTAAAATAAACTTTTCCCTTGAAAATATTCTCCTTAAAACATATTTTTGAAAGTATTTCTTTATATAATGCTTTTGAAAAACAGTTTTTCAAAATATCTTATCTGTTCTAGTAACATTCAGCTCTGATACCACGTGTAACGCCCCACGTCCATTAATGTCACTCTCAAAGGGAATTCATTAACTTTCATGGAGTATTATTGGTGTATAGAATGGAATATAACAAGACAGATACATATATTGGTACTTGAAAATTTTAAAACAACTTTTATTGTAGTGGAGAAATAGTTTGGTTACAACAACATCAAAAACCAGCAATAAAACCAAGTACACTTAATATCCATCTTGACAAATTGTTTTCTGAGTACATAAAGTAAAAAGCATAACCTTACATAAGTAGCCATAAAAGAGATAAGTTGAACTTTACTTTCAACAATCCAAGCACTTCCAAAAGAGAGAGAGATCCAAATCAAGTTCCACTAGTACTAGTCCCACCCTGAGAACCTGGGAGGAAAGGAAGAAAAGAGGAGAAAACAAAAGGGGGTCAGACATAAAGTCTGGCGTGTCCAATAACTTTAACAATATAATTATTAAAGTAATTAGGACAAGGAATAAACTGGTAAATAAGGAATGACTGTGAAACAAATGATAAAGCAAAAAAGAGGAATAAAATAACGTTAATTGTGCCTCCAACACTACAGGATAATTACTATACTGCACCAATACCAGTCACCCTTAAAGTTGATCCCGCCTATTGAAAATAATAATCATAATCGTGTACCCCTAGTTGTCTTCATAGGTGCCACCTACCCCTATCTCCACTAGTTGTACCCACTACCCCCATGTGATCGGCTCCCTAACTCATAGATACCCGTGATGGTCTCATAGTGGGGTGTATCACTCCCTAAATTGGCAACCCGATACTACTCAAAGGTGCACGACTTATATCTACACGATGCAACAACGTCTTATCTACCAGCCCGGGCCCACGCACGCACGTGACCCCGTTGGACTTGCGTTGCCACCGCTAACCCGATTTGGCCTCTTTCAATCAAACCCAGTAAGCGTGTCCCGTCCTCGATCTAACTCGAGCTCACCAAGATACTTAATGGGTTACTAGTTTGAAAAGGGCCCCCATACTTGACACAAGCTTTCCACCTATGCTTGGTCCCCACTTTGATTTCCCACTTAACCCCTTCTTATTCATGTCTTCTTAAGTGTTTCTAATTGTTTTTCACATGCCACCCATGTCACCCACTTAACCCCATGTCCCACTACATGTTTATCTGGGTTAAGTGTTACTTAGTTCATTATAACTGTAACCTTGTAAGACCTCCCACATTAGACTGCCGTTTGCGGTTGCTGGATTTGCTGGGCAGGTCCGGGCAGTCTTATACCGCAAACGAGCCTAACCTCGTGTCTTTACAATTGTTACGCATTTAATTTATGCCCTTGACCTCTCACATTAGACTACCATTTTTGGTTGCTGGATTTGTCGGGTGGGTCCGGGCAGTCTTATACCACAAACGAGCCTAACCCCGTTTCTTAGGCATTTATTATTACACATAATTATTTCACCCCTAGTATGACTTAATTATCCCTATTCAAATTTTCAATAATTTCCAAATTAATCTATGTCCATAATTGTCACATAAATTATGTCCATAATTTTCAGGTATATAATATACCAATTAATGTCTCAAATTAATTGTATGCCTTTAAATCCATTTTATGCCAATTTCACAATATTAATATTTAATATTTTCCCAATGTCCCCATGCCGTTCGTACGTTTAATGTGAAATATGTTAGACTCGCAAATAATATAACTCATAAAAAGAAAAGAAACATCACAATTGCATAACACATAAAATAGATCTAACTTGCAAATAAGAATTATAACCTAAATTTGCATAGCCAATAACTTGCGAAGGCAATGGACATATAGAACATAAATTAGCATAAACTATATACTGCCATGGATCAAAATATAGATCTAAACATGAAATTGTGAACTGGCATATATGAATATGGTTTTCACCTAAACTTGCATATGGATTCCATACAAACTTGCATATGAATTTAAACATGTAAACTAATATCACATGTTTTACATATAAACTCGCATATATATATATATATATATATATATATATATATATATATATACATATACTTGATTCACATATAAACTTGTGTATAATTCGCATACAGACTTGCATATGATTCACATACAAACTAGCATATGATTTACATCCAAACTTGCATCTAAACTGATGTCATAAAATGAATCAAGTTAAACATATGTGATTGGACATATGAAATAGATCCACTAACATAAGTTAACAAAACTGTCATATGTTCACAAACAGATGATAACAAAATTAAGTAACATCACATGATTCAACAGGCATGTTCTCATAATCCAAATTATAACTCATCATAATTAGTTTATTAATTATTTTATGAAAGAAATTGTACTCACAAAGACAGATTAGAGAAGAGAATAATTCGTTTGTCATTTGTATTAGAATCCTGACTTGCAATTCCTAAGCTTTAAGAAGAAGAAGAACTATTCCATCAACAGCATGGAGGCCAAGAGATTAATTTAGTTTAGGTTTAGAGCTTGAGTCTATGCATGCTTATATAGAAGTTTAGATCAATATATGCCGTTAGATTAACATAGGAGCAATCAGAACCATTCAGACCAATCAGAGCTATCCAGAAATCGCCACGTATGCCCTAGTGACTCAGCCACAAGTCAGAAATCGTCACAGTTCGGATCTGCCCGAGGGGGTAGGTCGACCCCCAGGTCGACCTTTATAGGGGAGGTCGACCCCCTAGTCGACCTGGCCTGGGGCGGGAAAAATCCCGCCCAACCCGTTTTGATGTTTTCATTTGAATTTTGAATTTGAATTCGAGCTGTTTTAATTTGTTTAAATTCCTGAAACTTTTGAAGGCCATAACTTCCTCATACGAAGTCCGATTTACGGAAACTTGGACTCTATTCCAAGCAGAATTCCGAGACGAACGCATTGGCGTAACCCATTTTGCTTAATTCTTCTCCTAAAAATTAAGTGTTCTTAAAATTGTTAATTTTAATATTTAAAATTATGGGGTGTTACAGAACCAACTCGGTCATGAGTCATGAAGGTCGGTTTGTGAGGCAGGAGTGGCGAGCCGATCAGGTCGCTGGGGTAGGTCACGAACTGGGTCTCTGTCCAGGGGTGCATCGCGAGCTGTTTCCTGCTATGAAGCGAGGCTTTGCGTTTTGATATCCATCTGAGTCGGAGATGAAATCGTCACTGTGCATTTCCGATAGTGGGTGGGTTGCCCCCATGTCGAAGAGATGCACGAGCTACTTCTGTGGCTTCATCTCCAGTGCGTTGTACATTTCTCGGTCTTCCATCTGTCCGAGCGAAGAATCCTTCGATCATCTCCTGTTGCTTTTCCATCTGGGTTCTCAATTCAGCGAGAACGCCGTCCATCTCTTTTCTGGTCAAGTATTCAGAAGGATCTCCATGAGAGGATGCCCCTGGCTCTCCTCGTTTCTAGTGCCTTGAACATCAGCATCCTCAGCATGAGAGGAAGTTCCAGTTTTTTCCTTTTGATTGCCGTTGATCCAATAGCCTATTAATCCAAGCTAGAAGTTGAGGTTGTCATGTGCCCCCCACCTGGCGCGCTAAAATGTTGGACCAAAAAATGGCACTAACACCCAAATGTAGATCACATATAGTAGAATGCAGAAAATAATAAATAAGAGGAGACACACGAAATTTTTATAGTGGTTCGGCTGTAGATGTATCCTTCGTCCACTATATATGCTTTTATATACGATGTAATCACAAGAATGATTCCCAAAACTCATACGAATTGGTAGTACAATGCTTAATTATCTTATGAGATCCTCACTAAACGCTCAAATTTTAATGAGGAATGTGGCTTCTATGTTCAGCAATGCTTTGCTAGGAACAATCGTGGAAGCCATAGAGAGGAATGGCCAAAAGATCCTTTAAAATGCCTTCAAATGGTGTATTTATAGTTGTAGGAGGGCTTTCGGGAAGATCGGTTCGTGATGGGGTACATGGCACCCGATCCGGGAAAGTAGGAGCGGGAGTAGCCTTGAGAACAAGTCAAAATTGAGTGTTGTTGCTGTAATGGTACAAGTGGTTTGTGATCCCTATATGCCCCATGATTGGGTCGTGGTCCAGGGGCGAGTCATGAACCGAGTCGATTGCAAGCTGGAGTGAGAATATGGGATGGTGAACCTGCGAGTGAGTCGTGGTCCATAGGTCGACCACGAACGGGTCGTGTTAAATATACGCTCCACGAGCCAGGGTGTTCCATGAAGTGAGAAGGCTTCACAAACCGAGGAGTAGGGGCGAGCCGAGGTCAGGGTCCCACGATCCGATCCATATTATGAACTTTCTGATGTTTCGTCAGAAATTCAAGTGATTGCCAGTCGACCTCTACACGCATTCATGATAACGGGCATAACTTTCAAACCGTAAATCCGATTGAGCCAAACGAAAGCACAATCTGAAGCTAATTCAGGGGGCTACAAGAGTTACAGAGTTTATCTCCGTAATTGCTTATTTCGGGCCCAAAAGTGGTCATTTGATAGGAATTTCGGGCCATTTTACGCTGATGATGTGTTTTCGACCAAATTGCTCTTATGTCTTCTGACGATGTTTCCACTACTTGAGCATGTTCCTATTCTGGAATTCCATGTGTGACAGCTTTGACCAAAAAGCATATCAACACATATAATATTGAATAATTTATATAAATAGTTACTTATCTACACTATTTAAATTTGATAGTTAAAACACCAACTATCAGAAAATATTCCCTACGCATTAGTTCGAAGAGACCGGGATGGAAACTGGACCCAAAACCTCTTCGAACCAACTCTATGATTCTTAAACTAACTTGCAGGGATACTTGTAAAAATGATTAAATTGAAGACCATAGATCTTCACGAATGAAAGAAGTACTTGTTAAATTTCTCCGGTGGCCGCCAGAGTTATTCTAACTTGTGATTTCTTCATGATTGAAATCTTCGGATTTGCAAGGACTATTCGCTACTAATCCATGGGTGGTTCCTGTATTGGATGCAGTAGGAGAGTATCTTCGGTTCATCCTATTCCTGGATGAATTGTATGGACGAATGTCAAACATAGTATTTCTTAAGAGTCACATACATTGATTTTTACAAACGTACTTTAGTTAGTGCTAGCTAACATCCAGAGTATTTTTGTGAACATCAATTAGTGATTTGGCGGATTTGAAGATGTGGCATTCAAAGTTAATGGTGGCCAAATGTTCTAAAGGTAAATTCTAACCTCAAGCCTCACAACTGGGAAATGACAAAAATCGGGCAAGCAGCATGACTAAGTGGGTCTCTCCCTAGTATGGTGTATAATCACCTATCTAGAGAAATTCCATTTACTTCTTTATTCTATTTGATGTTGTCCCTTTTCGAGAAACGGTTGCTAATCCCAACCGTTGGTGATATAAATTCGATACACTCAAGCGAAATGAGTGGTCAGTCATGTGTGGCTGCTTGCAAGATGTTCTTGTAGAACCCAGTGTATTCCGCTCTAGAGATACACTGTCAGAAGGTGGTTCCATACCTTGTCATAGTCGAAATCCATTACCCAATAAGCTCCCCGCGGTTTTGATTGTATATACTATGTATGTGGAGCATGATATGCAAGCATTCTATAGATTGCTATTTATTTGATTTAGACACTATGATAATATCCGAATAGTTTTGATATCAAGAAATGTTTTGGGTTATCATAAGGTAAAATCAGCCGTATTTATGTATGGATCGGTATTACGATTATCTTTTATTTCAAAAAGGTTTTCTGAACATTAAATTAAATTGTTTTAAAATCGTTTACTCACACCAGTCCCATGACTGACCCAAAGTTTTAATTTTCTATCTTTTCCCTAAACTCTTGGGTGCCCAAATTTGTACGGGCAGTCAAGTTGTTTCAGGATTTTACAAATTCACTTGAAGAAACTTGGAGCAGGAGACTTCAACATTAGATTTATAGTTTATTTCCATTGTGTTGTATATGAGTTATACTCTGACGGTGTATGTAAGTAAATATAGTTTTGTACTTCAAGATGTTATATAATATATTTATTATGTTCTACTATGAAATTCGTGTTTACTCTGATTCTGTTGTGTCCAGCTCTTCTTTTTCTTCTATTCTAACTTTCTTTCTTTCTATTTCTCACCCTCTAACTTCATTTTTATTAACAATCTTTTAATTTCTGACGTTTGATTAGTCGGTACGTGATATAGGATTTGTATTAGTATTGATAATCCGGATTGAAACTTTTTGAGCCGTTACACATGGATTTGAGGTGTTTGTGTTTATAAACTTAACGGATGCACAAACGGTCGTTAATCTGGGTATACGAAGCAAACGGGAGGGAGTATGGTGTCCAGGAGGGTTCCTCCAGGGGTAGGGGTCCACGCTGGGGGTTGTGAAGGGGAAGGCATAGGTGAATGAGGCCCTTGCGTAGGGTTTAGAGGGTAGGGGAAGGGTAGATCGAGGATTTATTAAGGGGTTAATTGCAATTTAGGGCTAAAAGAGGGTTTTTTGGAAGTTTAAGGGGAGGGAAGGTTAACATCCCTCATGGAATGGGCCCAAATTTCGAGCAAGACAAGGCCCATTGAAACTTAAAGCCATTCTAAATGAGTCATTGGTTCCTGTAAGGATTACATTTTCACAAAATATGTATACACAGATACTTTGAATGGAAATCTCACATAGCAGAAAGAAAAAAATATAATACTAAAAATAAGATGTACCATTTATTTCAAGACTACAAAAATACAGCAGTCACAGTTACATCTGTTCAATGCGTACATCAAATAGTTCATTCTCACAAGTTTTCAAAAGAAGTAAAGCAATAACTACTAATAATAGCATAACAACTTCGTCTTCTTCATCACTTCGTTCATGGATTTTTACCCCATCTACAAACTTTATGGATATGTTGAGGAGAGGGGTCAGAACATAAAGTTCTGTGTGACTGAAATATAGGGTTACTTAATGTCCATACCCTACATTTTTAGCCGATTACATATGTCAAGGTATGTTTATGAAGCACATAAACATAAGTTTCTAACTAATGGATATCCAAGTCAATTGCCCATTAGTTCTTTTAGGGTAAAGACCCAACGAGGAGGCATTCTCGGTTGATTATGGCCCTATCAAAAGTTGATTCTTACAATCTCTTATAACCCTGAGGCGGATCCCTAGCGCTTTCGGACCATATCCTAGTACGTTAACGTTCTTAAGTCTATTCTCTCGTTTCTAATATGATAAGTAGTATTTCGAGCGTTATACTTAACTGATATTACCTGGTAGGCACCTATCGCGCTTAAGACTCCCCTTAGACAGTTGGTGAGAAGGCAATGGCCACATACCTTTTAATTACCAATCTGTCCCGAGTTGAGCCCTTACATGCTTCTAGAGGAAGTGTACATCCCTGTGAACTACCCTACTCCGTTATCATTTTATGCCTAACCACTTTTAGAGAACGAAGACTCAAAGACTTACTTCAAATCTAATAAGGATGTGTCCCATGACTTTGGTTCCTCTCCAAGGAATAAACCATCGGAGGGATCTTAGTCCTAACCACTTAAGACCCAAACCAGATAAAAAGAGAGTCAACCGTTTAAGACCTTCTCAAGCGTAGTAAACCTGCCTATTTTCACGTAACAGACTTATGTATATAGTTATATATATATATACATACACACTAGACCTCTCGCATTAAACTGTATACCTATAGATGCTAGATATACCAGTCAGTTCCGGGCAAACTTAAACTGCAAGTTGGTTTAACCTCGTGTCCAGTGTACTAAGTTTTGAATGGCCGATGGCAGCTAGACATCTTAAATTAGTTGGACCCACTTGTGGTTGCTGGATTTGCCTTTCGGTTCCGGGCATACTTCTACCACAAATGGCAACTAAACTCGTGTTTATGTATTACTATTTATATATGTTTAAAGCCATTCTGTATACCCACACACAAGCAATCAAACATGTTTAATATGGGGACATTTCAAATTCAAATCTAATCTAACCGCATTTATTACGCTAATACAACATTAATTACGTTGATTATGTTTGTATAAATATAGTAATAATAATGCTTAAATAATGTAAATATTCGTAACGAGGTGGCAATTGTCAACTGTTATCCAAATCAAGGCATACAAGTTAGGTTTTCCATACTTTTACCGCTACAACATAGGCATGATAACATAATAATAAGATAACAAATAGCAGTGGATAGAAAAACATACATATATACACAATTTCAACTTACATCCTAGGCATGTAGAAATGATTTTAATACTAAATTAAAAATAGAGTATTACATATACTTATATGTGTATGTTTACAATTCATATTTCATCCAATTCACCCCTTTTTGTTGTTGTATACATAACAATGTTTACATTTGACCAATTTCAACTGTGAATGCATTTAGATCCAAAATAGGATCTAAACTTAATTCAAATCATGAAATAATTAAATCCAAGCCTTTTTAGGCTAAATTCAAATGACAATAAAGGTGAATTACATAAAATATAAATAATTGTAGCAACACCCCAATTTCATCTTTAATCCAATTTTGAAACTGAAAATCCATAAAACCCAATTACATGACAATTCATAAGCAATTACAAGATAGAGGATTTGAGGGTTTTTTAATGTTTATGTTGTCGAATTTCCCAAATCCTCCTAGGCATATTTATTCCCATGACAATCTATTAAAAACATGAATATGCCTTAACTAGATTCCACTCACAATTCTAGGCGGAATATAGAGAAATCTGTTATAGATCTAGATCTGCATTAATTCTTTGCATTCAAGCATGCTCCAATAATCTTCCTAACAGTATACATATAAGAGACATGCATTAGAATATTATACATATATGTTTGTGCCAAATTCTATAATATTAAATTTGTATGAAGTAGAATAGAAAGGGATTAGGAATAAAGTTAGAGAAATAGAAGAAAACCTTTACGCTGTTCTTTTATTTTTCTCTAGAATTTAGCAATGGTGAAGAGGTGGCATGGAGGCAGGGGTAGAGAATTTAGCAATATGTTTATCCCTAAAAAAATATCCTAACCACATAGCTTTATTGGGCTGCGTTGCAGAGGTGTTAATTTTTATTTAATATGTTCCTTAATCTCTTAATACTTATTCCATATAAGCAATATACTTTGTCCCCCTAGTCTTATCTTCAATTCAAAATTTGAATCTCCCTCTTTATTTTAATTTATACTTTGGACACACACACACACACATATATATATATATATATATATATATATATATATATATAATACAATTAATAATATATATATATATTCTGCATTTACGGTCCAAATTTATTTGTTCGTTACTTCTTTATACATGGATCGTTTTCAGCATATTATACATGAAAACGATGCAGAATTTCGCCAAGAATACAAATAAAAGAATTTCATTGACAAATTCTTAAAGCTGCAGAATCTCATTTTTCGGCCATATTATTTAATTGCTTAATTCTAATTATTTATTTATTTGTACTTATGAATTTTATAGGGTGTTACATTCCCCCCTTAAAATAAATTTCATCCCGAAATTTGTTTAAGGGACGAAAAACAAAACTCGCATGATCACATCCATGTTGAACATCCATGTTATTTTTAAATCATACGTAAGCATCCATGACTCGTAGTAATTATGAACTTCATACTTACTGAAGTGAGCTCAAACCTAATGTGTATGTGTAATAAGTGATGCAATATGTATGCAAAACAGCTTAACATGCATATATCTCTATATGAGTGTGCTTGTGCAATTGTGTTGTACCCATCTCCTACCATCCAATCTAGCAACCATAATGAAACCAAAAATTCTGAATTTTCAAGGGAGGCTACAAAATTTTTAAAATTTTCATGTCTTCTCTTGAATTTTCTCTTTACTGTACTAGAACCAATCTAAAAATGCGGAGTCTCGAAATCTCGTGCTCCAAAATATTTATGGTGGCCCAAGACTTTTGAGGTTCCGTCTTTGTCCCCATTTCTTGATTAGGCCCTACCAAAAATTTACTGTACCGTTGGAGGTATCTTATCAAACATAAAGCTTCAATGTGTTCCTATTCACAATATCACATATCTCCATAACTTTTTTTTTAAATAAACCCAGAATAACATATCAACTTATTATTCTTCAGTCTGCCTAATCAAATTAGACTTTCTCTAAAGTCTAGCTACAAATTTGGTTCAAGTAGAAACTTCTCAATGATTATTCCATTAACATTTTGGTAATTTAAGTGGACTTCTTGAAGTTCTCCAAGAGAGGCCGCTAATTTCCAAAATACAATCACGCTGTCCTATAAATATTACTATCATCCCTATTTCTAAGGAACTAATGCTGCAGATTCTTCCTTTTATTCCAAAAGCTTCGGCTATCTTCATTTCGTTCACCAGTCTTCAAGTGAAGTTTGATTCAAAAAGAATTTCCTAAATTAAATCTCTAGATCTAATTAATAAATATATAATCTATACTATGACTAATTTTTATTCTTATGCTCCAATTTTTGGAAATTAAATTCCAATAAGGTCTTTTGTTAAAATTTTCATAAATTTGCCCAGAAATAATATTGACATGTTTAAAATTACAAGGAATGGGTATTGTTTTATTTTGGATGGAAATGTAATTTGTGTGCAAACATGAGAAATTACACATTACATCCTTTTCATTTTGAGCATATTCCTCCTAATTTTAAATATGATCCCTCTTTTTTTTTGAATAACAAGAAAAAGGCTAACTTATAAAAATTAAACAAATACCTTTAAACAAACCAAAACATGGTCATATTCAGACTAAAAAGGTCAATGCAATTCCAATATCTCATCCTTATTCTTGAGGATGACATTCCATGAGGCTAAAATTCTAAAAACTCTAAGACTAATACACTTCCTTTGTGCAGGCTACAAATCTAATTCCATTATCAGCTTCCAAATTTCATATATAGTAAGTTGCTAGGTTGAATGTCCCTATGAGATTCTTTCTCTACTTACCCATTTGTCCTAAGAATTTAGCAAGGGTTTTAAATCCCAACATCTCATGCATAACATGGATTTATTACTTTCATCATGTTTTTACTCTTATCTAATCAATACGGGAGGAAAACTAATAATAGCAGCCTAATTTTGTTTTGGAAGTTTTCTCTTACAATTAAACGGTATAAATACTACTGAAGTCTTAGTACTTTCAATCCAAATCCTTAAGATGTCAATTCCTTACCTCTAAATTTTCCATCTTTTCCTTCTTTATAAATATGGTCCATTCAAATATGTATGTATGAATATATATATATATATATATGTGTGTGTGTGTGTGTGTGTGTGTGTGTGTATGCCTCTAGACCGTTTCCTAAAAACTTATTTAATTACCTCAAGATTTTTTTTTCAGGCTTACTTACTCCAAACCAACTTGTCTTTTTAAATAAATTCTCAAATTTTCCTTTTTAATCTTATTAACTACAAATTCATTGCCTATTAAATTTGCAATTTATAGTCATTAATTCATTTCTTCGAAATCATGAATTATGCTACTTATATTCTATATATATCTTTATATTTGTATATAATACTAACCGTTAGATATAGTTATTGATGCATTAATTCCTGACTAACTATCATGGGCAGTATTGTTTACAAGCAGATCTATAAAATTTACTAACTCTTCAAATTTAATCGCATAATCATCTATTTCTTATGTAACAACATCATTCTCAGTGACATTAAGTAATATTCAATCATCGTGTTATTGTCATTTGCATGCTTGTATATCTATACCCTATTGTGACAACAATATAATAACGTTTCCAAATATTTGCATTAATTGCCTCTTTTAAATGTTGTAGCATAAAAGATCTGAACTTCCACTTTTTAAAATATAATTCTATTTTCTCTTACGAATCAGTGCCTAATGTCTTTTTAGATTTTTTTTTAAATGTTGCACTAAGAAATTTGGTGCTCCTTTTTCAACTATTATATTCACTGTTATGTCGCATGTCTATGATAAATATTTGAGATTTTGCATGCAAACAAAAGCTACATTAAAAAAACTTAACTGAATGTCAAAAACTTAATTGGCAATATTAAGTTTCCAGAAAATGTCTAATTGACATTCATTATCATATTTAAAACACCTTTGAAACATTACCCAATAAATGTAAGTGATCTTTTTATATTTAGCAAAATGTTCCAAATGTATATTTCAACTTTAATCTTTCACAAACATTTGCCACATGCCCAAAATTCCTTCGTTATGAATAATGTATCTTTTCCTATTCAAACAACCATCTTTTATATGCACACTAAATGTTTAGTCTTTAATAAATGACAATTGTTTTTGAAAGGAATGTTCATCCCTATTCGCAATTGAAACCTAAATCTTTTAGCATTGAATCAATTAGCAATTAATTCTCCTATTCATATCCTTTTTTCAAATGTATTTTGAAACAATATACTGCAATCCCTGTTAGCACAAAATCTCATATATATATATATATATACATACATATATATACATATATATATATATATATATATTGAAATTCCTTGATGAACATAACAATTCATTACTTTTAATTTGCACAATGGGGGGTCTCCCAAAAATTAGATTGAATGGTCATAAATACATTCCAAATTTACTAAATAACTTACTTGGAATAATCTTTCATCTTTTATATTACCCCTTAGTATTCTTATCTTCTCGCATGTTGCTTATATTATACTGGTTCTATCATTTCAAATCTACCAATTTTTTTAATAAATTTGCTATCTTCTGAAATGCTATAACTTCCCCAGTAAGGAAATCACGGATTGAGTTGAGGACAAGCCACATCGGAACACAAACAGAAGAACATTTTATTTTTTATTACAACAATTTCCTCAGAATATAAGAATATACAGAGTATAAACAAATATAATACATCAGAGAAATATCAGAGATTTAAATACATTACTGCAGCGGAAAAATAATACAATACACAATTGAAAGAGATATACGGATACATAGCTTTCCGGATATCATTTCAGCTGTAAACTAGGTTCCTGTGAATATAAATCTGCAAAACCAAAACTACTAACTGCCCATGTCAAAATAAGGGCACCCAGAGTTTAGGTTAAAACAATAAACTACAGGTCAGTCATGTGACTGATGTGAGAACTAAAACAGTTATTAATCTTTATTTAAAGTTAGGCAAATCGAGGGACCACGCCGTATAACACGGAACGTGTTTCCTTCCAAGAATACCAGTGCATAAAACAACACGCAATGCTAAATAAAGAACAATAAAGCTATTATAAGACCCAGGTCCCATCACATAATGCAACACAAGCCGAAGGATAGGGTTTTACCTTATAATAGCCAAAGAATGCTTGATACGTGAAATTTCATCTTTTATTATTACTATAAGTGTATAGTGTCAAAACAATTTCAATCATAAGTATCAATCATAGACGGCATAAGTGCCCCATACCACTATGTCGCCATATATAGGTTCTACAAACAAAACCGCAAAGTCACGTATTGGAAGTTGGATTTCCATCTGTGAACCGAGGCAAGGGATCGTCCTCACCGATTCGAGACTGTCTAGCCCGAGCCTCAGGATCAAAGCTCGAGTGACCCTTGGATCGTCAGGTCCGGTCCACTAATGTGGATTAAAATGCCTGAACACTGCGTTTCCCCTCCCTTTGGGGAGTAAATGAGTCAAATGACTCCATCGGCTCCACATAGTCACCGATATATCCGAGGCGCCTCGCAATCCAACAACCACACAGGTGAAAATAATATAAATGTCAGGGCTAGTAGGTCACTGACACCAGCCTAGCTAGAAGGAAACGCATGCCCTCCCTGAGGTCCTCTCCCGTTTCTGGTTCACAACCGGGTTGTGAGGCTCGCGAATCAACGCTACACAAAGCTATGCCACACAGGCCGTGCTTTGATCATCAACCACAAGACTCTGCTTTTCAATAGAAGCCTTGATCATTTGCATCTTAGCATGCCACACAGACAAACCACTCCATGCAACCGATATCCATCAATCACACAAAATGATATCCAATGTCAAACACACAGTCCATTTAAAAGTCCGTTCTGGGTCTGAACGAAACCTGAGGCACCTTGTACCTCGCATATCCATCGATCTCCAAGTACGTCTGGACGATAACCAACTGATTCCCTCCTCTTGGGTGTACAACCCAATCAAGATCATCAGTAATTATCCAAACGATGTGAAGACCTCCGGTCTTCGACCACCGTCTTCATCCTCGACACATCGTCGAATCAGTTATTCAGAATGGGATAAACCCGGTCTTTCTGAATAACCCGCGTATATAATAAACAAGTGTTACACAAACACAACATATGCCTCATTCCAATTCAGAATATTCTTTTATTCAAATATTCTTATACTTTGGGAAAGGTTACCATCAATTTTATCAAAGATAAATTCCTTAAATTTATTCTTTAATCTTCTCTTGAATATCAATTCAAACCAAATTATGCTTTATCCAAACTAGTCGGGATTAACGAACCTTACCGAAGTAATCATTTGTTTTAATTTCCCAATCCCAACCTATTCATCCCATGAAGTAAAACTGGTAATACTTCATATCTAACACCACGGTGTTATCGGTAAATTCAATTACCATTCCACGTTCAAATCTAATTAAAGATTTAACTATCGCCTGGAGCAAAACTGGTGATACTCCATTCTCGATCATTTCAATATAATTAAAGATTCATTAAAACTCCACTTGGTTTTAATCTTCCCAAAAATAACTATCAATGATTATTTAACTTGGGAAAACATATCCTGTCTTTAACTGGGTTAAAAAACCAATGTCATTTAAAACACGGTTCACGATAAACCCAAAATCACATTCCATTTATAATGGAATCTTCATGGAAAAAAAATCGATATGTATATATAATCGATATAAACTTCCATATCCGACTAATAATATAAATGGAATAACGGCAAAGCCTTTTAAATTCCAGATATATTAGTTGTCTTCCTCCATAGAAATTCACTTCGATTTTTACCAAATCGAATTCTATTCCATTCCAAATTATTTTATTAAATTGGAAAACTTTACTTTGGAAAATCTCCATTAAATCTTAACAAAAGATTTATAAATTCCAAATCACATTCCACTGTAAATCGGGTTAAAGAACGAATGTCGTTATAACACAGTTCACAATAAACCTAATTCACATTCCATTAATTATCGGGTTAAAGAACAAGTGTTATTTAAAACACCATTCACAATAAACCCAAAAATCAATTCAAATTCAATTCCAATTAAAGACCATTTAATTGGTATACTTCATTAAATCTAAATATAAAGATTTAATCTTTTTCTCAACTGGGTTTAAGAATAGTGTTAATGAAGACACTATTTACGACAAACCCAAATCCCATTTGATATTAAATACAAGGCTCTGAATATAAAATATATCGGCTTATATTCAATATCAAATTCTACGACCAACAAATATCGTATTGGAAATAACGCTATAAATATATCTTTCAAATTTCCATAACAATATCTGTATAATCACGAAATCCAACATCGAAATATTCCAAAGACAATTTCGATTCAAATCCATTCCAATTCACATATTGGAAATTCTGGTTACTTTTAAAACCCCTTTCAAATCCAATTTATTTATTTCAAAAATAAATGGATTATAATTCGAGTTCAAAACTAGTTCATTTCGATAAAAATCTATTTTTATCTTTCCAACTATGGAGATTTTCATCCCAATTCTTTCCAAATCATTTCTTATGATT
The DNA here is from genome assembly GCA_030737875.1 of Allium sativum. NCBI lineage: Eukaryota > Viridiplantae > Streptophyta > Magnoliopsida > Asparagales > Amaryllidaceae > Allium > Allium sativum. Next base: position 316,855,791 of record CM060918.1, read on the forward strand.
TTACACTAATTATTGATATTTTTAATAATTTTATCAAGGCACGTACAGTCGATTTCCATCAACGGCCAACGAACTGCACTTACAGCGACATTTTCCAAATTTTATTTGGACATAATTCCAAATCCAACCGTTACATTTCAAATCTCTAATATTCATTAGAAAGATCTTTTCGATACGAACCCAACGGTTCTGGTTTTAGGAGAATCCGACGGTCGGATCTCCCGTGATGTCCATTCGAAGTCAATGGTCGAAATTTGCGAAACACCGTAGCGCGGCGCGTTCTATTCAAGCCATTATATATATATATATAATATTATATAGATTTCGTTGATTTCCTTATAAAATGTATTTTATAAATCGTTTTAAATTCATTTTCAAAACGATTTCAACTTCATATTCAATTTCTAATCAAAATTGAATATTCCATATCATCGATATACAAATGATAATATTTTCAAAATATTAGATTTTGAAATCAATTCCTTTTCTATATTCATTATAAAAAATGAATAAAATCGATATAAATATCGTTCATGTCAAAATGGCGCATATCTAATCAACACGGCTTTATATATTTCAATAACTTCGTTATTCTATTCAACAAATGAATATTTTCTTCAACACATGAATTTTCTTTTATTCAACACATGAATATATATTTTATTCAACACATGAATTTTCTTTTAAAATGTTCTTTATCTTCCAAATTGGAATGGGGCCAATCAAATACCATATAATGTTACTTATATGGGTTCCAAACAACACATGTATATTATAGCAATGATAAATAATCAACCATCATCCAGAGTGCACCACACAACTGCATAAACATTAAATATAAATAATTAACGCTTACACAGTCTGTCAACCAATCGATCGACATACAACTAAATAATTGGGATTAGTGTATGCCAAATATTATCCCAACACCCGTGTGGGGTTTCCAATCAACAAATACAGATTTTTATTTGTGCAGTTGGGCGATGTATAAAATTTATCGTCCCACTCAATATCAGTCAAATGGGTGTACATAAACAAATCGTCCGATTTGTTTATAAATATTTATTTTATATACACGTTAAAAATTATATTTTTAACTATAAAATATTTATTCATTCCACATCACACAATAAAATTTCACAAAACGTCAATCAAACAAACAAGTCATCCATGGTCTGTGGACGACGGGTGTCGGGTGCGGCTAAGCACCGTCTGCATCCTAGTATATATAGAAACTAATAAAAGTGAGGAGTTCTCACCGAGGGTTCCACTCCTCCGTGCTTTCCTTTTGAACTGTTCGGGTTTCGTTTTGATTTCAGTCGATACCATCGCCATCTTTTCCCGCTGTTCACAGTAAAAATCATATTTTTATTGCTTTATCCCCATAAATAAAAATCATACTTTTATTTCAATTTCAAATATTTTACAATGCTTCTTTCTATATAAAAATTATATTTTTATATTTCTACATCTTGTACAAAGATCGAATTTTTATTTCGCTTCATATATAAAAATCTCGCCTTTCCATATACAAAAAATAGCCTTTCTATATATAAAAATATGGTCTTTCTATATATAAAAATATCATCTTTCCTATGATAAAAATATAATCTTTTCATCGCTACTTCATATATAAAAATCAATTTTTTATCGCTATTCTATATATATAAAAATCGAATTTTTATCGCAACTTTCAAAATGAAAATCCAATTTTTCTACAATGAAAAATCTAATTTTTGTATAATGACAAATCAAATCTTTTGAATGAACAAAATCAAATCTTTATACTAACAAAAAATCTCATCTTTAATCAATTAAAAATCGTATCTTTCCTTCATCACTTTAAAAATCTTACCTTTATCACTTTAAAAATCTTACCTTTATCACTTTAATCCCATTAAAAATCTTACCTTTATCACATTAAAAATCTAAACTTTCTATTTATAATTATATATATAAAAACTGAATTTTTATCACAATTTAAATAAATAATAAAAATAAAAAGGAATTCAGAAAGAAGCATACTATTGTCAAAAGGGGAGGGGCGCTGCGAACAGTGGAGGAGGAGACCGCGGTTGCTGGTGGCGTCACAGGCGAGGGGTGGGGCCAGGGTAACGACGGACTAGGGTTTTGAAATTGGGGGCGGCGGAGTTGGAACTAGGGCGTAGGTTTTTGGAAGGAGAGAGGGCGAACGAGGCGGAGGGAGGAGGAAGGGGTAGCTGGGCGGTCGCAACGGAGGCCGGGTTGTGCGCTGCCAGCACGCGCGGCGGCGCCTGGGGAAGAGGAGCGGCGTTGCGCGGTTTTTTTTATTTTGATCTAAATGGTCAACGGGGAGGAGGGAGAGAGAAGGGTGTTTATATATATATATTATTATTTTTAACTTTCAAAAAGCAACTTTAAATTTCGATCTCCAAACGAGACCCACCGCCTGTCATCCATAACTAATTAACCCCATTCTGAACACAATGGGATATGTATTTCTTTCAGTTTTAATCAAATTTAAAATATAAATCCTTATATTGAATTTTGAACGCACATTTCAATTTACCGGGGCCACATATGGGCTTTAAAAATTCTAGAAAAATAAATCTTGCTATGGTTTTGACGATACGGTTCGAACAAAACTAATTTCGTCAAATTCTGAGACCGTTTGAAAAATGGTCATTTTCTGGTCGATCGAAATTAACTGAAACTGTCAAAACACGTTTTACTTCGCCACGCTCACATATTGATTCGAAAAATTATGAAAATTGGAATCTAGCAATAATTTGACATCCCAGATCCAACAAAAGTGGTTTCATCGAAAACGAAGGTCGTTTGCAATATTTCCATTTTTAAGGGCTAGAATTCCATAACGACTATTCTGAATTTTCAACTGGACGTATCTTTTGATTCCCACTATGAAATTTTGATTTTTCGGATTCGTTGGAAAGATATTCTCAAATATATTCAAACATTTTTGGTTTCACTAAAATCCGATTTATTTTGAATCCTGCACATTCATTTGAAATTCGAAATTGAAATTTCAAACTACCGCGCCATTTTCAATTCCTTTTATATTTAAAATAAAATATTTATATTCTAACGATGATTCAAATAAATATATACGCTCTAATTTTATTCAAAATAAATTTCTCGTCGTTATTATTTAAAATAATTCATTTTAAATATTCAAAATTCATCTAAATTGCCAAAATAAAAATTTTAAATTGGCACGGATTTCCGGGTTATTACATCTTCTCTCTTCTAGTTAGGTATGTTAATGACGTTTATTTTTCCAAGCTGTTATGTCTTGTCTTCTTTCTCTTCTTATTTTTCTTTCTAAACACCAATTTACTGTCACCATCTAGAAAAGGACATTTTCAATTCTAAAATTTTAAAAGTTCATTTCATCAAGATCATGAAAATTCTAATTAACTTTTTGAGTTATTTAGTGCTTGTTGCTTTAATTTCCTTTTCCATTAAAGCTCTTATTTGGAAACATCTACAATTAACCCTCTCATTTTTTTTTCTGTGCTAAAACTCATATTTATTATTGGTCTAATTGAAGAACTAATGAACATTTATAACTCCAATTTTTTTTTTCCAATTGGAATTATTATGCAGTTCTAGTCCATATACAAGAGGTGAACAGTTCTTCAAAAATTTCTTCTTTCAAATAACTTTTTGTAGTATGCTAAAAATCCATTTTGATGGGTTTCCAAAGACTCTTGGTTTTTATCTAAATTTTTTGACATGCTATTCTATAGAAGTTTATTTTATAACATTTCTATTTTTCTAATTAAATTGATGTTATGTCGAAAATCATATTTTTAGGTTTTACATTTCCTTGTCAATTAGAAAAACATGCTTATCTTTATAAAATTTTCCTATCGCACCTACAATGTTTTCAGCGAAGGTTAATATCTTTATTTATGGAAGCCTATATCTCATCTCAACCCTTTTTCTTCCTTATTCTTTGTTTTTTTCCATCTCTACACATTCCTAATATATGTCCATTATGTCCATTTAATCCATTTCGAATATCGCTTATTCTTATGGACATTTTTAACATTTCCTCCAAATATTCATACCTATAAATGGTCTTAAATAATCCATTAATACTTTCCTTTATGACCATTTATCGTTCCTTTGAAAGCTTAGATGTTCATTACTCAATTTTGTCAAAGATGTCTATTAGCCAAAACCGGACATATTTCTCAATTTGGTCTATATTAATTGTTCACCTAATGGACACTTATTTAAAAGTTTTCTTTACCATGAAAGATAGTTCATCTGATTAACTTCCATTTATCACCTGCTAAACAAGGAGGTTTAAATCCTTTCCATATTCCAAATCCTATAACCTCCCAATGCTCAGAGGTCTCCAAATTGTCAAGGAGTTGTAACATTACTATATGGCCTCTAGAATATTTCTAGAATGTAATGCCAGACCTTCCCTAAAAAGACCTACAGATGCTCCTTTCTAAAGATATGTGTACTTTGAAAAAAAAATTACTTATATATATATATATATATATATATATAGTAAAACCTTTGAAAATCCGTTTTCAAAATAACAAGTACGCCTCTCATAAGTATATATTTCCCTATGATCGGGTAACATATGCTCTGATACCAAATGTAACAACCCGCCTGGAATGGGCCTAAATTTCGACCCAGAAAAGGCCCATCGAAACTTAGAGCCATTTTAAATGGATCGTTGGTTCCTATAAGGATTACATTTACACACAATATATAAAAACGGATACTTCGAATGGAAATCTCACACAACGAAAAGAGAAAATATAATACTAAAAATAAGATGTACCATTTATTTCAAAACCACAGAAATGCAACAGTCACAATTACATATGTTCAATGGGTACATCAAATAGTTCATTCTCACAAGTTTCCAAAAGAAGTAAAGCAATAACTACTAATAAAGCATAACAACTTCGTCTTCTTCATCAGCTTCGATCATCACTTCGTCCATCGCTTTTACCTCATCTACTGACCTGTTGGATATGTTGAGGAGAGGGGTCAGAACATAAAGTTCTGTGTGACTGAAATATAGTGTTACTTAATGTCCATACCCTATATTTTTAGCAAGTTACATATGTCAAGGTATGTTTACGCAACACACAACAAACACAAGTTTCTATGCAATGGGGTAAATATCCAAGTCAACCGCCCATTAGTATTTATACGGTAAAGACCCAACGAGGTGGCATTCTCGGTCACTTATGGCCCTATTAAAGGTGGATTCTTACAATCTCTTATAACCCTAAGGCGGACCCCTAGCCCTTTCAGACCCCATCATAGTACATTAACGTTATTAAGTCTATTCTCTCATTTGTAATATGAAAAGTAGTATTGTGAACGCTACTACTTGAACTAATATTACCTAGTAGGACACCTGTGTCGCTTAAGACTCTCCTTAGACAGTTGGTGAGCATGTAATGGTCACATATCTTTTAATTACCAGTATGTCCCTAGTTGAGCCCTAACAAGCTTCTAGAGGAAGTGCACATCCCCGTGAACTACCCAACTCCATTACCGTTTTATGCGTAACCACTTTTAAAGATGGGGGACCAAAAGACTTACTTCAAATCCAATAAGGGTGGGTCCTATGACTTTGGTTCATCTCTAAGGAATAAACCTTCGGAGGGATCCTAGTCCTAACCTCTAAGGCCCAAACTAGATAAAAAGAGAGTCGACCACTAAAGAACTTCTCAAGGCATAGTAAACCTGCCTACTTTCACACAATAGACTTATATATATAGTTGCATATATACACACTAGACCTCTCACATTAAACCATATACATGTAGATGTTGGATATGCTAGTCGGTTCCGGGCAGGATTAAACTACAAGTTGGTTTAACCTCGTGTCTAGTGTACTAAGTTTTTGAATGGACCATGGCAACTAGACATCTCACATTAGTTGGACCCACTTGTGGTTGTTGGATTTGCCAATCGGTTCCAGGTAGACTCCTACCACAATTGGCAACTAACCTCGTGTCAATTTGTCACTATTTATATATATTTAAAGTCATTCTATATACAAATACACAAGCAATCAAACATGTTTATTAAGGGGACATTTCAAATTCAAATCTAATCTAACCGCATTTATTATGCTAATACAACGTTAATTACATTGATTATGTTTATATAAGTATAATAATAACACCTATATAACGTAAATTTCCGTAAAATTGGTGAAATGTTCTAATGAGGTGGCAATTGTCAACTTTTATCCAAATCAAGGCATACAAGTTAGGTTTTCTGTATTTTACCGCTACAACATAGGCATGATAACGTAATGATAAGATAATAAATAGCAGTGATTGTAAAAACATATATACGCACAATTTCAACTTGCATCCTAGGCATGTAGAAATGAGTTCAGTACTGAATTAAAAATAGAGTATTACATATACTTATATGTACATTTTTATAATTCATATTTCGTCCAATTCACCCCTTTTTGGTGTTGTATACATAAAAATGTTTACATTTGACCAACTTCAATTGTGAATGCATTTATATCCAAAATATGTTCCAAAACTAATTCAAATCATGAAGCAATCAAATCCAAACCTTTTTAGGCTAAGTTCAAATGACAATAAAGGTGAATTACATAAAATATAGATAATAGTAACAACACCCTAATTTCACCTTTAATCCAATATTGAAACCAAAAATCCACAAAAGCTAATTAATCATGACAATTCATGCACAATTACAAGATAGAGGATTTGGGTTTTTTAATATTCACATGACAATATATTAAAAACATGAATATGCCTTAAGTAAACGAGATTCCAGTTGCAGATCTAGGCGGCAGATCTAGGCGGAATAGAGAGAAATTTCTGGTAGATCTATATCTGCACTAATTCTTTGCGTTCAAACCTGCTCCAATAATCCTCCTAATTATATATATAAGAGACGTGCATTAGAATCTTTTACATATATGTTTATGCTAAATTCCATAATATTAAATTTATATGAAGTAGAAAGAGACGAATTAGGAGTAGAGTTAGAGAAATAGAAGAAAACCTTTACCTTATTCTTTATTTTTCTCTGGAATCTTGCAATGGTGGAGAGGTATCATGGAGCAAGGGTAGAGAATGATTAGGGTTTCATAGTGAAATAGGAGGGGCTATATATAGTTGCCCGTGTGAGCATAGACCGTTGGATTAATTAGAATTAATCCATGCCTTTTATTCTTATATATCCCTCATAAAGAAACCTAACCACATAGCTTTATTGGGTTGCGTTGCTGAGGTGTTAATTATAATTTAATATGTTCCTTAATCTCTTAATTTTATTCCATATATGCAATATATTTTGTCCCCCTAATCTTATCTTCAATTCAAATTTTGAATCTCCTTCTTTATTTTAATTTATATTTTGGACACACATACATATATATTATCCAATAAATTATATATATATATACACACACACACACATGAATATATATTCTTCGTTTACGGTCCAAATTCATTTGTTCATAACTTCTTCATATATTGACCGTTTTCAACATATTATATATGAAAACTATGTAGAATTTCACTACGAATCCAAATAAAAGAATTTCATAGCCAAATTCTTAAAGCTGCAAAATCTCATTTTCTAGCCATATTATTTAATTGCTTATTTTTAATTATTTATTTATACTTATGAATTTTACGAGGGTTTATAGGTGGCTACGGAAAGAAGGGGAGGTGGTGAGAGGCGGTGCAGGTGGGGAGGGAGGTGCGTAAGCAGGAGCGCAGGTCAGTTGAGAGTAGAATGTGGTGCGGCCATGGTAAGGAAGCTTGAAGGAGGAAGGTGACTTAAGAAGAAAATGAAAAAGAAAGAGAAGAAAGTAAGAAAAGGAGGAGTTTTTATTAAAAAAGGCATTCACATGGATCAACGAGGTATGGAGGGGAGATGGAGTAAGAAGAAAAAAACTTGAGATCCTTGGTTGGACGACACCTCGTTTGGTGTTAATGGCCTTAAAGGCTTTTATAAAGTGCTGAATGTGTTTTAGTTCAACCTCACTTCTTTGACTCGTGTGATCAATCGGTAAATCCATTTATCATGAAATTTTGAATCCTAACATAAATCATAATTCCAGATCCAATGGAATAGGTCTCGTCAAATTTAGAGTTCGTTTGACCATCCGTATTATTTTTTATTGCATTTTCGCTTAATTTCGACTGGTTGACCCGATATGCTTTTACTTTTCGCACACTCATATATTAACTCTAAAAACTACGAAAATTTTAATCTCACCATTTTTTGATGTTTCGGATCCCATAAAATTGGTCTCGTCGAATTACGAGATCATTTGAAAAATGTTCCTTTGTAAGTAATTGAAACAACGTTAAATCATCAATTTTTTAAAATAACTAAAAATCCTTGTAAAATTAATTTTAAAATCAAATTTAATTTGGTTTCAAAATTCCAGGCCATTATAACTATCTTGGTATATACACTTATGTGATATATTCTTATCTATTTCGCCTTCGTGATGTGAATATCTATGACTTATTTGTGTTATGTATTTATTTCTAGAGAGATTTTTAGCAATTATATAGAAGCTTTCTTAAGCTATTATCTAGATAGTCACCACTCAATAGCCTTATTCTTCGAGTTAGTTGACAACATTACTTTGTAATGTCCTTGGCTAATGTGGGTATAGTGGTGGGGGCATCACCACTTCCCCAATGTGCTTCGGAAAAATCATTGTCGCTTACATTCCATCAATGAGCTCCAATAAAGCGACCTCCCATTAACGAAGTGTGTTAGAAGTATTCAAATCCAAAACCCATCTCATCAAAAGGTAAAAGCACTTGAGAGCGTAAATGATCATTTAACGAGAAGATATAATCCCAATCTTTCACTGATACTCCGCTTGGTATTCAAAATAACCACTTTCTCTGAATGTGTCATCTTGTGGAACTTAGCACTTTAAGAGGAGAATTAACTTTGAACAATGCTCAAACTTTTGAATTGGTAATGCTTTGGTGAATATATCTAGCGCGTTATCCACCATGTGCAACTTCCAAAGATATATTAGTTTACCTTAATTCATGGCTACCAAAAAGGACTCTCTTACCTTACTATGCTCAGTAAACGAGCTGAATGCCAAATTTTATGTGACATCCCACACCTTTTAGCATACCCTAAACGAGTCATACCAAGAAATGTGGAGTGTCTAGATATAACAAAATTTTACATAGACAGAGTTTCACAATACATAAAAGAAATCACAATAGAAAGAATTTCACAAGGGAGACAGTTTATTATTCAAAATAAAATTTCACTTGAAAACCATTCTCATAATGTCTTACTACCTTAAACTCATAAATCATATTAGAGTACATCACAAAATAAACATCCCCTTTTAAGATCTATAATAACTAAAATAAATAAAATGCCAAAAAGAGAAGTGAATATGTTAATAATAGAGAATAAGAACTCCAAGATGAACTATCCCAATGTCCTGTATCATGCATTGCCCTATGATCCTAATAGGAGGGAAAGAATGGAGAATGGATAAGACATAAAGTCTAGTGAACAGAAGTGTAAAGAATTAAGAGATAACAGACTTAAGAACAATTCTAGCACTACAGAAATTAAGTGTTCGTGTTTTACTGAGTGTGGCTACTTAGATTGTTTTCCTAGTTGATTGTTTGCACTGTAGTTTGTATAATAGAAGTACTCTTAGGATTGATTCCTACTTCTACCCAGATCGGTCATCACAATCTACCATGAGGCTAGTGCGGTATTCGATGCCCCTTACATCGAATTAAAACCACCTTAAATATGAAAGCAACTTTATGTATTAACCATTACTCAGATTTGAAACTAGTTCCATGTATCAAACATTCCTATGAATAATCATATGTGGATTCACCATTCAAATTGACATCTATCTAGCACTGGACGCAACAATGTATTGTTTACCCCCAATAAATGTCGCATGCTCGGTCATCGCCAGTACACACTGACCATCATCCCCTCCATATTGACCACCTACTTTGCCCAGTCGGCATGTGTGTCCCCTCTGTCATTGGTACTAGCCCCGAGCCACCTATATAACCCCAATTGGAAGGTGTTTCTGATTTATAGCCGGTAGGCTCCCCGAGACACTTATTTACCCCTAATCGACATGTGTGTCCGATCTACTCTAGTACGAACTCCTCCAAACAATAATCTAGTTATGCTCTGACCTCAATCCCGCTGACTAAGTCCTATTTATTAGCTACTTATTTGCCCCAATCGGCATGCATGTTTGATTGCTATTGGTACGAACCCCACTATGCATATTATTATGATATTATACTCTTCCTATAGCTTTTTTGTTTCATTGTAGTTTCCATGAACCAATATCATAATAGGTTTTACTCTTTTTCTTCAATTATAATGTATGTTATAATCATGCTACAAGTCTCCAAGACTTGGTCCTTTCAAAAAATTTCTTTTACTATAGACCTACATGTTTTAGGTATTTTCAGTAACATCTATGTTTTTCTATTTAATCCATTTTTCATAAAAAATTCTTTCTTTTTATTATTTTTCCCATAGATTAAAGGATAAAATCTTCTTTTCAAATCTTAACATATACCGGATTGTTCACTACTCTAACATGTATAAAAGAAATGTAGAAAATTGTGAACAAATTGAAAAATAAAAAATAAACTATAAAAGTAGAATGAAAATATACCTGTACAGGATATAAATTGGAAAACCAAAGTTAGAGATTAAAACAATTTTCAACCCTATTATTTTAACTTTTCAAGTTCTAAAATGGTAATTTCCACTCACCAATCGTCATATATTGATGCCTGCAGTCCTCCTCGATCCTCGTCCTTAGTCCATCTGATGTTTTATTTTACATTCTCCTTCGTTGGAAAATATTTTGGTTTTAGGTCCCACCTCTAAAAATTAAGAGAGAACCCAAAAGAAGAAGAAATTAGTGAAATGAAATTGCTAAACTAGGGTTTTATTTATAGGCGTATTAGGGGATGTCAGACCATAGGGTAAACTTGATTAGATCTGAGTTTCCGCATCACAAACCCGAATCTAACCCTTGCTCTCAAAACCTAACATCATAGGTTCAAGAAATTTCAGATTATTCCTTTGTTTATCCCCTGGACATATTTTAAGCCATGTTGCATTGGTAGGTCAACCAACTAATCATAGACAGTAGACCGACCATGGAGGCGGCTGACCCACACAGATATTTTATACATATACATATATATATACATATATATATATATATATATTAAGTGATTGTTCTGAATTTGGCTTGAAAACATATATATTGACTCTTAACTTCCAATAACTGAATTCTCTCATAACACTTTCGAGTTAATTTCGATTTTATCAAGTTATCTATGAAAATTATCCAAAAATGGCCGTGGACTCAGCGGTGCAACTTTAATAGCCAAATTCGGACAATTTAATAAGCTTATTTCTTTATAATTAATTTCGTAGTAAATCTTTCTTTATTAAAATATTGGGGTGTTACATTCTCCCCATTAATTGATTTCATCCTTGAAATCTCCAAGCATAGAAAAAATTTAATTAACAACCACAAACCAAAATCGATAACCACCTACTGAATAACAATCCATTGCATTTATTGTCCTTAAGATTTCTAATGCAATTTATGCAATCATGTAGTGTATATCTCCTTAATTAATGCAAAGATTAGGTGGCTTGCTAATTACCTTCTGCCTGTTAAAATATTCTCGTGCCATACGTCCAAATGTATGCAAAAATTCTAATAATGACTTATAGTTTTATATGAGTGTTACAACCATTATTCATATGCAACATCCATATGGTAGTCATCTATTTGTGGCAAACACGGGATTAATAATAAAATTACTATGTGTGTTACAATTATTATCCATATGCCACATCCATATGGTAGTAACCTATTTGTGACAATCATGGAATAAGTAATAAAATTCCACAAACCTCCATAAGCATATGCTTTCATGGCCTAATTAAGATGATCCTTACATGATACTAGTGCATAGTGCGTACATATGCGTATATCTGCATTCATTAGCAAATACTCGTAATCACTTGCGTCCATCATACATAACATATTACAATCAATCCTACCATAGAGAAACTTAATCCTAAGATATGTCCACCCTAAGATATTAAAGAAAAGACTCTTAATCAAAGAAAAGCTTAAAATATAACATTTCGAAGGCTTACCATAAAAAAGATAAGGGTATAAGGCATGCATCTTTTTCTGTACCTCCCAAGTCGCTTCTTCCATGTTATCTTTCCAATGCCTTTTTACAAGTCGAACATCTTTATTCCTCAATTGCTTTACTTCGTTCCATAAGATCCGAGTAGGAAAATGACAGAATAACACTTCTCTCCTTATCTCAACCTCTTTCTATCTCGATCTCAACCTCCCTATGCTAACTAAGCTCCAACACTTGCGGTCGAATCATGTAAGCACTTTCTCAAGTACGAGATATTAAAGACATCATACACCCCCTCTAGCCTCTTGAGTAGTTTTATTTTATAAGCCTTCTTCCCTACTCTTTCAAATGTGTGGAAGTTCCTACAAATCTTGGGGTGAGGTATCCAGATGATCCAAATCTCATAACATTTCTCATGGCGATACCTTGATAAAGACTAAGTCTCTAACATTAAAAATTATATATGTCCTCCTCTTGTTAACATATGCATGCTGCCTATCTTGGGCCGCTTTCATCATTTTCCTAATCAATTCGATCCTCTATGAACTCTCTCGAGTTGTGTCATGTCCAAGTAGGATTCGGCCTGTCATCTTCCACCAAAAATAAGGTAATCTACATAGTCTTCCACAAAGAGCCTCGAATGGAGACTTTCCTTCACTTTCTTGAAAACTGTTATTATAAGTAAACTCCACTAAAGGTAAGTGCTCCTCCTATATCCATCCAAAATCAAGAATAAGGATCCTCTAAGACTCTACTCTTTCTTTCCATTTGGCCATCCGTCTGAGTGTGGCAGGCTATGCTCAATCTCAACTGTGTCCCTAGTGCCTCCTATAGACTTTTCTAAAATTCACTCTTGAAGACTGAATCCCTGTCACTAACAATACTAGAGGGGACTCCATGAAGTCGAACTATCTCTTTGATATATAGGAATGCCAATGAAGTTGTATATCTCTTACTTTAAATCTATATGAAGTGGGCGCTCTTAGTTAATCTATCAAGAATCACCCAAATACTAGTGTTTCCCCTTATATATCGAGGTAAACCATCTATAAAGTCGATCAATATGTTTTCTCACTTCCATTGTGGCACTTCCAAGGGTTGGATCAATCCTTTGGGATTTTGTTGCTCTGTCTTGACCCTTTGGCAGGCGAAACATTTGGCCACAAACTCTGGTAAATATTTTTTCATCCCTTTCCAAAGAAGACTTGTTCATATTCAGATACATCTTATCACCATCGAAATGGATGGTTATCCACAAATGGCATGCCTTTGGTAATACCACACTCACCAAGTCATCGTTGCGGGCAATATACAACCTCCTATCCCTTCTCATCCATCTTTTAGAATCTATGGAATAGCGTTGGAGATTCCCTATGGATTCTCCTCTTCCCATCCTATCTATGATATCAACAAGACCCATATCCTCCTTCTTTATTGAACTAATCTGATCAATAAGGGTAGGTTGAATCTCTAATGCTGCTAACAATCTGGGAATGAAATTCGTAGAAGGCTTGAAATCAAAGGTAGTTATAAGCTCCAATCTCTTTCAGTATACGAAAAAGGGACTAGATGTTTCTATGTTCTGATACAATGCTCTTGTGACCACATTCCCCTTACCTAGGTTATAAGAAATCTCAAATCGTAGGATACTAAAAACTACATCCACTGCATTTTTATCAAGTTCAGATCCTTTTGGAAAAACAAGTAATTCGTTGACTTGTGATATGTGAATAGGTCGAACCTCTCACCATGCAAGTAGTGTCTTCAAGACTTAAGTGCAAACACAATGGAAGCGAATTCGAAGTCATGGGTCAGGTAATTTCTCTCGTGACTTTTCAGTTACCTACTTTTGTAACTTACTACCCTCTGTTCTTGCACCATAACTGCACGTAAGCCAACACCACATGCATCGCTGTAGACTGTAAAAGACTTAATGCTATCTGGAAGTACTAGAACCGGTGCATGAGTAAGAGTTCTCTAAAGCTTTTTGAAGGAACCATCACAATCACCGTACCAAACAAATGCTAGGTTCTCCTTGGCATGATAATTTAGTGGTACTAAGATCTTTGCGAAATCCTTAATAAACTTCCTATAATAACCTGCTAAACCAAGAAAGATTCTGACCTCGGTAGCGTTCTTAGGGGTTCCAATCTTGCATCGCTACCACCTTTGTGGGATCTACATCCAAGCTTTCTTTAGAGGCCATATGCCCAAAGAAACGCACCTCCTCCCTCTAAAAATGAATTTAGATAACTTTACTATTAACCTATGCACTTGAGGGTGTGGAGAACCTCCTCCAAGTGTATGGCATGCTTCTCCTCACTCGTAGAGAAAACAAGAATGTCATCAATGAAAACTAAAACAATTTTATTTAGGACATCTCAGGAAAATCTATTCATAAATCTACGAAGTATGTCAAAGCATTGTTTAGCTCTCAGGGCAAAACCAACCACTAAAAGAATCCAGCGGGCATCCGAAATGTCGTCTTATTTATGCTATCCTCTTCTACCCTTAGCTAATGAAAATCAATGGCTAAACCCAACTAAGAAAACACTGTAACTCCTACCAACTAGTCAAAAAGATTGTCTATCCAAGGGGATGGGTAGTAGTTCTACTTAGTGTGCTTATTTAGTTCCTTATAATCAACAAATAATTGAGGAAACCGTCTAAATTCGTAGCAAAAACAACTAACACCACCTACTTTGAGGTACCACATGTAACAAAATCTTACTCCGAGAGCTCTCTGATATACTTGCTTAATTTTTTCCTTTCTATCGGAGCAATATACCTCACAACTAATGACATAGGCCTGACATTGTCAGAAAGCTAAATCCGAGACTTGAACTCTCTCTCTCTCTCTCTAAAAGTATCCTTCTTACCACCTCAGATACATCAGGGAAATATCAAACTACGGGAACTGAACCTAACTTATCTTGGTACACATCAACGGAATACAAGTGAATCAATATGACTAACCCTATAAGGTTATAAGAAATCTCAGGATTCCATTCACTGAAAGTAACTAACTTGACGACCCTTGTAACAATCCGGAATTTCAGAACCAATTTTAGTTTTTAATTTAAGCTATTTTGAAGAATATGGAATATAAATTTGTTATTTTTACATCCTTTTGTTTCGATTATTTAAGTGTATGTAATTTAATTTAGTTATTGAAATTAAAATGGTTTTAAATAAAAAGTACAAAAATGGAAATGTTGAAAGGTATTGGAATTCCTTAGTAATAAAAGTGAATGTAATTAATGGTACATATATGGTAAGACAATATGATGCAAAATTAACGCTTAGCTTTAAAATAAAAATATGTTAATTGGCTTTGATTTGTAAACATGACATTTATTAAGTAAACATGCTATTTAACATTGATTCGTGAACATGTAAACATGTTAATATAGGCATTAATTAGAAAATAAATAAATTAATTGACATTAATTGGGAAATTATATTCAATTAAGAAACACGTTAATTTGTCATTAACCTTAACTTAGAGAATACAAATAAAAAGGATTTTTTTAGTTGTTTATTTAGTTTATCAGCACCTAATTTAACATGGAAGATAAAGTATGCTATGAAGTCAATGATTTAACATGGAAGATAATCAAAACAGGAGCAACTTTCAAATAATATGGAATGCCACTAATTTGCAAGAAATATCACATATTCATGCGTTGATCCTTAATTATTTCAAAATATGAAGTAAGTAGTTAATGCCCATTATGACTCTTTTCACTACAAATTGGTTAGTTGCCTACTTTTGAGCTAAATATCTACAATTCTTAATAAAGAAATTATTTAATTACATTTTGAGCGGGATAAAATTTTGGTATGTAATTAATGAGATATTTGAGACTTTATGCAAACTTATATGTGCAGAAATATGTGTTATTTCCTTTCATCATGCATTTACACTACATATTTTAATTATCTTTATTGCCTTTGAACTTGATCAATTTGAAATTTCGTGTTAATATACAATTAAAACATGGTATATATATCTTGATTAAGGAAAAGGGTTGCGCATCTAACAATCAAAGAGAATATTTTGGAAACATGAATCCTTTCCAATTATTCAATTCATTTTCCTTTGTAACATACAAATTAAAGGGCCTTAAGGGTTCAATTAAATAATATTTAATATAAATATACCCTTTTTAAAAACAAACCCTAATCCTATTTTCTAACAGCCGTCGCCCTCTTCTTTTCTATGGCTGAAAACATCTCATATTGATATCTAAAATTCTCCTAATTCATGAAACCATTTCGAATGTTTCCAATGCCAAATTAAAGAGCATTCAGAGAGCTTTAATCCGGCCGATGGTGGAGCAGGTGATAGCGGTCGAGGTGGCGAGGTCTGATCGAGTCTTGGTGGTCCAAGAGGAGGTGCGACAGGGAGGTTTGGATGCGTTGGTTATGGGTTTAATCATGGCATGTAGTTCAGAAGGAGGGAGAGGATTGATGCGACCTGATTATGATTAGGTGATAATTAAAATAAATAATTAATTAATTAAGTGACTATTCTTATACAAGGTTCAAACCTTTGTAACTTTTGCAAATCAAAAACAGAAATCAACGAAATGAAAAGCTTTGCGATCGTATTGAAGAACACTACAACATGAAGTGACCAGATCTGAAACGGAGACGGTTGAATTTTCAGCCAAACCGATGTGTGAATCTCTGATTTTCACAATTTAATTTATTTAATTAATTATTTTATTTCGTTAAATAATTATCTATGTGATCCGTGCTGTGATGTATTGTGCTGATTGTTCTAATGGATTGTATTGAATTGTGTTGCATTGTATTTTGTAGATCTGTCATTTTATCGCTTAGATCTATATGGATCCGATATAAAACATCGCGTTTGGTAATTTAGATTAAACCTGAATTTTAATCTAATTAAAAAATTGTTTGTTTTGTGAATCTGATTAGGTTAATTTTTCTTTTATCCAATATACAATATCAAATTTGTTATGATTTGTTATTGAATTTGTTAAAATATCATTTATTTGAAATGGTCATGTTTAGCAAATCAAGAATCGTTAAATTATGTTAACATTAGAATTGTATATCATGTTGAGTACAGAGTTGTAATCAATTTGCCAAATCAAGACAAATTATTTCGTTGTCAGATTTATTTATTCATTTTTTTAAAATTATATTTTTGTTTACATTCCATATGTGAATAAAAATACGAAATTGATTATTATATGTTTGTTCACATTCCATATGTGAATAAAAATGCGAACTTGATTATTATATGTTTGTTCACATTCCATATGTGAATAAAAATACGAAATTGATTATTATATGTTTATTCACATTCCACGTGTGAATAAATAGACAAACTTGTTTAACATATTTCTATTTACATACTATGTGTTAAAAAAAAAAGACAAGATTATGAAACACACTTTTATTTGGATTTTATGTTTAAATAAAAAGACCGTAATTGTTTTAACATGTTTAGTTACATTCCATGTACAAATAAAAGAAACAAGTTTGAAAATACATTTTTATTAACATTTTATTTGTTAATAAAAGGATAAGATTATAAACACATTTTTATTAACATTTTATTTGTTAATAAAAGGGTCATGATTATAAACACATTTTTATTGACATCTTATTTGCTAATAAAAAGATCAAAATTAAAAATATATTCTTATTAACATTATATTTGTTAATAAAAAGGATACGATTTAAAATACACTTTTATCAATATTATATTTGTTAATAAAAAGGACAAGACTTGATATATATTTTATTTGCTTTTCTATGTGCAAATAAAAAAGACAAGAGTTGAAATCATATTTTATTTTGCATCGTATTTGCAAATAAAAAGGACGAGTTAGAAATCGTATTTTATTTTGCATTGTATTTGCAAATTAAAAAGTCAGAATTAGAAAACTTATTGTATTTACATTTTATATGTAAATAAAAAGGCAGAATTAAAAATCATATTTTAATTTTCATATTATGTGTAATTAAAAAGACATTTTTGTAAACCATGTTTTATTTACATTTAGGTGTAAATAAAAAAAGCAAAATTTGAAAATTTTATTTACATTTAATGTGTTAATAAAAAGGGAAAATTGGAAAATATATTTTTATTTACATTTTATGTGTAAATAAAAAGGCGAATTTAGAAAACATATTTTTATTTACATTTTATGTGCAAATAAAAAGACAAACTAATTTTATACATTTTTATTTATATACTTTGTGTAAATAAAAAGGAAAATTTGTAAAATCACTTTTATTTACATTTCATTTGTAAATAAAAGAGTTGGAATGAAATTTAGTATTTTTATTGTAAATTCATTACAATAAAAAGAATGGGCATTAAAAATTTTGTTTTATTTATACTTTTGTTTAAATATAAAGATTTTACATTAAAGGTTATATCTTTATGCAGTACTGTTTTGAATAAAAGTTTATGATAAAAGAACTTATTCTTTTGTTGTAACTTTGTAGAATCAAATGAAATGTTTTAGTGTCATTATATTTTTAGACTTAAAGATATACATCTAGTGTTATATTAAATAAAAAGATCATCTTATTTGTAATGACAATAAAAAGATTTAACCTTTTACTTGGAAATTTGTTCAGTATAAAAAAGATAGGACATTTAAAATTACATTTTATGTAATACCATTTTACATAAAAGATTGTGTTTACATTTTATCTTGTCACATTAGATAATAAAAATATAGAGTTACATTTTCTTGTAATTTTCTTTATTTAAAAAATTAGAGATTAAAATTTTGCATTTGTAATGTAGGATTGTTTTCAACAAAAAGAGATAGGAATTTAAGATTACATCTTAGTGTAATTTTATTTTACTTAATTAGTTTGGATACAATAAAAAGTATGGATATGGAAATTATGTTTTTATTTCTAAATTGATTAAAATTATAAGAATAGATTCTTTAAAACCACTTTTTGTTATCATTTTATATTCAATAAAAAGGGTTGTAGTTTTAATTGCATTCCTTGATGCAAATAAAACTAAGATTAGAAAGAATATAAAAGTTACATTTTGCAATGTAGTTATAGGTGAAATGAAAGATTTCATTTTGCAACGTAGATAAAAGATTACAAAAGAATTAAAAAAAATTACATTTTATTTGCATTGTAGATGCAAATAAAAAAGATGAATTTAGAAAGGATTATTTTATTCACATTTTAGTTGTGAATAAGAACATGAATTTTTTTTAAAAATTATTTTATTCGCATTATAAATGTGAATAAAAGACATGAAATTTAAGAAGTACATTTTATTTGCCTTTTTTATATGCAAATAAAAACCCATAGAAAATGAGGTACATTTTCATTTGTAAATTAGCTGCAAATAAACACATGAATATATAAAGTTACATTTTTCATTGTAAACAAAAGAAATATAGAAATTTACATTTTCCAATGTAAATAGAAAATGAAATCAAAGTTTACATTTCTCAATGTAAATAAAATAGAAAATTACATTTTTCAATGTAAATAATAGGATTAGAAATTTATATTTTAATGAATGGATTTTCATTAGACAAAATAATGAACCAAATATACATTTTGTGTAATTTGAAAGATAATAGAAAAATATACATTGTTATGTTTAGGATGTGTATGTAAATAAAAATAAAAATAAGCATTATTGTGTGTCTTGTTATTCCTCGACGTTATATATACAAATAGGGATATTCGATGTTAGCAAAATATAGTGAATGGAATGGATGACGGAATTATATATAATTATATATGTGTGTATATATATATATATATATATATATAGAAATTAAAATCAAACAAACCGAGCGTGGTAGTTCGCATCTTGGAATCGTGTCTTTAATTGATTATACCGAAATATCCGACCATCGGATTTTCCCAAAACTGAAACCGTTAGGTTCGCCTTGGGAAGTCCTTTCCAACGAGATGAATTATGTTAAAATCCAACGGTTAGATTTAGAGAAACGTGTAAAACAAATTTGAGTAAAAACAGCGCCAGGGTCGCCCATTGACCCGAAGCGTCGTTAAATTAAATTTAGCTATTTTTATATAAATGAAAAAATAGCGATTGATCGTTATTAAATACTAATAACGATATGAAATGATTTTAAAATATATATACGCGAGGATCATTTGAAAAATCCGAGTTCAATCTCATTTCAAATGATTATATGTCGACCTAAGTCGAAGAGTTGAAGACGGTGATTGAAGACCGGTAATCTTTGACATCGAATGGACGACGGCTACTGATGCCCTCGATTTATTTGCTACCTTGAAAAGGGTTTCGGTGGTAGTTGTCCAAACGTGCTTGGAGATCTACCGGATATAGTTTCGTTCAGACCTAGAACGGGCTTATAAATGGAATGTGTGTCCGACATTATACTCCTTTATATTGTATTTATTGATTTTCTACCGAATGTATGAATGATTGGTGGCGAAGAATTTATTCTCTTGCTTACCACCCTTTTGTATATTTTGGAAAAGGATTAATAGTATGATATGGATTGACAGTGTGGCATACCAAGATGCAATGATCAAGGTTTCTTGTTGAAAAGAAGAACCTTGTGGTGACGATCAAAGCACAGCTTGAATAAGCATAGCTTTGTGTATTACGTAGCTTCACGAGCCATACAACCCGGTTGGAGTCTAAAACGAGAGAAGGGAACGGAGGGAGAGTTGCATGTTTCTTTCTAGCTAGAAGTTGTGTTTGGGTTTTTACCCGGCCCGGCATTTTACTTATGTGGATGATGGTATGAGGTGCCTCAGATGATAGGTCCTATAGGACCGGGAAACGTGTGTTCAGGAATTTCCAATCCGCAAAATCGTATGTGCGGACCGGCCCTGCAGGATCCAAGGGTTAACTGCGGGGAATCCTGAGACATTAGCTAGAGTGTTTCGAATCGGTAAGGAGCTCCTCCCTAGCCTTGACTCATTATAGAAACCCAATTCCCAATACGACCCTATGGACTTGATTGTATTACTAGTATGGAGGCATAGTATATGGTAGCTATGCTTCCTAGGATTGATATATTTACTTTGAAATGTTTTTGTAACATATATACACTAGCAATAATATCAAATTCGTTTTTATCGTACCAAGCATGTTTAATCATCACAAGGTAAAATTCTATCCTCTGGTTTGCGTTGCATTGTGTGGTGGGACTTGAGTCTTATGATGATTTCATTTTTCTAAAAAACATTGCGTTGTTTAACGATTTACCTTAATTTATGCACCGGCAATCCATTGGAATAAGACTCGTTCCGCGTTAGCGGCATGGTCCTTGGATTTGCATTATTGCTATTAGTTATATTAGTTAAGAATTCTCATGCCAGTCCTTGTTTGGCATGCCTGGTAATAGGATGCAACATGATGGGGGGGTTCTCGCTTCGCGGTTTGGTGGCGAACGGGAGACACTTACCCCCACATGTCACTTTTTAGGGTTGGTAGGCTGCGGCCGGAGGATCCCGAAAGGGTCGCCATAAAACAAGGTGTCTGGGGTACCATTGTAAGCCACGGTGGGTTTTACCTGCTGTACTGGAGGATGAAGGGATGGTTGCAAAGCCTACCGGATTTCGCGGTATCGTTACAGTTGGTATTAGAGCTCTGGTTAGCTCAAAATCTTTGGGGTACAACTCGTTAGAACTGAACAAAAGACTCATCAGAGATTGGATTAGTAATATCCAATAAGAATACTCGTTAGGGATAGAATCAGTAGTATCCTAGAATGATAAAACTTATTAGAGATGGGGTTAGTAAATGCCCTAGAATGAGTTGAGAGTAAAAAGTATATAATTAACATATTTTTGATTATATATAAACCGATTTTAGAAAATATGATTTTTGAAAATACAAAAGTTATAAATATTTAAAAAGCTAATCAACAAATTGATTGGTGATTTAATTAAACAACTTTTAGCTTCGTTTCTTTTCGAGGACGAAAAGATTTTAAGTGGGGGGAGATTGTAACAATCCGAAATTTCGGAACAAATTTTAGTTTTTAATTTAAGCTATTTTGAAGAATATGGAATATAAATTTGTTATTTTTACATCCCGTTTGTTTCGATTATTTAAGTGTATGTAATTTAATTTAGTTATTGAAATTAAAATGGTTTTAAATAAAAAGTACAAAAGTGGAAATGTTGAAAGGTATTGGAATTCCTTAGTAATAAAAGTGAACGTAATCAATGGTACATATATGGTAAGACAATATGATGCAAAATTAACGCTTAGCTTTAAAATAAAAATATGTTAATTGGCTTTGATTTGTAAACATGACATTTATTAAGTAAACATGTTATTTAACATTGATTCGTGAACATGTAAACATGTTAATATAGGCATTAATTAGAAAAAATAATAATTTTATTGACATTAATTGGGAAATTATGTTCAATTAAGAAACATGTTAATTTGTTATTGACCTTAACTTAGAGAATACAAATAAAAAGGATTTGTTTTAGTTGTTTATTTGGTTTATCAGCACCTAATTTAACATGGAAGATAAAGTATGCTATGAAGTCAATGATTTAACGTGGAAGATAATAAAACAGGAGCAACTTTCAAATAATATGGAAAGCCACTAATTTGCCAGAAATATCACATATTCACGTATTGATCCTTAATTGTTTCAAAATATGAAGCAAGTAGTTTGTGCCCATTATGACTCTTTTCACTACAAAATGGTTAGTTGTATATTTTTGAGCTAAATATCTACAATTCTTAATAAAGAAATTATTTAATTACATTTTGAGCGGGATAAAATTTTGGTATGTAATTAATGAGAAATATTGAGACTTTATGCAAACTTATATGTGCAGAAATATGCGTTATTTCCTTTCATCATGCATTTACACTACATATTTTAATTATCTTTATTGCCTATGAACTTGATCAATTTGAAATTTCGTGTTAATATACAATTAAAACACGGTATATATATCTTGATTAAGGAAAAGGGTTGCGCATCTAACAATCAAAGAGAATATTTTGGAAACATGAATCCTTTCCAATTATTCAATTCATTTTCCTTTGTAACATACAAATTAAAGGGCCTTAAGGGTTCAATTAAATAATATTTTAATATAAATATATCCTTTTTAAAAACTAACCCTAATCCTATTTTCTACCCTCTTCTTTTCTATGGCTGAAAACACCCCATTTTGATTTCTAAAATTCTCCTAATTTACGAAACCATTTCGAATGTTTCCAACGCCAAATTAAAAAGCATTCAGAGAGCTTTAATCCGGTCGATGGTGGAGCAGGTGATAGCCGTCGAGGTGGCGAGGTCTGATCGAGTCCTGGCGGTCCGAGAGGAGGTGCAACAGGGAGGTTAGGAGGCGTTGGTTATGGGTTTTATCATGGCCTGTAGTTCAGAAGGAGGGAGAGGATTAATGCGACCTGATTATGATTAGGTATAATTAAAATAATTAATTAATTATTTAAGTGACTATTCTTATACAAGGTTCAAACCTTTATAACTTTTGAAAATCAAAAACAGAAATCAACGAAAAGAAATGCGTTGCGATCGTATTGAAGAACACTACAACATGAAGTGACCAGATCTGAAACGGAGACGGTTGAATTTTCAGCCAAACCGATTTGAGAATCTCTGATTTTCACAATTTAATTTATTTAATTAACTATTTTATTTCGTTAAATAATTATCTGCGTGATCCGTGTTGTGATGTATTGTGCTGATTGTTTTGATGGATTGTATTGAATTGTATTACGTTGTATTGTGTAGATCTGTCATTTTATCGCTTAGAGTTGTATGGATCCGATATAAAACATCGCGTTTGGTAATTTAGATTAAACTAGAATTTTAATCTAATTAAAATATTGTTTTGTTCTGTGAATTTGATTAGGTTAAAAAAATTTTTTTATCCAATTTACAATATCAAATTTGTTATGATTTGTTATTGAATTTGTTAAAATATCATTTATTTGAAATGGTCATGTTTAGCAAATCAAGAATCGTTAAATTATGTTAACATTAGAATTGTATATCATGTTGAGTACAGAGTTGTAATCAATTCGCCAAATCAAGACAAATTATTTCGTTGTCAGATTTATTTATTCATTTTTTTTAAATTATATTTTTGTTTACATTCCATATGTGAATAAAAATACGAAATTGATTATTATATGTTTGTTCACATTCCATATGTGAATAAAAATACGAAATTGATTATTATATGTTTGTTCACATTCCATATGTGAATAAAAATACGAAATGGATTATTATATGTTTATTCACATTCCATGTGTGAATAAATAGACAAACTTGTTTAACATATTTCTATTTACATACTATTAGTAAAAAAAAGACAAGATTATGAAACACACTTTTATTTGGATTTTATATTTAAATAAAAAGACCGTAATTGTTTTAACATGTTTTGTTACATTCCATGTACAAATAAAAGAAACAAGTTTGAAAGTACATTTTTATTAACATTTTATTTGTTAATAAAAGGATAAGATTATAAACACATTTTTATTAACATTTTATTTGTTAATAAAAAGGTCAAGATTATAAACACATTTTTATTGACATCTTATTTGCTAATAAATAGGTCAAAATTAAAAATATATTTTTATTAACATTATATTTGTTAATAAAAAGGATAAGATTTAAACTACACTTTTATAAATATTATATTTGTTAATAAAAAGGACAAGACTTGATATATATTTTATTTGCTTTTCTATGTGCAAATAGAAAAGACAAGAGTTGAAATCATATTTTATTTTGCATCGTATTTGCAAATAAAAAGGACGAGTTAGAAATCGTATTTTATTTTGCATTGTATTTGCAAATTAAAAAGTCAGAATTAGAAAACTTATTGTATTTACATTTTATATGTAAATAAAAAGGCAGAATTAAAAATCATATTTTTATTTTCATATTATGTGTAATTAAAAAGACATTTTTGTAAACCCTGTTTTATTTACATTTAGGTGTAAATAAAAAAAGCAAAATTTGAAAATCATATTTTTATTTACATTTAATCTGTTAATAAAAAGATAAAATTGGAAAATATATTTTTATTTACATTTTACGTGTAAATAAAAAGGCGAATTTAGAAAACATATTTTTATTTACATTTTATGTGTAAATAAAAAGGCAAACTAATTTTATACATTTTTGTTTATATCCTTTGTGTAAATAAAAAGGCAAATTTGTAAAATCACTTTTATTTACATTTCATTTGTAAATAAAAGAGTTGGAATGAAATTTAGTATTTTTATTGTAAATTCATTACAATAAAAAGAATGGGCATTAAAATTTTTGTTTTATTTATACTTTTGTTTAAATATAAAGATTTTACATTAAAGGCTATATCTTTATGTAGTACTGTTTTGAATAAAAGTTTATGATAAAAGAACTTATTCTTTTGTTGTAACTTTGTAGAATCAAATGAAATGTTTTAGTGTCATTATATATTTAGACTTAAAGATATACATCTAGTGTTATATTAAATAAAAAGATCATCTTATTTGTAATGTCGATAAAAAGATTTAACCTTTTATTTGGAAATTTCTTCAGTATAAAAAAGATAGGACATTTAAAATTACATTTTATGTAATACCATTTTACATAAAAGATTGTGTTTACATTTTATCTTGTCACATTAGATAATAGAAATATAGTGTTAAATTTTGTTGTAATTTTCTTTATTTAAAAAGATTAGAGATTAAAATTTTGCATTTGTAATGTAGGATTGTTTTCAACAAAAATAGATAGGAATTTAAGATTACATCTTAGTGTAATTTTATTTTACTTAATAAGTTTGGATACAATAAAAAGTATGGATTTGGAAATTATGTTTTTATTTCCAAATTGATTAAAATTATAAGAATAGATTCTTTAAAACCACTTTTCATTTTCATTTATATTCAGTAAAAAGGGTTGTAGTTTATTTGCATTTCTTGATGCAAATAAAACTAAGA
This sequence comes from Allium sativum, assembly GCA_030737875.1. NCBI lineage: Eukaryota > Viridiplantae > Streptophyta > Magnoliopsida > Asparagales > Amaryllidaceae > Allium > Allium sativum. The sequence goes on from CM060918.1 coordinate 316,881,981, forward strand.
TTAGAAAGAATATAAAAGTTACATTTTGCTATGTAGTTATAGGTAAAATGAAAGATTTCATTTTGCAATGTAGATAAAAGATTACAAAAGAATTAAAAAACATTTTATTTGCATTGCAGATGCAAATAAAAAGATAAATTTAGAAAGGATTATATTATTCACATTTTAGTTGTGAATAAGAACATGAATTTAAAAAAAAATTATTCATATTATAAATGTGAATAAAAGACATGAAATTTAAGAAGTACATTTGCCTTTTTTATATGCAAATAAAAACCCATAAAAAATGAAGTACATTTTCATTTGTAAATTAGCTGCAAATAAACACATGAATATATAAAGTTACATTTTTCGATGTAAACAAAAGAAATAAAAGAAATATAGAAATTTACATTTTCCAATGTAAATAGAAAATGAAATCAAAGTTTACATTTCTCAATATAAATAAAATAGAAAATTACATTTTTCAATGTAAATAATAGGATTAGAAATTTATATTTTAATGAATGGATTTTCATTAGAGAGAATAATGAACCAAATATACATTTTGTGTAATTTGAAAGATAAAAGAAAAATATACATTGTTATGTTTAGGATGTATATGTAAAATAAAATAAAAATAAGCATTATTTTGTGTCATGTTATACCTCGACATTATATATACAAATAGGGATATTCGATGTTAGCAAAATATAGTGAATGGAATGGATGACGGAAATATATATAATTATATATATATATAGAAATTAAAATCAAACGAACCGAGCGTGGTAGTTCGCATCTTGGAATCGTGTCTTTAATTGATTATACCGAAATATCCGACCGTCGGATTTTCCCGAAACTGAAACCGTTAGGTTCGCCTTGGGAAGACCTTTCTAACGAGATGAATTATGTTAAAATCCAACAGTTAGATTTAGTTAAACATGTAAAACAAATTTGAGTAAAAACAGCGCCAGGGTCGCCCATTGACCTGAAGCATCGTTAAATTAAATTTAGCTATTTTCATATAAATAAAAAAATAGCGGTAGATCATTACTAAATACTAATAACGATATGAAATGATTTTAAAATATATATACGCGAGGATCATTTGAAAATTCTGAGTTCAATCTCATTTCAAATGATTATACGTCGACCTAAGTCGAAGAGTTGAAGACGGTGATTGAAGATCGGTAATCTTCGACATCGAATGGATGACGGCTACTGATGCCCTCGATTGATTTGCTACCTTGAAAAAGGTTTCGGTGGTAGTTTTCCAAACTTGCTTGGAGATCTACCGGATATAGTTTCGTTCAAACCTAGAACGGGCTTATAAATGGAATGTGTGTCCGACATTGTACTCCTTTATATTGTATTTATTGATTTTTTGTCGAATGTATGAATGATTGGTGGCGGAGAATTCATTCTCTTGCTTAACACCCTTTTGTATATTTTGGCAAAGGATTAGTAGTATGATATGGATCGACAGTGTTGCATACCAAGATGCAATGATCAAGGTTTCTTGTTGAGAAGCAGAACCTTGTGGTGACGATCAAAGCACAGCTTGAATAAGCATAGCTTTGTGTATTACGTAGCTTCACGAGCCTTACAACCCGGTTGGAGTCTAAAACGGGAGAAGGGAATGCAGGTAGAGCAGCACGTTTCTTTCTAGAAAGAAGTGGTGTTTGGGTTTTTACACGGCCCGGCATTTTACTTATGTGGATGATGGAATGAGGCGCCTCAGATGATAGGTCCTATATGACCGGGAAACGTGTGTTCTGAAATTGCCAATCCGGAAAATCGTATGTGCGGACCGACCCTGCAGGATCCAAGGGTTAACTGCGGGGAATCCTGAGACATTAGCTAGAGTGTCTCGAACCGGTAAGGAGCTCCTCCCTAGCCTTGACTCATGATGGAAACCCAATTCCCAATACAACCCTATGGACTTGATTGTATTACTAGTATGGAGGCATAGTATATGGTAGCTATGCTCCCTAGGATTGATACATTTACTTTGAAATGTTTTTGAAACATATATACATTAGCAATAATATCAAATTCGTTTTTATCGTACCAAGCATGTTTAATCATCATAAGGTAAAACTCTATCCTCGGGTTTGCATTGCATTGTGTGATGGGACTTGAGTCTTATGATGATTTCATTTTTCTAAAAAGCATTGCGTTGTTTAACGATTTACCTTAATTTATGCACCGGCAATCCATTGGAATAAAACCCGTTACGCATTAGCAGCATGGTCCTTGGATTTGCCTTATTGCTATTAGTTATATTAGTTAAGAACTCTCACACCAATCCCATGACTGACTCGTAGTTTGTTTCATTTTGCAAACTTGGGTGCCCTCTTTTCCACATGGGCAATCGAGTAGCTTTTTGTATATATTTATCTCTTGAGCAGGATTCTGGATCGAAGCCTAAAGCTGTGTCCAGAGCATAGAAGTCTTCCGCTGTTTATTGTATTTAATTTATTGTAATTTATCTTCCGCTGTAATTTTATTAGATGTACTCTGATATATTCAGTACTCTGATGTAACATTATTGTAATGTTTATAAAAGTCTATTGTTATTGTTTTGATGTTTTTGTATTCCCAGAGTTAACGTATTCGGGTTTTGAACGGTCTTAGTCGATTTTGCGATCGATTGAGTCCGGGCAAAACCCGGGGCCGTTACAACCCTCCTCCAAAAGTTTAGGATAGACCCATAATTAGCCAACCAACCAAACTCCAAAATCATCCCATAACTAAAAATATTAAAACATATGCAAATTCTGCGCCTAGAATTATACTTTTCAAACCTCGACATAACTTTAATAAATGTGTTGATCCTCCTATAGGGTTTGAGATAACTATAGGATCTATGGCTAGGGATATATCTAAGTGTAAACAATCTACTAATGAATTAGGAATAAAAGAGTATGGCGCCTATAAATAGAATGGAGTGCGGATCAGAAAATTCAATAAAAATAAAATCTTAAACAGAAATTTTTCTACCTTTATATGTCCTGCCGTTGGAGGATGAATCTAAATCTAAAACCTAAACCTATGTTGACTAAGTGTTATCCCTCGGTGCATCTACTATTATCTAAGGGAAAGTCCTGCTAAAATGCCCTGGTTGCTCACATATGAAACATTTCCTCTTCATATTCCCCTTTATAAAATCTCTAAAATAGTGACCAACCATATCACTATTATGGAACTTCTCCTTTGGACCCTTTTAAGTCCTCTAGTTTTCTTCTTGTTATTACCCTTTATGTTCTTCCACCTTGCCTTCTTCAAAACTGCTACTTCTAGTGTTCGTTAACTTCCTCCTTTCTTACTTCTGACATGAAAGCCATCTCCATTAAGGATTAGAATGTAGCATCCATTGGTACATGATGTTAGGAACTGCGGAATGGATCGTTAAGGAAAAACAAACACTAGAGGGCAGTGAATAGTGTTTGTAAGAATTTAACCAAAACTTAAAAGTAAAGAGAATTAGTGAATGAATCAAACAACACAAACACAATCACAGACATAGATTCAAACACAGATGCAAAATAAACAGAAATAAAAATGCAGAAAAGGAAAGAACACACCGGATTTTATACTGGTTCGGATTACTCCTATGTCCAGTCCCGCACAACGCTGGATGGTGCAGAGTTTTATTAATCGTTCAATTGTCGGTTACACCCTCCCTGATTTCATGGCTTACAAGGAGACATCAATTCCTACTTTCTTGATTTCATGGCTCACAAGAACACACCGACTCCTATTTACTTGATTTCACGGCCCATAAGGACACACCGACTCCTCTTTGACTCACAACAAGGTTTATTCAACCCAACCAATTACAAAACAGCTCTATAACTCTTCAATAGCACTTGATTCAGAGAGTAGTGAGTGTAGAGAGAAGAAGTTGCGTCAAAACAGAATTGAATTCGGCAGAGTATAAGTGTAAAAACCATAAAAATGATTAAGAATAATGGTGGGATAAAAGAGTATAAAGTTAGAGAAGTAGATATATTTTAAAATTCGGTTTTAACCTCTTAGAGTATGAAGGTTTGCAACGGTTCTAAAGCGTTTCAAAAAGTTATAAGACACTTCCCTTCAAAATTAGAAAAAATAGCTATTATATGTCGACATACACTTTTCGCTATGTCAACATAGTCATGTATATTTTTCATTTTTTAAAACATTTTTCAAGTATTTTGATTTATTCATTCCATTTGCATTTTTTGTAATGTACTTGTTTCTATAATCAGAGTTTTCAGCATTTCAATTATCTCCTATTCTGTATTTTAATCATTGAGACTTTTAATTCTGCATTTCTTCTTCCTATTTATGTTTTTAATGCAGAATTTGCTACAAAGGAAAAGGAGTAAACTGCCTTTTGAATAGCCTCTTTAGATGTCACTTTATGAGGTTGAGGGTTATACTTTTTGGCAATAACGTCGGATTAAATGAAATTGGACTAATGGAGAGATCAAGAGTGCAATGCAGTAGTGCAATCTTATCAATATTCATTTCATCTGTATTTATAATTAACCTTGGGTTTTCTACGAGGCGGGAATTCCTAATTACCTGTTTTTCAAATTCCTCAATCGCTTGTGATGAATTTCTTTATTTTTTAGCCGATCGTTTAATAGGAGAACGATCTTCTCCCTTATTGCCTTCAGTATTGACCGATGGCTGCGATTTCTTGAGTGGATATGTTGTATCTTGATCCTTTTTTCGATAATGATTTATGCATTTTTTCCTAGGTTAGTGTCATTAGTAATACTAGACCTATTATCCGAATCATTTTTTTGGTAAAAGAATTTTTCTTGTCATTTTTCTTAGTTTGGGAATTTGGTGGCACTGCTATTAACTTTCTGTTTCTTAGATGTGGATTCGTTTGGGAGTTTTTCTTTCCAAACTTTCTTGATATTACAATTCTCAATACTATACCCGAAGCATTTACAATATGAGTATATTGGGGGGACCCAATTATATTGGATTTCTTGAACAATTATCTTCTCATCGTGCATTATGATGTGAGCTTCCTTGGGCAGATTCGAGTTAGCCTTTTTTCCACTAAGATTCTAGAGAAGCTTAACCTAATTTCTTTTTCTGTGTGCTTATACAATTTCAGAGGAGTGCCCACAATGTGAGAAATGGCATTGAAGGTCCCCTTGTCCTATAGCCCTAGGTTAAGTTCCAGTAGTATAATCCAAATGGAGATGGAACTTAGTAAATCACGATCGAGAATTTCTTTCTTGGACCATTTTTTTAGTATTATGAGTTTATCATTGATGAAATAAGTCCCGCCCTTTAGTGTTTTCTCACAGTCTATGGAATCAGGGAATTTGATCATAAAAAATCCATAATGCCAAGTAAAAGTATCAAACTTGCTGGCAAGATTTCATGTTTGAGTTACAGAATCCCAAAAATGATGATAGAGTGGCCTATCGCTGTAAAAATAGGCAGTAATCAAACACTCCATTTAAATTCTGCTCTTTTACTGACATCTTCCTTCACAACAATCATCTTTTTATTATTAATTGAGACTGGTGGAACATAATTGAGGTCAAAATCAAAAATTTAACCCTCCATTTTTTAACATATCAACCCAGAAACCAGAAGATTTTAAGCAATCAGTTGTTTCTACTGCATCTCTTTCCCATTTTTTTTTACTTGAGTCGGTTCTTGGTTGATAAAAATTAGGTCTTAAATTAGATCTTGCAGTCGATTTTTTATTCGATCGGGGGAAGGAGCAGATCTTACCCTTGGCTTTGGATTCAATGGGGTATGATTGCGAGAAGAAATTTAACTTCCTGCTTGCTTCAAGGGCACCAGATTAGATTTCTTCTTTTGATTCACTATTTGAAAGCCATCATCATTAACAACATTAGGGATAGGTTTTTGAGAAGGAGGGTTATGAGTTGGTAAAGGAGGATAAAGAAGAACCCCCAAACTGATTAGGGTCATCAATGAAGATAGGATTATTGTTAACTTTCATGGTAGCCATGGCTGTATGAGAGTGAGTGATTTTTTGCTTCTACCTTCTATGAAAACCTTTCTCAAGCATAAAATGATTAAATCTCTTGTACATAGCCTAGTTTATTGCTTTAGAACATATAGTAATTTATTTAACTTGCAAACGAGTTTTGACTTAACATCTATGATGAACCCTTCAAGTTGCTTAACATTGACGTATTCATCTAAGCCACCATGCAATAAGGCGATTTTCATATAAGTTGCTCCAACTCCAAGTCATGAATGATAACTATAGCTGTAAAATATGGATCAAAATATGAAATACAACTAGTACAAAAATCTCATCGTACTCTTTTCCTTTCCTTTTTGCAAATATGTTTACCACTAGCCTAGCTTTATATATCCCGTTATCCTTCGGCTTATAAATCCATTTGCATCCTATAGCATGGTTTCCATTAGGAAGTGGAACAAACAACAAAGTTTGGTTTTTCCATCAACGATTGCTTCTCTTCCTTCATGGAACAAATCCACTTCGAGCTATCACTCGAATTGATGACATCATTAAGGTGCATTGGTTCATCTTGGATAACAAAAAGAACATAGTCCAAATTATCACAAAAACTACGATAGTTCCAATCAACATATCTTTCAGGTAATTCTATTGCATGTCGACCGACCCCAGTAGTAATACTATCACCTAACCCACCTTTGGATCCACCTTAAATTGTATCCTCTCTAGTATAATACACATCACCATACTACTATAGGAACCATATGGACTATGTGACGTTTCATTAAATGCTTCCTCCTCAAAAACTTCTTCAACAACTGTAATAATCATATGGAATGAGAGAATAACCTTCTTCTTCGTCGATTCTCCATGAACCAACTCGGTAACATCCAATTAGCTTCTATTCTCCTTGATTAAAGATGACTCATTAAAAGTGATATGGTGAGAATTTATAACCCTCTTTATTTCTAGATTCCAAATCTGATGGTCTTCTACATCATCCGTATAACCAAGAAAAATTCCCTTAAAAACCTTAGGCTCAATCTTATAATTTGTTAGATCAAGCACATAAACCGGACAACCAAACACACAGAGATAACTCAAGTCATTGCTCTTACCCTTCAAACTTCCTCTAGATTTTTTTACAACCTAGCATGGAATTTGATTCATAGTATGCACCATGATTGACAAAACTTTAGCTTAAAATCCCTTAAACAAACATGATGTCAATCTTAAGCAATGAACTTTCTGAAGTAGAGTTTGGTTCATTCTCTCACTACTCCATTAGATTCAGATGTCCTAGTGTTAAAATGCCTCTGAATTCCATGATGACTGCAATACTCTGGAAATTCTCTGAAAGCATACTCTTCATTATTGTTGGGCCTTATAGCTTCCATATACTTATCACTCTCATTTTCAATAAGAGCTCTCTACACTTTTGAACTCTGCAAATGCCCTCAACTTGGATTTTATTACATACACCCATATCTTTCAAGAAAAATCATTAATAAAAGGGATATAATATCGTGCTCCACCTAAAGAAGTAACCGGTGCTGGTCCCATAACATCTGAATGAACATATTCAAAAACACCCTTCAAATCATGTTTTCATTTACCAAATGATATATTATTTCACTTTCCCATGACACATTCCTTGTAAAACTCAATCTTGTTGAAACTCTTGCTCTTAATCATCTCTATCTTCTGAAGAATGTCCAAACTCCTCTTCTAGACATGACCTAACCTAAAATGCCACAACCTTATTGCATCCAAGTGATGAAAACTATCAACATTGACACAAGTATCACCTTCTATGGTCACTCCTTGAAGAAAATAAACACAATTAGTTATAGCACCTTTCACAACCACAAGTGCATCGTTTTGAACCCTCAATCAATCATTCTTACTAGTAATTTTGCATTACAGAGATCCAATTTCTCCAAAGATATAAGTAACTTTCCAAGTCTTAGAACATAGCGTACATTACTGAGTGCGAGAACCACTCCATTAAACATCATTATTTGCATGAAGCAAAGACCCATTGATCTACACCATTTCCCATAACAATGGTACTTCTCTCCACTAAAATAAAAGGAAAAACAATTGTTTTTGACATTATATGATAAGAAACACCCAAATCAAGTACTCATTCACTACCCGAAAAACTCGATGCTCCATCGTTCAATTCATTCCATATACCTTATAAACACCGCTTTCCACTGCTACATTTGAAGACACTACTTTTTCCCTTCTATATTTGTTTGGGCATTTTAATTATATGGTTTCTTAAAAATATTGCACTTTCCATTTCTCTTCCTCTATTTTCCCCTCCAACCGGGCTTCCTCAAGTTAAAACCTCCTTAGTTTTCCTTCTTTATGTTCTTTTCCATATCCTCAAATAAACTGTGACCACTGCTAGCTCTAATGTTACCATCACTCAACTCCTTCATTTGATCTCTTAATTCCTCACTAAGAAGAACCACATTGAAATCATAAAGAAACAAAGTGTCCCGGTTATAAATCACAGTACTAGATAACTTTGTATAATGATCCGATAATGAACATAACAGTATCATTGCTTTTTGTTCTTCATCAATCTTCAAATCTACCGCCTTTATCTTCATTAGAAATCCATCAAAGGCATTCAAGTGTGCCTTAACCAAAGTACTGTCCATCATATTGAAGGTGAAAAAAATTTGTAATGATTTGTAAGTGACTTTTTCATGTATAACTCCTTTGATTTATCCCATATTCCTTTAGTGGTTGCATTATTACTAATTTCGAAGATTAAATTCTCTTCCATAACAAGTTTAAGAGTAATGAAATCCCACTTTTCCATCTCGTCTCTCTCAACATCTAAGATATCATTTGGAAAAAATTGTGTGTCAAATACTACTTGGTGCACCCAATTTCTTATAAGAACTGCTTTCATCTTTCATTACCATTTCTTGAAATCATTATCACCATTTCACTTATCTGCAGCCAATTGAGATCCCGATGTCGCATACAAGCCTCATTGTCACCTGACTTTTAAAGTTTGTTCTAGCAATCAACAGCCCAGTAACTAGCGGTGATTATCCCGATCAATGACTCTCAAGGAGTTCCCAAAATGAATGTCTCAATAACTTGAGATTAAAAGTTATGCGATTCGATGAAGAACAACTCACAAAATGAATCAAAGATGATTAAGGGGGATATCATTGAGAAGACATGGCAAACGAGCAATACAAGTAGGGAAGGGAAACTAGGAATTTGGCTAGGTACATGATGTACCAATCCGAATCGGTTATATCGCATACCGATATGGATTAGAATATCACCTACTTATCCAAATTAGTATTGCCTATACCCATCCAAATTGGTATGCTTAATACCAATACGATTAACTACTTGAGAACTTGGCCTGGCCACATTCTCCACTCTCCCTATAACTACCAATCACTCTTCGAGAATTCTGGACCTCGATCTATTGGCATTAACTTTTTTTGTACTGTAAATAGCATGCCAATACGGTTTATACCAATCTGAAATGTTGTACTTGTAAGAATTTAAGTGATGCTAGTGAAATCTCTTTAAAAGTGGATGTAGACATTCTTAGCCAAACCGTTATAATCGTTGTATGTGATTTATTCATTATTTTCCTCATTTTCTATTTACTTTTCTTCATTAATCCTCTGTTTATAATGTATTATAGGTATTAGTGCAGTTTTATATACTAACATTTTGGTGCTTTCACTGAGAGATCAATAACTCTTGCTTTTGAGGCCTTCTCATCTTTTAGATGGTTTCAAATGCATTGAGGAAAGATCCTCTTCTTTTTTTATTCCTCATACGGAAGAAGTCGAAACCTTTTGATATCAACATGAATATTTGGAAAAAGACGTTTTTTGCTCATGCCAACACTCATGCCGAGGGAGAGAGAGTGTTCAACAAAGTGAATAAAATCTAGCTAATGAAGTTGTTTCCCCTCCTATCATAGATACTATTCCAACCACTTTTATGACGTTGGGATCAGTTATCCAGGATGACACGTTGAACTTAATTAAGATGCTGGAAAAGACACAAGTAACTCTAGACCATTAAATGAGTGAGAACTAGGACCTAGGGACACAAATGAACCATATGAATTCGGAATGGAATGTACGGAGAAGACATTCTCCAACTTCGAATTTAATTGAATATGAGAGATCTTCACGTCTAAGAAAAGCTATAGAAGAAAGCATAGGAGGATCGAGAAAAGAAAATGATAAGCCATAGGGTAGGGCTTTCAGATCGACCCCTCAAAAAACATACTGGTTTGGATCAGCATAGGCATATGATCTGGATCGTGCATATCGTACTGAACCAGATTGAGCCAGCCATACTGATCTGAACCGTGGAGCGAGAAAAGATCTGAATGCACCCATTCTTGTGCACTCCCAAGTCTCTCAGGTTTCTTTCAAGCAATTGACACACCTCCCTCGCATCCTAACGATGATTGACATGCCTGAGCCTAGAGAAATGCGACTAGGGATAGTGCCCGACGAGTTCAGCCCGAGAGAAGTGGGCTAAGTAAAAATGTATATAAAGTTGAACCTAAAAAATATCCTGTATCATACCAAGATCTTGTTCTAGCTATCATGGTGCGGCATATTAATAGAGACAGTCAGGGTTTTACTAACGATGATTGGGTGCTTGAGCGAAGCCACACATTGTTTACCGATGATATTTTGGTAGCCGAATAACCTAAGAGATACATTGTGCCATAGATACTGCACATGCAGGGTAGAATGATCCAGTCAGCACTTGAGTAGGTACCAATGGTATATGGATTCGTACAGGCAATAAATACCATCAAGTATAAAGTGTTCACGATATATTTGGCTAGGATATAAACAATGTGGTCCATTAAATTATCACCAAGATCAGTTTCATCTTTTCATGATTTATGAACAAAAATTTTAAACTAGTTCTATTTCATGTGGTAAAACCAAAGTAATAATGACATTTTTGAGCATCCAAGAAGTTCCAGGACAACATTTGAAGGACTGCCTAAAAAGATTCAATGTCATGGTAATAAAGGTGAGGTAGCCCGATGATAAGACAATCTTAACAGAATTGATCAAAGGAGTGAATCCAGATTCTTAAATTGGGAATAAGTGATAGGTAAGCCTCCCTTAACCATGGAACAGTTTTATAAAAGGGCTAATCAAATTCTCTTAAAGGACAAACCAAGGAGAGAATGCAAAAAAGAAAAGGAGAGGCCCAGATTTGAGGGTGTCCATGGCAATGTGGCAATACAATAGTCATAAGATAATTGCAGGACACTGGAAGTGAATGTTTAGAACCAGAACCAATGAGGTGGAAATTAGGAATGAGGTGTTAACAGCAATAAAAACTGCAATCGACAAAGGAATGCAAAGAGGCGCAGTAGGCCCTTAAACTTTAATGATTTCACCCTAGTTGGAGAACAAATACCTTTTACTTGTTATTAGCAATAAATAATCAAGAAGGAGCCAAGAGTAAAGTCGCAATGAAGGGATGTCAAGAGTAGCTAGCTTTCAGACCAGACAAAGACCTTTCGTCATGACTCCTTCTACTATGGGGTTAAAAACCAAAGAGCTTCTTTCAACGAGGGAAGGTCCTTCTCGGATAACCAAAGGGCACGTTTCCTTTAGGGAAGATCTTGAAAACTAAATTCACCCTTTGACTTATATGAAGGGGAAGTTTTAGGTGTCTAATCCATAAAGAATTACCCATTAAGTAAAGAAGAGCCTCGTCTGAAGCTCAACCGCCTTCACAGAGCATCAATGCCAAGAGCCCAGGCATTATATGTTCTTATATACATCTTTCTTCCTTATCCCCTTTTTGTCTTTTATTTATTTATAGTCTTTTCTATGCCTATTTATTCATTTTGAGTTTGGATCTATTTTCTCCTTTTCCATTTTATTTATGCTGAGCCCAGGCCATGAGAGCCTAGACCATTTCCGTTAGAATTGCGTATAATTTGGGATAAATTGGAATAACTTGTAATGACAATAAGGAGAGTTGAGCATATTATAACTTGAGAACCTTTGAATGTAAATTTGGGGTAATTACAAAAGGGAAGAATATGCAAACATGTTAATCTGAATAGGTGGGACTTAATTTGATATTAAGTAGAACATGTTATGCAAAATATGTGGATCAGATGTAATTAAAGAAAACGAGTTACTGTAATCTATATGTACATATGAGCAGGTGCTTTCGGTTTTAGGGGAGAGGTGATACACAGAATAACATTTATAGGAAATGTCATTTACAACCATGCTTATTAATGAACTTAAACCTGCTAAGTTAAATCTGTTAATTATTAAGCTAAGAGGTCCCATGTTGTAACGATCCGCATTCTATGCATCGAAGGATCGTAGAATATTTATTTCTTTCGCATGCAAAGTCGTATGGTCATGTAACTTTGGGAGATGACTATTGGGGTCATTTCCCGTGTTCATGATTTTTGCCAATTTTTAAATGACCATTTTCCCCTAACTGAACTTGTTTCAGCTATAACTTTTGATTGGAAAGGAGTTTTGACCTGAAACTTTCGTTAGATCCAGATGATGGTTTACCTTTCCGTAGAGTGGTCACATTAGCCAAATGGACTCACCGTTTGGGAGATATGGCTGAAACAAGTTTCAGATGGTGAAAAATAGCTTAACCGGGCCTAATTTGGGTGATTAGTGAGTGTGCCCATAACCCATTTCGGGATTAGGGTTATGGGGAGGCTGATAGGGTTAGGAAATTCAGTTTCTATCATTTTCCAGCCGCCACTTTTTGTTCCTTCAAGTTTAGCCATGGCCTCCACTTTCTAAAACACCCCAAATCACCTCCTAATCGCTAATTAAGTCAAATCTACATCAAATCAAACAGGATTAGCACCAGAATCGAGGTAGAACTGCTGTATAGCTTTGGGAACAGTGACAAACAGAGAATCATTTCAGATTTGGTAATTTTTTTGTGGATAAGGTGAGTGATTTGCATAGTTCCTCACTAATTATAGTTAATTAAGGGTAATTAGTGTTAATTAGCGAATTTATGCATGATTAAATTCTAGAAAAATATTTAAAAATTTCGAAATATTGTTTTTGGTCTCTGTTAGAATATTTGGCTGATTTGGTTAAGTTTTGCTAATCGCATATTTAGTTTTGCTTAAACATGCTTAAAGGAAAATATGGGGTTTTAGCTATGTTTGATCCGTTTTAACTTATCAAATTGATATTTTGGTGTTTATGGTCGTTTCTACATGTTGCTATGACTATATGGTATGCTTTGTGGTTGATTAGAATAGTTAGATTGGTCGAAAACGCCGTCATATGGCGTAAAACAGTCGCTGGAAAGAAGTGCAGGAAATTGCCTGAACCGGATCGGATCGGAGGAGGGAAGCACGATCCTACCCGCTCGCCTGAAAGCTCCACGATCCGACCCGCTTGTGAGAAGGAACTTCGATCCGAACCGATGCCACTCACGAGCTGCTACACCCTTCCACGAACCGTCTGGGAAAGCACGCCACGAGTAAAGGAGCCATGAACAGGTGCAGTGATCCGACCCGACCAGAAGGCACGATCCGACCCGGAGAAGGGACCATCTACGAACTGAACTGGAGCATGATGTCACGACCAGGAGTTTGGCACCACAACCCGATCCGATGCAGGTGGCTCAAACCGATCCGAAAAAGGATAATGACTACAAACCAAACTCAGAAGTTTTGAACGCAAGGCATGGGTTGCGAACCAAATGAAGACCGATCCAGAGAAGACCAAAACCCGAGATGCAAAGGCAGTCCAAACGAGAAGTAGAACTCAGGATCCAGATGGGAACCAACGAGTCGACTTCATGAGTTGGGCTTTGCTGCGGGACGTGTGCTAAGGGGTTGTCGATGTCTATGACTTTGGATCACTATGTGTAGGGGGTACGTGAATGGATTCGGGACCACAGTGGTCTAGGTACGACTAATGGTGTAACATCCCATAAATTCTATAACATTAAGCTTCACAAATTAAAGTGAAATTAATTCTAAATGAAAGAATTAAGGGAAATGGGTTACGCCATTGCATTCTCTCGGAATTCTGCTTGAGATAGAGTCTGAGATTGCGTGAATCGGATCCGTATGAAGGAGATATGACCTTCGGAAGTTTCAGAATAAAATTTAAAATTCAAACAGCTCGGTTTCAAATTCTAAATTCGAAAAATAGGTTCAAACTGGACTGGGCGGGAAAATTCCCGCCCAGGTACCAGGTCGACCATAGGGTCGACCATGGTGTCGACCTGGTCTCCCCAGGTCGACCATAGTGTCGACCTGCTAGTCGACCTACCTGGTCGACCTGGCTGGCTGGGTCTGGCTCGAATTTCTATGGCTCGGTGTGTCATTAGAGCTGACATGTCACCTCTTGATTGGCTCTTTGAACTTTGTATGGTCTAGATTCCTCCTATCTTCATCTAACGGCTCAAAACAATTTAAAAATCTATATATACCCCCTAAGTCTCAACTAAAATTCACACAAAAAAATAAGATGGGAGTCGTCATGCTGCCAGGAAGGAATTGAGCGTAGCCGTCAAGAGAGAGGAGCTTAGAGACGAATCAAATTAAGAAGAAGACTAAAGCCTAATCAAATTAATCAACGCAACGTTAATCAACCCAAAGGAACGCATCTCAATTTCAGAATTCAAAATCCAGAATTCAAGATTTTGCATTCGTTGTAAGTATAGTGATCTTTCAGAATATGAATAAAACTGTGACGCGATTTGATGTAAATGAAAATAGAATTGTGTTATTGTATGAATTCTGTGTATTGTAATAATTCTGTCATGACTTGTGTATTGAAATTTTGGCATAAATTGATTGATGCAAGCCTATTGGACATTTGTATATGAAAGTAATAACAATAGCAAGTTGTGGGAAAAACTAGTAATTGATCCCTTTATGTTTATGTCGATGGCATGGACTATATACATTCCCTTAGTCTAAGTTAGAATTTATGTAAACATGTTCTAGATTTGAGACCTTTTATGCCTACATGACTCAAAACCTATGAACACATTCTTATGTTTATTTGCAAGTATAATTGGATCTATGTTAAGTATCGTTTGGGCTTCATAAACTATGCAAGTTCATGTTGAAATATGCTAAATGATTAGATGTTAAAATTGGACATTTTAGTGAAAATACAACATGCTAGTTTTGTGGTTGACATTATGCCAAGTTAAACATGTTTAAACCCAAGTTTGTATAAGCCTAAACTATGCCATTTCATATGTCACCTACTTAGTTATACTTTGAATTGAATGCAAGTTCACATGACCCATGATTTATGTTAGTTGAATCGCTAAATTGCAAGTTCATGCGCCACACACCTTTATGTGAAATATTACATGTTCTTGATTTCCCCTTTTTCTCACGTTTATAAAGTCGGGCTGAATTGTGTCTAGCCCAACACTTGTTATAATGTTGCGAACGTACAAACGGGGGTAATAACGTTGAGTGTAAAACATGAAAAATATATGTTGGCATGATTGGCACATGCCAACGACAATAACATCTAAGCGATATGAATTGTTATACCCAAGAATAAAGGACATGACATTTACATATAATTGAGAAGTGATAAAATATGTAAATTTAGAAAACACGGTATGCTTAACCCGAGGTTGGATTGAGTTGTGATGTAAACCTGCCCGGACCCGCCCGGCTGTCCAGTAGTCACAACAATACCTATCCAATGTGGGTGGTTAAGCATTAAGCCCAATAAGGACCCAAGGTTAGACTGAGCTACGGTGTAAACCTGACCGGAACCGACCGGCACATCCAGTAACCGTAGCAATATCTGTCTAATGTAAGTGGTCAGGTGCTCTAAGAGGCTAAGGACAGATGGTAGGGTTAAGTCAACTATAAACACTTAACCAAATTCAACATGTTAACAAGAATTGATGGGTGGGGTTAGGTAAATACAGATACTTAACCACTTAACATGTTTGACTAGAAAACCCTAGTAACGAGGAACCCGTTTTAGCAGTAACCCAAGTTAGGTATCATGGTACCCTGAAACTAGGCAGGGTGGGGCATGATTACTGGGCTGATTGTAAGTGGTCAAAGCGACGGCGGTGGGTGCAACAGTGTAGGTTCTAACGGGGTGCGGGCGTTCACACACCCCGGAGCAGACAAACAGGGCACTGGGGGCACCAGTAGTATAACCTATGCCTTCTAGAGTTGTGTCGGGGCCGCCACCATGGGTCTTGATACACCCTATGGTGGGACCAGCATAAGTATCTACAATTCGTGGGGGCCGTATGACACATGTTTACGCAAGTAGGAGCCGATCTTTAGAAAATCGGGATCACTTCACCCTCAGCATGGGGTGCCAGTTAGAATAAGCTCAAGTAGGTGCAGAGATAAAGTGTGGGTGCGATAGTACGTTCGATTCTAAACGACACTTCCTTAGCTTGTGACACTTGCTTATTTTCAGTCTATATCTATCGTGCCCTTTTCTTATTCACATACTGAAGAGTTACTAGATTTACTCGAGCTTTATGTCTGACTCTGTAACACCCCACACCTGCTACGGTCACTCACTAAGGGAATGCCATAACATCGGTGGAGTATTTTAAGTGAATATAGAACAGAAAAATTACAACAAGACAGATATAAGTAATACTTGAGAATTTAAAACATCATTTCATTTTAGCGGAAAGTAAAACGTGTTTGGTTACACCAAAACCATAAATAAGAGTCAAGTACATAATATCCATCCTGATAAAAACGAAAGTACATAATCCCACTACATAACCTAATAGCCATAATAGAAAAGATAAACTGAGCTTTACATTCACGGTCCAAGCTCCAAAAGATAGATAAAGCAGTCTGATCAAAGCCCACTAGTGCTAGACCCACTCTGAAAACCTGAGGGTTGGGAAAAAGATAAAGAAACAACGGGGTCAGACATAAGTCTGAGTGAGTCCTATAACCCTAACAATACAATCATTAAAGTAATTAGGGTATGATATAAACAAGGTACGGTACCTCTGGGGATAATGACTACACTAAGTAGCCAACTAAACACAGGACGTACTAAGATAACCGAAAAGACGCATTTATCCACCCAAGGATAATTACTGGATTATACCACCCCAGATCTACCCATCCAAGGGTAATTCCTACACTGCACCACACCAGTCATTCCTAACTTAAAGGTTGATCCCACCCATGGACTTATAAAATTAACTTAATAGTTTTCGCGTACCCCTAGGTGACTAAGTAGACGCCACGGGGCCCTACAATCCACTAGGTGTACACACTACTCCCCATTCGATCGGCTCCCTAACGTAGATACCCGTGCTGGCCCCACCGTGGGGTGTACCATTCCCCAACGTGGCAACCTGATAAAACTAACGGTGCACAGCTTATATCTACACGATGTAACAACGTCTTATTTACCAGCCCGGGTCCACACACGCATATGAAACCCGTTGGTCATGCGTTGCCACCGCTAACCCATTTTGGCCTCTTATAGTCAAGCCCAATATGCGTGTCCCGTCACTCGACTAGAGTCGAGCCCACTAAGATACGTTTGGGATATTGGTTGAAATGGGCCCCCACAAGCTACCACCTAAGCTTGTTATTTTATCTAGTGTATCCCACTTAACCCCTTTTATGATCATGCCCACCTACATGTTAAGGTTTGGTTAAGTCATCTAATCATATATCAATTGCCACTTAAGGCACCCACTAGATTTCCACATGCCACCCAAAGCACTTACTTAACCCTTTACCCATGTTTAATTACATGTTCCTCTTTGGTTAAGTATTCTAATCGTATTTTCTATTGCCACCCAAGGCAACCCACTAGATTTCCACATGCCACCCAAGGCACTTACTTAACCCTCATGTCCCTCTACATGCTAATATGGTTAAGTGTTTCTTAATTAATTAAGATCATGACCTCATAAAGACCTCTCACATTAGACCATCTTTTATGACTGCTGGATATGCCGGTTGGTTCCGGGCAGACTTCTGTCATAAAAAGGTCTAACCTCGTGTCTTTACTTTAATCACGTATTTAATTTATGACTAAGACCTCTCATATTGGGGCAATCATTTGTAGCTGCTGGATGGCCGGTCGGTTCCGGGCAGACTTCCGCTACAAAAGGGTCCAACCTCGTGTCTTAGTTGATTAATTACACCTAATTAATCACCCCCATAATTTGAATTAATTATGCCTAATTAATTACACATTTTTAAGAATATGGGTAGACCTAACTCAATAGGTAAATTCCCAATTCCATAGTATGGGTAGACCTAACTTAATAGGTAAATTCCCAACTCCATAATATGGGTAGACCTAACTTAATAGGTAAATTCCCAATTACGTCCATTTAATTTATGGTATGATTAATCATACCCATTTCACATCATTTTATTAACATGCATATTAACCCCATCGTTCCCCGCGTAGTTCATTCTCATAACACGACATAATAAAGGGAAGATTCATCACAAAGGTCATGGGTTTAGCCAACATAGCATGTAACTTTATCATGGGTTCAAAAGGTGTCAACTTGCATATATGAACATACATTTAACCCAACTAGTATTTATCCCAAACTTGCATTATGCATATCATAAAAGAGACAACTTGCATATGAACTTGCACATAAACTTGCATATGAACTTGCATCATAACTTGCATATGAACTTGCATCATAACTTGCATATGAACATGTATCATAACTTGCATATGAACTTGCATATGAACTTGCATCATAACTTGCATATGAACTTGCAACATAACTTGCATATGAACTTGCATCATAACTTGCATATGAACTTGCAACATAACTTGCATATGAACATGTATCATAACTTGCATATATTATGCATATCATAAAAAGAGACAAACTTGCATAAAACCAGACACTTAGCTTGCATAAAACCAAATACTTAGCATGCATAAAACCACATACATAGCATGCATAAAACCAAATACTTAGCATGCATAAAACCAAATACATAACTTGCATAACATGTTACATATAGACTTGCATATAATCTCCCATATAGCTTGCATAACATGTTACATATGAATCAATGTTCAACATAGTGTTTTGCATCATAAAACATAGCATTAAACTTGCATATAGCACACAACATACACTATACTAAACTTGCATTAACACATTGATTCCACAAACATAGCCATATCTTATCATATCCTAGCATAATCAATTTAACAATTGATTGTTAAGTCTATAGAAACTCACCACTAAACTCCAATAAGCAAACCCTTGCCACAAATCACCCAAAAACTCTAGCCTTGAACATAAAGCTTGCAACTTGATGATGAATGCAAGTCAATGATCACTCATACAACTCAAAGATGCTTGTATGCACATGAAAGCCTTCATAGAAATAGTTTAGAAATAGGATGGAGGCTAGGGTTTTGAGTGGAGGCCATGATCATAGAAATTTTTGGCATAGTTTAGTTAGGAGATAGGATTATGACCATTTAGGGCTAGCTTAGGGTCTTATTTATAGGATTAGGCAAGTGTTTTAGGCCATTAGATTAACCCTAAATTAGATTAGGACCCTTAGATTTCGGAACCTTCCAGAAACCAGCCCTAAGACCAAGCCCAAACCCCAAATTGGTGCACCCAACCACAGAACTCTCTAGAAACTGTGCAGGTTTCCTGTCCCGACACGGGCGCACTTCCCAAGTGCGCCAGTGTAAAAATGTGTTGGCGCACTTCACAAGTGCGCCAGTGCATTTTTGTGTTGGCGCACTTCACAAGTGCGCCAGTGCATTCTTGCTTGTTTTCGGTTTTTCTGCCTAACTTCGTTCGTCCATATCTTCTTCATACGGACTCCGATTTTCGAAAACTCAGACACTATTTCGCGTATTTTTCCTAGACGAACGCAATGGTGTAACCCGTTTCCCCTAATTCCCACATCTGGGATTAGTTATTCTTTAATTTGTGAATTTTAGCATTAACCAAAATTCGGGGTGTTACATTCTCCCCTCCTTAAAGGATTTCGTCCCCGAAATCTCTAAGCTAAGGAGAATGCATATCCTACCATCCAAACAACCATCTACTCAATCCATCAAACACGGGCATCCATTGTCCTTAAAACAGTTTCTAATGATGTATGAGCATATGCAAAAAGTGTGTGTATATGTTCCCTATCTAATGTATGAACATATGCAAACCATGATAGTGCCATGCATCCATTATGTATGCGAGAGAACCCTATCGACACATACAATATCTACATGAGTGCACAACCATTCACCAAAATGCATCATCCATATGATAACACAATCATTATACATCCATAAATATAGCTTCCTACACACAATTTTATGCAATATGCAATATGAAGTGATTGAGCCGATCTAGTGCCTAGAGTGTGTATATATGCATCCACGAGCAACCACTAGCAACCACTTGCATCCACATGCATCCATCAAACATAACATGTCTCAAACACATGTTTCAACCATAGGTTTACCCTATCTAAATGTCAAAGGTACTAATGAGAGGACATACTAAAGATAAGATAAGTACTAGACAAACGATAAAGGAGAAGTTAAAAGACATACTCTCAAAAAGGAATGGGTACAATGAACGCATCTTCGCTTCCGTCTCCCAAGTAGCATTGCCCTCGTCTTCTCCCCATTGTACTTTGACTAGTTGGACCTCTCGATTCCTCAATTTCCTAGTTTCTGACCCAAGGATGCGAGTAGGAGCTCGTCGAATCGTCGCATCACGCTCTACCTCTACATCTCTAAGCAAGCTCGGCTCTACCACCTCTGCGGTCTCATGTAAGCACTTCCTCAAATGTGATACATGGAATACATCATGAACACCACTAAGTCTGTCGGGCAACTCCACCCTATATGCCATCCGTCCAATCCTTTCCTTAATAGGAAACGGCCCAACAAACCTCGGTGCTAACTTCCCAACGGACCCAAAGCGAACAACATTTCTCAACGGAGATACTTTGACAAAAACCATGTCCCCAACCTCAAACTCAAGATCCGTCCTTCTCCGATCCGCATAAGATTTCTGTCTATCTTGCGCTGCCTTCATCCTTCTTCGACCCAAATCAATCTTCTCTGAAGTCTCTCTAACCATATCTGGCCCAAGCAAGATCTTATCCGTAGATTCCCCACCAACATGTAGGAGATCGACAAGGCCTTCCATAAAGAGCTTCGAAAGGTGCCATGCCAATACTAGACTGAAAGCTGTTATTGTATGCGAACTCCACCAAAGGAAGATGTTCTTCCCATGTACCTCCAAAATCCAAGATACAAAGCCTCAATAGATCTTCTAAGATACGGTTCACCCTCTCGGTCTGACCGTCCGTCTGAGGATGATATGCGGTGCTCAAACACAACTGAGTCCCTATCGCCTCTTGCAAACTTCTCCAAAACTCACTAGTGAAGATAGGATCTCGATCACTCACAATGTTGGATGGTACGATATGCAATCTAACAATCTATCTAACATAGACTGAAGCAAGCCATGGAGCGGTCCTCTTACTCTTCACGGGTATAAAATGGGCACTCTTGGTAAGTCTGTCTACCACAACCCAAATTCCCGTATTGCCCTTCCTCGATCTCGGTAACCCATCGATGAAATCCATTGAGACACTATCCCACTTCCATTGCGGAACTTCCAATGGGTGTAGCAACCCACCGGGTTTCCTTTGCTCCGCTTTAACTTGTTGGCACACTAAGCATCTAGCCACATACTCGGCCACATCTTTCTTCATACCAGCCCAGAAGAAAACTCTCTTCATGTCTTGGTACATTTTGTCTCCACCGGGATGAATAGTCATTCTTGAACGATGTGCATCATCCAAAATAGCCTTCTTCAAACCCTCATCTTGCGGTACATAAAGTCTACCGTCTCTATGCAACCATCCCCTATCATCTATGGTGTATCTACCCAAATGGCTGGACGACTCCCCCCTTATAAGCTTCTCTACTAACTCAACCAACTGTGGGTCGTCTCGCTGAGCCTCGCCAATCCGCCCCAAAAGAGTAGGCCTAACCTCCAAGGAGGCTAGCAAACCGGGTACAAAGTCAACGGAAGGTCTATAGTCAAACATAGAATTAAACTCCAAGCTTCGCCATTCCACGAACAATGGACTCAAAGACAGCCTTTTTCTGCTTAAGGCGTCTGCCACCACGTTACCCTTGCCAGGGGTATATGCTATCTCAAACTCATAGGATGCTAAGAATTCCATCCACCTTTGTTGTCTTAAGACAATGCGCTTAAAGAGTCTCCAACACTTCCCTAAGATGTAGGGCATGCTTTTCTCCACTTCTAGAGAAAATCAGGATATTCTCCCATGCAAAATCGTCACAACTATCCATCTCTCACGCAGACCACCCTAGTCGAACTCGACATCCCCCAAATGCAAGCCACAAAGGCCTAAACCAATATCAGACAAACACCCAAGGGATACCTCCTTCGAATTCAGACGACCTACGTGAGATGATACTAGTAAAAACGGCTAAATAATTAAGCCCTTGTTCAATTCTGGATGTCCTTGCCAGTCTCGCTCCAAAACCACCGTTTATCCCATAACGGGCTTTGCTCAACCTATTGAGCACATACGAAAACTTATTTCGCTCCTAGAAAAGACCAAGATGTCATCCACCAAGATCATCACGAACTTATTTAGGTACTCCCTGAACACCCTTCTCATCAAATCAACAAAGTATGCGGAGGCGTTCGTTTAACCAAATGGCATCACCAGCCACTCATAAAACCATCTGGAGTCCTAAAGGCAATCTTCTCTATACTATCCTCAGCCACTCTCAACTGACGAAACCCCGTGGCTGAGTCCAACTTGCGAAAATACTGAGGCGCCAACCAACTGATCAAAGAGATCATCAATCCTCGGCAATGGGTGTCTATTCTTCTTTGTGAGTTTATTTAGTTCTCTTTATCCTACACAAAGTCTGAGGGACCCATCCGCCTTCGTAGCAAAAACTACTGGAGCACCCCACTCCGATATACTTTGTCTTATGGACCCCTTCTCAAGCAACTCCCCTACTTGCTTATGGAGTTCCCTCCTCTCGCGAGGAGCCATGTGGCGCACTGGTAAAGATACAGGTTTAGCATTGTCTACCAGATATATTCGGAAGTCAATCTCCCGCTCCGGAGGTAAGCAATTCACCTCCTCAAACACATCCGAGTATTCCCGGACCACTCTAACAGATCGCAAACTCTCGACCGACGGGTCAAGCGATTCTAGATAACTTAGCATAACAGATTCCATGGGATTACAAGAGATCTCGACAGTGTTACCCAAGCGGGTCATAAGCCTAACAACTCTCCCTTCAAAATCAAGAACGGCACCCCTACTGGATAAGCAGTCCATGCCCAAACTAACCCATAGCCCGTGAAGCCCAAAAAGCGTCACATCTAAACTCAACGCTAAGTATAGAAACTTTCAAACCCAAACACATCATGGAGCCCCAATTGGGTTTGAAACAACTAAGGGATCATCTACCAAACTGGTGTCTAAGTGCAGTGACTCAACTAACAATGATGAGATAAACGAACTCGATGCGTCAGAATCTAATAAAGTTCGAACCGAATAATAAAGAAATCCAAATTCCAACCTAGACGGTCCTATCCCCATCTGGTACACTAGCCGCGAGGGAATACAACTACCCTCCAGGAGATTCCATACCTTGCCCATGCCCCTTTGGACAATCCTAATACGGTGTCCCATTCCTCCAAAAGGATAACTACTCGCCTTCTTCTTCCCATTCTCCACTCGTAACCTCCCACCAATGAGGTTTCATCCTTCATTAACCAAACAACTATTTGAGCCTTCCTCCCATCGTCTATCCAATAGATACCTACCAGTCCTCCTCCTTCTTGAACCAACTTCTAATCCGACTAATGTCTAAGTCCCTTGAAGTGGTTTTCCGTTCTTATCTATCTTAGAAAGGTCATCTATACGCGGAGGGGAAACTCAAAACGAGAGAGGAAGAGATTCAAAACGGAGAATTCGAAAGATATAGATATGGCTATTGGGGATTATGCTTTTCTTTCAAAAACTTTTCTCTTAAAAGACATGTTTTTGAAAATACTCCTTTCAAAAATATTCTTAGAAAATAGTTTTTCTAAAAATTTTATCTGTTCTGGTAACCTTAAGCTCTGATACCACGTGTAACACCCCACACCCGCTACGGTCACTCACTAAGGGAATGCCATAACATCGGTGGAGTATTTTAAGTGAATATAGAACAGAAAAATTACAACAAGACAGATATAAGTAATACTTGAGAATTTAAAACATCATTTCATTTCAGCGGAAAGTAAAACATGTTTGGTTACACCATAACCATAAATAAGAGTCAAGTACATAATATCCATCCTGATAAAAACGAAAGTACATAATCCCACTACATAACCTAATAGCCATAATAGAAAAGATAAACTGAGCTTTACATCCACGGTCCAAGCTCCAAAAGATAGATAAAGCAGTCTGATCAAAGCCCACTAGTGCTAGGCCCACTCTGAAAACCTGAGGGTTGGGAAAAAGATAAAGAAACAACGGGGTCAGACATAAGTCTGAGTGAGTCCTATAACCCTAACAATACAATCATTAAAGTAATTAGGGTATGATATAAACAAGGTACGGTACCTCTGGGGATAATGACTACACTAAGTAGCCAACTAAACACAGGACGTACTAAGATAACCGAAAAGACGCATTTATCCACCCAAGGATAATTACTGGATTACACCACCCCAGATCTACCCACCCAAGGGTAATTCCTACACTGCACCACACCAGTCATTCCTAATTAAAAGGTTGATCCCACCCATGGACTTATAAAATTAACTTAATAGTTTTCGCGTACCCCTAGGTGACTAAGTAGACGCCACGGGGCCCTACAATCCACTAGGTGTACACACTACTCCCCATTCGATCGGCTCCCTAACGTAGATACCCGTGCTGGCCCCACTGTGGGGTGTACCATTCCCCAACGTGGCAACCTGATAAAACTAACGGTGCACAGCCTATATCTACACGATGCAACAACGTCTTATTTACCAGCCCGGGTCCACACACGCATATGAAACCCGTTGGTCATGCGTTGCCACCGCTAACCCATTTTGGCCTCTTATAGTCAAGCCCAATATGCGTGTCCCGTCACTCGACTAGAGTCGAGCCCACTAAGATACGTTTGGGATATTGGTTGAAATGGGCCCCCACAAGCTACCACCTAAGCTTGTTATTTTATCTAGTGTATCCCACTTAACCCCTTTTATGATCATGCCCACCTACATGTTAAGGTTTGGTTAAGTCATCTAATCATATATCAATTGCCACTTAAGGCACCCACTAGATTTCCACATGCCACCCAAAGCACTTACTTAACCCTTTACCCATGTTTAATTACATGTTCCTCTTTGGTTAAGTATTCTAATCGTATTTTCTATTGCCACCCAAGGCAACCCACTAGATTTCCACATGCCACCCAAGGCACTTACTTAACCCTCATGTCCCTCTACATGCTAATATGGTTAAGTGTTTCTTAATTAATTAAGATCATGACCTCATAAAGACCTCTCACATTAGACCATCTTTTATGACTGCTGGATATGCCGGTTGGTTCCGGGCAGACTTCTGTCATAAAAAGGTCTAACCTCGTGTCTTTACTTTAATCACGTATTTAATTTATGACTAAGACCTCTTACATTGGGCCAATCATTTGTAGCTGCTGGATGGCCGGTCGGTTCCGGGCAGACTTCCGCTACAAAAGGGTCCAACCTCGTGTCTTAGTTGATCAATTACACCTAATTAATCACCCCCATAATTTGAATTAATTATGCCTAATTAATTACAAATTTTTAAGAATATGGGTAGACCTAACTCAATAGGTAAATTCCCAATTCCATAGTATGGGTAGACCTAACTTAATAGGTAAATTCCCAACTCCATAATATGGGTAGACCTAACTTAATAGGTAAATTCCCAATTACGTCCATTTAATTTGTGGTATGATTAATCATACCCATTTCACATCATTTTATTAACATGCATATTAACCCCATCGTTCCCCACGTAGTTCGTTCTCATAACATGACATAATAAAGGGAAGATTCATCACAAAGGTCATGGGTTTAGCCAACATAGCATGTAACTTTATCATGGGTTCAAAAGGTGTCAACTTGCATATATGAACATACATTAAACCCAACTAGTATTTATCCCAAACTTGCATTATGCATATCATAAAAGAGACAACTTGCATATGAACTTGCACATAAACTTGCATATGAACTTGCATCATAACTTGCATATGAACTTGCATCATAACTTGCATATGAACATGGATCATAACTTGCATATGAACTTGCATCATAACTTGCATATGAACTTGCATCATAACTTGCATATGAACTTGCATCATAACTTGCATATGAACTTGCATCATAACTTGCATATGAACTTGCATCATAACTTGCATATGAACATGTATCATAACTTGCATATATTATGCATATCATAAAAAGAGACAAACTTGCATAAAACCAAACACTTAGCATGCATAAAACCAAATACTTAGCATGCATAAAACCACATACATAGCATGCATAAAACCAAATACTTAGCATGCACAAAACCAAATACATAACTTGCATAACATGTTACATGTAGACTTGCATATAATCTCCTATATAGCTTGCATAACATGTTACATATGAATCAATGTTCAACATAGTGTTTTGCATCATAAAACATAGCATTAAACTTGCATATAGCACACAACATACACTATACTAAACTTGCATAAACACATTGATTCCACAAACATAGCCATATCTTATCATATCCTATCATAATCAATTTAACAATTGATTGTTAAGTCTATAGAAACTCACCACTAAACTCCAATAAGCAAACCCTTGCCACAAATCACCCAAAAACTCTAGCCTTGAACATAAAGCTTGCAACTTGATGATGAATGCAAGCCAATGATCACTCATACAACTCAAAGATGCTTGTATACACATGAAAGCCTTCATAGAAATAGTTTAGAAATAGGATGGATGCTAGGGTTTTGAGTGGAGGCCATGATCATAGAAAATTTTGGCATAGTTTAGTTAGGAGATAGGATTATGACCATTTAGGGCTAGCTTAGGGTCTTATTTATAGGATTAGGCAAGTGTTTTAGGCCATTAGATTAACCCTAAATTAGATTAGGACCCTTAGATTTCGGAACCTTCCAGAAACCAGCCCTAAGACCAAGCCCAAACCCCAAACTGGTGCACCCAACCACAGAACTCTCTAGAAACTGTGCAGGTTTCCTGTCCCGACACGGGCGCACTTCCCAAGTGCGCCAGTGTAAAAATGTGTTGGCGCACTTCACAAGTGCGCCAGTGCATTTTCGTGTTGGCGCACTTCACAAGTGCGCCAGTGCATTCTTGCTTGTTTTCGGTTTTTCTGCCTAACTTCGTTCGTCCATATCTTCTTCATACGGACTCCGATTTTCGAAAACTCAGACTCTATTTCGCGTATTTTTCTGAGACGAACGCAATGGTGCAACCCATTTCCCCTAATTCCCACATCTGGGATTAGTTATTCTTTAATTTGTGAATTTTAGCATTAACCAAAATTCGGGGTGTTACAGACTCTATTTTCTTTTCGTCTTCTTTTCTTTCATCCCCCCCAAGGTCCACAGGGAGGAAACAACCCAGCTTAGTACTCTTTTGCAAGCTTTAAGACCGTAGACGTATGGTTTGGATCTCTTTTGCTCGGATTATGGCTTTGGATATCACTATGGGGATTTTTGTTACTTTATTTATGTTTTATGCCTCTTTAATAATCAAGACATTAATGAGGTTGTAATGTTGGAAGTATTTTGAGACAATTATGGAAATGTTTTGTATGAACACGTATTGATGAAATAAAAGTCTGTTTGGTTTCCGCTGTTTAAAATATGTGTATTTATATCTGTCTTGTGTTTATCTGTGGCTTTTACTTATAAACCTCCACCAAAGTTAAGGCATTCCCTTTGTGAGTGACCATAACGGAAGTGGGGTGTTTCACTTGGTATCAGAGCATAGGTTTACCAGATAAGATAAAAAAAAATTGAAATTGTTTTCAAAAGAAAGTTTAAAGAAGCAATTTTCAAGAAAAAGTGTTATATTTTTAAAGAGACATAATCCCCCAAAGCCATGTGCACTATCTCTCTCTATCCTTCATTTTGAATCTTTCCTTTCTGTTTCAGCATGTCTGGAGACCTTACCTTCCAGAAGGAGTGCCGATACCCGACTGGTTTAGGAGGTACTTAGAAGCAAGGGCCAATGGCGCGGGCCCAGCAGACATCCCTCCTCCAGTGGCCGCGGTTCCTCCTCCTCCTCCTCGTGGAAACGCCTTTGCAAAAACATGTAGAGACTTCAAGGCTATGGGTAGAAAATATTTTTATGGGACAGAGTCCTTTGTAGGAGCAAGAAACTGGCTAAAGGAGACCGAGGATCTGTTTGTCATCTTCGGAGTTGATGACAGGCAAAAGATACAGTTAGCAGTATGGTTTCTTAAAGATGAAGCTTCCTATTGGTGGGAAATTACCAATGCTTAGAGGGCGGTGGAAACATGGGAAGATTTCAGGACAAGGTTTGAGATGAAATTCCTCTCCCAAGATGAAAGAAGCCTGCAAATGGAGAAGTTTCTAACTCTGAAACAGGGAAGTATGATAATCAGGGAGTATGTTAATCAGTTTAATCAGCTGGCCAGATTTGGGCTGGACTTAGTAAACACCCAACACAAGAAGGCGCTTCGCTTCATCAAAGGTTTAAATGAGCCTCTATACAGCCTTGCTATGACCCATGTATCCACGGGAGCAACTTATGAAAGCTTGGTGGACATGGCGTTGCTACACGAGGAAGACAACGGCAAGAAAGAGACTAAGGTGGAAGAGAAGAAAGAGGGTCTACAAGCAAAGAAAACAGACTTCAAGAAAGGAGGGAAGAACAATAAGCCCCGTGAGTGGAGAAGGTGCAATTTCTGTGGCATTATGGGACGTATATCAAAAGACTACCAAAAAAGGAATGCGAAGATGGGTGGTTGCTTCCATTGTGGAGAGACTAGGCACCAAGCTAAGGACTGCCCAAAAAAGAAAGGGCAGGGACAGAAATCCGGATCCACTTCAGGGGGTCAGGTTCATGCGCTAGTGGCACCTCAGCAGGAACAAGGTAGTAATATTTCTGTAGAAAGTGTAGTCTATGTTTATGATCATCTAGTTCGCACACTTTTTGACTCTGGCACATCACACTCCTTTATTTCATCTGCCTTAGTAGAATCTCTACATCCAGACACTAGTATGGTAGAGGATCCCTTAGTAGTTTCAAACCAATTGGGGGCTCCGCTTACTTGTCAATGGTTTGTTTGGGTTTGAAAATCTCTATTCTCAACGTTGAATTTAGTTGTAATGCCTTTGTTGCTCGGGATATGGTTTGATCTTAGGCATGGTGTAACACCCCACCTCTGCTAGGGTCAGTCACAAAGGGAATGCACTAGTTTTGGAGGGGTATTATCTAGTAAACAGGCACAGAGATAACACAAGACATAATATAAATTAAACAGAGTATATAAAACAGCAGTTATAAATTTAACCAAATATCATTACGTGGAAAATAGAGTCAAAACCTCTTACATCAAAATACCAAGTCATTATTTCATTACATCAAGTTCTAAAGAAGCAAAGTACTTAAAACAACATAAGTCCAATATTATTCCCCAAAAAGAGCATGAGTGCAGACATAGCATAGCTCAAGACCAAACCGTACATGAGCTGTCAGAAAGCAAGCAAAGTCCAGGCTAAGAGCTAGGGTTTCCTCCCTAAGAACCTGGGGGGAACGAAAGAAAAAGAGGCGGAAGAAAATGTGTCAGTCAAAAAGACTGGTAACCCTAGTGACTATCAGCATAAAAACTAATAAAGTTAACTGGACATGAGAAACTGAGATTAAACATAAAGATAATAACTGGACTGGCATGATAACAAAAGGTAACAAGATAAGAGTGGCATCGCATATACAAGGTTTACTGCACTAACTGTACTAGTGTCCAAATCCATGTCAAGTATAAATCCAGAAATGATCCCTAAACCCAATAACGTGAAATGACCCAATACGGGGTCCAACAGTCCATCCTAATCGATCGGCTTTACTCGTCGTGTGTCGGTGTTATACGGCCCAATCGCGGAATGTAGTCACATGTGCTAGGTCCACCCTAGGGTGTATCAGGTCCTAGGGTGTCAACCACTGACACAAATCAAGCACACACAATGTAGTACTACGGGTGCCCATGCCTACTTTTTCAACTCCGGACTAAGTGCATGACCCTAGTCCGCCTGAACCTACACTGGCGCACCTTACTCAGCCGTCGTTCTTGGTCGCTTACAATCAGCCCAGTAATCGTGCCCCACCCTGCCTAGTCCCCAGGGTATCGTGATACTTCTAAGTGGGTTACTGCTGAAAGGGACCACGTGGCTAGGATTTCTAATGGGTTAAGTATTGTCATTAAAATGGTCATGACTTAACCCTATCCAAACATGTATCTAGTTGGTTAAGTATATATACAAGCAGTCCAAGACTTAACCCTATCAAATCGACGTGTCAAATTGGTTAAGTATATTCAAGGGGGGTCCATGACTTAACCCTACCATGTGGCATTAATTCACTTAACGCACCCCAACCTCTCACATTAGACTTGGTTACGGTTACTGGATGTGCCGGGCGGTTCCGGGCAGATTTACACCATAACCTAGTCTAACCTCGGGTTTAAAGTGCTATATGACCAACTACCCACATTGGGTCCTATTATTTGCAAATACTGGATTTGCCGAGCGGTTCCGGGCAGATTTACGTTGCAAATTCAACCCAACCTCGAGTTGGCCACTTTCAAGTTATCTAATTGTCATGTCCCAAATTCATGTTTTCAAGCTTATTCTCATGTCAAGTTTTCATGTCATATTTTCATGTCATATCATGTCAATTCCATAGCCAATTTTCAAGTTTGCCTAATCTACCCAAAACGTATCCCCAACGTACGTGAATTCGCATTAATACAACATGTCAAAATAGGGAATAACACAAACAGGATAGTCATAGAATGGCAAAGGTGTTCACAAGTTAAGCATGATGATTCTAACATTACAGGCATATGAAATAGGGTCTCAACATCAACTTGACAAGGCATGGTGATAGACATGGTAAAGGATTGACATAAAATAGTACCCCAATAATAGTTTCAACATCACAGGCATGGCAAGATAAAGATCGTAAAGGGGTTTTAGATTAAACATGAATATATCCAAATCAAGTTCATACTGATATTCCACAAGTCAACATTTTAGATGAATAGATCCGGGGTGTACAAAACTAGATTCAAAATAACAGATTTAAAAGTGATAGTCATAGATCCAAGATATACAAGAGTAGATCCAACTTAGTTATCATGTTTAGGCATAATTTCAGTTTACATCATGTTCAGGTTAAATTTACAGTTTAAATCTAAGAGTGACAAAGGGCTTATAGATCGTAGTCTAGAGAATGAGAAAGCAAAAAGAGTAGAAGCAGAATCTCTAGCAAATCCCCAAACCAACGTAGCACTAACAAAGTCCTGAATAGCCTCCTTGTTCTCTATCTTCCGGTCAGAACTTCAGCAGCATATGGTCGGACAAGAATGTGATAGAAAGTCTAGGGTCAGGGGCTGTTTATATAGTGTTTAGAGAGTGAATCGGGACAAGCAACGAGACCAGATACATCTGGCTCAAAAACAGGCTAGGTGACCAGGTCGACACCCAAGTCGACTGCCCAGTCGACTTGGTCTGGGGGGGGGGTCGACTCCCCATTCGACCTGGTGCTGGCGGGATTTTTCCCGCCCAGTCTGTCTGGGTTTTGAAATTTGAATTTTGAACTTGAATTCGAACTGTTTTGAACTATGGAATTTTCTGAAATTTTGGAGAGCCATATCTTGGTCATACGAACTCCAATTTTCGTAAACTCGGACTCATTTTTGTAAACTCGTAAATGGCGTAACCCGTTTCCCTTGATTCTTATTTTAAAATTTAATTCTGCCTTGATTTATAGTCATAACACGTTATTAAAATACGGGTTGTTACACATGGACTAGTTATCCAGTAATGGTGCCATTCTTGATTGTGAGAAAAGAGTAGTTAGACTCTTGACTCGGCTTGGTAACACTCTAGAAATTTCTTGTAATCCCTTGAATGCTGTTATGCTTAGTTATCTAGAGTCACTTGATGCTTCTGATGAAAACTTGCAGTCAGTTAGAGTAGTCCGGGAATATCCGGATGTCTTTGAGGAGGTGAAAGGCTTACCTCCGAGGTGGGAAATAGACGTCCGCATATATCTTGTGGATAATACAAAGCCTGTAGCATTACCTATCAGACACATGGATCCAAAGGAGAGAAAGGAGCTTAGTAAGCAGGTTAAAGAACTTCTCGAAAAGGGGTTCATTAGACGGAGCATTTCGGAATGGGGTGCTCCAGTGGTGTTCGCAACCAAAGCGGACTGTTCACTTCGCCTTTGCGTCGACTATAGGGAGTTAAACAAATTGACCAAGAAAAATAGGCACCCTCTTCCCCGAATCGACGATTTGTTTGATCAGCTTGTAGGTGCGACGGTCTTCTCCCAACTTGATCTGGCACCTGGGTTCCGTCAGCTAAAAGTAGCTGAAGACAGCAACGATAAAACGGCGTTTAGAACCCCAGACGGTTTCTTCGAGTGGCTTGTAATGCCTTTCGGCTTGACAAACGCACCCGCTTATTTCGTAGACCTAATGAGCAGAGTGTTCAGAGAATTCCTCAACAAATTTGTGGTTGTCTTCGTAGACGATATTTTGATCTTCTCAAAGAATGAGGAAGAGCATGCTCAACATCTGAAAGAAATCATGGATACTCTCCGTGCACATCAGCTAAAAGCCAAATTCTCCAAGTGCCACTTTTGGAGAAAGGAGGTAAGATTTCTGGGGCATATAGTGTCCAAAGAGGGGTTGGCTGTGGACCCCGCGAAAGTGGTGGCAGTGCAAGATTGGAAGACACCAAGAAATGCAACCGAAGTCCGAAGCTTTCTTGGGCTAGCCGGTTTTTACCGAAAATTTATTAGGGATTTCGCGAAAATCTCAGCTCCACTCACAAGGCTAACAAAAAAGAATCTGGCGTTCACTTGGGATTTGGACTGCGAGCTTGCTTTCCAACAATTAAAAAGGGCTATCACAACAACCCCAGTTCTGACTTTGCCAGATGGAAGCAAAATGTTCACAGTATATACGGATGCTTGTGGTACGGGGCTAGGCGCTGTTTTGATGCAAGAAGGGAGGGTAGTAGCTTATGGTGGAAGGCAATTGAAAGTTCATGAAAAGAACTACCCAACCCACGATCTCGAGTTAGTTACCATCGTCTTTGCACTTAAGTCTTGGCGCCATTATCACCTAGGTGAGAAGTTCGAATTATACACTGACCATAAATCGTTGAAATATCTCTTCTCGCAGAAGGATCTTAACTTGAGGCAGCAAAGATGGATGGAGTTTCTTGCCTCGTATGACTTTGAAATTTCCTATACTCCCGGCAATGGCAACGTAGTAGCAGACGCGTTGAGCCGAAAGAAACTAACCTTAAGCCCGCTCTTTGTAGAGAGGCAAAGCTTGGAGTATATAGCCAGTTTTAACTTTAGGCCCTCCTCGGATCTTGTACCGGGTTTGTTAGCATCTCTCAAAGTACGCCCTACTCTCTTGGACCCAATAGGGGCTGCACAACGTGAATACCCTCAGCTTGTTGATTGGATTGATAAACTTATTAGGGGTGAGACTTCTAGTCACCTCAGTAGATACGTCATCGATGATAAGGGTTGGCTGAGGCGAGATGGAAGATTATGCATCCCACAAGCAAGGGAGTTGACAAAGAAGGTTCTCGAGGAAGCGCAACATTCCAAGATGACTATACACCATGGCGGTGATAAGATGTACAAGGATATAAAAAGGACTTTCTTTTGGAGCGGCATGAAAGAGGAAGTGGCAAATTTCGTTTCTAAGTGCATGACCTACCAACGGGTCAAGGCGGAACATAAGAAGCCTGGAGGACTACTTCATCCTTTAGAGGTCCCACAGTGGAAGTGGGATAGCATTTCAATGGACTTCATTGATGGACTACCTAGGTCGAGAAGAGGCAATACTAGCATTTGGGTAACAGTGGATAGGCTTACTAAAAGCGCCCACTTTATACCTGTTAAAAGTAGAAGGACTGCCTCATCTCTAGAATCACTTTATCTCAAGGAAATATTTCGACTCCATGGGATACCCTCCAGCATTGTTAGTGACCGAGACCTTATCTTCACAAGCGAGTTTTGGCGGAGTCTGCAAGAAGCTGTAGGCACACAGTTATGTTTGAGCACGGCCTATCACCCCCAAACCGATGGCCAGACGGAAAGGGTGAAAGAGTTTTAGAGGATCTTTTGAGACTTTGCGTCCTTGACTTTGGAGGGACTTGGGAGGATCACCTTCCTTTAGTGGAATTTTCCTACAACAACAGCTACCAAGTTACCAAAGGCATGGCACCCTTCGAAGCCTTGTATGGAAGACCGTGCAAATCACCAACTTGTTGGTGGGAGTCTACAAATAAACTTATACTTGGGCCGGACATGATTCGAGAGACTTCGGAGAAAGTGGACCTAATACGAAGGAGAATGAAGACTGCCCAAGACAGACAAAAATCCTACGCCGACAAAAGAAGGACCGACCTTGAGTTTGAGGTTGGGGACAGGGTTTTCCTTAAGGTATCTCCTTTAAGGAACGTCGTTCGCTTTGGATCCACAGGAAAGCTAGCACCAAGATTTGTAGGACCGTTTCCTATCATCGAGAAGGTTGGAAAGATGGCCTATAGATTGGAGCTACCCGAGAGACTGGCCGGAATTCACAATGTCTTCCATGTTTCTCACCTCCGGAAATGTTTGCATGAGTCTGCGGAGGTGGTGGAACCTAGCATTCTAGAAGAAGCCGAAGTGGAATGTGAAGCAACTGTGAGGAGAGTTCCAACCCGCATCTTAGGAACTGAAGTGAAAAAGCTACACAACCGCGAAGTCAAACTCGTTAAAGTTCAGTGGAGCGACGCCGAGGAAGATGCGACTTAGGAAACTGAGGACAGAATACGCACCGCCTACCCTTTTCTTTTTGAGGGTACATCTTTGATCTCTCTTTCTCCTTAAGTTATGCTTTATCTTTTTAGGTATATCTGCTCAGTCCTTTTCCTAACTCCTTAGGTAGAAAACAAATGGATGCAAACATGTATTTGAAAACATGTTATGGATGATGGCTGCAAATGGTTGCTAGTGATTGCTAGTGGTTGCTCGTGGATGCATATACACACACACCCTAGGTTTTAGATCGGCTCAGTCACTTCATATTGCATACGCATATATGTATTCTCATTTGTATATGGTTGAAACTTGATATGTTGTCATATGTTGTCGCATTTGTATAAATAAGTTGTGCACTCATGTAGAATTATGAGTAGGGAAAAAATTTGCATACATAATGGATTCATGACATTTACATGATTCGCATTAAGGGGGTCAACTGAATTAGTAGACCGCCTGATTTCTGCATTAGATAAGGACATGTACACACACTATGCATGAAGCATTAGAAGTGTTTTAAGGACAGTGGACGCCTGTGTTTGATGGTTGAGTAGATGGACGGTTGGATGGTAGGATATACATTCTTCCTAACTTGAAGATTTCGGGGACGAAATCCTTTTAGGGGGGGGGGGGAGAATGTAACACCCCATGAATTCTACAACATTAAGCTTCACAAATTAAAGTGTAAATAATTCTAAATGAAAGAATTAAGGGAAATGGGGTTATGCCACTACGTTCGTCTCGGAATTCTGCTTGAGATAGAGTCCGAGTTTGCGTGAATCGGACTTCGTATGTAGGAGTTATGACCTTCGGAAGTTTCAGAATAAAATTTAAAATTCAAACAGCTCGGTTTCAAATTCGAAATTCGAAAAACAGGTTCAAACTGGGCTGGGCAGGAAAATTCCCGCCCAGGGACCAGGTCAACCATAGGGTCGACCATAGTGTCGACTTGGTCACCCCAGGTCGACCATAGTGTCGACCTACCTGGTCGACCTGGCCGGCTGGGTCTGGCTCTGGCTCGAATTTCTGTGGCTCGGTGTCATTAGGGCTGACATGTCACCTCTTGATTGGCTCTTTGAACTTTGTATGGTCTAGATTCCTCTTGTCTTCATCTGACGGCTCAAAACAATTTAAAAATCTATATATACACCCTAGGTCTCAA
The DNA here is from genome assembly GCA_030737875.1 of Allium sativum. Taxonomy (NCBI): domain Eukaryota; kingdom Viridiplantae; phylum Streptophyta; class Magnoliopsida; order Asparagales; family Amaryllidaceae; genus Allium; species Allium sativum. The sequence goes on from CM060918.1 coordinate 316,918,304, forward strand.
CTAAAATTCACACAAAAAAATAAGATGGGAGTCGTCATGCTGCCAGGAAGGAATTGAGCGTAGCCGTCAAGAGAGAGGAGCTTAGAGACGAATCAAGTTAAGAAGAAGACTAAAGCCTAATCAAATTAATCAACACAACGTTAATCTACCCAAAGGAACGCATCTCAATTTCAGAATTCAGAATCCAAAATTCAAGATTCTGCATTCGTTGTAAGTATAGTGATCTTTTAGAATATGAATAAAATTGTGACGTGATTCGATGTAAATGAAAATAGAATTGTGTTATTGTATGAATTCTGTGTATTGTAATAATTCTGTCATGTCTTGTGTACTAATATTTGTGGCATAAATTGATTGATGCAAGCCTATTGGATATTTGTATATGAAAGTAATAGCAATAGCAATTTGTGGCAAAAACTAGTAATTGATCCCTTTATGTTTATGTCGATGGCATGGACTATATACATTCCCTTAGTCTAAGTTAGAATTTATGTAAACATGTTCTAGATTTGAGACCTTTTATGCCTACATGACTCAAAACCTATGAACACATTCTTATGTTTATTTGCAAGTATAATTGGATCTATGTTAAGTATCGTTTGGGTTTCATAAACTATGCAAGTTCATGTTGGAATAGGCTATATGATTAGATGTTAAAATTGGACATTTTGGTGAATATGCAACATGCTAGTTTTATGGTTGACATTATGCCAAGTTAAACATGTTTAAACCCAAGTTTGTATAAGCCTAAACTATGCCATTTCATATGTCACCTACTTAGTTATACTTTGATTTGAATGCAAATTCACATGACCCATGAATTATGTTAGGTGAATCGCTAAATTGCAAGTTCATGCGCCACACACCTTTATGTGAAATATTACATGTTCTTGATTTCCCCTTTTTCTCACGTTTATAAAGTCGGGCTGAATTGTGTCTAGCCCAACACTTGTTATAATGTTGCGAACGTACAAACGGGGGTAATAATGTTGGGTGTAAAACATGAAAAACATATGTTAGCATGGTTGGCACATGCCAACGACAATAACATTTAAGCGGTTTGAATTGTTATACCCAAGAATAAAGGACATGACATTTACATATAATTGAGAAGTGATAAAATATGTAAATTTAGAAAACACGGTATGCTTAACTCAAGGTTGGATTGAGTTGTGACGTAAACCTGCCCGGACCTGCCCGGCTGTCCAGTAGTCACAACAATACCTATCCAATGTGGGTCGTTAAGCATTGAGCCCAATAAGGACCCGAGGTTAGACTGAGCTACGGTGTAAACCTGCCCGGAATCGACCGGCACATCCAGTAACCGTAGAAATATCTGTCTAATGTGAGTGGTCAGGTGCTCTAAGAGGCTAAGGACAGATGGTAGGGTTAAGTCAACTATAAACACTTAACCAAATTCAACATGTTAACAAGAATTGATGGGTGGGGTTAGGTAAATACAGACACTTAACTACTCAACATGTTTGACTAGAAAACCCTAGTAACGAGGGACCCGTTTCAGCTGTAACCCAAGTTAGGTATCATGGTACCCTGAAACTAGGCAGGGTGGGGCACGATTACTGGGCTGATTGTAAGCGGTCAAAGCGACGGCAGTGGGTGCAACAGTGTAGGTTCTAACGGGGTGCGGGCGTGCACACACTCCGGAGCAGACAAACAGGGCACTGGGGTACCAGTAGTATAACCTATGCCTTCTAGAGTTGTGTCGGGGCCGCCACCATGGGTCTAGATACACCCCATGGTGGGACTAGCATAAGTATCTACAATTCTTGGGGGCCGTATGACACATGTTTACGCGAGTAGGAGCCGATCTTTAGAAAATGGGGATCACTTCTCCCTCAGCATGGGGTGCTAGTTAGAATAAGCTCAAGTAGGTGCAGAGATATAGTGTGGGTGTGGTAGTACGTTCGATTCTAAACGACACTTCCTTAGCTTGTGACACTTGCCTGTTTTTAGTCTATATCTATCATGCCCTTTTCTTATTCACATACTAAAGAGTTACTAGATTTACTCAGGCTTTATGTCTGAGTCTATTTTCTTTTCGTCTTCTTTTCTTTCGTTCCCCCCCCCCCCCAGGTCCACAGGGAGGAAACAACCCAGCTTAGTACTCTTTTGCAAGCTTCAAGACCGTAGACGTATGGTTGGGATCTCTTTTGCTCGAATTATGGCTTTGGATATCACTATCGGGATTTTTGTTACTTTATTTATGTTTTATGCTTCTTTAATAATCAAGACAGTAATGTGCTTGTAATGTTGGAAGTATTTTGAGACAATTATGGAAATGTTTTGTATGAACACGTATTGATGAAATAAAAGTCTGTTTGGTTTCCGCTGTTTAAAATATGTGTATTTATATCTGTCTTGTGTTTATCTGTGGCTTTTGCTTATAAACCTCCACCAAAGCAGGTCATGACTCCGTGGGGTAAGCTTGGTGGTAGCAGTAGTTGTACAAGTCAAACTCCGTCACTACTTTGATGGGTCTAGTGGTTGAGAGTGGTGGACATCGTATGCTTTACGCACTGAGTGAGAGACGTGAGGATGGTTGCCATGCTTGATTTGCTTGCCATCACTATGACATGCACATCCCCACCCCCGTATTCTTTACACCATATGTTAGTGGCACCTTAGAGTACTGTACTGTATGTAGTGCTAACTCTTTGGTTGCAGGTCCAGGTTCAGGTATGGTTTAGTATACCTGTTATTGTTCTGTTTTCATGCTTATCGCTCATACCAGACTTTTGTCTGACCCAGAGTTTTATGTCTCTTCTTATTACTCTGGGTGCTTTCAAACGGGAAGACTAGAGACAGGTTAGGTAGTATGCACGGGTAGCTGTACAGGAGACGAGCAGGAGGCTCCCACGTATGATATATATAGATATTCTCCCTGTGTTGCTGCTGGTCTCTACTTTGGGCATTAGTAGTGTACCTCTCATTTCTTTTGCTTTGGAGACAGTTTTGAAGTTGTAATAATGATGATGTGGAACATAAGCTGTATTTGGATTTTCCACTGCTATAATGTTTAGTTTCATCTTATGCACTGTCTCACCCGTTTGATGTCAAGTATGTTATTATTATATTTTATTCCTTGCGCTATGAAACATTCTACATGTTCTTTGTTAGTTCACCAGTAAGTTCTTTTCTTTTCCCTTTCTTTGGCGGCCGTCCCGTGCCGGTTGGACATCAGCACATCGCATTTTCATGGGAAATGTCGGCTGGTGTGGGGCAGGCCGTCACACTTGGTATCAGAGCATTAGGTTGCGTAGTTAACCTAGGGAAAGACACCAGGGAGAGATAATACGTATATGAGAGCGCGTATTTGTGATTATTTTGGTTTTCAAAAGCTATATATACTGTTAGTATATCTAAAGATGAAGTCGCACTGCACTGGCACCAGTACGGAGATGGTTAATCGTTCTCTCTTTACAGATTGAACGATGAGCAGATACTTAAGGGGTGCCGGTAGAGGAGCCAATAATGCGAATGCTGCTGATATGAGGACGATGTTTACTGACCTCATGAGGGAGATGCTTAGAGATGTTCAGAGGGCAGCTCCTAATGCTGGTAATGGTAGTGGTCCAGCGGTGCAGGCGCCTAGGGCCGATGTTGCCAAGCTGAACAAGGATTATACTAGTCTTGGTGGGAAGCCGTTCCATGGAACGGAGTCGGCTACGAATGTTCAGGATTGGTTGGATAGCTGCGAGCGTATCTTCGAAGACTTAAATATCATGGATGCAATGAAGAGAAGGCTAGCATCCCGTCAGCTGCAAGAACGAGCAATGAATTTGTGGAATGCTATAAAGGCAGCTAGTTCCGAAGATCAGATTACTTAGGATCAGTTTAAGGTTCGCTTTAGCGATAAGTTCATTCCAGCTGCTCAGAAGTCAGTGTTGTTTAAGAAATTCTTGGAACTCAAGCAGAATGGCAGAGCTGTCTCGAAGTATATTGCCGAATTCGACACTTTGTCGAAATATGGGTTATCCCTAATTGATACTGCCGAGAAGAAGAACGAGAAGTTCGTAACTGGCTTGGATGGATACTTGGGGGAAAGGCTTATTAACCACATCGATGAGACGTTTGAATCGATTGTGGGGAAAGCTTTAAGATCAGAAAGTCTTTACCCTAAGTCGAAGACTGAGGTCACATCTACAGAGGAGCCAAAACCGCAAGCTAGCGGTGGAGGCAAGAGTGGTTCTCAGAATAAGAGGAAGCAGAACCAGAATAAGGATGGCCAGAAGAAGAAGAAAGATGTTGAGTGCTTTAGCTGTGGCAAGAAGGGCCACTATACTAGTAATTGTCGAGAAAATCCAGCAGACAGGAAGTGCTTCAACTGTAGCCAAGTGGGACATCACAAGGACAAGTGTCCGCAACCCCTAAAGAAAAGCAGATGGTGAAAGCATATGCCCTTAATGATGTTCCTTCTTCGTCGAATGCCCCAACTGCGGCAGAGAAGGGAAAGAATGTCGTTATTCAAGGTATGCTTTCTGTTTATGATGTTCCTGTTATAGTTTTGTTTGATACTGGAGCTTCCAGTTCCTTCATATCTAGTGACCTTGTAGATAAGTTGGGATTGGAACCTGAGATCATCAATAGACCTTTAGTAGTGACAAACCCAATTGGTTGTTCGACTAGCCTTAGCATGATTTGTCGTAATGTGGTCTTATCAAGTCATGGATGCATGTTTGTTTGTGATTGCTTTGTTTTGGGTTTTACTGGGTTTAGCATTATTTTGGGAGTCGATTGGCTCCAAAGATACGGGGTGGTGGTAGACTGTGAGGCCTTTTTGGTGACAGCTAGAGCGAACGATGGGCAGAGGGTAGTGTTTGGTGGTCTACCTAGTGATGGGGTAATGGCTGGTTTTCTAAATTCCCTCGACATCTCGCATGATGAGTTGTCAGGTTTGCCCGTGGTTGGCCAGTATCCGGACGTCTTTGAGGAAGTGACCGGGCTTCCACCACACCGAGAGATTGATTTCCATATTGATTTAGTGAAAGATGCCAGACCTATAGTGATGTCACTTCGTCGTATGCCACCAAGGGAACAGCGAGAGCTCGAGGTGCAAGTAAGCGATCTTTTGAAGAAGGGATTTATCAAAAGAAGTGTTTTTGAGTGGGGAGCACCAGTTTTGTTTGCCACCAAGGCAGATGGTTCCCTTCGATTGTGTGTAGACTACCGCGAGCTGAATAAGGTGACGAGGAAGAATAAATATCCTCTACTGCGGATCGATGATTTGTTTGATCAGTTGAGTGGTGCGAGAGTATTCTCCCAGTTGGATCTCGTGACAGGTTTTCATCAGCTTAGAGTGGAAGCTGAGAGTATAGCTAAAACGACATTTCGGACGCCGTCTGGATTTGATGAGTGGTTGGTCATGCCATTTGGGTTGACCAATGCGCCAGCATATTTTGTGGATCTTATGAATAGGGTATTCAGAGATCAGTTGAATAAGTTTGTTCTTGTGTTCGTGGACGATATAGTTGTTTATTCGAGGACAAAGGAAGAACACAAGGAACATTTGAGGATAGTGATGGAGGTGTTGAGAAAACACCGGTTGAAAGCAAAGTTTTCTAAGTATCACTTCTGGAGAAGGGAAGTGAGATTCTTGGGCCATGTCGTTTTAGAGAATGGTATTGTCGTGGATCCTGTGAAGGTGGCTACGGTACAAGATTGGTCTACGCCCAAGAATGCAACACACATAAGAAGTTTCTTGGGACTAGCTGGATATTATCGTAAGTTTATCCAAGACTTCTCCAAGATAGCAGCACCATTGTCTCAGTTGACCAAGAAAAAATCAAGCCTTCGTCTGGGACGAAAAGTGCGAGAATGTATTCAAGAGTCTAAAGGACAAGTTGACATGCGCTAGTGTTAGTCATTCCTAAGGGGAATGAAGAGATGACAGTAAACACGGATGCATGTGGTACCGGACTAGGTGCTGTATTGATGCAAGGAGGTAGGTTTGTAGCTTATGCAAGTCGGCAACTGAAACCGCATGAGAAAAGATATCCTACCCATGATTTGGAATTGGCAGCGATCGTGTTCACATTGATGATGTGGAGACATTATCTCTTGGGAGAAAGATTCGAGTTGTTTACCGATCATAAATCGTTAAAGTATCTCTTCTCTCAGAAGGATCTAAATCTCTGACAGCAAAGATGGTTAGAATTCTTAGCTTCCTATGATTTCGACATCGCTTATACACCAGGAAAGGGAAATGCGGTGGCTGATACATTGAGTAGAAGACATGCCAGTTTAGGGGCTATGTTTCTAGAATGGAAGCAACTGGAGTACATCGCGGGGTATGATTTCAGACCAAAGTGTAAATTGGATCCAGAAATGTTAGCATGTTTGACAATCAGACCCACTTTGATTGAGCGGATTGGTTCCAGTCAGAGGGACGATCCTAACCTATTGGAAATCATCTCAAAGTTAGAGATGGGAATCGACGAAGAGATGAGCAAGTATGGGCTTGATCGAAATGGATCGCTTAGGAAGAATGGAAGACTAGTTGTACCCAATGTCAATGGATTGAGAGATGAAGTGCTTAGAGAATGTCATCACTCAAAACTGACTATACATCCCGGTGGTAACAAGATGTACTGAGACATGAAGCAGACCTACTACTGGGAAGGGATGAAAAGAGACGTTGGGAAGTTTATATCCAAATGCATGAATTGCCAGCTAGTTAAAGCTGAGCAAAAGAAGCTTAGTGGTTTGTTACAACCATTAAAGATTCCAGAATGGAAATGGGAACAAGTCTCGATGGATTTCATTGATGGGTTACCAAGGACTAGATCGGGCCATGATAGCATTTGGGTGATTGTGGACCGATTGATTAAGAGTGCAAGGTTTATACCTGTCAAGTCAAACAGTACGGCAGCTAAGTTAGCTGAACTATATGTAAAGTGGGTAGTGAGATTTCATGGAATACCCAAAGGCATTGTGAGTGACCGACATCCGTTGTTCACTAGTGGTTTTTGGAAGATCTTATAAGAGGCGTTAGGATCAGAATTACATCTCAGTACCGCGTATCATCCTCAAACCGACGGACAGACAGAGAGGATGAATCGAGTATTAGAAGACCTCTTGAGAGCTTGCATATTAGACTTTGGTGGATCATGGGACGACCATTTGCATCTAGTAGAGTTTGCTTATAATAATAGTCATCAATCCAGTATTGGTATGGCCCCATTTGAAGCTTTGTACGGAAGACCGTGCAACTCACCGTCATGTTGGTTAGAAACTGGCGAGAAGTTTGTGCTTGGACCAGATGTCATAAGAGAAACTTCAGCTAAGATTAAGGTTGTCCAACAGCGAATGAAGGCTTCCCAAGATAGGCAAAAACGTTATGCTGATAAGAGGATAAGAGAATTAAAATTCTCCATTGGCAACTTGGTGTTTGTCAAGATTTCTCCGTTGAAGAGCGTGATACGATTTGGCAGGAGAGGCAAGTTAGCACCAAGATTTATTGGACCATTCCCAATTCTCGAGCAAATTGGGAATTTGGCATATAAAGTTGAATTACCAGAGAAGATGGCTGGAGTTCACAATGTATTTCATGTTTCCTAGTTAAGGAAGTTCGTTCACGACCCAGATGTGACTATTTCACCTGATCAGTTGGATGATATCGAAGTTGAACCCGAGATGGCTGGGAACCGCAAGCCTATGCGTATTGTTCGGAACGATACGAAGCAACTTCGAAGGAAAGTGGTGAATCTAGTTAAAGTTCAGTGGGGCGAGAGTGAGAATGACTGTACTTGGGAGACAGAGGAGAGCATTAGGAAGACGTATCCAGAACTCTTCACCTGGTAAGATTTCAGTTTCGATTCAGTCTTTCCGCATGCTAGGATAGGCTTGTTTTGTTTGTTTTGCATGTTTGATTGTTGTATGTAGCTGGTAGGCATGCAGGATCATTTGTATGTTTTGGGGTAAGGAATTTCGAGAACGAAATTTCTTAAGGGGGGAGAGTGTAACGACCCGCATTCTACGCATCGAATGATTGTAGAATATTTATTTCTTTCATATGCGAAGTCGTATGGTCATGTTACTTTGGGAGACGACTATTGGGATCATTTCCCATGTTCATGATTTTTGCCGATTTTTAAATGACCGTTTTGCCCCTGACTGATCTTGTTTCGGCCATAACTTTTGATTGGAAAGGAGTTTTGACCTGAAACCACTTCCATTAGATCTGGATGATGGTTTACCTTTCCATAGAGTGGTCACATTAGCCAAACGGACTCACCGTTTGGGAGATATGGCTGAAACAAGTTTCAGATGGTGAAAAGCAGCTTAACCGGGCCTAATTTGGGTGATTAGTGAGTGGGTCCATAACCCATTTTGGGATTAGGGTTATGGGGAGGCTGATAGGGTTAGGAAATTCAGTTTCTATCGTTTTCTAGTCGCCACTTTTTGTTCCTTCAAGTTTAGCCATGGCCTTTACTTTCTAAAACACCCCAAATCACCTCCTAATCGCTAATTAAGCCAAATCTAGATCAAATCAAAGAGAATTAGCACAAAAATCGAGGTAGAACTGCAGTATAGTTTTGGGAATAGCGACAAACAGAGAATCATTTCAGATTTGGTAATTTGTTTATGGCTAAGGTGAGCGATTTGCATAATTCCTCACTAATTATGGTTAATTAAAGGTAATTAATGTTAATTAGCGAATTTAAGCATGATTAAATTCTGGAAAAATATTTAAAAAAATTTAAATATTGTTTTAGGCCTCTATTAGAAAATTTGGCTACTTTGGTTAAGTTTTGCTAATAACATCATTAGTTTTGCTTAAATATGCTTAAGGGAAAATATGGGGTTTTAGCTATGTTTGAGCCATTTTAACTTATCAAATTGATGTTTTGGTGTTTATGGTCGTTTCTACATGTTGCTATGACTGTATGGTATGCTTTGTGATCGATTAGAATAGTTAGATTGGTCAAAAACGCCGTCATATGGCGTAAAACAGTCGCTGGAAAAAAGTGCAGGAAATTGCCTGAACCGGATCGGAACGCAGGAGGAAAGCACGATCCGACCCGCTCGCCTGGAAGCTCCACGATCCGACCCGCTTGTGAGAAGGAGCTTTGATCCGAATCGATGCCACTAACAAGCTGCTCCACCCTTCCATGAACCACCTGGGAAAGCACGCCGCGAGTAAAGGAGCCACGAGCAGGTGCAGTGATCCGACCCGACCAGAAGGCACGATCCGACCCGGAGCAGGGACCATCTACGAACTAAACTGGAGCATGATGCCACAACCAGGAGCTTGGCACCATGACCCGATCCGATGCAGGTGGCTCGAACCGATCCGAAAGAGGATGATGACAACGAACCAAACTCAAAAGTGTTGAACGCGAGGCATGGGTTGCAAACCAAATGAAGACCGATCCGGAGAAGACCAAAACCCAAGATACAAAGGCAGTCCAAATGAGAAGTAGAACTCAGGATTCAGATGGGAACCAACTAGTCGACTTCATGAGTTGGGCTTTGCTGCGGGACATATGCTAAGGGGATGTCTATGACTTTGGATCACTATGTGTAAGGGGTACGTGAACGGATTCAGGACACCAGTGGTCTAGGTATGACTAATGGGCTATAGAGCAATGAAGCGGGGTCATTTGTAAAGGCTTAGTCATGACTCCGTGGGGTAAGCTTGGTGGTAGCAGTAGTTGTACAAGTCGAACTCCGTCACTACTTTGATGGGTCTAGTCGTTGAGAGTGGTGGACATCATATGCTTTACGCACTGAGTGAGAGACGTGAGGATGGTTGCCATGCTTGATTTGCTTGCCATCACTATGACATGCACATCCCCACCCCCGTATTCTTTACACCATATGTTAGTGGCACCTTAGAGTATTGTACAGTATGTAGTGCTAACTCTTTGGTTGCAGGTCTAGGTTCGGGTATGGTTTAGTATACCTGTTATTGTTCTGTTTTGATGCTTATCGCTCATACCAGACTTTTGTCTGACCCAGAGTCTTATGTCTCTTCGTATTACTCTGGGTGCTCTCAAACGGGCAGACTAGAGATAGGTTAGGTGGTATGCACGGGTAGCTGTACCGGAGACGAGCAGGAGGCTCCCACGTATGATATATATAGATATTCTCCCTGTGTCGCTGCTGGTCGCTACTTTGGGTATTAGTGGTGTACCTCTCCTTTCTTTTGCTTTGGAGACAGTTTTAAAGTTGTAATAATGATGATGTGGAACATAAGCTGTATTTGGATTTTCCGCTGCTATGATGTTTAGTTTTAGCTTATGCATTGTCTAACTCATTTCATGTCAAGTATGTTATTATTATATTTTATTCCTTGCGTTGTGAGACATTCTACAGGTTCTTTGTTAGTTCACCAGTAAGTTCTTTTCTTTTCCCTTTCTTTGGCGACCGTCCCGTGCCGGTTGGACATCGGCATAGCGCATTTTCATCGGAAATGTTGGCTGGTGTGGGGCGGGCCGTCACACATGTCTTGCTGTTTATATCTGGTTTTGGGACTCCTAAAATCCTAGTTACTTAGGGGCACAAGCCTAGGGGTGGCCTGTGTCAATCTTGCTTTATGGAACCCGCATCAGTCAGTGTCCCTGTTGATATCATAGAGGGACCTCGAATTAGGTAGGGGCAAGAGCACGCTTTACTGATCTAGATTGTAAGAGGTTTAAAGTTTTGGAGATGGGTACGGGCACGTTTTGGCAGAGTCATGAGCATGCATAGGTCCGATGGGGGAAGCTAACACAATGCAACACTGGAGAATAAGCCTGTGTCTTAAAAGTTCACGGGTTAAGGACTAATATCCCCTACTGCGGTGACTGACACAGGTTATTTATGTATGTAGGGAGCCGATCGATGGGTGGTAATTAGGGTAAAACCTAATCCTGATAGTTGGTGCAGAAACTTTTTTTTGGGATATGAATGAGAAACTTACTTGATCTTTACCTTGCCTTATTATCTCATTTACTTCGTACTTGTATATTTTATTGTATCTTCATATCCAGTACTATTTATCTTTCTTGACATTTCTTACCTTATGCTTGTGCTGAAAATCACTGGAACTTGCCATGCTTTACGTTTGACCTATTTTGTTTTCCCCTTCTCTCTCTTCCTTTTCCCCTTCCTCAGGTTCTTAGGGTGGTGGATTGCAGTAGTGACCATGCTCTTTCTTTCAGCTTGGACTTGGATTTCTTATGATTCGATGTATTATTTTGAATTTTGCTCTATCATTATTGTGGATTATGAGGAGAGATATGATTTTTTGGTTTTGTACTCTGAACATTTAAGATTTTATGAGATAGATGGTTATGACTATGGTTTTTGGTATTTAAAAATGTAATGATGTGATGTTGCTTTTAATAATAATGAAAGTTCTTCTGCTGCATTTTATATTATGTCTTGTGAAATTAGTCTCTGTATTATTATTGCGCTTCACAGAACTTAATGTGTCCTCGTATAAGTGACATTCAGGGACGTGGTATGCCACAATAGTCTTTTATTTTTGGACATAATTACTTAGACACAATTAGAAGTATACAAAAAATAGTTTCTTATAGAGTAGTCTAGTGGAAAAATATAAATTACAAACTTAGTTGGCAACTATAAACTTTTTCATTTTTGTATTTTTTTAGTTGGACACTTTAAAGTCTTGTACAAAGTTTGTTATATCTATGTATATTACAAACTTAGTTTTAATACTACTTTTGTAGTCTTAGCTATTTATTTTATCTTTTTTAAATATGAGCATTCTTTTTTATAACCATCGACATTTATGTGTTTTTACTGTTTGTTCAATATGTCATAAAATGTTCACAATAACTCACCTTTATAATTAATGATATTAGGAAACTATGAAGAAAATATCTATGATTTTTATTAAGTTTATTTTATGTTACAATGTTTTAAATTTTAATGATGAAGGAAATGTTCATTCATAACTAATTGGTAAGATCTAATTATTTATAATCGAACTATTTTAAGCAGTTAAGATTTTCAAAAATATTGTTACCATGTAACTTTCATGAAAAATATTATTACCATGCAATAATTAAAAAATTAACTTCTTTTGGTTTGACAAAGTGGAATTCAAAGTAATTAAAGAATCAATTACAATTAATTCTATTTAATTTGTAATTCAATAAGTTGGAAAAGTTAGTTACATATTATTCTCTTTGACGTTGATATATTATAAGGCTTAACTATAATCATTTAATTTATTATAGTTATTTCCATAATTAATTACTTAAAATTTAATTGTAGGTGCATCTACAAGTTAATTTTTTTGGTGATACGTTATTTTGCGTTGAATTATGTTAAAAAATCTCAATTAACACGTTACATGTATATAATTGAAGTAAAGGATGTTGTATATAACGTTGTTGTATACACAATTATATGATTTTTTGTTTGATGATAACAAACAAATATATTTTATTTTAAATGTGTTTGTTACTGTACTGTTCTACATATACATCACAGACAGAAATATAATATTTTATTTCACTATCACAACAGTACAAATTTATCAACTCCACTATTTAATCGCTTCACAGAATTGTTGTACTTATAAATCAACAGAATAGAATAGACAAGTCTGTTTGACAACAATGAAATAATATTTTATTTCAAACAGATTTTGTTTATTACAAATAATCAGTACAATCATATTAGCTCCTCACTATCTCACTGCAACATTCACTCAATTTACATTTCAATATACAGTTTTTTTTGACAAATTCATACTGACTTCTATACTTTCTCCAACACTGTCCTTTCTTCCTTCTGTCTTCTGTTTTTTTACAGCTTTCAGTCCAGTCATCATCACCTGTCACATGAAACAGAAATACACAGTACACTGCAATAGAAATAAAACTGTATACATGCAAATATACATTTTATTTATAAAATATATATATATATATATATATATATTTGCCTCAGTTTTTATGGTGTGTTTCTCATCATTTTTCTGACTTGATCTGATTTGTTAATCCGACTATGTCTAGACAGTATATAGTACAGGGACAGGAAAATTCGTCTGTTGGCTGCATATACACATGTGTATACACGTGTGCACTGCCTCGCCAATCAGAATGTAGCGAGCAACTGAGGAGCATCCGTGATGACCAACTCAACTCAGTGTATACTCAGCTAGCATTAAAAGTCAACAGCAAACTCATGAGTCAAGCATTCAAAGTCAACATATCTCAAAACAGCAAAGCATGGTTCAATGAACTCAAGACACAGCAAAACAAACACGGCAGATCAACTAAAAATGAAGTGATTTACATGGCAGATCAGTACAACAATGGAGCTGCAGCATGCATGGTACAGCATTTCAAATTCAAGCAAATGGATGGCATAGCCGAGCCATGTACAAACACAATGGTCAGTACATCTCACAAGTATACATAGCAAGATATTCAAATTGATGCAGCAAACACAAAGTCAAGGTAGCTTACACAATGGTGAATATCAATGTAATGGATGGACAGTGGAGGTCAAAGTTCAAGCCAAGGTCAACATGCAATCTCATGACCAGCAAACAGTCAAGTACAAAACAAGATTAAGTTCAAATATGACAGAGCATCAAGATGTGCACATCAAGGACTGGGTGCATGCATAGGTTAAGTCAAGCAATTCAAGCATGGAGACTGTAGCACAATACAAAGTGCCGGTGACAAGCATGGCCAAGCTAGTGTGGTAAATTCATGGCAATTGGCAAGTGTAGACAAGTGTAAATCAGCTCGACACAAATTTGTGCATGGTCAAAGCCAAATACACATGAGCTACAGCAAAAAAATTTGAAAGGTGTAGTGTACATGTATGACCAAGCAAATGTGCAGAAGTGGCATAGCAACATGTTTCATACTCAAGAAATGCAACCAACATTAGAAGCAAGACAGTATCGATTAAAGAGCGTGCACATATTAATGCCAAGCAAACAGGAAATGCAAGTGTCAAGAGGTACAATATGATAAATAATGCTACAGTATTCATGAGATTTTATTTGGCAAGAACAAATTCATACAGTTCAGAATTTTTCCAGCATATACTCTTGTGGAAATTAGCTACTGCCAAATATTTGTTTCCAGTCTTAAAATTTTCAGATATTTCATTCAAGGAAAATGAAGTAATATTTTTGGACAAATGTTTAAAGATTTTCCAGAAATAAAGCAGTGCTTTTTAGCAAGTCCCTCAATCAAACTTTTCAAAACAGGAAATCAGTGGAATCAAAGAATCATGCAGAGAATCACGCAAGGAAATTCAAGGGACCATGAATATATGTTTCCAAGTTTTCTTAATGTACAAGTATGGCAAGATTTCAATAAATTCCTAAAATCATCTAATCAAATTTAACTTGGCAAGAGTTCAAATCTGTTTGCAGTATTGAGCAATTTTTTTTTTTACAATTCTGCAATCAATTTATGGGATAAATCATGCAACTCCAAACTCACTCAAGTCCAGGTTAATCTCAATCAAGAAATCACGCAAAACTAAGTCTCGAGCAAAAGAGGAAACACACAATTATCAGACAAGTCATCGGGCCTAATTCATGTCTGGATACAAAGCCAACATTCACGCAAGTTTTCCAATTACAAGAAATCAAATTTAAATCGAGCCAGTTAAAAGGGGAAACTCGAAAATCAGCCAAGTCATATCAAGTGAAATCAGAGAGCAATTAAAGGATTCTGTAATCCTATTTTAACACAAAATCATCATAGGCAACAAGTATCGAAATCACAAGCTACTAATTCAAGCAAAGAATTAAAAATCAGAAAACTCACTTTTTTCCTGGTTTCGATCAAAGACAAATTCCAAATTTGATCGACAAGCATCAGGAGCCATCGAAGAATCAAGGAGCATCAGAGATTTCATCAAGCATCGATTCGAATTTGGGGATAAACAATGAAACCCTAAAATCATTTCTCAAGCCGCCGCCATTATCTTTCCAGAGAAGCAAAAGAGATCGGGTTAAACAATAAAGAGAATTGGCCGGCCTATTTCTTTGAAGTGTGGAAAGGGGATGACCCTTTATCACTAAACTCCTTTATTTTCTTTTAGGGTTTTGTTTGTTTAATTCATGTTGTACTTTATTTTTGATTTTTGTAAACCGTCTCATACAGTTTCTAGAATTCTTTAAAAATCTAGGGGAAACCAGTTAGGTGTTTAACTGGAAGCTGACAGAGTCTGTAAAATCTGGGTTACGAGGTACAGGGTTTGTAATTCGGGAAATCTGATCGAGGGGATATCAGTCAGTCTAGGGTTTTGAGCGTAGGGTCAGAACAGGACCAGGCGCTGCGAGTGTACATGGTCTTGTATGCGGGATCTGTTTATAACACCTAGTAGAAACCTTAGGAATGCAGCAGTAGGCAGGGTTTTGCCGAAGCTGGGTATATCTGTGTGTGATTTATTTTCTGCACTTTTATTTCTGCTGTATTCGGTGATCTGTTCATTATTTTAATATTCTGTCAGTTTTTTCAATTCGGTTTAAAAATTGTGATAAACCCTATTCACCCCCCTCTAGGGTTAATCTAGATCCAACAAGTGGTATCAGAGCGGGTATTTTGTTTAACTCTAGAGAAATGATGTTCACTAGCTGTCAGTCTTCTAAGGATCAGTCCAGTCGTATTCTATTTATTTTCAATGGTACCAATTTTTTAAATTGGAAATTAGAAATGGAATTATATTTAAAATCTATTGATATGAAATGTTGGGATACTGTTATTAATGGTTATGATATGGTCAATAGGAATGATATTGGATTTAATTCTCGTGCTATTCACACTTTGTATTCTTATATTGATGATGTCCAATATAACCTCATCTCTCATTGCTTGACTGCGCAGGAAATATGGAATTTTCTCGATATGAAGTATGGAAAGATTGACAACAGCAGCTCAAAATCCAAAATGGACAACTCAGATTCAGATCTATGCTCAGGAGAAGAAACAAATGAAAACTCAAGTAGATCAGACGATGGAGACTCAACAGACAATGAGACTGAGAGCTTCTCATATGAAGAGTTGGTTTATATGTGTATTGATTTAAAAAAAATCGTTGATAAACTCCATCGTAAAAACAAATCTTTAAAATCGAAAAATCATGAGTTAAATAGCAAAATTAACTGTTTGGAATCAGAATTTACAAATGTCATGAAATTAGAAAATTCTGACTGTGAAGGTTGTTTGAAATTGAAAACTGACCTCGTTCATCTCAATAAAAATATTCAAAGGCTTAAAGGGGAAATTTTGATTTTAAAAGATAACGAGGTTGAGCTAAAAGATTCAAACAATTCTTTGCAAAAAGAATTTAATAATTTTAAGGCCATCAAGAATTCCAAATATGAAATTGCTGAAAAAGAAAGCTTGTTGAAAAGTGATTTAATTTTAAACGAGCTTGAAAAAGAGATTGAAAATTTTAAGAAACTTGAATTTGAAAAACAAATTAAATTTGAATCTGAAATCCTTGAGTCCAAGACCAAAGTCAAACTTCTTGAAAATGAAAATTTGTTTTTGAAACAAAATGATACTGAAAGGAGAAAGATCAGCATTAATCGTTGTTCAAATCTGATAAAAGAAAATTCTGATCTTAAATCCAAAATTCAACGATTAGAATCAACTTTGGATAAATTTTCTAATGGGGAAAAATCGTTGAATATGCTATTACAAAACCAATTTTTGGTTAGTCATAAACAAGGTCTTGGTTTTGGAAAGACAAGTGTTTTTGAAAATTTAAATTCTTTTGTTTCTAAAAATCCTTCGAATTGCTTAAAGAAGGGTCGTTCTGAAAATTTGAATTTTGAAAATTCGAAAAGATTTTTAAGTCACAACAGATATGAGAACTTGTTTTATAATAAACCATTTATACATTCTTCGATCCCAAAAGGAAATAAGACGGGCTTTGTTAAACTCAAACAGAGTTGGGTTCCTAAGGGTACAAAGGTAAATTCAGATGGTTTGTTATGCAGACAGGTTTGGGAACCAAAAGTAGTAAACACATTTCAGAGTGGTTTTACAAATTTTGTTAAACCACTTAACCCTCTAAACTGTTAGGTACCGGAGGAGGCTGAGGAACTGCTTTGTTAAAGAGAAACTGAATTCAAACTGCGTCATATAATCAGGTTATTCACAGTTCCTTAGCCAAGACTGTTGAGTTAGAGATTCTGCTTTACACTGAATTCTGGTATGATCTCTAAACTCACATCTGTAAATATTTTCTATTTTGATTTTTTTTTTGTTTATTTCTTCTTCTTCTCCCTTCTATCTCTTTCTTCTGTCTATTCTAATTTGATTTATCACTGCTATATTTTTTTGTGTGCTTCTTGAATTGCAGTATTCATGATATTCTGGAAATTTATTTTGCGTGTATAGAACTCTAATACTTTTTAATCATTTCCAGATACTGAATTTTTTTCTGCAATTGTTTTGAAATTCATTTTCTGTTTTCTGAATTCCTAACGGTGTTGACGTATTCTTGTTATATCTTGAACACTGTTAATCTGAATTCTAAATTGTTTTGAAGATCTGAAAATTTATGGAATTCCACACACCAATGCTGTTTGAGTTTTCTTCTAATTCATTTTGGAAAGGCTTGAAAATTTATACTCATTACAGCACTCTACTATTCATCAGCTGTGATAATTTCATTATTTTTCAGATTGACTTGGATATATTGTTTTATCTTGAATCAGTGACACATCTTGAAATTCACTGTTATTCATGATCATCTGGGTTTTTTTTTTGTTTGTTTGAGATCATTTGAAATTTTTGATATTTTGA
The DNA here is from genome assembly GCA_030737875.1 of Allium sativum. NCBI lineage: Eukaryota > Viridiplantae > Streptophyta > Magnoliopsida > Asparagales > Amaryllidaceae > Allium > Allium sativum. The sequence goes on from CM060918.1 coordinate 316,936,075, forward strand.
AATTCACACACCTCTCAAATCTGAAGTTATTAATTATGTGTGATTGATTCATTGTATCTCATGATTTACATTTGTTCAAATGATTTCGAATAAACCATTATTTTTGGATCATGAATTATTATTCAGTCTTGATGTAAATGATTTGAAATCTCTCTTGTGATTGTCAAAAATATTTGTGAAAACTCTTTTGAAAATATGGTCATAAGTATCATTGTTATTGTATGATTATTTGATTTGAATATATATTTGTCTAAAATCATTTGAGATTATTTATTTATTGAATCTCACACATAATTTTGAATCTGAAATATAACCTGGTGTGATTGATTCGTTAAATACTAATACTTTCACTTTTCTTCAAATGGTTTAAAATAAAGTATATTTTTAATCTGGGATCATGGAATTTTTTTTGTGACCATCATCTTGACTTGCTTGCTTGGAAACTGTCTTTGTACTGCTTTGATACTGTTTTCAAATAACTGCCTGCTTTAATCTGACTGCTGCTCTGATACTGTTTCAAATAATTGCTTGTTCTTGTCTGCAGGTTTGAAAAATGTGCAAATTTATTAATTATGTCTGTTTTGGGCTTTGTGATTAAAATTTGTTAATAGAGACACCAAGTGGTATCAGAAGTGCTTATATTTGTTTCACCCATCTGTACTGAGATTCAAATTTTCACCTTGTATAGATCCACACATTTTTTTTTGCCTTATACAAACAAATGTGCTAAATTTGTCTGGCTAAGTTTGTGTTTAAATTTCTTTGGTCTGAGATGTCCATGATAGTCCATCAGGGTGTAATTAAATTCCTCGATAAAGGAGACTACAATTGGTATCAGCTTTTGCATCCATCTGTTTTTGAATTTTCACCTTGTATAGACACCATACACATTTTTTCCCCTTGCATAAATCTGTATAAATTCTTCTTGTAATTGATTTTCAATTTTAAAATTATTTATTTTTTATTCATTCAGAAATTGAAATCAATATCCAATTTGTGTTGTGTTTATAATTCATCAAAATTATTATCAGTTTTTGAAATTGTGATGAATTGTGACTGCAGTATATTTCACAACAAGAGGAGATTTTATTTGGATTTTCATGATGGTTGAATATTTATTATAATATCTTCGAACTGGCAATTATTTCACGACCATCTCCTTTATCTATCACCCGTCTGCCATCCATCATGATTTTATATTAATGTGGAGAGTTTATTTTTTTAAAAAGGAAAAATCATCTTGTTTTTTAAAATAGTGAAAATTATTTGTGATAGAAATGGGACTATATTATTATTCAGAATTAGTGAGAATTGAAAATTTTCAATAATCCCGGTACAGTCGAGCTTATTTCATAATATAATTAATTTTGAAATTTATTTCACAGTCCATTTCTGTACCTACCACATTTCTATCATTCATATTGGTTTCATATACCGAGGAGTTTTTCCTTTATAAAGATGAAAATGATAAAAATATAATTAATATATAAGAGTGTCTCTAACCTCATTTAAAAATCCAAGCTCTGGTTATGCATGGTTATGAGACATCTTATAATTTAAGCTGCGACTGATCTCATTTAAAAATCCAAGCTCTGGTTATGCGTGGTCAGTGTGCTCTTAAATAAAAAAAGGAAATAAAGTGCTAAAAATAGAAATAAATTTGAAATTTTCCTCTGAGTATAAAAACCAGCCTATCAATCCATCTTCTAATCTGTGAAATGTGTTAAAAATCTTATGAAGTATTATGATTTGATGATTGATATGTATTGGGACTTGAGATTATTCGATTTTCTCACTTAAGTTGAATTATTAATTATAGTCCAAATCCATAACTGTTTTTGTGCTTTATTTTTATAAAAATCCTTTGTAAATAATTGGAAATAATTTGTATTTTTTAAACTCTCTCCTCTCCATTTTATATAAAATTCATCGTATATCCATCACTCTCTAAAATGTGAAATATGCCACCAGTTGTTAGAATATTACGATTTTTGTTTGACTGATTGAAATTTATGATGACCGTTCTTCCTCTTAAGTTGATATTGTATTTGTTAGTCATTTTCATCTATATTTTAAATTCTATATTCTTTTGATGATAACAAAAGGGGGAGAATGAATTGAGATTTTGATTTATGAGTGAATATTTTATAAATATTTTTAATTTTGGAAATTTATTTTCCTTTCTTTTACACTCATGCACAATTATAGGGGGAGTTATCTATTGTAGGGGGAGCTAATAAATAAGGGGAGTTCAATATTCACTGTCAAACACATTTATTGGTTTCAAAATCTTTTATTTGTTTGTCATCATCAAAAGGGGGAGATTGTTGTATATAACGTTGTTGTATACACAATTATATAATTTTTTGTTTTATGATAACAAAAAAATATATTTTATTTTAAATGTGTTTGTTACTGTACTGTTCTACATATACATCACAGACAGAAATATAATATTTTATTTCACTGTCACAACAGTACAAATTTATCAACTCCACTATTTAATCGCTTCACAGAATTGTTGTACTTATAAATCAACAGAATAGAATAGACAAGTCTGTTTGACAACAATGAAATAATATTTTATTTCAAACAGATTTTGTTTATTACAAATAATCAGTACAATCATATTAGCTCCTCACTATCTCACTGCAACATTCACTCAATTTACATTTCAATATACAGTTTTTTTTGACACATTCATACTGACTTCTATACTTTCTCCAACACTGTCCTTTCTGCCTTCTGTCTTCTTGTCTTCTATTTTTTACAACTTTCAGTCCAGTCACTTCAGTCCAGTCATCATCACCTGTCACATGAAACAGAAATACACAGTACACTGCAATAGAAATAAAACTGTATACATGCAAATATAAATTTTATTTATAATATATATATATATATATATATTTGCCTCAGTTTTTATGGTGTGTTTCTCATCATTTTTCTGACTTGATCTGATTTGTTAATCCGACCGTGTCTAGACAGTATATAGTACACGGACAGGAAAATTCGTCTGTTGGCTGCATATACACATGTGTATACACGTGTGCACTGCCTCACCAATCAGAATGTAGCGAGCAACTAAGGAGCAGCCGTGATGACCAACTCAACTCAGTGTATACTCAGCTAGCAATAAAAGTCAACAGCAAACTCATGAGTCAAGCATTCAAAGTCAACATATCTCAAAACAGCAAAGCATGGTTCAATGAACTCAAGACACAGCAAAACAAACACGGCAGATCAACTAAAAATGAAGTGATTTACATGGCAGATCAGTACAACAATGGAGCTGCAGTATGCATGGTACAACATTTCAAATTCAAGCAAATGGATGGCATAGCCGAGCCATGTACAAACACAATGGTCAGTACAACTCACAAGTATACACAGCAAGATATTCAAATTGATGCAGCAAACACAAGGTCAAGGTAGCTTACACAATAGTGAATATCAATGTAATGGATGGATAGTGGAGGTCAAAGTTCAAGCCAAGGTCAACATGCAAGCTCATGACCAGCAAACAGTCAAGTACAAAACAAGATTAAGTTCAAATATGACAGAGCATCAAGATGTGCACAACAAGGACTGGGTGCATGCATAGGTTAAGTCAAGCATGGAGACTGTAGCACAATACAAAGTGTTGGTGACAAGCATGACCAAGCTAGTGTGGTAGATTCATGGCAATTGGCAAGTGTAGACAAGTGTGAATCAGCTCGACACAAATTTGTGCATGGTCAAAGCCAAATACACATGAGCTACAGCAAAAATTTTTGAAAGGTGCAGTGTACATGTATGACCAAGCAAATGTGCAGAAGTGGCATAGCAACATGTTTCATACTCAAGCAATGCAGCCAACATTAGAAGCAAGACAGTATCGATTAAAGAGCGTGCACATATTAATGCCAAGCAAACTGGAAATGCAAGTGTCAAGAGGTACAATATGATAAATAATGCTACAGCATTCATGAGATTTTATTTGGCAAGAACAAATTCATACAGTTCAGAATTTTTCCAGCATATACTCTTATGGAAATTAGCTACTGCCAAATATTTGTTTCCAGTCTTAAAATTTTCAGAGATTTCATTCAAGGAAAACGAATTAATATTTTTGGACAAATGTTTAAAGATTTTCTAGAAATAAAGCAGTGCTTTTTAGCAAGTCCCTCAATCAAACTTTTCAAAACAGGAAATCTGTGGAATCAAAGAATCATGCAGAGAATCACGCAAGGAAATTCAAGGGACCATGAATATATGTTTCCAAGTTTTCTCAATGTACAAGTATGGCAAGATTTCAATAAATTCCTGAAATCATCTAATCAAATTTAACTTGGCAAGAGTTCAAATCTGTTTGCAGTTTTGAGCAAATTTTTTTACAATTCTATAATCAATTTATGGGATAAATCATGCAACTCCAAACTCACTCAAGTCTAGGTTAATGTCAATCAAGAAATCACGCAAAACAAAGTCTCGAGCAAAAGAGGAAACACACAATTATCAGACAAGTCATCGGGTCTAATTCGTGTTTGGACACAAAGCCAAAATTCACGCAAGTTTTCCAATTACAAGAAATCAAATTTAAATCGAGCCAGTTAAAAGGGGAAACTCGAAAATCAGCCAAGTCATATCGAGTGAAATCAGAGAGCAATTAAAGGATTCTATAATCCTATTTTAACACCAAATCATCACAGGCAACAAGTATCGAAACCACAAACTACTAATTCAAGCAAAGAACTGAAAATCAGAAAACTCACTTTTTCCTGGTTTCGATCAAAGACAAATTCCAAATTTGATCGACAAGCATCAGGATCCATCGAAGAATCAAGGAGCATCAGAGATCTCATCAACCATCGATTCGAATTTGGGGATAAACAATGAAACCCTAAAATCATTTCTCAAGCCGCCGCCATTATCTTTCCAGAGAAGCAAAAGAGATCGGGTTAAACAATAAAGAGAATGGGCCGACCTATTTCTTTGAAGTGTGGAAAGGGGATGACCCTTTATCACTAAACTCCTTTATTTTCTTTTAGGGTTTTATTTGTTTAATTCATGTTGTACTTTATTTTTGATTTTTGTAAACCGTCTCATACAGTTTCTAGAATTCTTTTAAAATCTAGGGGAAACCAGTTAGGTGTTTAACTGGCAGTTGACAGAGTCTGTAAAATATGGGTTACGAGTTACTGGGTTTGTAATTCGGGAAATCTGATCGAGGGGATATCAGTCAGTCTAGGGTTTTGAGCGTAGGGTCAGAACAGGAGCAGGCGCTGCGAGTGTACATGGTCTTGTATGCGGGATCTTTTTATAACACCTAGTAGAAACCTTAGGAATGCAGCAGTAGGCAGGGTTTTGCCGAAGCTGTGTATATCTGTGTGTGATTTATTTTCTGCACTTTTATTTCTGCTGTATTCGGTGATCTGTTCATTATTTTAATATTCTGTAAGTTTTTTCAATTCGGTTTAAAAACTGTGATAAACCCTATTCACCCCCCCTCTAGGGTTAATCTAGATCCAACAAAGGAATGATTATCTTTAGTTTGAATTAATTCATCAGAAATTTTATAATCAATCCTAATAGATTAACAAATTTATTTTCAATCATTTTCTTTTAATCAATGCCATTGGTTTCAGAATGATGAGAGATATGTTTTATTAAGCAAATTACTACAAATAATTTTAAGGAAAATAATGAATCTATTTAATGCATAAAACATATAATTTGAATAAAGTTTCATCTATAATTTTTCTGATTAATTATCTTTAAAGAACCAAAGTTTTTTGCAGATTTACTATAAAATAAAACAAATTAAATTTGTCTACTTCTTCCATTTTATAAAATCGTTATTTTACCACACAACACTACTACATTTATTCTAATATTCGATGCTTCTATGCAAGGTTAGACGTTTATTTTATAGAATACGTTGTTATGTACTATAAAATGGTCACTTATATTAATATATTCCAATAAAAATTAATTTATTTACTTCGTTTCATTGATAGTGTTTCCCTATATAGTTTGATTTAATTATTATCTTTAACAATATTTTACATGTTATTTTTATTTTATATTATGTTATATGAGTATTGAAAATATTGCAATTCCAAACTACCATAATTAATATTGTATTTGACAAAATTTGTAATAATGAAAGTATTGTAATTTTACTTCTTTCAACAAAATTCGAAACATTAATTCATTTAGAGCGTAATTTCTCCATTGTAGATCCAAAATGTTATTTACTACAGCGAACTATGTACGTATTGAAATTTTTGTAACACGGAATAAGCCCAGATGAACTTATATGGCTTAGACTTGAAAAGTATTAAAATGCACAGCAATGTACTTGTCAACAAAAGTAAGAATAGTAAAAAGTTGGTGTTAACATTTGTTGTTTAAAGTCATTACAATCTAAAAATATATTATTTATAATTCTCGTATTTCACATTATTTAAATAGAATTATCGAAAGATGTTTATAACTAGCATTTAAGAAAATGCTAATCTAAGAATAGAAAACAAAACATGAACATATATTTTCATCTTTATGTAACAACAAATCAAAAAATACGTTGTTAAATAAATTATGTGGTGAGTCTCATGTGCATAGCACGGGTTTGCACTAGTAATAAATATAAGATAAACAATAAATATGTAGACTGTTGTTAAAAGAAATAACAAGAAGTAAAACCTCATAAAGTCAAATAAGATGTTAAACTCACTATCAATGCTATTAGACTTGAAAACATTTGTTATTATTTCAGTTTCATTAATAGTTTCATAATATACATACATAAACAATCTTTCGTTCCTCAAGATGATGAAAAGTCAAAAATGGTTGCATAAGAAAGTGTCTTCCATGACTGAAAACATATTAGACTAAGCACCCAATAATATGATAGTACCAAATCAGCGATACGAAATTCGCTACATATAATGTCATCACTCATGACAATGACTTTCCCTTGTCGATTCCACTATAAATTTATAACTTTGCTAATGCAATTTTAAGCAGTCACATTTAAGGACCAAGTTAGATGAATTTAGCAATATCTAGTGCCTATATATATCTGATGCAACTCAGAAAACTGCACAATATCTAAATTTAACTTTACTCAGAATTGACCATTAACACTTTGGTAATCAAGTTAATTTTAAAAATAAAAATTTGCTCTGTATGCTCCTTTGAAGCATTTCTTTCCTTCAAGGTTGTCATTCATTTCTCTTTCCTTCAACTTGGTTGACATCCATGCAGTTAAATCTCTTAGGTTGCATTTGTGTGTAATGGAAGAGGATGCATTTTGTTAAAATGGTGCTTCAAAGTTGTCCCACATCGGGAAATACTAAACTAAGATCCTGTATATAAACTAAGATGTTCCCCATCACATTGCCAATTGGTTTTGTGATAATAAGGGGATTAATAAAACTCTAACATGGTATCAGAGCTCAGGATATCAGTAGAGTTGAAGAGAAAGTGCTTCAACAATTGAAGGTGATGAGAAAGTGCATCACAAAATCGAAGAGAAATTGCTTCGATCTCAACAACTTTGAAGCAAGGGGGTGTGTTAAAATGGTGCTTCAAAGTTGTCCCACATCGGGAAATACTGAACTAAGATCCTGGATATAAACTAAGATGTTCCCCATCACATTGCCAATTGGTTTTGTGATAATAAGGGGATTAATAAATTCAACATGGTATTAGAGCTCAGGATTTCAGTAGAGTTGAAGAGAGCATGCTTCAACAATTGAAGGTGATGAGAAAGTGCATCACAAATCGAAGAGAAAGTGCTTCGATCTCAACAACTTTGAAGCAAGGGGGTGTGTTGAATGGTGCTTCAAAGTTGTCCCACATCGGGAAATACTGAACTAAGATCCTAGATGTAAACTAAGATGTTCCCCATCACATTGTCAATTGGTTTTGTGATAATAAGGGGATTAATAAATTCAACACATTTAAGCAGGGCATTTAAATGATCCATTTAAATGGAAAATGAAGTTAAATGGGGTATGCGTTTAAGGCTTTAAATAAGGCATTTAAGTGGAATATTTTAATTTGTGATTTCGATTTAACTGATGTGTAGTTAATTAATTATTTGTGTAAAAGTGTATTATGCATTTAGTAATTGCAAATAAAATACTATAGAGTAAACTTGGTATTTCATTTAATCACAATAACACAATTTTTTTACCAAAACTCGCAAACCAAATGAACTGCAAAACAAACTATATAAATACTCTACAACAAACAAAAAAACATAGATAAAATACTACAAAATACTACGGAACCTCCTTAATAGATAACTAAGATACCCAATTAGATCGAGATCAAGAAGCACGTACATAGTATCCAAGACGGAAGAATCATTGCAAAATATCTCCATAGGCTCCCACCATTAAACGTTGGTAATAGTAGATGGAATAGAGTATCATTGCATCACCAACTCAATAAAACAGCCTATCATAACCAAATGTTGTGTCCTTCCATAACTCACAGTCCTGTTGGAGGACAGACGTCTAGGCTAGGCAAATGCGGCATCACCAGCCATGCAATCATCATACACGTCAACAGCAGTGAAAGGCTGGGGCTGAGGCTGTGCTTGGGCTTGGAGCGGTGGAGCTACAAGTATTCGATAATGGAAAGTTCCTCTTCCTATGGACCCACCAAACTTCTGTCTAGCTCTCTAAATTTAAGATGAGCATTTTTTTAAACCACTAGTATCTTAACTTAGCACCGTCTTTCCAATCATAAGTTCGTCTAGATAATCAAGCTCGACATTCTTTTCATCTCCTGGAATCTGTGATAGGCTGTTCCACTCCATCCAAAGACACTTCCCATTGTCCCATTTATCCTTCATCTTCATTGTTGTCAAACTATCGTTGTAAAAAAAATGAGCCTTTGGTATCGAATGCATTGGATGCGTCCAAAACCAAAACGGGGCATTTTTACCTCCTGAATGGTACTTTAGTTGTTTCATAACGATGGAGATGCAAAAGGTTACAACGGAGATACAATGGGATTATATTAGGAAACAACGGAGCTTTAAAGTATTTACTGGAATAAATCAAATCTTCATAGTTGATTTATGCTCATTTCTACATCGTTTTTACAAATAGAAGAAATATTGCTCACTCCTACATAACAAAACTAAAGAGTATTATGATTCATTCATTTCAAACTTAGCGAATATAATGAGATTTCAATTTATGTTGATTGCTTAGGACATTATTTTAGACTTATATATTGAATTTTTTGATTGATTTTATGAGAAAATTTGACAAATTTGCCTTTTATTTTTAAAATTGCTAAAGAATGTGCTAAAAAGCCCTGATTAAGTGAGCACCGCAAAAAATAGTAGGGCTTTGAATGGATATATTATTAAGTAGTGTTAAATTGAAAAACATAGTGGTCGAAGTACTATGTGCTTAAGCGAGGAAATAAGGAGGCTTTAACATGCTTTAACTACATAGGCTAATAGTGACCAATCTTACCTCGTATTTGGAATCGTCTAAGTACATGTACCTGCCATCTTGATAGGCAAAATTCTCAAGTGATGTTTGGATTTTTCTTAAGATTTCCATAAAACTCTAATTTTTTTATTGACTACCAAGAGACAACAACCACATATACAGTTACTTTTTATAGTTTAGGCATAGTGATTGTTATAACATTGAATTATGCAAGATCTCACGATGAAATTTTGTCATCCTGAACACATTTCATTTTTAGGCCAAATGAGTCAAGTCTAATTCATGTACTTTTCATTTAGCTTGGCCCAAATGCTAATAAATCCACTCGTCAAACTAAGAAGCCACATATTTGCTGATTAGACAAGAATAGCAGAAAGCGATAACATATTACTTCATTCTTATTCTAGCTGCCTCCATATGTTATGTTAGGATTGTCTCGCGTGTTGTTAAGGAGGAATAATGGTTTGGATACAATAGTCCCACATCACGGAATATATTGAAAGAATTGAGTATAAATATGAGTTGGTAGGCACGTAACAACAAAGATTCCTTTTGTTATATGTGAGTTGTGTGTCAGCTCATATGCGTGCAATAAGAGGGCTTTGTCCTGACCGTCATTACATAACAGTGGTATCAGAGCCAGGTTACGGACTGAGCCATGTAGGCAAGACAGTGCTCTCAAAAGATATTCGTAGGATGCAAGTCAAGGAGGAGACTGCTAGGATTGCCTCGCACGTTGTTAAGGAGGAAGGACAGGTTGGAATTAATAGTCTCACATCATGGAATATATTGAAAGGAATTGTGTACAAATATGAGCTGGTAGACACGTAATATTAAAGGATTCCTTTGTTACAAGGATGTGTGCCAACTCATATGCGGGGTCTTTTTCCCGACCGTCGTTATATAACAGTGGTATCAGATCGAAGGTTCAGACCGAGTCATGCAGGCATGACATTGTTCTCAAAAGATACTCGTAGGATGCGAGTCAAGGGGGGAGACTGTTAGGATTGTCTCGCATGTTGTTAAGGATGAATGATGGTTTGGATAGCATAGTCCCACATCACAGAATATATTGGAGGATTTGTGTACAAATATGAGCTGATAGGCACGTAACAATAGGGATTCTTTTTATTATATGAGAGTTGTGTGTCAGCTCAAATGCGTGCAATGAGGGAGCTTTGTTCCTACCGTCATTACATAACAGTGGTATTAGGACCAAAGGTTACGGATTGGGCCATGTAGACAAGGCAATGCTCTCAAAAGATACTCGTAGGATGCGAATAAAGGGGGAGACGGTTAGGATTGTCTCGCATGTTGCTAAGGTAGGAACGACGATTTGATTAAATAGTCCCACATCACGAAATAAATTGAAGGAGTGGAGTACAAATATGAGTTAGTAGACACGTAACAACAGGGATTCCTTTTGTTACAAGGATGTGTGTGACAATTCATATGCGTATGCCCTATGCGGAAAGTGTGAGACTTTGTTTCGACCGTCGTTACATAACATGTTGTATGTAGCACTTCAAGTGCATTGCGGAATTGGTCATCTAGTGCATGGTTCAACAGCTGAAATCTTGAACTCGGGGGGAGGAACAATTATGTCAAAGATGTTTGGAGTGAAAGCACTCTAGTTATCTTCATCAAGATTCGATATTGCATTCTTCTCACCTAAAGTGTAATGTATTATCTCACTGACTTGCTATTCTACCATTAAAATGCTTCTTTGGTTAGCCTGGTGGGCAGCGTTGTGCTCTGCACAATGGATCATGTTACACCACAATCCTCTTTGCTTCAGAAAAATTGTTTCATTAGAAGAAGAGGTTTGCATCTAAAATAAAAAGTATTTTTTATTCAATATTAATTATAAGTTTTGATTATTTCAAGGAGCTTCGAATCTTGAAATAGTTTTTACCCAGAACATTTTTTTTCGAAGCCTCGAAATCCCTCCACCATATGAATCGCACAAGCATCATACAAATCACTTGCAGCACTTAGCTTCATGCCTTAAAGCCTCTTCAACGTATAGGTCACAACCATGCAAAATTCAGTTTAAGCTCAGAGATCATCTGAAGCAGTGATGAAGTCATACTCCATCAATGAAATCCGGTAGACTCCTCTAGAATAAGACCAGGTACTTTCTAAAGGTTCAAAACAACTATCTACTTTTCAAAGATGACATCACAAAGTATTCATATCCTCAAAAGCATTTGAATCTCATAGCTTTGAAGCTAAATTTAAGTAAGGCAAAGTCGTTACAAAGTTGAAATCTATGAGGTGGAACCCTCCAAAGCGATATTACTTAGAAGTAGAAGTCCTAGAAACTGAATCTTCAGAGTAGCTCAAGGCATCGACCATCCGCTTGTTCAAAGTAATCTCCCTCGCACTCAAAGCAGATTAGGAACATAACCAAGAGTCTCCATCTACAAATAAGGGCGAGATACACAAAAAAAGTCATATTCTTTATTTTCCATAACCCTTGTATTCTCTTGTACTCAAAATGGCAAATTCTATTTGAACCCATAAACTTACAGAGTATACCCATGTTTTTGTAAAAAAATTATGATTAAACTGCCCCTACTCGATAATATTTTTTAAATTTGTCAGCACACCTCGTAGGACAACTACGTGGTGTCTTTTCAGCACCGCGTAGGTCCACTACTTGATATCATGAAGGAACCACATAGTAGCACTACATGGTATCCTAAAGACACCAAATAGTAGCACTACATCTCATGTATATTAAATGGCTTCGGTTCCGCTCAAAACGGTCCGAGCTGATCGAGCGAAACTGTTTTAAATTTTTTCGAACCATTTCATACATGTTTGTGATCCTCTTACTGGCTTCGAGCTAAACTCCCTAACCCTTTGAAGCTTATTTGATTTCAAAAAGGGTACTTGAGCCTTTAGAACTATTAGTTCCACATGACATTTAAAATCCAGGTAGGGCTTTGGCCCCAGCTCACCAAACACTGCATCCGCCCCTGGTACTATTTGTATTCATTATGTAATTCGCTACTACTATATTATGTAATGTATTCTTCTCTCCCCACATGGAGAGTATGTCATGGAAGGATGTAAATTTGTAGCCTAGTAAATTAACTAGTTCCAGTGGTGTAAGCCTGTTTAGGTATAGTGGACGGGACATTATAAACTCCGTAGGTGGTGAATGGTCCAACTTAAAATCCGACTAGTGGACTGTCATCCATAATCACCTGTTCTTTCTGTATTTTTATTATTGGTTATAATAAAAGAGTGTTTATGGTCACCTTAAAAACCGGTCGGATATGCCAAAAACCATTTTTTGATCCAACGTTTTTAGCATCGGTAGGAGGATTGAACCTCCAAAATAACTTATCATCCCATTTTACATTAACTATAGAAGTTTGGTTGTTTGTAAAGATATTCAGGAAGCAACACTAATCAAGGAGACACACAAGCATGGACTTTAGAGGATAACATTAAGCTAAACTTCCACTTGGAAAACATGAAGGTTGGGAAACCTTTAACAAGAATTGCAAATAATGATATTGATGATCAAGATTTAGTTCGACAAATTGCTATTCTAAGAGAGCTAATGGAAAAAATCGTCCTACAAACAATATTCTACACCAAACCCTGTTAACAATAAAAATCAACAACACCTGAATGTAGGGTTACATTTGTGGATCTTGATGTGATTTAGTCTTTCAAGCTCGACTTAATTCGTCGTTTCTTAGATATCAATGTCCTAACTTTGAAGAGTAGTTATTCTTTCTTCAAGATTTGACTATCACAGTTATAATACTTAGGGAAACAAAGTATTCTTGGGATAAGGACTTCATAAGTTCGCCGCTATTTGGAGCTAGAATGTTCATTGAGGTTGGTTTGGTGATTACATCCGATTTAAGGTTTTGAATTCAAGTTAGTAGTTGATATACAAGTGCAGTCGCTTGAAGATTCTAAGAATATCCTTTGTTGATCAATTGATGAAATACATGGAAGATTACAATTGAAATCCTCAATTCGATTTCTAAATTAGGGTTTAGACTCCTAGAATTGAGTACAAGAATTTGAAATGAAAAAAGTTCCCTCAAATGTGACCCTTGGGGTCTTATTTATAGAGGATTCAGACCCCTTTCTGTAGCAACCATGTGAGAATACCCCCTTTCGCATCAACCTCCTGATATCGGCCTATGTCGATGCTTCGTGGTTTTGGTATCACTATTAATCCTTTGCCACTTGCACTTCTTTGCATCGCCTCTATGCTTTCACCTTCGAGGATTCGGTTCTGTTTCTGTATCTTTTCGGTATCGACCTATACATCGGCTGCTTTCTTTGCCTGGGTATCGACTTTATGCATTTTCCTTCATTCTTCAGTGTCAACATCAAGCTAACTGCTCACCGCATGTTGGTGTCGACAACATGCCTTTATTGTCTTCTTTTATTGGCATCAGCACTAACCTAATTGTTCCCCCATGTTAGTTCTGATAGGATATCTACAAAGTCATTGTTTCGGTGTCGTCTTCGTTGATATCCTCTATATCCTAGGTATCGACTCCATATTTCCAATCTTGCTATTTCGGTATCGGTTTCGTTACTACAATTCCAGGATTTCAGTGTTTGTTCCACTTGTTATGACTCTACTTCTTAGTGTCGCCTCTATCCTTTTCATTTCGGTGCCAGCTTTGTTCCTCTTAGACATTTTTCTATTAGTACCGGCTCCACCTCTACAGCCTCCTAGTTTGGTATCGGTCGAACACTTCACAGGCTTCTACTTTGGTGACGACTCTATTATAATAACCCTTCACCTTGCTTTGGCTTCAGTACCGCTAGTATGAATTTTGTCGTAACATTTAGCCTCCTAGTGAAGGGGTATTCCCGACTTTTCAATTCAATGGTTCAAATAAATGCTTCTTCCACTCTATAATTACTCGTTACCCCTTTCATTCCCTATCCTTTTCCATATAATTTGTTCCTTTGTTCTTCTTTATTAATCACCTACATATAGAACTTTCCTAGTGCAAGCATCAATAGCTTCAACACATCTACAGTTCTTGGGATATACTCCTGCATTAATCGGAGTAAGTTTGTTCTACTTCCTTTCGAAAATTTTCAAATCTTCTTACTAGTTTCGTTCCATAATCCTCATCAAATCCTTGATATTCATCTAAACAATTTAAATTCATGTATGATTCTTAGGTTTAGATTGTATGACCTTGGAAAATTGCTAGTATGCACCAACTTAATTATCCAATTGAATTACTTGTTCATAGATTTAATTATCAAGCAATTTTTTACTTTACTAATTATGATATTATGATAGTTGGTGCAACATTTTCTAGGACATAAATAAGAAGCCTATCTTATCTCATGGTTTCTACTTTACTATATTTTCATGTCCATTACTATTCATCTGTCTAATACTTCTTTATCTTATGCTCATGCTAAAAATTACTAGAACTTACTAGACTTATATCTGACCTATTTTTCTCTCTCTCTCTCTCTCTTCCTTTTCCTTTAGGTTCTCAGGGCAGAGGATCACAGTAGTGACTTTTGATTCAGCTTGGATCCAGACCATTTCTTACTTCATTTATTGCTTCAATACTTGCTTTATGACTATTGTAATGAATTATGAGGGAAATGACTTTTGTGGTTTTATTCTTATACTCGGATGCTTTTATTTCCACGAGACGGTTTGTTTTATGATATTCCACGGTATTTTGAATTGTAATCATTTCTGTGACTGATTTAATAATAAATGTTTTAAAAAAATCCGATGAGTTTTACATTTTGTCTTTTTAATTTTAATCTTTGTGTTGTAATTTTATACCTATTGTGCCTCACAAAACTTAATGCATCCTCATACGGGTGACATTAAGGGATATGGGGTGTCACAAGAGGTGATTGTAGTGACAATTTTAGCGATGCTAATGATATATTCCCAGTTTCCAATGTCCGGGATGAAATGCCAAGTATTAATCTCGAGACCCTTGAGCATGATGCCATTCCAACTAGTACTCTCGACCCTTCCGACACACAAGAGGAGGAGGTAGGTTTGAGCTCAAAGAGTGCTAAAATAGTTGAGACTCACCAATCTTCTGCTTCATTTTCTAAGGTATGATAATTTTAAGGCATCCTCCTTTGTTCACAATTTCAATAATTATCCTCTTTCCTTGATATTCGATTAAAAGGAAAAAAATAGATCTTAAGCACATCGAACTTGAAAAGATATGATCATAAGTAGCTCATCTCACTAGGGAGCTAAATAAGAAAATGAGCGAATATAACGTCCTATCTGGTAAATACCACTAGCTTGGTAAAATGCCGCTAGGCTAGTGTCCTTTAAGGAAAAGGAAGCAGCTCCCAGGTTGAGGACTACCAGACTGTGTTGTGAGAAACTTTTGAAAGAAAATGCCAAATTAACAACTCTATTTTGGATGTTAACTGAAGATAGAGACATCTTGGTGGATCTTTTATATAAAGTTTATAGTAGATATGAAACCATTGATTTTTCTTCTCTAGGTGATCTTCGTGGATGCTCAGACGTATTCACAGAAGATACTTAGATAATCATGGCGTCGATCTTCATCTAGGAGCCTATTGGAATCTTCCTCGTGTTCATTCGATTACTAGAGATTTACCCTTAGACAAGCTTAAATTTAACAAAGGTAGATTTGTATCTGAAACTTTCAAAAGATCTATTTTGTATGAACAAGAAGAATATCTGTAACATATGTATCCATTCGGCTATTGATATTATTGTAATGAATTTGTTTCTCTTGGCTTTTTTATACTTCTTTCACAACCCACTCCCTATGACGTATTCACTTGCTAGAGATTTCTTCAGAAGTTTTGTTAGATTGAAGAAAGAATATCACAAGAAGTCTTCATTTATCAAATCTTCAAAATTGTCAAGATATTGCTTTGTTAGAGATCTTCAAAAGATTTACATTAAATGCCCTCGATTTCCCTTTGATTTTCCGGGTGAAGAGAAGGATGAGCTCTTAAAGGAGGTTCGAATATATCACTCAAAATTTATCCATGGTTATGACAGTCCTCTGACTTGAAAATGGGATAATTACAAATGTGCTCCCATATATACTCTTGAAAGATTTGAAGTCCCAATCGATTCCACACTTACTCTTTTCGTTAATTCTTTGAGCAAGGTTAACAAAGCTGGTTCGGCCTCGAGATTTATTCGAATAACTTGTAATCATGTTTCCGAGGAATTGATCATGGATGCTTTAGGATAAATATTACATTGTTGTCTATCTTTTGATGTAGCCATTTTGTAACATGTTTTGTAAATAAACCAGTGGTTCATGTATACATTGTGTTGTGCATGGCTTTTGTCTTTGTTCCGAGTATCTGTATTCAGAATTTCTTCTGCATTTTACTGCATAAAATACAACAACTAACACTTCTTGCATTAGTCTCTTGCATAGTGTTTAATATTTTGCTCATTGTTAGCCTACTTTGTGGTTAGGCTACACAAAGTAAAGAATCAAGTAACAAGTTGTATTCAGAGGGAAAAGAGGCGGAAGACATCAATTCGGATCGGATCGAACCTTCCAACCCGAACCCCTCGCATTCTCAAGCAAACTAGAAAATGCCACTCCAAAGACATAACCGGATCAGATCGGAGTTCACCGACTCAGACCTCTTATGTAGCTATCCGATCCGAACCGATATCCAGAAGTAGCAACAGTTATGTCTCATGACCCCATCAAATGTGGAGCATTTATATACCAGCTCCTCTACGTTCGCCCACGAATAGAATGTGCTGGCACCATCTCAGAACTTCCGAACCCGACTCTAAAGGGATGGGCACCACGTGTATCCACACTGAAGGCCTTTCAGGGGTTTTTCTGCCTATAAATACACCATCAGGTATCATTTTGAGGGATCTCTTGGCAAACTCTTGACTCAAATTCTTTGTGTAACCGGCTATTACTACCTCATTCAGATCATCATCAGTTTTTGGAGTGTATTTCTTCAAGGATTGAGTGAATTTACCAATTGTAAAAGTGAGATTGATTGATAATCACCATTGTACTTGTACTTGAATTATTCATCAACAAAGTATAAAGTGGATGTAGGCCCTTTAACGCCGAACCACTATAAATCGTGTTTTTTTTCTTAATTATCGTTAAACTAGGTGTTAGGACCACTTTTTGGCCTAACATTTTGGTGCTTTCAATAAGAAACTCTTCGACCTCTCCACATTTTGGGCTACCATTCTACTATTTGGGTTTGTATATCTGAAGAAGATAGTCCATACAGTCAATATCTTTGAAGTTTTCTCTGAAAAAATCTCGAAAAATTGGATATTATGACCAAAGAAAAAGAAGTGCAAAATGCACGGGAAAGCGAAATGGGTGAGGATCAGCAAGCTATGGTCATTACTAGATCGAGAGGACAAAGTTCAGGAGCTAACCGATTTGGCCGGGCATCCCCGATCCGGTCTGACCACGAAGCCCTGAACCAAACCGGTGATACCAACCCGTCCCGATCTGGTTCCCTAAATGCTGATGGAAGCTCCCCTCTGATCCGAACCACAGAAATAGCCTTGGGCTGATCTGAACCGAATGCATTTGAGGCTAGAAACTCGGCCCAACAACTAGTGATCAGCCTACCCCCTCTGCACTCGTCACACACGGAGATTTTTCGTGCTTGCTTGATATGCTTGACAACACCCGGGAGGCTTTAGAGGCCCATAAACAAGACATCGTTCTCATGCAAGAGAACATGAAGATTATGAGTAGGGAATTAAGTGAACTTCGCAGACAAAGAGTGTCCTCTCCGACTCATCATCCTACCATGGATCATTCATCATCTTCAGATGAAGAGCGCCCACATCTAAGGAGGCTGTATGAAAGGCCCGAGAATTTGGACCAGTTAACATTTGGATCGTTGGGGTCTCATGAGGACGTATCCCGGACCCTTGGAGTTGACAATCCAGGTTTGAGGGGATCACATGCTTTACCTAGAAACCCCAATACAATGTAGGTATCTATTTTATTGAAAACGAAAAGTAGCTAATAAAGCACATGTTGAAGGATCCATTGCTGAAGCATATGTCATTGATGAGATTTCAAACGTTGCATTATGTTATTTTGACCCAAATATCGAAACAATTTGGAATCGACCTCCAAGAAATGATGATGGAGGGGAAGTTATATTGAATGGACGTTTGTCTATATTTTCCCATTCAGGAAAAGTAATATCTAATGCGTTTGTTCGACAAAATCTTTCTCAATTTGAACATCATGCCATTCATAAGTATGTGCTTTTCAACTGCACAGAAGTAGAAGATTATGTGAAGTATGTGTTTTATATTTTATAGCAAAATATTTGGAGCATATATACTATAATTTAACTTTATTTCTATTGCTTACAGTGAATGCAAAAATGAGTTAATAAGTCAGTACCCTATGGAAAATGAAAGTTTCATTGTTGCGCAGCTTGAATCCATATTTCCTGATTGGTTAAAAAATCGTGTAAGTATTCTTATTACAAAGTAGCTCGTAATTATATAATAAATTGAATACAATTACTGATTCTCTTTTTTGGTAAATAGATTCCATTTCCACCGAGCGGTATTGGACTTCAGTTGTTTTTACTTGCACAAAAACCAGATTATAAAGTAGAGTGCTACAATGGCTATTATGTAAACGGTTTTAAATTTCATACACTGAATTATGGAAAAAACAAGGCGACGATGAATAGTGGTGTTTGTGTGAAAGGAAGTTGTTACAATGATTTAGAGAACGATTATTATGGACTGTTAAAAGAAGTCATAAAGGTTAGATATCTTGGAGAGGAAAATGAAATATTTATATTTAATTGTGAATGGTTCGATACATTGAGTAGAAATGGAATCAAAGTGCACCATACAAACGGATTAATAGAATTGAATAGAAATTCTCGACTACAAACCGATGATAACTTCGTATTTGCCCAACAATGCCAACAAATGTATTTATTGTCCAAGCCTGGCAGTGGCTTGAATGAATGGGTGACGGTAATTAAAACTGCAGCAAGAAGTCGATTTGCAAGTGAATTGTTGAGTCCTAACTTAATGGAGGACGTTGCCGATGTCGATCAAGTGGACGAGATTTATCAGCCCTCTACAGTTACCGTTGACAATATCTTAGATCAACCATTTGTACCAGAAGATTTTGATGCGGTTAATGAAGAATAGTTGGAACGTGTAATGCAGTCAGATAATGCTTATTATTCTGGGTCATCAGAAGATGATGAAAATGCAAGTGATGCTGAGGTGGATTTTGATGAGGAGGTTGACCTCAATGATGAGGAAGAAAATGAAGATGGTTATCAAAATGAAGAGGGTTATGATGAAGACACTGAAGACAAGTTTGCATTATAGTCAACTTGAAAATATTATGTGCTGAATAAAATTTATGCGAGTACATTAGTTTAAAATAACTTTATGTTTTTGTTGTACATTTCCAGTTTTTTTAGTGACTTGATGCATTGTCTAATAGTACATGTTCTTTTTGCTTTTTTATCTACACCATTAAAATTTCAATGCAAATTATAATTTCAACTGCTGTTTTTTACAACCTATTTCATGTATGGGTTTGGGGATTGGTCAACATGTTTGATAACTCATGTTCATGGAAGTAAATGATGTGAAGTACACAAAGGTTGTATTTTTGGTCTTTCATATTTGCTGTTATGTTTGTTATTTTCGAAATATATATCCCGTACTTGAATATTTAAGATTGTTTGAACATGCAATGTGATTTTACAATTTGTTTTGACACTTTTTAATGATGGAATCGAATGCCTGTTGAATGAAAAGCTTACCAATAATTCAACATCTGAAACCAATGATTGCACTTTTATTTTTGAATCTTAATCCCATTATATTAGTCTACATTTTGGGTAATGTGACATATCCACTTTTATCGAAAAGCAAATTATTCTCTTGACATTATGATTTATTAGGTGCTATTGCTTTCGAAACCCTTTACTTACCGACTAATGTACGTATGAGATATATGAATTCAATGAATTGTTTCTATGGATTACACGTTCTAATTATGTTTACTGTATTTTTTTGTGAAGGTATAATGCTAGGTGGATCCGTAACTCGTCTTCTTCAAAGAAGAACTTATTCGAACCAACCAAATAATTTTTCCACATCTATTTCTCAACGTAATGGTGGCCCATCAAATGAAGAAGAGTTAGAGAGGACAAACAATGTTGATGATGGAGAAGAAGTTGAAGAAGATTCTGAAACAATTCCTACCCAGGGTTACAATCCTGCTATTGATCCGGTCACAAAGAAACCTCCGTTGGAATGGAAAGGAAATTGGTAATTTTTTTATGTTACTTCTGAATACTCATTTAGATATAGATAATTGATGATATTGTTTAATTCAACACCGTTTTTTTTGTAGTTTTCTAAACCAAAAGGCCTCGCGTATAATTAGAGATATATGGTCTAGACGTTTTACGGGGCCATGGTATGAATTTAAGTTGGTACCTCAAGAAATTAGAAGCGTGTTGTTTGATGAATTCAAGGTATATTTCTTCAACCATTTATTGTTTTTCCACAAGAGAAATTATAAAGTTATTTATATTATTGCAATTTTACATGAGTGCATTAAGTTTTAACAAGTTTAAGTTTTAAAGAATTCAAAAATATCGCCTTTACATATAATTAAATTCTATTATATGTATGAACTCTTGTTCGTTTTATATTATTTTGTAAGTTAATTTTTTTTTCTGCATAGAACAGATTTTTCATAGGTACAATAGTTTAAAAACTTACAGGACCTAGACAGTTTAATATGTTCTTTCATGATTAAGCAATACAACCAAGTGACAAGCGACCTAAATATTAGCAGGTTCTTCTTCCTAAGTTCTCATTGTACGTTTACCAATGGAAAACGCAGAAACCCAAAGAACACTGGCACTGTAAGTTTCGCATCAGCCAACTATTTATTTTGTTCAGTTGTAGTGTTTGCTCTTCTCCACAGTAGAATTGTTGTTAGAGACGCAATTTCATATACATAAACACTTTCAGGCAATTTAAATTAAAATATCCGTCAGTTCCGCGAATTCATGCAAATCGAATCCAAGAAGCTCTGTCTTCATCAAGAGGAAATGATACAATCGTTTCACTTACTGAACTTCTCAAATCATGCGAATTCACAGATCCCCAAATCGCAAAATTCTGCACTAATTTCTCGATTAAGCCCTCGGACAATCCGATGACTGTCATAAAACCTAAGATGGATTTCTTGCTTGACACTAGGTTTTCTCATACCCAGCTCGCAAAGTTCGTCTCCTCAAATCATTTTTTCACAAAATTGAGCTTAGAAAACCAAATAAAGCCAAACGTTTTTCTACACAAAGACTTTAGGTTGCCGACATTATGTGTAATATCTGCTTTTAGGTTGCCGACATTTTTAGCATGAATTATCATCTATGTTCTGGTTATAAAATAAAAATGTGACAAGCAACTTGACCACAATTTCTTCAGCATCCTACCCTTCTTTTGTTTTTTGTATAATAATTCAGGAGGGATCCTATACAAATGCTCATCTACAGCTTTACAAACTCTACTTTGATTCATTTGCTTATGCATTGTCAGGTCATGAACCTTTCCCGGACTTTTCGTAAACTGATCATCTTTTGCTCTGTTTTGCTTCTCTTCTCCCCTTTTTTTTCTCCATTTTGAGTTTTTGGCTTTGATGATAAGTGATAAGAGGACTAGCAGGGACTTTGAAAAGATCAACCGCTTGACTATGACCATAAGAGCTATGATATCCTACTTTATACAAATCAGGTTGGATAGTGGAATCGAAATACTGAGATACAGAAACATCATAGTCGTAGTAATTTTACCAGTTTCCAAATGCTGGAAACTGAACTTTCCTCATCCCCCATTTGACTTTTGTAATATTTTGTAAGTTAGTTTCACTATAAATTTAAGATTCAAACATCATATCTTAGACACGATTAATTTAACATTAAAAGAGGCATCTTCGTTATGTAGTATAATAACAGTTTTTGATTTCAAAATAAAATGAAAATAAAAATGAGAAAGAAAAAATAAATGGAAACGACTAAAGAGAAAATGATGATAATAAGTTTTTACACAGGATAAGTTTTCAGCTAGTCATTTTCTATGTATGATAAATTTAAAAGACAAGTGGTGTATAATTATGTGTATAACTAATATAATAACAGTTTCTAATTTCTACACAGGAAAATCAATCTTGCATTCTTTTTCGTCCTTTGTTGATAACATTCAAATTTCCTTATTGGTTGTTATAACTCTAGCGGTTATGCATGCTTAATTTTGTCATAATATGGATTATGTTGCCATGACACACTTCATTTTACTTATATCTCAATAATTCATAGCACGCTGCTATAGT
Organism: Allium sativum; assembly: GCA_030737875.1. NCBI lineage: Eukaryota > Viridiplantae > Streptophyta > Magnoliopsida > Asparagales > Amaryllidaceae > Allium > Allium sativum. The sequence continues at coordinate 316,958,939 of CM060918.1, forward strand.
AATGCCTGGTTTTACTTGTAAACATGGTTAATTTAAATTTCTGCAATTTTGGATTATGATGTATGCCTGGTTTTACTTGTATCTCAGTAATTCATATAACTACGCTTCTCATAGATAGAAATCTTCTTAAGCCGGTGATACCTTTTATTCAACTGATTCCAAACACATTGGAAATCAGTTTACACATGTAACAACAATTGTTTTCTCTCAATTCATGTAACGTTCGTAAATCAGACTTGAATAATTTGGCATTATTTATTTTCAGTTTTTTCTGCATGAACATAAAAATTTAATTAAACAGTAATATTGACCAAATCATCCAACAAAATGACAATGGGACAGTATTATTAGTCGTGTATTACTCTCATATATTGTGTACTTCCCAAGAATAACAAGATCTTTTATGCAGAGACATTTCTCTTATGATGAAACTCATGAACCGACGGTCCGAAGAATATGGGAGGCTATAGCAAAAGAAAATTTGAAGAAAAAACTAAACCGTGCACGTGAAGCAGCAAAAGAGCTAATAAGATGACTAATATTACGGAATGCAAGGACCATCCGCCAGCTTGGATTCCTCCCGATATATGGAACCATATGATTGATGTCCGTTGGGCCCAAGGGGAGTTTGAGAAAAGAAGAGAAGTAATGCGAAAGAATCGCCTGACGCCGAAAGAAGGGACCTATACCCGTCATTGTGCCGGTTCTGTTTCAATTGCCTCGCATAATGAACAAATTGTAAGTCAAACATTTTCAATAATTATTCGTCTAGTAAACTATTAACCATGCTAGTTAAAGTATGTTGGTGTATTTTTTTTCTTGAAAATTAAGTATGTTGGTGTATACATACACACACACATGTGTGTGTGTGTGTGTGTATATATATATATGTATGTATATGTACACACAAAAACACACACACACACTCATACATATACACACAGAGACACACAGTATGTTATCATTTTCATTTCGCTGTAAATTTAACAGATCACTGCAGCCTCAGTAACAATTGTCAACTGCTGCAATTTGTGGATGTTTGTTGGTTGCAATGTATTGCAACTGCTGCTATGGCAGTAACTTATCGGTATCACAACACCCAAATTAGTGCTGATTTAAATTCAGCTGCTGCTATCCTCATCAACACACATAATTCAAGGGCTATTTTAGAATAATAAAACAAACAAATACACACATACAGAGTATTTTTTGAAAACGATACACACAATTACGTGTATTAAATAAATCATACCCTGCATGTCAAAAGGTATGGAATCTAGTATATTCCCATTGTATAATCTATAAACTGAAGAAACTTAGCATCATATATGTGAACTCCTAGCAACTCAGTGTCTAAATATATAGGCACAAAAATTTAGAGGTAAATAATACACAAAATTTTCTAATAATTTTATTTATTACCATAAATTTTTAATATTCATGTAATGAATGCAGAAAGCTGTAACAGGAAAGGAACCAACGTTCCATGAGGCATTTCGATATTGGCATGTTTTGAAAGACCCGTCTAATTCCTCAAAAAATACCAAAAAAATATGTAGGAGCAGTAAATATGTGGAGAACAAATCTGCAAAGACAATGGTAATTATTTTATTTTATTTGAGTAGTTAATATGTTTGCAGTATTTAATAGATGTCCCCTCAGTCACTAGCATATCAAAATTTAATATGGACGACGAATACTTCCTTATATAGTGTTCGTTATAGCGATGACGAATACTTCTGTATCAGATGCGAAGGCAACAAAGAAATTCCCTTTCAAAACTATGGAAAATATAATATCAGCACAGCATGGGGATGAATATTTTCTTTGTCATAGTAGCAAGAGCCATTGCCAATATCAATAGTGTTGTTAAACTTGAAATAATATGATCGTAAGCTTTTCAATTTTTTTTGTCTGTGATGATTTCAAATTGGAGCTTGATGAATTTTGTTCTTATGCAAAGCAAAAAAAAAGGCAGTATTTAATGATTTTTTTTATTACTTAGGAGAATTATATCAAGAAGAAGGCCGAGTCTGAGGAAGCAATGGATGTTTTCAATCCATAACATTAGGTGGATTCGTCAGGTGGACTAACAAAAGGGAAGATTTATGGAGCACCTCATGTAGATACTAATATTTTATATGGAGGTTCTCAGTCTTCTTCAGCCAGTGCTCATCAGGGATCATCTAACCAGCCAATACATCCGCAGTTTTCATTGGAAGAAGTTGTTCAACGGTATGAACTATAAATATGAAATTTACAATGAATGTTGAATTTTTATGTGGTTATCTAATTCTAATTCATATATTATGTTTAAATAGGGTATTGGATAGATTGAAGCAATCCCCTGATATACCTATGCAGGCCACTGCACAGCCAACCACTGCACAACCAACCACTGATCATGTCATAACGTCTTCTCAACCGACTGTGCCAACATCACCTTATATTTCTGATCAGTCCAACGTGCCTGCACAGACTACCATGCCTACGCAGTTACAACAAATGGGGCTTTCTTCGTTCAATGGTACATTTCCTCATTTGACAGGTTAGTATACTTCTATTCACAGTTTCTGTTATTCATTATGGCTTTTACATAATTTTCGTGAGATGTTCCACTCTCTACAAAATTGAACTTACACATGCTTATCAAATTTGATAGTGGAAAATGAGACTAGTTGTTTTATACAAGTACATAAGTAGAACGAACCTTCAATGTAGACTTTTAATGGGGTTAGGGTTCCACCTTTTTTCTTCTTCTAGATTCCTTTCCTCTTGTTTATTCATCACTTCCCCCTTTGCCTCATAAATTTTCCTCCGTGATCCACTTTTATGTTTTTTTCTTTTTTTTTAAATTCTGCCTTTGTTTTTTTTTTCTGCCTTTGCTCTAGTTTTCTCTTTTCCTATTGCCATGGCATACACTAGCTACATAATACTCTCGCCCCCGCCATGCGCAATCTAGATCTGCCATGCACTTCTCTGCGCCCAGGCCCGGCCCGAAGCCTAGGCAGGCGAGACTAATGCCTAGGGCAACGCGACGGATGGGGGCAACAAAAAATATCTCCCTTCTCAATCCTTAGCTTTCCACCATCATCGATCCATTGCATCCCATCAAGAACCGCACACCACCTTCTTCTCGCCTACTACCTAAGTTGCTACTGTAATGCTCCTTTAATTTAACCTAATATTTTTTTCAATTCCTATTGTCTAGATTGATTGAACTATAAGTCTTTCATTTATTGCAATTGCTATTAATTAAAAATTGTACAATCTTTTATAGATTTACGGTAAATCTATTTATGATTTTGTAACAGACTATGTATATTTCAATAATCCAGATGAAACCGTTTTACAATTAATTCCTGGCAAAGACAATAAATTTTATTATTTTGTGAATGAATAATATTAATTTCATTATTCAATGAATGAATTATATCAGCGATGCAGAAATTGTCTTGTTATGATGCCTATTGATATTTTGGGTGTTTGCAAATCAACGATAAAAATACTTGAGTCTTGTTATGATCCTATTTTCAGTCCATATATGATTTATCTATTGAGATAATCTCTCAATCAAATTGATTTTTGTAAAATTGTCAAAAAAGAGTAGTAGTTTATCATGTGCATTGTAGTATTCAAGAAGAAACTTAGATAGTTGAGGTTATTCCTATCCAGTATAGAGGATGAGCTTTTTTATTTATTTTAGTGAATGCTTTTCTGTCTATAGTAAAACAGCAGTTTATATGAAAGTTGGAACAATAAGACCTTTCTACATACCAACCACAGATATTATGTGCAAGTTAATACTGTATTATCACTTACATGCCAACCTGAGATATTATGTGCAAGTTAATACTGCATTTTCACATAAAGTTAATACGTATTATCACCTACATGCCAACCAAAGAAGTACCATGCTTTACATATGTCCTGTATTTATACATAGAGATGAGAAAGAAGAAGACGAAAATGATCAATTACCTCTTTAAAAATATTGAAGACCATGAGTTCAGCTATTGATCGAGGCCATCAAAACATAATAAAGATGTTATATGCAAGTTAATTTTAAAAAAAAAATGGAAGAAGTTGTTTGTATCAATATGTATTAATATTTTTGATACCATGTGGATATTTTGATATTCTAAAATGTAAATCCTTTTGATTTATATTTTTTGATCTATGTTAATTTTAAATTGAACTGTATTTTTGCTTTACATATAAAAATATCGATGTTTTGGAAAAACTGGGGCAACGAAATTGGAAGAAAAAATATATTCGTCTTGGGCATTAGATATTCTTGGGCCGACACTGTCTGCACCTCACCGTCTTTGTATTTCCTATCATCCTTGAGTTCCCCGATTGATTTCCATTTCTTGACATATCCTCATGTGCGGAGATCTCTATATTATACGAAAATATATTACGTTTTGTACCATGGACACATCCTCATTGTAAACTCTAGGAATGGTCTGAAGCGCCCTATAACCGCCGTCGTTAAAAGCCCAAGTCCTAACAACATTCAATCCATATTGTGATGCTTGCTGAAATGTGCTTTTGATGCTTGGTATCTAGTAGTAGGGCCGGCAGCAGCGTACATGAGCCAATATGCATTGAGCCCATTAACATAAAATGGCAACAATACAATAGTGCGCGTTTCATAAAAGCAGGAAATTTGAACAGCTCTGTTATTATCACTATTGCAAGCTACGTACTTCGTAATGAAATCGATATTATCAAACAACTATATAATGCAAAAAATCATATTTGATTAGCCAATTGTATTTTGTATAGAAGATTTTTGACTTTTTTTTTATAATATATAAAAAGCAGAAAGGTTTAAAAGTGATGTCAGTTTTAAAAATTTGTAAAGTGCTGAGTCTGGTTTTGTGTAGTTTTATTTATAGTGCAATGTTTATTTTTTAAAACTAATTAGCATAATTTAGTTAATGTTATAGCCAAAGCCTATTATAACTTCAGGCATGTTATAGCCAAAAGCCTATTATACAAATTTAGGATTTGTTTTATTACATTTTGTCATGTCAAATTTACTTTAGATAATTGAACAGTGGCTATTTTTTGATTTCTTGTAGTACTGAGTTTGTCCCTCATCTGCTTAGACCAACTTATCTAAACTGTTCTGTCCTTTTGCACATGAAAAGTACTGTTAGAAGATTTTTTGGAAATTCTATTTGTGCTTGGTAAAATTCTGTTCTGCTTTGGTTTCTGGCATAGGCTCGATAAGATTCATAAGACTTCAAATTATTTTGTGCCGGCCTCTCTTTTATTCTTCCTATTTTTTTTTATTTTTTTTTAAGTTGATCTTCTTGTGATTCTTTTTGGGGGGCAATTATGAATTGTATTATGTCTCATATGGTTTATTCATTGCTTAATACAACAAACAGTAAGAGTTTAATTCTCATCACATTTACTATTTTTCTTAGGGCATTTTTTATAGATCTCGGCTGGGGCAACATTTTAGCTTGAGCCAGCACTGATTGAAGGAAAACTAAATGAAAACGGGGACAATTTCAAACCCCGTTTTGTTGGACTAGTACTAAGGTTAGCTAGGAAAATCACACAACAAATCATAGCCACTAGTCGGTCTTTGTTTGAATTCCAAATTCTAACAAAAGTCAGCCAACCATACCGAGTTTTCTTTCTTTGTCTTCCTTCTGTCTTCCTTGAGACATTTCAAATTAGCTATTCGACATCAGCAAGGAAATAAACCACCATGTACTATTCTCTATTGAGTTCCATACAAATATCATTCATCATAATACGCATTTGTTCACTGTTTAGCGATCAATGTATAACGAAGAGAAGTAAATTAAGATGTGGGATGAGATTGAGAAATTTAATGAAGCAGAACTAACTTTTTTTTGTTGATTATGTTTGCGGATGTACAGCTTACGGGCGAAGGCGGTTTGTCAGCATGCGGTAAAATAATGACATTACTAATAAAAAAACTGAAAGTTTCAGCAAGTAGTATGTATGTTTAATATACTAGGAAATCGAACATCATAAAAGAAGTTTTTGTATTGTCTTCCATCACAGCTTTGCGTGCATGTTACTGTACTCAATGAGATTGTTTTGTATACACGAAACTTGTAATGCATACGAAGTTAAGGCATACAAAGTTGCTGTGTCTAGCTTGTTTATTACAATCTATGTACAAGCCGATGCACACAAATCTGCTATGTCAAATCACAGAAACATGTTAACTTGTAGTCTAGTAATGGATTTTCATAATAAACAATCTTATATTAACCGTTGTTCTCATAGTAATTTGTATGTATTTTGTTTATCAGGTCACGGGTCTATGCCAGTAGGGGCATATCCATCACAGTCGCCTATGCATTCGAACGCTTTCAGGACCACGCAACAAAGTATGCCATTTTTTGAGCTAATGCAACAACTGCCATATATGCTACAATTCCCACATATGCAACAATATGCAGGACCTTCTATGCCTTATCGGTCGCCTCAAAATCGCGAAGAACACCGTCATCATGAAGGTATGGAGTGAATTGGCGTTTCAACTTTGCTTGCTTTGTTTTTCTTGTTGAAGGATCGTATGCATCTACATACATGTTAGTGTGCTACTTGTTTCTTTTGTTTTTGTCTCAACAGTTGTATGTATCTTTGTTTTGTGAACATGCGGGACCGACTTTGTTTTAATGAAATGTGTTTTGGACATACATCTTTGCTTTCCTGTTAATATATGTACATTGCCTGTGTTCATGAATAGTAATTTCTATATAAGTGAATATATTTTGATATGTATGAAATTGTAGTGACGATATAGTGAATCCATGATATTCATTTATCATTGTGGATATTTTATTGTTTAAAAATAACAAATTTAAGACCGACTAAAGACAAAATTTCAGTTTCTAAATTTCAGTTTCAAATATGATTTAAGATTGCAGTATCAGTCTTTACGATTTGAGACTGAAATCTCAGTCTTAATATTTTTTTGCGACTAAGAAATCAAAGACTGAAATTTCAGTATTTGATCAGTCTTTAATTATGATTTAAAGACTGAATTGGTTGATTAAAAACTGAAGTTGTCAGTCTTTAATTCAGTATTTTTTTGTAGTGGTTGGTGTGCAAACCCGCCAAGCTCTATCCGACATGTTGTTGACAAAGTCAGCGTTAGAATATCTTAGTCTCACTTTATGAGATTGGACACCTAAGGATTACCGACAAGTTGTTGACAAAGTCAAAGTCGGCCTACACAATCCGCCAAGCTCTTTACCCACTCTCCGTTAGTCCGCAAGGCAGTGCATGGGTGGTAAACCTTGGTCTTCTAAGTTAGGTGTATGTACTTAATCATAAATTTTAAAATTTTATAGAATAAAGAATAAGCGATGATGCCCAAACACTTCTTGACCTTATTGATTTGACTAGCCATACATGAGAAAATAATAATACCACTTTGCAAACTGTGCCAAGCAAACTAAGAATCTATTTCATGGTTGCACTATGCTATCGACCGAACTAACTGGCCAAACTGAAATTTAACATTTGAAAACTTGATTTATATTGAAAATTTGTGACAAGTTGAGGTATTTAAAATAAAATCGACTGACTAGAAATTGTTAACTTAATTTGTTGTACCACTTTCCTGAAACAAGCCGTGTTGTCATTTTTGTTTTTTGTTTTGTTTTTTTGTATATAACCATTGCATTCATGTAGTTACATTAGATCCACACATACTGCATTTGGATTTTGTGGGTAGTATCCACTGAAAACCCTCACGAGACACCACTCGTCCTACTAAGGACACCTAGAGGTTTAACGGCTTGTTGCATACGCTCAATGCAATCGTGTTTCCTACGAAATTGTGACCTATCTAGTTTAATTTTTGATTTCTTGTTTTACTCGAGGACGAGTAAAAGATAAGTGTGGGGGTATTTGATTAACATAGAAATGTGTTTATTTTATGCTCTTATATCTTATCTTTTGTATATAAATAAATATTACTTGGGTATTGTTTTGTTGCTTTTACAGACATTCCAAACCAGCCCGCATGCAACCAGAAAAGTAGAGAAATGGAGATCAGATTGCTATATATTTACATTTTTGAAGAATTATAGATGAAGATCCCACATCTGGTTGCTGTTGGACAAGAAAATGATTGATAAAAAGGCCATGCACATCTCAAATCAAGGGAGGCTTGTCAAAGAAGCAAGAGGAAAAGAAGAAAGGCTAAAAATTTAATAGATTTAACTAAGGCCCATTTGAGATTCTCATTGTAAACTCTTTTGTGAATTCCCTAAGGCCCATCTATCATTGTATTAGGGTTGGGGTTAGGGTTTGGTTATCTCCTATAAATGTTGGAAATGAATGAGAAGGTTAGGGAAGAAGAGGCTATGGGGTAGTGGAGAAATACAAGTCCTACATTGTGTGTGATTTGTGAATATATCTCCATATATACCAAAGCCCAATATGCTATTTCAAAACAAAAGAAATGAGTACATGAAGGACTTGAATGAATGGGCTATGTAGGCATTGGGCTTTCATAATAAATATTAAAATGTCAAAGATAGGGCCTTGGGCCTTGGGGCTCTTGGAGTGTCCTGATTTCCGTGGGCCGATAACCTGCTAAGGCCTGTTGCGGTTAAATAGGTTTGTTTTGAACGGAGCGGCTGTGCCTGTTTGCTTGCACAACGAACAGGTGCGCCCGTTTCCTTTCAGGCTCGGCCCAGCCGACGCACCCACGCCCGTACAGACAGTCACATCTGGCCGGATAACACCCACTGGCCACTATATAAAGGCTTCATGACAGACCAAAGAAAATCACAAAAAAAAAATATGTGCTCTCTTCTCTATAAAACCTGTTCTGAAAATTACTCTCTTGCGTTCATTGTTGCTCTGCACTTGAAAGAGCTTCAAATTGCAGAGATCGATCCGTTTTATCTTGGGAGACAGTTGCTCAGTAACCTTCAGCGCCGTAGAGGGAGCAATACTATTTCAAGGAAACAGATTTAATCTGGACTCGGACATTATTGACAGGTACTTCTTTCTACTCTTTGATTTGCTACGGTTTTTTACTGTTGCAAATCTGGTCACGCTTTTTGACGTTGCTAATTTTGATTCTACTTCGAATTAGTAACACTTCTTGAAATGACAATTGGATAGTGACAATATATTGATTGATATCGGGTTCGTGCTATATTTACATTGTTACGAACAACAATCTTGAAACAGTATTGTCGTTTTGCAGAAAACGATAATGGCTAAGAATAATAGTGGTCCTGCTGCGCCAACACCACCTGTAACCAATCCTTTTGCACCCGTGGTTACGCCAATGGCACTGTCTCATGGAGAAAGGCCAGAAAAGTTCACCGGAGCGGACTTCAAACGTTGGCCGCAAAAGATGCTATTTTACTTGACAACATTGGGCCTAGCAAACTATCTTACAGAAGATGCTCTAGTCGTTGCAGAATTGGAACCGGATCCAATTAAAGTCGAAGCCCTTACTGCTTGGAAAAATTCTGATTTCATGTGTAAAAATTACATCTTGAATGGCCTCGACAACAGTCTATACAACGTGTACTGCACTGTTGCAACATCCAAACAACTCTGGTTGGCTTTGGAAAAGAAATATAAAACTGAAGATGCAGGCATGAAGAAACTCATCGCTGGGAAATTTCTTGACTTCAAAATGGTCGATACAAAAGTTGTGATCAACCAAATTCAAGAACTGCAACTTATCATTCGTCAACTAGAAGATGAAAAGATGACACTTAGTGAATCTTTTCAAGTTGCCGCTGCTATTGAGAAGCTTCCTCCATCGTGGAAGGACTTCAAGAACTACCTAAAGCACAAGCGCAAAGAAATGGCAATGGAGGAACTTGTAGTTCGATTGAGAATTGAGGAAGGTAATAGAAATTCTGAAAAGAAGATTTCCAAAATGTAGTTGCCAAAGCAAACGTTGTCGAAACGGACAAGTCCAATAGGAGAAAACGTGACAACCAACCTAAGAAGTCAAAGAAATTCAAGGGGTCATGCTATAATTGTGGAAAGAAGGGTCATAAAGCTGCAGAATGTCGCGGCCCACCCATAAAGAAGAAATCAGAAGCAAATGAGGCGGATGTTTCAGACGGTGTTTCTGAAATGGACCTGTGTGCAGTTGTTTCAGAATGCAACCTTGTCGGCAACAACAAGGAGTGGTTTGTAGACACTGGAGCCACTAGGCATATATGCGCAAATAAGTGGATGTTCACAAACTACAAAAGTGCTACTAATGAAGAACAACTATTTATGGGTAACTCATCCACATCAAAGGTCGAAGGCAAGGGAAAGATTGTGCTGAAATTGACTTCTGGAAAAGAACTCACCCTAAATGATGTTCTCCATGTTCCAGAAATTTGCAAAAATCTAATTTCAGGATCGTTGCTCAGCAAGCATGGCTTCAAACTGACATTTGTGGCTGATAAATTTGTGTTGTCTAAGAATGGAGTGTACATAGGAAAGGGTTATGTACGTGATGGTCTATTTAAGGCTAATGTAACCACTATTGTACCAAACAATGATATGAATAAAATTGAATTTTCTGCTTACATGGTTGACTCTCCTAATCTACGGCATTCTAGACTAGGTCATGTGAATTTTGATACTTTACAAAAACTGATCAATCTAGAATTCATACCTAAATGTAGAATTAATTCAAATTACAAATGTCAAATTTGTGCTGAAGCCAAATTGACAAGAACCTCATTTCATCATGTTGAAAGAGAAACCGAACCTCTAGACTTAATACATACTGATGTATGCGACTTGAAAATGTGTCAAAATAGAGGAGGAAACAAGTACTTCATCACATTTATAGATGATTGTACAAGATACTGCCATGTATATCTCCTTAGAAGCAAGGATGAGTCATTTGATATGTTTAAACAGTATAAGGCATAAGTTGAGAATCAACTCAACAGAAAAATTAAAGCTTTAAGAAGTGATAGAGAAGGAGAATATGAGTTTCCATTTGAGGAATTATGTGCTGAGCATGGTATAATACACCAAACTATAGCTCCTTATTCACCTCAATCCAACGGTATAGCCGAACGGAAGAATAAAACTCTTAAAGAAATGATGAATGCCTTACTAATAAGCTCTGGCTTGCCAGATAATTTTTGGGGAGAAGCTATTCTTTCGGCAAATCATGTTTTGAATAAAATACCACGAAAGAAAACATCCAAGACTCCCCATGAACTTTGGAAAAACAGACCATCATCCTACAAATACTTAAAAGTGTGGGGGTGTCTTGCCAAAGTAGAAATTCCAAAACTGAAAAAGGTCAAAATAGAACCGAAGACTATAGATTGCATATTCATTGGATATGCTCATAATAGTAGTGCATATCGATTTTTGGTGTACAAATCTGAAATTGATGACATTCATGAAAACACCATTATCGAGTCTCGAAATGCAAGATTCTTTGAACACATTTATCCTCTAAAAACCTCTTTTGAAACAAGTGTTCAAAAGAGGCCAAGAGATCCAGATACTCCCGAGAATAATACTGATCAAAGAAAAATGAATGATGAAACTGAGATAGAGGAACCGAGAAGGAGCAAGCGACAAAGGACCTAAAAATCCTTTGGACCTGATTTCTATGCATATATTATAGAAAATGAACCTCTAACTTATCAACAAGCAATGTCATCTCCCAATGCTCCTTATTGGAAAGAAGCCGTCAATAGTGAGATAGAATCCATTCTACAAAACCATACGTGGGAACTAGTGGATCTCCCTAAAGGATCAAAACCACTAGGATATAAATGGATATTTAAGAAGAAACTAAAGGCTGACGGCTCAATAGACAAGTATAAAGCAAGACTTGTAATAAAAGGATCCAGACAGAAGGAAGATCTGGATTACTTTGATACATACTCTCCAGTTACCAGAATAACATCAATTAGGATGCTTATTGCAATCGCATCTATATTGAATTTGGAAATACACCAAATGGATGTGAAAACTGCATTTTTGAACGGTGAACTGGAAGAATAAATATATATGCAGCAACCAGAAGGGTTTCTAAGCCCATGAAATGAAAATAAGGTGTGCAAATTAGTAAAATCTCTTTATGGCCTTAAACAAGCACCAAAACAATGGCATCAGAAATTTGATGAAACAATGTTATCAAATGGATTCAAAATAAATGAATTAGATAAATGCGTCTATATAAAATATATAGATGTTGGATATGTCATTGTTTGTCTCTATGTTGATGATTTACTGATCCTAGGAAATAATTAGGCCATAATAAAATCTACGAAGGACATGCTATCCTCTAGATTTGATATGAAAGACCTAGGAGTGGCTAATGTAATTTTGGGTGTAAAAATTATAAAGGCACAACAGGGATATGCGTTATCTCAATCACATTACATTGCTAAAATTCTTGAAAAATTCAAACAGTATAATATAATTACTGCAAAATCACCAGTAGATATGAACCAAAATTGGGTAAAGAACACTGATGATGGTATATATCAGCTTGAATACTCTCGTACACTGGGAAGTATTATGTATGTCATGAATTGCACTAGGCCTAATATTACGTACGTTGTAAGCAAGCTAAGTAGATATACCAGCAATCCTGGTAAAAATCATTGGAAATAAATAATCAGGGTCCTAGGATATCTAAAGTACACACAAAACTATGTGTTGCAATATAATAGCTATCCTTCAGTAATAGAAGGATATAGTGATGCCAATTGGATAACGGGCTCAAATGACACAAAATCCACAAGTGGATATGTGTTTACATTAGGAAATGGAGCTATTTCGTGGAAATCATCCAAACAGACTTGCATAGTAAGGACAACAATGGAATCTGAGTTCATTGCTCTAGATAAAGCCGCGGAAGAAGCAGATTGGCTTAGGGGGTTTTTAGAGGACATTCCAAATTGGGAAAAACCAGTACCTCCAATATGTATACATTGTGATAGTCAATCTGCTAAAGGAAGGGCGAATAGTACATTGTATAATGGTAAATCTAGACATATTCGTCGTAGGCATAAAACCATAAGACAAATTCTCTCTAATGAAGTTATCACTATAGACTATGTAAGGTCAAAGGATAACATTGCGGATCCATTAACAAAAGGCTTGCCTAGAGAGAAAGTTCAAACCTTATTGATGGGAATGGGTTTAAGACCTATAATCTAAAAGTTTTTCTAAACGGAAACCCCACCTAGTTGACTGGAGATCCCAAGATCTAGGTTCAAAGGGACAACTAAGTTTATAGATAAACTTAATGGCACTGTTAAAATACAAACCATTCCTATGATAATTCAGTGCACAACCCGTTGGAGAATAGGATAAGCTTAGCTTTTAATGATGTCTATACTGTGGTGTTATAAAAGACCCAAGTGGAGTATTACGGGATACTCTTTATAGAATCACCTACGTGAGTGTGAAGGCGCTGCTTCAAAAAGAATTGTAAGGTCGAATTCTTTAAATACTCATGAGACCAAGCAGGTGTTCATGGCAAAAATGAACACAAACAGAGAACCAAGGGGTTAAGAAACAGTTAACGTGTGTAATCTTTATAGACTTACACAAAAGGCTTACAGTTCAAAGACAATCTAGTCCACTGATTCGCCAGTAGGTTATAACGATAAACACTAGGAAAAGTTCAAGGCCGTTGTGCTACTTTTACCGATGCGTTAAATGTTTCAAAAAATTTAAGAACAAAATAAAGTAACCTCTCATTCATGTGGGGGATTGTTGGAAATGAATGAGAAGGTTAGGGAAGAAGAGGCTATGTGGTAGTGGAGAAATACAAGTCCCACATTGTGTGTGATTTGTGAATATATCTCCATATATACCAAAGCCCAATATGCTATTTCAAAACAAAAGAAATGAGCACATGAAGGACTTGAATGAATGGGCTATGTAGGCATTGGGCTTTCATAATAAATATTAAAATGTCAAAGATAGGGCCTTGGGGCTCTTGGGGTCTCCTGATTTCCGTGGGTCGATAACCCGCTAAGGCCTGTTGCGGTTAAACAGGTTTGTTTTGAATGGAGCGGCTGTGCCTGTTCGCTTGCACAGCGAACAGGTGCGCCCATTTCCTTTCAGGCTCGGCTCAGCCGACGCACCCGCGCCCGTACGGACAGTCACATCTGGCCGGATAACACCCCCTGGCCACTATATAAAGGCTTCATGACAGACCAAAGAAAATCACAAAAAAAAAAATCTGTGCTCTCTTCTCTGTTAAACCTGTTCTGAAAATTACTCTCTTGCGTTCATTGTTGCTCTGCACTTGAAAGCGCTTCAAATTGCAGAGATCGGTCCGTTTTATCTTGGGAGACAGTTGCTCAGTAACCTTCGGCGCCATAGAGGGAGCAATACTGTTTCAAGGAAACAGATTTAATCTGGACTCGGACATTATTGACAGGTACTTCTTTCTACTCTTTGATTTGCTACGGTTTTTTACTGTTGCAAATCTGGTCACGCTTTTTGCCGTTGCTAATTTTGATTCTACTTTGAATTAGTAACACTTCTAGACGTGACAATTGGATAGTGACAATATATTGATTGCTATCGGGTTCGTGCTATATTTACATTATTACGAACAACAATAAATACCCTTGTAATGCCATTGTAGCGACCAGTTCTGAACCATATTTTCTCTTCTTCTTCATTAATAAAGTTTTTAGTTCTTTTTTTTTCTGCATTTTTCTATTTCTTAGCAATCGGTGTTGTCTTCACAATTAGTTTTGGAAGAACACCAATTGTATTTTACATTTTTTTGTTAGTGACTAGTCGTTTGATTAGTTTCAACGACAATCCTAATTTATTTTTTGTTGTTCTTCTTTTCCTGCAATTTTAATTTCTGCATTTTGTTTCTGTTTTGCATTTTTATTTCCAATTGATAATTGTGATTTGATCGTCGGTTCAATTAGATTTGTTCAGAATCGGATCGCAGTTTCAATTTTTATTGTTTTCAAAACCAACCTCGAAAATCGTCTAACTCGCTCAAGAGATTAAATAAATAATTTGATTTTAATCTACCTCCTTGTGTTCGACATGTATGCTACACACCTGTACGCTTGCCGTATTTAATTTAAAATTCGTGCTTTTCTGATTCTGTAGAAAACGCCGAACATACATTCATGTTATATCTTATAGTAAGACTCTGATTTTAGTTGCTACAATGCTAGCTAGATCGCTTTGGATCGATTACAACAATTGCTAACGGTCAGTTAACTAGGCTGGCCAAGCTCTAACACCCCTAAGTTTGGAAAGAGATTGATTCAATACTTGGTGGTTGGCCAATTTAAAACTGTAGTAATTTTTGGATGACTCATTAGAGTATAGTACTACTCCAAGTGCTTGTAGGACCAAAACAGTTCAGTATGTGGGCTTTTTGAAAATTCTGCCTCTGTACAGGTAATGTTGGGCGCTAGTTAAGTAGTTATAGGCATGAAATATTTTGTTCTGCTAATTCTGTTTGACATATTCTATTCAGCGAGTTCTGTTCAGTTAATTTTGTTCAATCAAATTTGTTTGATTAACTTTTGTTCTCATCTAAATAGATCAAGGCCTGGCAGAAAATTTAACTATGGTTAGACATGTTGATTGATTATCTGTATACCGTATAATTCTGGTCGCTACCTAATAAGTCATCTAGTTGAACTCATTTTCTTTATGCCACAAAATTTTCATTGTAAGTCTGAAGAGGAAACTGGATCGATAATTTGGCATTGTCGAACAGAGCAGTTTAGTTTCTTCAGACATTATAACTGTGATGCTGCTCGTAGCTCTCCTAAATGAGCTTAAATCATTTAGGTGGATGATAGAATTTAAGATAATCATAATTTTCAATCTATAGCTGTGATTGAGATGTGGTTTCAGTCAAGTTTCATTTTCCAATTTTATGCATATTTTTCCGTTGGTTTTGATCTATTTCGGGACTAATTCAAATTTTCCATAGCATGTGATATTTTTAGTTTGATACTACAGCAAACTGAAATGTCATTTCAGTATGCAAGCATCAACACCATGAAAAATATATTTTGAAATCTTTCAACTTTAATTCATAATTCTAGTTATTTTAATTAGGTATTATTGAGAAAATTACTTAACATATTTTGTTTGGCATGCCTTTTTTTTTTTTTTTTTTTTTAATGTAATACAATGAATTTCAACCGTTAAACATCTGGTTTCAACATTTGCAACAGTCTGCAACTTACTGGAAGCAGATATTATCGTCACCTTAGTTACGTCCGCCTCATGGGTCAAGCAAGGTGTGGGTTTTGTTTCTCAAAAGCATTAACGTTGTAACGAGGTGAAGACCTTTGATATATAAGCTTACGAGGTGAAGACCATTGATATATAAGCTTACGAGGTGAAGACCATTGATATATAAGCTGTCACTTCATGGTGTTTATATATATGAAATGTTGTAATGTTCATATTTGTGTCAATTATCCATGTGAGATTTTGTGTCAAAAAGGCTGATCGTGTAACTACAAAAAAAAAAAAAAAAAAAAAAAAAAAAAGATAGTGCAGTGCAGCACCGGACGAGATGCTAGAGGTTACGAAGTCCACCTATGGCTGGGCTGTCCGCAGACGGCGGTTAATCTTTTATTCGGGGTTGCCCCCTGTAGCAATCGCGGTTGCACTCCTACCGCACAAGAAACAAAGCGACAACTTTCTCTTATGCCCTCAATTTTGTTGTGATGGCTCAATGGACGGCACCTTACACGATCACGACTTCAACAATTGCGACTCCAACCATCACCAAGGAGGTGAGAAGCAATTGTTATGTTTCTGATTTCTAATTCCCATGAAAGTTTCGGAAAGTGGAGATTAGAGATAGACTAAATCTTATGCTGTTGTGTATCATGTTGCGTTTAAAATTTTAAATAGCTGCCTTACATAATTAAATCATGATACTATTGCTAGAAAGATGCAAATATAACACAAATGGCAATATCTTGCTTATTTAGACATAATAATCATAATAGGTAAATACTGCTGCAGATACTTCAGTTAATGTCAGCCCAGAATTTAGCTTGAAGCTCCTCAACAATCTTTTTGTCCAATTGAAATGCCTTGGCAAGTACATCTGCATTGATTGGTGGGTTAGATCCGAACACAGCATTTGCAATAGTAATAGTACCCGGATTCTGGCTTCCAAGTCCGGCAAACGCAACCGCCGTCGAATGTCCAGGATTGAACTGAAAATGGATCAGTCCTTGAGGGAACACAAACACATCACCCTTTTGAAGAACCTATTATCAAATCATTGAGCATCAATATTAATCCAGTATTTATTTTCATGAGTGATCATCATATAAATACAAATGACTAATTACCTTGGTGAAGAGTTTGTTATCAGGATTGGAAGTGACAAATCCAACATAGAGAGTTCCTTCAACCACGGTTAGGATCTCACTTGCTCGAGGATGTGTGTGTGGTGGGTTGAGCCCATAAGGTGCATAGTCTATTCTTGCCAGAGAAATGCCAAGAGTGTTCAGGCCAAGGATTCTATCTACGTTAACAAGAGTAACGTTTGATCCCACGTTATTGTATGTATTTCCAGGCTTGTTGAGACCTGAGAAAAAGAAGTCGTCTGCTACTGCCATCTTTGGGTCCTTGCATATTAATCCATTCACAAATACTGCAATAAAAGGTATGCGTTTTCTTTTTAAGTATAATCCATCATCCCTACAGGTAGATATATAAACAATATAAAATTGTACCATCAGGCATTTTAATGCCAACACAGAAGTCCTGCAATGGACTGGGATCAGAAGCAAATGCCAAAGTAGCTGCAGTTGCAAGGAGAGCTAGTATAATAATATAAGAATTCATTTAAATTGAAACTAGAAACTGTAGGTTAGGAAATGATTGAATGATTTGGATTCTAACACAACTTACATGGCTATTTATAATGTTTGTGATCAGATGTCATGCATTACACTTGCATGTTTTTTGAACTGATCAAAGCTAAATAACATTGACATGCTAAATATTCAAAAGCTAGTCAAACTAATTTGGTAGATATATTTGTCCTTCTAAATTATAAATATACTTAATGTTTATATTTATCTTCCTTTACCGCAGAAGTTAGACAATGTCTTGTTGAATTAGCTCAAAGGACATAAAATTGTACAGTAGTTGAAAGTTGTTAAAGAGAGCAAATTGAAATATTGGTAATGTACCAAGATATGTAGGTTGTGCATCTTTTATTGTATTTTGAACTGTGTTAAAAGTACCAAGATATGTAGGTTGTGCATCTTTATCTTTATGTGAACAAGACAAGATCAAATCTTTAGATTATTTAAAAGAAAACTATACTCACCCAATAACAGATGATTACCTTTCCACTATTTTTGCCAAATATTGTAATTTGTTGTATACTGTGCATAAAGCCATAAAGAGAAAGTCTGACAAAAATGTAGTATTGGAGTCTGTCAAACTTATTCGATTTACAGATAACTTCAGATATATGCAAGTGGACATGTACAAAGATAACTTCAGATAGATAACTTCAGATTTATAAATAAGCACAGCTACAAACTACCATGTGTGTCAAATTATGTCCAATCATAATGGTTAATCGAATTATAACAGTGTAAATTATTTATGATCTACAATATTTTACCCATTTGATATATAGTATAATATAGAACAGTATAATGTTGGACAGTGTATGTATACTAACAGTATTATATCCATTTGTGCATGCTCCTGCATTAACCTGTTTTTGTTTATATAGTAATTAATGAGTACCTTTTAAACATAAACTGTGTTGGTTGCTATTGTGATTTTGTGTATAGTATTAACAATTATTTTTTAAAGGGAGTGGTCTCTTTGGCTTGAATACAAGCTTTATGTTTTGCATTTCCATTATGTATTTCGAAAAGCATGGGAGTGAATGATAAATTGAAGAATCATAATTATTACAACAAAGAGGAGAATGATTAAAGAGAAAATAGCTTATGAAATGGTCGAAGTATAAGAGAAAACCTGGATATTCAAATCCAGTAAAGGTTAGTAATTCTGTTTACCTTTCCGAATATATATAGATTAATATTAATTTTTCTTCTTACACTAACGAGAGAAATGATATTTTCATTGAACTAGTCTGTAACACATAGTGTCATCCACGAGTAGGAAGTTGTTGAGGTGCAAATAAGAAAAATCTGTGACGTAGACTAAGTGTTGTATGCAATGCTCAAGGTATTCATATTTAAAAACATAACTGTTCACATTTTAAACTTATTTGACTAAGATATGGAAGTTGTTAAACATGGCACTATAGTACCTATAGATTATTTGAATTTTGAAGGAAACACCACTTGCCTTGGCACAAATCTATAATCATAACCTTTACCACTATTTTAAACAAGTTTTGTAATTTATTTTACTACGTTCAAAAAGAAAAATCTAACAAAATATTAACCTAATTTCAATCCGGAAAATGCATCTACGTAACTTTGTGTGTCCATACACATTATGCGTATCACTAAATTTAACACAACTATTAATTATTGAGTTTTTTTTCTCTCTCTCTCTGTACGTGGAAGGTGAAAATAAAAGGGAGATCTAATGGTTTAGATCTGTTGGGTTACGTTTTGTGTCACCAATTGATTCGATAACGAAGGTTCACTTTTTCTTTTTACTATCATATAAATACTAAGAGAGTACTACTAATTTTAACCAACTGATATTCTAAAAATCTTGAGTAGTTCTTTAAACCAACAATATGCATGCTGACTAGTGCAGGCACTCCAATTTTATTACAAACGATATTGTCATTTACTTGCTACTGCTTGCATCTTATAACCTTTCAAACTTCAATAGAAATAAAAATTAATGCGGCATAGAATGAAATATGATATCATATTGTATAAATATGGTTTTTGTATTGCTGCAAAAATGTTGCAACTCATGAAGGATATGCCACGTTGTGTTTTTTCTAATTGTTCATGTTAGTTGAATTTTATCACAAGTAGTCTAACATAAAATTATATCTATGTTTGTTTATTTCCATGTGTTTGACAGTGAAAAATAAATAAAAGATGAACATAAATTAATATCTTGACAATTGTAGAAAGAATGAACAAAAATATTTAACGTTACAAAAGCATGAATGACTGAAAATCAAAATTATTTAACGTTACAAAAGCATGAATGACTGAAAGAATGAACAAAAATATTTAACGTTACAATTGTAGACGAGCACCTTGAAGGCTACATATATGACCAAAAATCAAACGTATGCCGGCGATGTATGACTGAAATCTCATATATGAAAGAAAAGGTAATTTGAAAAGTGAAAATATTGAAAAGCATGAATGACTGAGAACGTATCAATATATGACCAAGCACGCGACAATACAGCAACTATGATAATCTTGAATCAATAATACAATATTTGCTACACGTATTAAATTATTAATATTATGTCACTCAGGACAAAGTCTTTCCCCTACAAAGTCCACTCACATATGCTTTTGCGTGGACTGCTTCAATTTATCTTTTTTTTCTGGTTGTGATTGGCTAAGTTTTGTTTGGTAAAATAATGTTTACTTCTGGTCTTCCGTGTATGAACAGACAGCTGACTTTGCTTCACCTCTTAGCAGATTTCTTAGGTACCAACCCTTAATGTTAATTTAGTCAAAGGGCTTCACTACAAGAGGAACAGGAGATTACAACGACAAGGGGCCATTGAAAAGCAGTTGTAATGTCGGTTGATATATGAATCAATGGTTTTCAACTATTTCCAATGCGACTAACGGCTGGTTTCCAACGCGCTAGTGCTACATTAACCAAATCAGTTTTTGTTAAAATACCCGAACAGTTCAATTTTTTTCCGGATTTCAAGGCGGAAATTAAGGAGCATCAGGAAGCCGTTGGATTTCGGGGGGAAACAAGCAATTCAAGGGTGGTGATTGTTGCCTCAATTTTTGACAAAATTACTTTTTGGCAAAGTAGCAATTTTGTTTCCAACGGCTTCCAACATTTTAAATTGGTCACATGAGTTTCTTGTTGGGTGAATGAGCCGTTAGAAAATATTGAAACCCGTAGAAATAGAGTCGTCGTTGATAACCGTTAGAAATCGTTAAAATACAAAGACCTATAAGCCGTTGGAAACTGTTAGACATCGTTGAAAATCTAGGTAATTTTTTTGTAATATAGATTTCAGATCACTCACTTTCACTCATCCACAATCAAAAATTCAACAAAATAGCTCAATTTCGAGCATATACATCACAGCCACAGTCACATATGTTTCCAAACATAATATTATACCAAAATCAAACACAAAACATGCAAAACACATAACCTAAACCAATATTTACAAAATCCATCAACCCAACGTCATCAACACAGCATATGTACATACCAACGTCAAAATAAATAATCATCAACCCAACACCACGTCCAAGCCATCATCACCAACACATCATCAACACATACCAACTATTATAATTTATCGAGCATAATCCTCACTCACTCTCCAAGTTTATATGTACATATATATAACATCACAACAAACTAATCTCAACTCAATCTGCCCTGGAACCACAAGATGAAGAAGGATCCGTATCATACTGGAACTTCACATTATTCCACCAAGTATGAAGATCATCCCACATCTTAGCGCTCATCCAATCCGGCTTTTTTGCAGTTGATTTTATGCTATTTAGTGTTTCTTTGTAATTTTTAGCTACTTTACTGTTCCAATGGCGCCGGACGAGCGACATATCTTGCTTCTAGAGATCCACCGCACCGTTTTTTTTTTTTAAAATAGCATAAATATGAACTAAATTAATAGGAGCACGACTACTTAATGTATTAAATGAGATATACCAAAATATCCAGCCTAATCGTCTCCTTGACATTGTCTAGTATCAATGACCACTTGGGTCAACAAGAAGTCATGCGAGCCATGTAAGCGTGTTTTGATGTCGTCATGACTATATTAAAGGGCTCTGACTCAAAATC
This sequence comes from Allium sativum, assembly GCA_030737875.1. Lineage (NCBI taxonomy): Eukaryota > Viridiplantae > Streptophyta > Magnoliopsida > Asparagales > Amaryllidaceae > Allium > Allium sativum. The sequence goes on from CM060918.1 coordinate 316,980,923, forward strand.
ATTGTGTTAAACGAAAAAAATAACATCTAATATTTCATGGCTGCTGTATATATATTTATAATATATTGTACAGAAACGAAATTTATACTTAAAACTTAATACTTACCCTCAATTGGCTCTTGGCTTAAGCCAAACTGCAATATGTGCTAGCTCCTGCGATGGACCACCACCATCGCCACCTACTGGAGGATGAGAAGCAGAAGGAGATCAAGTAGTTGTATGTCTGTGGTACGTTATACCTATTACAGACAACAATATAAGATAACATAAAAAGGCTATGTAAAACAAACAATATGACATAACATAAGAAGTCTATGCGATGTAAATAAATAATATGACATGACATAACAAAAAATTATAACATTAAAACAAACAATACGAAAAATTGTGTGACATAACATAAAATTACATTTTTAAAATGAGGATTATTGACTAGTCCTTCTCGCTTTCGGATTCAGATTTTATTTCATCCTCTATATGCGGTTCATATGTAGTCTCAAATGCTTTAACTAATGCATTAGATTCATCATCTAGAGGTCCAAAATCTGTTTGATCATCGATTATTACTGTTCCTCTATTTTCCTCGACATTTGCTTGATAAGCTTGCTCGTCGAGAATATTCCGTCCGTCAAATGTAACCCTTACATTTGTTTTAAAAACAGTCGACCATTCTGTTTTGTCTTTTCTTAGAGATGGATAAGGAGAGTAATATACTTGAAGAGCTTGTTTGGCAAGTACAAAAGGATCGTACTTATAATAATGTGAAGTATGTTTTATTTCTATAAGATTATATTTTGGGTGCACGTTGATTCCGAACCTGGAACGTTGCTGAATCAGTTGCATTAAACGAAAATTCTTCTTCCGTGGGACGTGTGAAATATGTCAATTGCAAATTCTAGGTTAGTACACCATAAAAATCGTTTATATGGTCGTTTGGATTATCACTTCTTTTAACAAATACACCGGTATTATTAATTAATTTTTCAGCATCATATTCTTTAGTATTAAATTTACATCCATTGACAAAAAATATTGAATATGTGTTGACTTTCCTTTTTGGTCCCATGGCTAAATGTTTCAATCCTTCATCTACAATACAGTTTGTTGTATCCAAAACGTACTTAGTAAACCAAGTAGAGAACTCTTTGCTGATATCGCCGCTTGGATATTGTGATTCGTAAATGTTGCATTATAGGACAAATATTACATTACAGTTAAAGATACACATGTATTGATCATGATATGAGTTCATTACCTAACAAATGGTGCAACTTCAGTGCAGTTGAGAAGAATATATGTGTATTGCACAATAATCTTTATCATCTAGCCATGCTTCCACACATTTACCAAAAGACCGACCATGTTTTTAAAAAAATAGATAAAGTTGCTTGACAATCATCTTGAACAAAGCCTTCATCATTACCTGTAGTAATTTCAAATGATATGTTCGCATGGCCACTAAAATAATGAGAGAGAAAAAACGAAGCTTCTTCTTTGATGTATGATTTGCAAATTGAACCTTCAACTCGTGCTTTCTGTCTCACTTTTTTCTTTAGATGATTTAAATACCTATTTAGAATTATTGTAAATTATTCTTTTTACATTTCATTAACCAATATTTAATTAACAGAATATTAATACACCTTTCAAATGGATACATCCATCAATATCGCATATGCCCTTGAAGGCGTGTTTCTAATGGAAGATGAATAGGTAAAGGTTTCATAACATTGAAAATACCTAGAGGAAATATTATTTTTAGTTTGAAGAGCAATATAGGGATTTCTTCCTCTAGTTTGCTTAGGCGATCAATTTTTAATGTAGTAGAAAAAAGCTCTTTATAATGCAGACTGTTTGAATCAAAAATGGTTCAAACACCAGTAGTACACAAATCTACTTCACCAATATGGTTAGGAATTGAAAGGAGCCACAATCGCAAAATAATCAGGAAAAATTAAGTAAGGGACACGGGATTTTTATAGTGGTTCAATCTTAGAAAAGATCTACGTCCATTTTTGAAGCCATTCCATTATCATGTGATAGATTTACAAAATTCATCATCTCATACATCTCATTTTGGTCCATTCTCTCTTTGTACAATGATTTTCTTCTCCTTAATGACTTGATTCTCTCTAATCCACTATGGAAATGGTTGAATCCTTATGAATGCGATGAGCGTGAGAATGTATGTTCCACGGTTTGAGCACTTAGAGGATCAAAGGTGAGTCCATGGTGGTTGAGTTGTGAATCAAGGTTTGGAGGAGGATTAATGGAGGTTTGAAGAGAAGTAGAATGACACTTGAGAAGAAGGAGAAGGTGGGTCTCGGGTTGGAGATGGCGTGAACGGAGAGAACTTGAGTTGTTCTCTAATGGAGGAAGGGAAGGACTTGGCCCATTTGGTGATGGAGGAAGATGAAGTGAGCTTTGGTGGCCATTAATGAAGCTTGAAATGGAGCTTGGAGTGTTAGAGGAATGATTTTGGCAGCCCTTCGGGGTAGTGGAATTGGTCCATTTGATGATTGTGAGAGGAGGTATTTATATGTGGAATTGGTGTGGAGCAAATGGAGTGGCAATGTTGTAATTAAGGGGTGCGAATGCATGTGGGTACAGCTGGCGCAGCGCACTTTACAGCTGGCAGCAGCTGCTGCTTTACGCGCAGGAAATAATGTGCTCAGTCCATGCGCGAGCGACTTCTATTTGAATGCATGAACGAGCTCATATGTACGAGCGAGCATTCTTATGACCGACCTCTTCTTAATATATGCAACGCACGTGCTTTGCCACTTCATTTTTATATGCAGCCTTGCCCTATTTTAAGAATGAGAACAATTATTATAGAAAATGCCATCCACTTCTTATTTTATCCTGCTCTGCCAACGGAAATCTGCTCATCCTCATTTCCCAGTGTTGACCGCTCTCGCTTGGAGTTCGCTCGACCCGTGCCCAAGTTTGCATAAGCGAGCTGATAACTTTTGCATGAACGAGCTGAAGGTGATGCTCGACCTGGGGGCCGACGAAGTTGCTCGACTATGTAGTATTATGTTGTGCTCGACCTCCTAGTTTGCATAGCTCGATCATTGAAGGCTTTGCATGACCAAGTTGAAGGAAAGGAAGCTCCGCCCGGCCTCAAGAACTTTGTAAGGTGGTGCACAACCTCTTCCTACCTAGCACCGCTCGATCAGCATGTTGGAGCTCGACCGATCAGTGGACAAGCTCGCTCAAAGGCGCTCTGTCAGAGGTATTTCTCGATCCATATGAAATGAACGACCTGATTTGTTACTTACAAGGTGCTCGTCAGAATGCCTGAATGGATATTCTGGTAGTTAAAATTTGCCCTTCGAAGCTTGTATTTTTTGCTTGTGAGAAATACGGGCTTCGAAATGGACATTGCTAATACAACTTGCATTGAGATTCAATCGTAGCTTTTTTCTTGCTATGGCAAATCAAGCTTTGAACTTATATGTTCCATGCTACCTATTCTGTAATTAAAATAAACATTTGCACGATTTTGGACTTATAATTTGTTATTGATCGTCCACATTAATAATAGATTAGTTTAATCATTAGGGAATGACTTATGACGAATTGAGTGACGCACTTATGCAAAACTACTTTGTTTAAATGTTAAGAATTTGTTAAATGTTGTTTGCATAGATACGGTACTCGAATTCGAATTCACAACGGTGCTTGAGTTTCGCTAATCAATATGTATATTGATTGCAGATTTTAAGTTTCACATTTATAATTAATTATAAGATCCGGCATGACGGTTTACGTTTTATAAAACGTGTACTTCTTTCGAGTTTCCCTAATTGTGGTTGACGTGCTAGAGGTTTCTACTTTGTTGATTAAAGCTATTTGAGCTTTCCAACATGTATGGAGCCCTTGAGCTTTGTCAACGCAATAGGAATTTTGATTTAGCTGATTAGTTTGAGACTTCTACTTGGAGAAGTTTTTATATCATTGTGCCCTTGCTCGGGAAGGTCTTATGTTTAGTGCCTCGCTACGGGAGGACCTTGGGTTTTGTGTCCCCTCTTGGGGAGGACTTGGGATTGAATGATTATGCCCCCACTAGGGGAGGTCTTTGGATTTTTATATTTCACATCTGATGTCTCAGAAGCTACGCAAATTGATTTATCATTCTTCACATCTGATATTTTCAGATGCTACGAAAATGGATTTCATTCTTCAAATCTGATATGTCAGATGCTACGCAAATGGATTTCATTCTTCACATCTGATATGTCAAATGTTACGCAAATGGATTTCGTTCATCAAATCTGATATGTCAGATGTTACGCAAATGGATTTCATTTTTTACATCTAATATGTCAGATGCTATGCAAATGGATTTCATTCTTCACATCTGATATGTCAGATGCTACGCAAATGGATTTCATTATTCACATCTGATATGTCAGATGCTACGCAAATGGATTTCATTCTTCATATATGATATGTCAGATGCTACGCAAATGGATTTCATTCTTCACATCTGATATGTTAGATGCTACGCAAATGGATTTCATTCTTCATATCTGATATGTCAGATGTTACGCAAATGGATTTTATTCTACACATCTGAAATGTCAGATGTTATGCAAATGGATTTCATTCTTCATATCTGATATGTCAGATGTTACACGAATGGATTGGGTGGCTATTATATCGTTTCACGAGGTAGCTATTAGTCCCTTTGTCGGATGCTTGACTTGGCAGGCTATTCCGGTTTAAGAACCGAGGCTTTGAACCTTTCACTTGGGGAAGTGCCCCTTCGACGAAAGTTACAGCTCTCGTATTTGCTTGTCATGGCGCTTGTTCATTGCTTGGATCTTTACGACTTTCCCACTCACTTTTCAAGGCGGTGCTTTTCTATTTTGCATTTGTGCATTTTGAGGTCTACAGCTTTTGGCACTTGAACTAGCGTTGTTGGGGTCACGATGTTACAAGAACAAGCACTCGATAGATGGCCTGCAATATGAAATCAATTTTCAAGTAAGTTTTGATTTGACATACAATTTTGCAAGCAATAAATTCATTTAGAAAAATATGCTCTTAGTCGTAGAGCCAATGTTCAGTGCAACACTTGTAGATTATTACAGACTGTTTACAAGATGTTTTGAATATAACAGAAAGTAAAACATGAAGTAAAGCTCGAATTAAAGCAGAAATAGAGCATGAAGTAAAGTGGTGGCGATGTTGATCACTTATTCTGAGCCATTGAAATTGGAGCACCAATCATTGGTCCTTAGTTGATGATCGACCGTGGATCGATTTGAGCAGGAGCTCTGTTGCTTGGACCAGACTGATTATTTGATGCCCCTGGCCCTTGAGGAGTTGCAGAAGGATTCATGGTCTGCGGATTATTTACATACTGTTGCATCCTATTATTCATGATTAACTCCTCAATGAGGTTCATTAGGTGTCGGCATTCATTGGTGTTATGACCAGGCAGATTGTGAAATCTGCAGAATTTCCCCGAGTTTGTTGCTTTGTCGCTTATCCTCATCGGATTTGCTCTGCATACTCTTCGATCTTTGTCGCAAGATAGATATTTTCAGGAGTGTCACTCAAGGGCATCAACTCTGATGAGTTGAAAAGGCGAGACTTCTTAGTAGCCTTGTTACCGTTCCCGTCGCTGGCTCGCTTCTGCCCCTGATTACTCTTCTGAGTATACTGGGTAGCAGCATTTTTGGGAGCTTCAAGAAGAGGGTTAGCATCAATAATCTGAAGAGGTACAGGATTAGTGTTGACTTTCATGTACTCCTCGGCCTTTTTATAAAATTTCTCAAGCGTGTTCGGCTCCTTCATTTTAATCCATCTACCGAATTCGCTCTTTTCATCTATGGCGTAGATTAGAGACATTAAGATCATGCGGGGCTTGGGACTCCCTACTTCAGATGCAGCATCATTAATTCTTTTGAGGAAATCTTTGACAGATTCTCCTAGATCCTGCTTCAATGACGTAAGAGAAATAACGTCCTTAGCCTTCATAGATTACAGCCTGAACTGCTCTTTGAATTTCAAAGTCAAATCATCGAATCGGTCGATGGATTTGGGTGGCAATCTCGTGAGCCATAACAATGCGACGCCTTCAAGATAGAGAGAGAAGCATAAGCGTTTGATCTCATCCGTCGCCCTAGCTGCATTCATATGCCACTCGTATTTGTATAGGAAGTGATTCTGATCAGAAGTTCCGTTGTATGGAGGTAGAGTAGGATGAGTAAACTTTTTGGGGAATTCTGCGTTGTGGATCCTCTTTGTGAATAGTTTTTTGCTGAGAGAGAAATCCCATTCCCTTTCACTTTCCTTGCGAGCCATGTTATCTTCAATAACTTTCTTTACCATATCCGTGATATATTCCTTCGAGTTGTGTCGCTTCGAAGAGCGGACTTCGATCTCTTTTCTAGAAGCTCATCGTGGCGAGCGATCGTGATTAGAGGATCTAGGTTCTTCACTTCCACCATGGGAAGGTGCTCCCGTAATAGGACTTGCAACTCGTCGGTTATTTCGATCGAAATGGTTTTTGGCTTTTAAGCTTGAGTCTTCGATATTAACATTGCTTTTGTCAACAAGCCCTTCCAAGTTGTCATTGTGATGATGATCGAAGGTTGATGAATATGCGTTATCTTCAAGGTTGAAATGGATCTTCGGAGGAGGAGCGGGATTCACTTAAACGTTTAGGAGACTACTCATTTTATACATTAAAGCTTGATTAGCATCCATTAATGCTTTATTAGCATCGATTAAGGCTTTGTTGGAGGCTTCCATTCGTTGGCTCTAGTTAGCGACGACGACATCTAGTTCGGCTCTAGTCACTCCAGCTCCACTTATTGAGTTTTCGCCAACTTCGAAATGGTTAGTTAGTGGCATAACTTCGTGGTTAGCAACATCGTTGGGTGCTCCAATAGTTTTACTTGCGGTCTTTTTTGACTTAGCCATTATCTCGGACATGGGTTTGAATTTGGAAGAGAGCTCGTGGATTGGGCCAGATCTCAGACTTGTATAATCTATGGTAGAAGTAGGCTTAGAAATTCAATGCAAAGCTCTTGAATTGGAGAGGAATGCGAACGCGGCCCCACGGTGGGTGCCAAATGTTTGAATCAAAAATGGTTCAAATACCAATGGTACACAAATCGTACTTTACCAATATCATTAAGAATTGAAAGGAGCCACAATTGCAAAACAAACGGGAAAAAGTAAGGTAGGGACACAGGATTTTTATAGTGATTCGATCTTAGAAAACATCTATGTCCACTTTTGAAGCCATTCCATTATCATGTGATAGATTTACAAAATTCATCATCTCATACATTTCATTTTGGTCCATTCTCTCTTTATACAATGATTTTCTTCGCTCTAATGACTTGATTCTCTCTAATCCACTACGAAAATGGTTGAATCCTTATGAATGCGATGAGCATGAGAATGTATGTTTCACGGTTTGAGTACTTGGATGATCAACAGTGAGTCCATGGTGGTTGAGATGTGAATCAAGGTTCGGAGGAGGATTAATGGCAGTTTGGAGAGAAGTAGAATGACACTTGAGAAGAAGGAGAAGGTGGATCTCGGGTTGGAGATGGCGTGAACGGAGAAAACTTGAGTTGATCTCTAATGGAGGAAGGGAAGTACTTGGCCCATTTGGTGATGGAGGAAGATGAAGTGAACTTTGGTGGCAATTAATGAAGCTTGAAATGGAGCTTGGTGTGTTAGAGGAATGATTTTGGCAGCACTTCGGGGTAGTGGAATTGGTCCATTTGATGATTGTGAGAGGAGGTATTTATAGGTGGAATTGGTGTGGAGCAAATGGAGTGGCAATGTTGTAATTAAGGGGTGTGAATGCATGTGGGTACAACTGGCGCAGCGCACTTTGCAGCTGGCAGCAGCTGCTGCTTTACGCGCAGGTAATAATGTGTTCAGTCCAGGTGCGAGCGACCTCTTCTGTGCGAGCAACTTCTATTTGAATGCATGAGCGAGCTCATCTGTACGAGCGAGCATTCTTATGATCGTCCTCTTCTTAATATATGCAATGCACGTGCTTTGCCACTTCATTTTTATATGCAGCCTTGTCCTATTTTAAGAATGAGAACAATTATTACAGAAAATGCCATTTATTTCTTATTTTATCCTACTCTGCTAATGAAAATCTTTTCTCCCTCATTTCCCAGTATTGCTCGACCTCTCTAGCTTGGAGTTCGCTCGACCCGTACCGAAGTTTGCATGAGCGAGCTGATAGCTTTTGCATGAACGAGCTGAAGGTGATGCTCTACCTGGGGAGCCGACGAAGTTGCTCGACCTCTGCAGTATTGTGTTGTGATCGATCTCCAAGATCGCACAGCTCGATCGCTGAAGGCTTTGCACGACTGAGTTGAAGGGAAGGAATCTCCACCCGACCTCAAGAGCTTTGCAAGGTGGTGCACAACCTCTTCCCAGCTAGCACCGCTCGATCAGCATGTTGGAGCTCGACCGATCAGTGGACAAGCTCGCTCAAAGGCGCTCTGCCAGAGGTGTTGCTCAATCCATATGAAATGAACGACTTGAGTTGTTGCTTACAAGGTGCTCGTCGGAATGCCTAAATGGATTTTCTGGTAGTTAACACGGACTAAGTTCGGTTATCAAAATCCAAACTTTTACCGGTAATAGTTCTTTGAAAGCAACGGGCAACATATTTTCCATCATAACATGACAGTCGTGGCTTTTCATCTCGCTAAGTTCATTGTTTTTATAGTCGATATATCTATGAAGACTAGAATATACCATCTGGGAATCTTAATCCTTCCACTTATTTTAAAAATATTTTAACTTGATTATTGTCTAATTCATAGCACATTTTGGTCTTTTGGTGTCATTTGTCTTTATATGAAGCTCAGGACGATTACATATTGCTTCGATATTATGTCTTTATTTCAAATCATCCTTCGTCTTCCCCTTGACATTCAAAATTGTATTAAACACATTGTTAAACTCATTTTTCTCACTAAGCATCATGTCAATATTATGACGAATCAAGAGATTTTTCTAATAAGGCAACCCCCAAAATATGCTTTGTTTGCACCAATTATGAATCGACGATTTACCTTGAATTTTAGTATGTTCTTTGGTTTCATTTATCTTTGGATAATCCTTTACAAATTCATAAATATCTTCACTTGACCAAACTGTAGGTGGTCTCAAAGTTTCATGTCTATTAGCTGTAAAAAAGCTTCTTGTCTCTTTTAAAAGGATGATTAATATAAAGAAAACATCGATGACAGTCAAACCATGAAATTTTCTTTCCATAAGGTAAAGAAAATGCTCTTGTTTCTTCCATGCAGTAAGGACAAGCTAGATGACCAACTATACTCCAACCTGAAAGCATTGCATACGCGGGAAAATCGCTGATTGTCCACAATAAACAAGCATACATATAACACCCTGTAATTTTAAAGAACATCGATAAACTAAAGAATACTTTATTAAATGGTAGGAATTAAGTGAAGCGGATTATACCATTGCTGTCATCTCAGAATTTTGGTTTAGATAGAGACCGAGTTTGCATAAAATGAACATCATATGAGGAAGATATAAAGGCGGCAAGCGCGGGAACTAGACCTGTTGTATGCCGACCCACGCCTAGTCTGGGTCCTTATTTTTCTGAACAAAGGTGAGGGTAAGTCTACCTACTCACGATCTAACGACATTCATTTTTCTGTTTCTAGACTGTTTTGTTAACCAGGTTCATTATTTTTCTAAACGGGTTGGATTTGAAAACAGGGATCTGACGGTTAAGGATTGTCTTGTAAACTCTATATAATGGCATGCACTCCTATCAAATCAATTACGCTACTTCATACTTCTTCCTCAAACCTTTGTTCTAAAAATTTAAGATAAAGATAGGGAGATTCTGCCGAAACTTGGATTGAATCAAGACAATTCTTATCTGATATATACAAGAATCCCTTCTGCAACATCAGCATATTATCCTCTGTTCTTTAAATCCAATCTTTATGAGCTCACATTAATTTTAGATATAAAATTTAATAGCAATCTTAACATGTTCATAAACCTGGATCTGAGACTATGCCTGTTAAGAAACTGGTTCATATCTATGCAGTTCTGCTATAATTACATGAATTCTTCTGTACACATGTTCTGTTGTTCAGTTGTTATTATATGCCTATTTCTGTAATTATTCCTCACTTATTCTCTTTTTATTTTATAAGTCAGGCTTGCTTCGGGCCTAGACCAATCTCATAAGAGACATCGTATGAACGAAATTGGGACAATTAGGGAATGTTTGGAAATGAAAATATAAAAGGAAAATTTGGGGCGTATCTTGTACCGTGGAATATTACTAGAAATTTGGGGTGTATGAACATGTAAATATGTAGGCTTAATTCAAGGATTAAGTGGAACATGTTAATGAAACTATAAGTAACCTGTGGAATCTGTTAAATCTGTGGGGTTAAGTAAATCGGTTAAAACTATGGGGTTAAGTAAATCTGTTTAACCTGTTAGGAATATATGAAAATCTTAAACCAGTTTAATATGTTGGGGTTATATGAACCTATTAAACTTATTTAATATGTTAGGGTTATATGAACTTGTTAACCTATAAAACTTAACCTGTTAATTTGTGGGGGTTAGGCGAACCTGTCAATCTGTAAGGATTTACCTATTAAAAATGCTAGTTAATTGGGGGACACAAGTTTAAGGGTTTGACTTGTGTCATCTGCTGTGTGGGGCCCATATCAGTCAGTAACCCATTCTAGTATTAATTGGGGACCCCGCACTAGGTAGGGGTCAGGGCACGCATACTGAACTGATAGTAAGAGGTTCATCTGAAAATGGGGTGTATACGGGCGTGTTCCAATAGAGTCTTGAGCGTGCATAGGTCCGCTCTATGGAGGAAAATAAGTCGCTGAAGCACCAGAACATAGGCATGCGTCCTTCTATATTGCCATTTTGGGGAGTAATACATCCTACCGTGGGGCAGACACAGGGTATTTACACATTAAGGAGCCGATCTCTTGAGGGTAGTAATTAGGTTACATCTAGTCCTATCTGTTTCTGTTGAGGTATCCATTATTTCTGTTTGGGGTAACACCCGTTATTTCTGTTGGGGTACCTGTTATTTCTGTTTGGGGAAAAACCCATTATATAACTAGAGTACCCTTAAAACTACCATTATGTTTCTATTGGGATCATTCTATTTCTGTTACATTAGGAAACACCTAATTCTATCACATATCTATTATATTAGTATTGGTGTAGAGAAAAGTAAGTGAGAAGCATAACTTGGTCCATATTACCCTGTTTATTCTGTTTATCCTATTCATCCTATTTATGCCTATTGTATGTTACTGTTATCTCTCATCCTGTTTATTTACCTGTCTTGATACTTTTACTTCTTTTTATGCTAAAAATCACTGGACTTGCCAGAATTTATGTCTGGCCCTTTTTATTTCCCTTTCTCTCCCTTCCCCCCTAGGTTCTCATGGTGGGAACGCACCGTCGTGATTGGGACTCTCTCTCTATTTTTACTTGGATCTGAATCTGCTTTGATGTATCGCTTCGACTACTTTTCTTCTTTATTATGGCTATTATTGGGGTTTATGATTTTACATTTCTGTACTCTGATGGTTTTTAGCGAAAGGCAGATGTTTTAGTTTCAGTATTTTAGCCTGATGTTGTAACAAGTTTTAGACTACGATGTTTTTCTGCAAAATAATGACGTTTTAAATTTCCACTGCTATTTTTATATCTTTCTTATGAGATTTTGTTTCTGTTTACCTATAACGCTTCATAAAACTTAATGCATTCTGATAAAGAGTGACATTAATGGACGTGGGGTGTCACATTTGGTATAAGAGCTGAAGGTTTCAAGATCGGATAAAAGTTTTGAAAATTGTTTTAAAAAATAAAGTATTTTCAAAGAAAAGTCTATTTTTGAAAATATATTTCCCAAAGCCATATAAAATATCTTTCCGATTCTGTGCTTGAATCCCTTTTCCTTTCCCTTTCAGCATGTCTGGGGAACCGAATCTTCCTGAGGGCGTTTAGATACCAGCTTGGTTCCGTAGATATCTTTAGGCTACGACACCTGCTGGCGGCCAAGGAGATGCCCTTCCCCCAGCAGCAGTCGTTGTTCCTCCACCGCTGCGAGTAGATAATTTTTCTAAGATACGCAAGGACTTTTGTGCTATGGGAGGAACACCATTCCGTTGAACTGAGAGCTTTGTGGAAGCACGGAATTGGCTACGAGAGAAAGAGAACTTATTTGGACTTTTTTAGGTCAACGACCATAGAAAGATACAGTTGGTCGCATGGCAGCTTAAGGATGAGGCTTCGTTATGGTGGAAGGTGGCATAAGCAGGGCGTCCAGTAGATACTTAGGTTGATTTCCGACAGAGATTCGAAATGAAGTTTCTTTCTCAGGTAGAAGAGAGTATGCAGATGGAGAGATTCTTGGCACTTAAGCAAGGAAGTATGTCTGTTAAACAGTATGTCAATAAGTTCAGTCAGTTAGCATGGTTTGGTTTAGAATTGGTGAATACACCGCATAAGAAAGCTGTAAAGCTTGCGAGAGGATTAAATCAACCTCTCCAATCATTGGCATTGTCTCTTATACCGATGGGGGTGACTTTTGAAAGACCTGTTGGCATGGCATTGATGCACGAAGAGGGTAAGGATGAGAAGAAAGAGGTTAAGACCGATGAGACGCATAACAAGAAAGTATGGCCCAAGAAAGAAATGCAAAAGAAGGATGGAAAGAACGACAAGGCTCAGAATAAGAAGAAGTGTCATGGCCGTGGGAGCTTGGGTCACTGGTCAAGGATTGCAGAAAAAGGAAGAACGATTGTTTCAACTGTGGTGAAGTTGGACACTATACTAGAAAATGCCCGAAGAAGCAAGGACAGGGGCAAAGATCAGGATCTTCTAGATGGCAGGTGCATGCTCTCGAGGCCAGTGGACCGGACAGAGGTAGGAAAGTTTCTGTTGAAGGTTTGATTTCCCTTTCCGATCATCCAGTTAGGACTCTGTTTGATTACGCGCTTCTCATTCTTTTATATCTGATTTTGTGGTTCAGTCTCTGCACCTTAGTACTAGTATTGTTTTTGATCCCGTTATCGTCTCAAACCTCATTTAGGGCATGGCTCATTTGTCTATGATATGTCGAGGTTTGAGGATATCTGTGTTGGGCGTTGAATCTTAGTGCGACTCATATGTGCTGTGGTTTATGTGCTATGGTCTGATTCTAGGGATGTATTGGCTAGCCATGTATGTGCCATCCTAGACTATGGAAGGAGGGTCATTATACTTTTGACTTGCGGAGGGGGGACTCTTGATATCTCCTATGACCCAAAGGGGTCTGTCATGCTTAGCTTCCAAGAATTAGTTGACTCTTCTATCGATGATTTATGATCCGTACCCACAGTATTTGAGTATCTGCACGTTTTTGATGAGGTTAGGGGCTTACCTCCGAGTAGTGAGATCGATCTCCAAATATACTTGGTGGATAATGTGAAGCTAGTCGCATTTTCTGTGCGCCACATGGCTCCTAAGGAGAGGAGAGAGCTTAGCAAGCAAGTAGGGGAGCTACTTAAGAAGGGGTTTATGGGCGAAGTATATCAGAATGGGGTGCTCGAGTCATCTTTGCAACCAAAGCGGATGGCTCACTTTGTCTATATGTGGATTATAAAAAGTTGAATAAGCTCATCAAGAAAAATAGGCGCCCACTCCCAAGGATCGACGATTTGTTTGACCCGCTTTGTTAGAGCATCTGGTTTCTCGTAGTTAAATCTGGCCACGAGATTTCATCAGTTGAGGGTGGCCGAGGACGTTATAGATAAGGCCGCTTCCAGAACTCCGGATAGCTTCTTTGCGTGGTTAATCATGCCTTTTGGGTTGACGAATGCACCCGAGTATTTTGTGGATCTGATGAGTAGGGTGTTGGGGAGTTTCTGAATAAGTTACTAGTGGTCTTTGTCGATGACATCCTTATTTTCTCAAAGAGCGAGGAAGAGCATACCCTACATTTAGAAGAGGTTTTGAGGACTCTCATAGCACACTAGCTTAAGGCGAAATTCTCCAGGTGTCAATTTTGGAGAAAGGAGGTTAGATTTATAGGGCGTGTGGTCTCCAAGGATGGGATAGCGGTGGAACCCGTGAAAATAGTTGTAGTTCAAGATTGGAAGGTTCCAAAGAATGCAATGAAGGTCAAAAGTTTTTTCTTGGTTTAGCGGGCTATTATATGAAGTTTATCAAGGACTTCACAAAGATATCAGCCCCACTCACTGGACCGATGAAGTAGAATCTGACCTTTTCTTGGAGTATTGATTGCGAGGATGCTTTTCAGTGGTTGAAGTAAGCTCTGACAACAGCCTCATTTTTGACATCGCCTGATGGGAATAAGGTGTTCACATTGTACATTGATTCATGTGGTATAGGGCTTGGTGTCGTCTTGATGCAAGAGGGAAGAGTAGTATGTAATGGTGGTAGACAGTTGAGAGTTCATGAGAGGAATAACCCTACCCATGATTTGGAGTTGGCTACTATAGTATTCACACTTAAAACTATGCGGCTAATGGTGAGCATTTATTGGTTAAACCGAATAAACCAACCAAACCAATTAAGTTTGGTCGGTTTGGTTTGGTTTTGATACTTAATCGGTTGGTTTTGGTTTTCATTTTTATATTGCTTTGGTTTATTGGTCGGATTTGGTTTTCAGTATCTAAAAACGAACCAACCAATTAAACCAACATAGAATTTTTATTTATTTTAAAGTTAAAAGAATTACTATTAGCAATGTTCTTATTCACAATATTCTTATAATAATATTAACTTTGTTTCAATTTAATTTATGCTTTTAGAAGAAGGGTTTTTTTTTCAATATATTCGCATCATATACACTCAATTAGTTATTTTAGTCTTATATCATGTCAACAATTAAAAGGTCTATTTTATTTTTGGTTTAACCAAATTGACCAACCAAACCAAAAAATATTATCGGTTTGGTTGGTTTTGCTTTCAAAAAATATTGGTTTGGATTGGTTCGGTTTATATTATTTGAATGGTTATTTTGGTTCTAACATTTTTGATCGGTTTCAAACCAAACCAACCATTTTCTCACCCCTGTTGGCGGCATTATATGTTGTATATAATAGTTATATGATTTTTGTTTGATGATAACAAACTAATATATTTATTATTTTAAGTGTATTTGTTATTGTACTGTTATATCACATCACTGACAAGAATATAATATTTATATTTAAATAGAATACAACTGTACAGAAATACAAATATTCACATAGTATTTTATTTAAATATAATATTTTATTTAAACAGTAAAATTTTACAACTCCACTATTTGTAAATTTCATACATTACAGTACAATTAATTTCATCTGGTACATTTGTTCCTTACTGCATCACTTATCACTTAGTTTATACAATTCATATATACATATTTTCCCTCATATACAAAGACTCATACAAGCTTACTCACTGACACAACACTGTCTTCACAGCTTACAGTCAGTCCAGTCTCCATCTGGTTACCTATCACATACAAAAACGCACACACAGTATCAGGAACGGAAATATTTTTATATTCTAACATATATAATTTTTATTTTAAAATTTATTTGCCTCAGAATTTGGTGTGTTTCTCATTTTTTTCATGACTCGAACTAGTCTATATATCCATCCATCTGTGTGTAGACAGCATGTGATATTCACAGTGATACACTGTAAATACCACAAGGCAGACAGTATGTATATACACATATTACAGTGTAGGGACAGGGAAACTACTCTAAGTGGCTGTATATACACATGTGTATAAATACACATGCGTGCACTGCCTCGCCAATGCAGAATAGCATCTGAGGAGCAGCCATGTGGAACAACTCGACTCAGTGCAACACTCAAGCAACAAAGCAGTGAAGACATTTAGCATGATTCAGCACAACAAGGTGTAGGGACATGTGCAATACATGCTAGACAAGATGAAACTGGCAGAGCAATATACAACGGTCAGACATGAACAGGCTCAAACATGAACAACATTGGTCAGAAACATGTGCAGGCTCAAACATGTGCAGCATTAACAAGCAAGGATGGACAAAAGCAAATAATCCCATATATTCATACATGGTGCAACCAATATACAATGGTCAAGCAAAGCATTAGTCAGAAACATGTGCAAGCTCAAACATGAATAGCATTAACAAGCAAGGATGGACAAAAGCAAACAATCCATATTCACAAATCTAGCATGAATACAAAACTGCAAGAGGCACAAGTAAGTCTAGGGACATGTGCAATACAAGCTAGACAAGATGAAACTGGCAGAGCAATTCATATCAGCTCCAAGATAATACATGCAGCAATGAACAAAGGTTGGAAAAATTGTTTGTCCAACAAAATGAATAAACAAAGAACAAGTGATGGCATGATCAATGAGGCAACTACAATGCATATCCATGCAACTGGGTGTGAAAAATTCATAGGCAACTTCATATCAAACCAGCATATATCACCAAGACAGTTCAGATAACATGGTCTAACCAGTTTGAAGTTCTAGTGCAACAAGGTATAGTGTACATGACAACAAGCCATGTTTGAATATATGGGACACAACAACAAAAAGAAACAAAATAGCTCAGTGGGCGCATCATATATGGCAAGTTTGGTCTCAATATGATCAAAGCAAATGCATATACATATGGTGCATGTATATGATAAGGCATGTCTGAAATCTTATACACAAGAATTATTTCATTTACATGCAAGAATAATGCAACAATGCTAGTTAGGAATGCATGGTATACATGGTTTGAGACAACAATGGCAAAACTGGAATTATGGATTCATACATACATGGTCGAGCAAGAAATGGTAATTCAAAGCATCTCAGTGACTCAGCATTTGAATATATACACCGTAAACCAAAATGAAGTTGTTTCAAAGTCAGATTCACAATAATAAAGCAGGTTTACATGATCACTGAAGTGTACACAAAAATGGCATGACAAATACATGGTTTCCAGAAATCACTGAGTAATTACAAGCATAAATTGTTTAAAGTGATTAAGGAGTCAAATTAGGCAATAATACAACAGTGAAACCAAAAGGCAACATTTCTGGTATGTTTTTATTTTATTTTAGAAATCTTGTTTTAGGGAAACATTCATTTCGACAAGAATAGAAAAGGCAATTGACAAAGCAAAATGTTGATTTGTATGGCAAGTGTTTAATGATTCCAGAATTCCAGAAAATCAATTTTAGGCAAGAAAATATCATCAAGTTTTTTTTGGCAATAAATCAGGGTTTTTACCAGACTTACAATCACACAATTCATTCAAGGCAACGATAAAAAAAATCACGCAAGGAGCAAATTAGAGAATCATTGTAGTCCAGAATAACATCCAGATTCATCACAACTAATCACACTACTCATTCCGGTCATTTATTTGAAATTAGAGCATTCAAAAGATTTGGAAATCCTATTTAAACACCGAATCATCATAGGCATCAATTGTCGAAAACACAAGGCAAAAACTCAAGAGCAGAAATCAAAATTAATCAAAATTACTCGCATCGTTTTCAATCCACTTTTTCCCCAAACTGATCGAGCAAGGAATAAAGCATCGAATCAATCATTGAAGCAATTGCATCTGTTTTCAAGCAATTGCGACCGAGATTTGGGTGGTGTCTGAAAAACTCTAATTTCATTCAGACGGTCGACATCATTGGAGAAAGCTTTGGAAAAGAATGAAGGAGGGGTCAGCTTATGTTAATTAGGCTAAGCCTTGTTTTTATGGGCTAGGGTTTTTAATTGGTTTATTTTCAATTTTGTTTGAAAATTGATTACATCAGTTTCTAGAGTCTGTAAAATCTAGCAGTTTACTAGAGTATGTAAAAACTAGGGTATACTAGCTAAGGAGGTGTAGCTAGGATTAATCTGATCTAGTTGATATAGATTAGTCTAGGGTTTTAAGCGTAGGATTAGAATAGAAGCGAGGGGTTCGCGAGTTTACATGGTCTTGTAATCGAGATCTGTTCTATTACCTAGTAGAAAACTTAGGAATGCATCAGTAGGCAGGATTTTGCCGAAGCTGGGTATATCTTGTGTCATTTACTTTCTGCACTTATATTCTCTACTACTATCTGTTCTGCTTATTATTTTAATATCCCGTAAAATTTGAACTCAGCGTTAAACTGTAATAAACCCTATTCATCCCCCTTTAGGGTTAATCTAGATCCAACAATTGGTATCAGGGCAGGTATTTTCTTCAACTCTAGAGTCATGGGTCATCCTAGTTGTCAGCCTAGTGAGAGTCAGTCCAGTCCATCTTCAACTATTTTCGATGGAACAAATTTTTAAATTGGAAATCCAAAATGGAATTTTATTTAAAATCTGTTAATATTAAATGTTGGGATGTTGTTATCAATGGATTGATGTGCGATCCCGACGAGAAGGAAGATATCTTCGAAAGGTGGGTTTTTATGATCCAATGAAAAATCAAAATTATTTAAACGTTACAAATCGTGAGAATTTCTATTTTCCTCAAATATGCTATTGAGGGCTGGAGAACTCTCAATGCACTATATGGAAACCCTAACAATTGCTCAAAACCCTCAATGTCAATTCAGATTCATATCTACGCTTAAAAGGATAAATAGATAGATCAAACGATGGAGATTCAACAGATGCTGAAACTGAAAATCTCACATACGAAGATTTAGTTTATATGTGCATTGATTTAACTAAATCTGTTGATAAACTTCAATTGAAAAACAAATTTCTGGAATCTATGAATTCTGAGTTAACCAGCAAAATTGAAGATTTGGAATCATAACTTGAATATTTTAAAATTTCTTCAAATTCTGATTGCAAAAATTGTTTGAAATTGGAAACCAATCTTGTTAATCTCAATAAAAAAATTCAAAAGTTGGAAATGAAATTCTGATCTTAAAAGAAAATAAGATTGAATTATCAAGTTTGAACAATTTTCTACAAAAGGAATTTGAAAATTTTAAGATTGATATAAATTTTAAATTGCTGAAAAAGAAAATCTATTGAAAAGTGATTCGATTTTGAAAGAACTTGGAAATGAGAATGAAAATTTCAAGAAATTTGAATCTAAAAATCAAAAACTTTTTGAGTTTTAGATTGCTAAGTCCTAGACCAAAATTAAATTTCTTAAAGATGAAAAATTGATTTTGAAAACTGATTTTGAAAAGAGTAAGAACACTAGAAACCATTGTTCAAATTTAATGAAAGAAAACGACGATCTTAAATCTAAAATTCAACAACTTGAAAGAACATTGGCTAAATTCTCTAACATTGAAAAATCTTTGAATATGTTGTTGAAGAACTAATTTTCTTCTGGAAATAAATTTGGTCTTGGCTTTGGGAAGAATAATGTATTTGAAAGACGAAATTCTAATGTTTTTAAAAATCCTTCAAACTGCTTTGAAAGGAATTGTTTTGAAAATTTAAATTCTGATAATTTCAAAGGATATTTTAATCAAAATCAAGATGAGAATTTGTTTTATAAAAAACCATTTAAACAATTTTGGATCTCAAAAGGAAATAAAACGGGCTACGTTAAATTCGAATAGTTTTGGGTTCTTAAGGGTACAAAAGTTAATTCTAATGGTTTGTTATACAAACAAATCTGGGTACCAAAAAAAATGAATACAATTGTGGGTGTTTTAATATTTTTGTTAGACCACTTGGTCATCCAAACTGTTGGGTACCGAAGGAGGCTGAGGAACTGCTGTGCAAAAAGAGATTTGAAATCAAGCTGATCTATACTTTTGTATCATTTACAGTTCCTTTAGCCAAGATCTGCTGAGTTGGAGATCGACAACATCTACTGAAAATCTGGTATGATCTCTAAACTCATCTCTATAAATATTCTCTGTTTTTATTATTCCTTGTTATTCCTCCTTCCACCCCATCTGTTTATTTTCTTTGTTTCTTCTATTTTGATTTATCACTGCTATATATTTTTATCTTTTTTCTTGAGCTTTAATAACTTCAAGTTGCATTATTCATAATCTTCTAAAAATTCGCTTTATTTGTATAAAACTATGATGTTTTAATCATTTCCAGATCCTGAATTTCAATTCCTAAATTTCTGCAATTTTTTTGAAGTTCATTTTATTGATTCCTAAATTTTTAACAGCGTCGATGTATTTTTGTCATATCTTGAAAACTATTTATTTGAATTCTAAATTTTTGAAGATCTAAAAAATTAATGAAATTTCACACGTCTCTGCTGTTTTGAGATTCTTCTAACTCATTTTTGGAAAAATCTGGAAAATTATACTTATTACATCACACTGCTACTTTTCAGTTGTGATAATTCCATTGTTTTTCAGTTTGGTTTGGATATTCAGTATTGAAAAACTTTTTGGCTCAAATCATTGGTTACATCTTGAAATTCATTGTTGTTTATGATCATATGCCTCAAATATTTGTTTGTTGAAATCATTTGAAATTCTTTGATATTTTGAATCTCACACATTTCTTAGATTTGAATTTATTAATCATGTTCGATTGATTAAGTTTATCTCAAAATTTACATTTGTTCAAGTGATTTCGAATAGACCGTTTTATTTTTGGATCATGAATATGTCTTCAAACTTGATGTAAAAAATCTAAAATCTTTCTTGTGCTTTTCAGGAATATTTTCTGAAAATGCTTTGAAAAATTCTGGTCCTTGAAACTTACTGTCATTTCATGATTATTTGATTTAAATATGTGTTTGTTTAAAATCATTTGAAACTATTGATTTCTTGAAACTCACACACGTCTTGAATTTGAAATTTATAATATGGTGTGATAGATTCATAAAATCCCGATATTTTCATATTCCTCCAAATGATTTCAAATAGAATATATATTTTGATCTTGAATCATGAATCATTTTTTTGTGACCATCAGTAATATCTCTGAAACAGTCTGCTTTGGAATTATCTATGATCCTGCTTTGATAAATGGAATTGATTTGAAATTATTTTTGGTAACTGCTTGTCTTGATTAAATTTGACTGCTGCTCTGATAGATGGAATTAATATGTTTGATTTATTAGTCTTGATTGCTTAGGCTCTGTGTTTAAATTTTAGTTATCTGAGATTTTCTTGTTCGTCTCCAATGTCATATTAAAATCCTCATTAATTGAGACAACAAGTGGTATTGATCTGATTCTCATTTTGTATATTATTTTTTCCCTTATCTTGTATAAATCATTTTAAATTCCTCTTCTAATTGATTTTCAATTTTGAAATTATTTATTGATTATTCATTCAGAAATTGAAATCAATATCCAAATTGGAATCATTTATAATTCGTTAAAATTATTATCAGATTTTGAAATTGTGATGAGTTGTGACTACAGTATATTTCACAATAAGAGGCGATTTTATTTAGATTTTTCATGATGTTTGAACAGTTATTATAATATCTTTGAATTGGTGATTATTTCATGACCATCTTCATTATCTATCATCATTCTGCCATCCATCATGATTTTATATTAGTGTGGAGAGTTTAATTATTTTTTAAAATTACCTTGAATAAACAATGGAAGTATTTTTGACGGAAATGTGACTGTGTTATTATTCAGAATTATTGATAATTGAAAATTTTCAATGATCCAGGTACAGCTGAGCATATTTCATAATATGATTAATTTAGAAATTTATTTTACAAACCATTTATGTACCGACCACATTTCTATCATCCATATTGGTTTTATGTACCGAGGAATTTTCCTTTTAGAGCTGAAAATGATAAATATATAATATACATAAGTGTTTCTCTAACCTCATTTAAAAATCCAAGCTCTGGTCATGCATGGTTAAGAGATTACTTATAATTTAAGCTACGTCTGACCTCATTTAAAAATCCAAGCTCTTATTATGCATGGTCAGTGTACTCTTAAATAAAATGAAAAAGAAAAGGAAATAATTTGTTATAAATACAATTTTTATATGAAATTCTCCTTGGTGTGTAAAAACCAGACTATCAATCCATTTTTCTAATCTGTGAAATGTGTTAATATTTTATGAAATATTATGATTTGTTGATTGATAGCTATTGGGATTTGAGATTATTTGATTGTGTCACTTAAATTGAATTTATCATCATTATCCAAATCCATCACTGTTTTTGTGCTCATTTTTTAAATCTTATTTGAAAATAACTGGAAATCATTTGTTTTAAAACTCTCTCCATTTATATAAATTTCATCATAAATCCATCATTCTCTACAATGTGAAATTTGCTTCCAGATCTTAGAATATTATGGTTTTTGTTTGACTGCTTGAGATTTGTGATGACCGTTCTTCCTCTTAAGGTGAAATTATATATTTTTTTAGTCATTTTTCATCTATATTTTATTTTTTGTATCCTTTTGATGATAACAAAAGGGGGAGAATGGGTTGAGATTTTGATTTATGAGTGAATATTTAATAAATATTTTAATATTGAAGATTTCATACATTTTTCATTCTTCTCACTCATGCATAGTTATATGGGGAGTTTTTGTTGTAGGGGGCATTTAAATAGGGGGAGTTCAGTTCTTCACTGTCAAACACATTTATTATATTAAAATTTGTTCGTCATCATCAAAAGGGGGAGATTATTGTATATAACATTGTTGTATATAATAATTATATGATTTTTGTTTGATGATAACAAACAAATATATTTATTATTTTAAATGTATTTGTTATTGTATGTTATATCACATCACTGACAGGAATATAATATTTATATTTACATAGAATACGAACAGAAATTCAAATATTCACACTGTATTTTATTTAAATATAATATTTTATTTCAACATTTAAACAATACAAAATTTTCAACTCTACTATTTGTACGTTTCACTAATATACATTACAGTACAATCAATTTCATCTGGTATATTTGTTCCTCACAACATCACTTATCACTCAGCCTTATACATATTTTCCCTCATATACATACACTCTATACAAGCTTACACACCGACACAACACTGTCTTCTGTCTTCACAGCTTACAGTTAGTCCAGTCTCAATCTGGTTACCTGTCACATACAAAAACACACACATAATATCTAGAACAGAAATATTTTTATATCCTCAGAATTTCGGTGAATTTCTCATCATTTTTCATGACTCGATCTGGTCTATATGTCCATCCATCTATGTGTAGATAGCTCGTGATATTCACAGTGATACACTGTAAATACCGCAAGGCAGACAGTATGTATATACGCATATTATAGTGCAGGGATAGGGAAACTGTTCTGATTGGCTACATATACAAACGTGTGTAAATATACACGTGTGTACTACCTCGCCAATGCAGTATTGCATCTGAGGAGAAGCCACGTGGACCAACTCAACTCCGTGCAACACTCAAGAAACAAAATAGTGAAGACATTTAAAATGATTTAGCACAACAAGATGTACATATTCATACATGGTGCAACCAATATACAATGGTCAAGCAAAGCATTGGTCAGAATCATGTGCAGGCTCAAACATGAACAACATTAACAAGCAAGGATGGACAAAAGCAAAAAAATCAATATTCACAAATCCTGCATGAATACAAAACTGCAAGAGGCACAAGTAGGTCCAAGGACATGTGCAATACAAGAAAGACAAGATGCAACTAGCAGAGCAATTCATATCAACTCCAAGATAATACATGCAACAATGAACAAAGGTTGGCAAAATTGTATGTCCAGCAAAATGAATAAACAAAGAAGAAGTGATGGCATGATCAATGAAGCAACTACAATGTATATACATGCAAGTGAGTGTGAAAATTCATAGGCAACTTCATATCAGACTAGCATATATTACCAAGACAGTTCAGATAACATGGACAAACGAGTTTGAAGTTCTAGTGCAACAAGGTATAGTATTCATGACAACAAGCCATGTTTGAACATATGGTACACAACAACAAAAAGAAACAAAATAGCTCAATGGGCGCAACATTTACGGCAAGTGTAGTCTCAATATGATCAAAGCAAATGCATATACATATGGCGCATGTATATGACAAGACATGTCTGAAATCTTATACACAAGAATTATTTCATTTACATGCAAGAATAATGCAACAAAGCTAGTAAAGAATGCATTGTGTACATGAGTTGAGACTGCAATGGAAAAATTAGAATTATGGATTCATATATATATATATAGTTGAGAAAGAAATGGTAAATCAAAGCAGCTGAGTGACTCAACATTTGAATATATACACAACAAACCAAAATGAAGTTGTTTCAAAGTCAGATTCACAATGGCAAAGCATGTTTACATGATCACAGAAGTGTACACAGAATTGCATGACAAATACATGGTTTCCAGAAATCACTGAGTAATTGCAAGCATAAATTGTTCAAAGTGATTAAGGAGTCAGATTAGGCAAGAATACAACATCGAAACCGAAAGGAAACATTTTTAGTATGTTTTTATTATATTTTAGAAATCTTGTTTTGGGAAAACATTCATTTTGACAAGAATAGAAAAGGCAATTGAGAAAGCAGAATGTTGATTTGTATGGCAAGTGTTTAATGATTCTAGAATTCCAGAAAATCAATTTTGGGCAAGAAAATATCATCAAGTTTTATTTTCCGGCAATAAATCATGGTTTTTACCGGACTTACAATCATGCAATTCATTCAAGGAAACAATCAAAAAAATCACACGAGGGGCAAATTAGAGAATCATTGTAGTCCAGAATAACATCCAGATTCATCAAAACTAATCACACAACTCATTCCAGCCATTTATTTTAAATTAAAGCGATCAACCGAATCATCATAGGCATCGATAATGAAAACACAAGGCAAAAACTCAAGAGCAGAAATCAAATTTTAATCAAAATTACTCATATCGTTTTCAATCCTCATTTCCCCAAACCAATCGAGCAAGGAATAAAGCATCGAAGCAATCATTGAAGCAATTGCATCTATTTTCAAGCAATCGCGATCGAAATTTGGGTGGTATTTGAAAAACCCTAATTTCATTTTGACGGCCGGCATCATTGGAGAAAGCTTTGGAAAAGAATAAAGGAGGGGTTGGCTTATGTTAATTAGGCTAAGCCTTTTTTTATGGGCTAGGGTTTTTAATTGGTTTATTTTTTGTTTTATTTTCAAATTTTTTTGAAAACTGATTCCATCAGTTTCTAGAGTTTGTAAAATCTAGCAGTTTACTAGAGTCTGTAAAAACTAGGGCACTAGCTACGAGGTTGTAGCTAGTGGAAATCTGATCTAGGGGATATAGATCGGTCTAGGGTTTTTAGCATAGGATTAGAATAGGAGCGAGGGATTTGCGAGTTTACATGGTCTTGTAAGCGGGAGCTGTTCTATTACCTAGTAGAAAACTTAGGAATGCAACAGTAGGCATGATTTTGCCGAAGCTGGGTATATCTTGTGTCATTTACTTTCTGCACTTATATTCTCTACAACTATCTGTTATGTTTATTATTCTAATATCTCGTAAAATTTAAACTCAGCGATAAACTATAATAGACCCTATTCACCCCCTCTAGGGTTAATCCAGATCCAACATTATCTACTTGGAGAAAGGTTCGAGTTATACATGGATGATAAGTCGTCAGGTATCTGTTCTCTCAGAAGGATCTCAATTTGAGACAACATAGATGGATGGAGTTTCTAGCGTCATATGACTTTGAGATTGCTTGTACCCCTAGCAAGGGCAATGTAGTGGTGGACGCGTTGAGTAGGCAGAGGATGACCTTGAGTCCTTAATTCCTAGATAGGCAGAGTTTGTAATACATATCGACCTTCAATTTAAGGACATCTTCGGATCTTACACCTGGTTTGTTGGCATCCTTAGAGGTGCGACTTACTCTTGTGGATCAGATAGGATCTTCGCAGTGAGAGCACACACATATAGCAGGCATCTTGGATAGGCTCAATAGAGGGGATATTTCTGGTCACCTTATAAGACATTCCACGGATGACAAAGGGTGGCTGGGAAGAGATGAGGAGCTTGGTGTTCCCTGAGTTGGGATTTGTTAAGGACAGTCCTTGAGGAATCCCATCATTCTAGGATGACTATCCATCCAGGCGGCAATAAGATGTACCGTTACATGATGAGGATTTTCTTTTTTGCTAGGATGAAGAAAGATGTAGCAAAGTTTGTAGCTCGATGTTTAGTGCCCCGACAAGTAAAAGTTGAACAGAAGAAGCCTGGTGGTTTACTTCATCCTTTGGAAGATCCACAATGGAAGTGGGAGAGCATCTCTATGGATTTCATCGATGGTTTGCCTAGATCGAGGAGAGGCAACACCAGTATCTGGGTCATAGTAGACATGCTTACTAAGAGCGCTCATTTCATTTCTGTTAAGAGTAAGGGAACGACGACATGGTTAGCATCAGGTTATCTTCGTGATATAGTCTGTCTACATTGAGTATCTTGTATCATAGTGAGTGATCGTGACCCCATCTTCACTAGTGAGTTTTGAAAGAGCTTGCAAGAGGCACTAGGTACACAGTTATGTTTAAGTACAGCATATCACCCTCAGACTGACGGACAGACAGAGAGGGTGAATAGGGTTGTTGAGGATCTTTTGAGGTTGTGTGTCCTAGACGTCGGATGGACTTGGGAGTATCATCTCCCATTGGTTGAGTTCGCCTACGACAACGCTTACTAGACTAGTATAGGCATGGCACCCTTCGAGGCACTATACGGATGGCCTTGCATATTACCGACTTGTTGGTGGGAGTCTACATGTAGGCTTCTACTTGGACCTGAGATGATTAGAGAGACTTCAAAAAAGATTGATCTTATCCGCAAACATATGAAGACAGCTCAGGTCAGGAAGAAGTCCTACGCAGATAAGAGAAGGACTAACATTGATTTTAAGGTAGAAGACATGGTTTTCATCAAAGTATCACCTCTGAGGAACGTGGTTCTCTTTGGATCTGTAGGGAAATTGGCACCAAGGTTTGTAGGGTCATTTCCTATAGTAGAGAGGATAGGTCAGCTGGCCTATAGGGTGAGATTAACATAGAGATTGGCGGGTATTCATGATGTTTTCCACATTTCTCATTTGCGGAAGTTCCTTCACGATACAACAGAGGTAATTAAGTCGCGCATGCTTATGGAAGTAGAAGTAGAAAAGGAGGCAACAGTTAGATGAGTTTTTACCCGGGTACTTCGATCATAGGTTAAGAAACTTCGCAACAGAGAGGTTAAATTAATAAAAGTGCAATGGGTAGAAGATCACGAAGATGCAACTTAGGAGACTGAAGATAAAATTCGCGCTTTTTACCCTTTTCTTTTCAAGGGTATTGTAATGGCGGGGATTTTCGACCCAGAAAATCAACATAAATACATTGTCAAATTCTCGAGCATCGAAAATACCGGAACATTAATAGAGGAATTTAGAGGATGAGATAGAAAAGATAGAACTAATAGAATAGAAGAAGAAGAAGAGCATCACTGAACAGAATCAGAGTAAACACGAAACTCACAGCGGAATAATAAAATTGTATTATATAACATAATCTTGAAATACAAATCTGGATATACATACCATTATCAGAGTATAACTCATATACATCACAGCGGAAATAATTTCTACATAACTAGTGGTGAAGCTTCCTGCTTAGAGCTCCTCCAGATGTATTTGTAAAGCCTGAAACACTTGACTGCCCGTACAAATTTGGGCACCCAAGAGTTTAGGGAAAACACAAACAAAATAAACTCTGGGTCAGTCATGGGACTGGTGTGAGTAAATTCCAACCATACTTTTTAACTTTGAAACTCCTTTTGAAACAAAAGGATAATAGTAAGACCAGCCCACACGTAAACATGGACGGTTTTTACCTTACTATAACCCAAAATACTTTGATATCAAAACCAGTGATATTATGATAATGTCTAAACAAATAATTATACAAGTAGCAGAATGCTTGCATCTCACGCTCCACATATATATAGTATAAAATCATAAACCGCAGGGCGCTTATTGGAGGATGGATTTCAACAGACAAGGTATGGGAGCACCTTCTGAATAGTGTACTCTAGAGGGGATACACTCAGGGTTCAACAAGAATGTCTTGCAACCCGGCCACACATGACCGCACACTCATTTAGCTTGAGTGTTGCGAATATATTGCCACCACGGTTGTAGGCCATCCAACCGTCAATCCGAAGATACAGAATCGAAAAGAAGTATAAATATGAATTTTCTCTAGATCGGTGACAATACACCCTGCTTGGGGATGACCCAACTAGCCATGCTGCCTAGCCCAACTTCTTTCATTCTCGGTTGTGAGGCTAGAGGCTCGTCTATCTTCAGAACATCTGATCACCATTCACTTTGAATGTCACATCGTCAAATCCGTAATCACACATTGATTACACAAATGCACACTGGGTGTAGAATAAAGAGAAGTTATCTTCTTCCCACCAACTTGGTATATTCGTAAAATCAACGGCATGACCGTTGGAAATACTCTGTCAGACACTGGTCCATACAAGTTGTCCTGGGACTGGACAAACAAAAACACACCATTCTATAACTGGATGATCCTTGCATTTAACTCCGTCTTCAATTATCTTCAGCATATCTAATTCGCAACGATTATGTCTATACGGAGTGGTTTTCGGGTAATAACCCAACTGGTCTCTCCGTATTGACAACGATGGTCAAAACACTTCGATAGTCGGTTATTTAACTATCGGAGTTAAAACAACATCCATTATAATGTATAACTAACATCACACAACCACGGACACTTTTATTTAACATTCGTTTTATTATTCGAGTTCCCATACCTTACCAGATATTCCTCAAATCCCATTTTAGCCTTTTTACACTTCTTGAAAAACATTTCCGGTTCTTATTTTCTCACGTTCCAGAAAATATACGTTATCAACGTTCGATCCATTTTTCACAATCTTTATTTCTATACTTGGATAAACTACCCTAATTATATTGGAAAATATTTCCAATTTCATTTTAATCTTTTAATCGGTCCCACGTTTACTTTTAAAACATTATTCATTTTGAAATGTGAATACCATCCCTTATTATAGAAATCTGAACACCTTGGTCATATAACTCTTTATTCACATAATAATCTCCCTTATCTTGTTTACCGAAATCTCTTTCATACTTTTTCACTCCTATTCCAATTTATAAACTCTGTCTCTAAGTCAACTTCTTATCTAATCGATATCAAGTTTATAACTAAATACTGACTCCTATCCTATTAACATTTATTTGTTTAAACTAAATGTTAATTATTCTATCAGATTATAATCCCTAAAAATAGTTTACTCTTAATACATTCGACATCGTCGAATTCTAGTTACAAATCCTAACGGTTTAATTCTAATCACATTTCGAACATCGAAATGCTGTCAACAGTTTCTAATACGATTCCCCAATTCTTTTTCTAAACTCTTTCTTATATTTCTTTGAACAAACGTCGTTACTTATTACTCTAGAATAAGTGGATTTCAAACCAAACTGTTACATTTCCTAGGAAGTGTTGCTATATATAAAAGTCATGCTTAAGTCAAATCAACAGCAGTTAATTTGTCGCTATAGTTCTAAACTTGTCATACGCTGTAATATTCTCCTTATAACTAATTACAGTCACACTTAGCTTATCAACAACGTTATTTTATTGCTATAGTTCAACTTGTCATACGCTGTAATATTCTTTGTTATAACTAATCTTGACATAACAGTCACACTTATCTTATCAACAACGTTATTTTATCGCTATAATTCTAAGACTAGCAATACGCTGCTGTATTCCTTTTATACACATCTTGACATCTCTTTCCGTTACAACTGTTATCGTTCCTCGATAATAGTGAAGCCGTTCAAGTTGGGGTATTCTATTTACCTCTCAGACCTTGATCGACAACGTTCTTATCTTAGAACAGATATACGTTCGTAACTCTAAACTCCTTATTACTTATAATATACATCAAATCGTATTTCCTTGTTTTATTTTGGAATATGGTTTTATAATACCACATCTTTATTTTGAACTCGGTTGTTTTACGATTATTTATATTCCACATTAACTTTTCGCTTTCTCTATTCCACATTTCTATTGATAACTTCTTAAATTAAAGGGTAATTAAATCTCATTTATTTCTAAACTGTTTTCATTAGATTAATTAAAGGCCAATTAATCTAATAATCATTTTCCCAATAACAGTTGATTAAATCAACTTCATTTCATCAATAAATTCGTTAACTGATCTTAATTACTTCTCATTAGATTAATATAATAAATCTAATAATATTTCTAAAATTGTTTATCTTAAATATAATTATCCAAATATTTAATCATCGGATAATTTCTGCTTTATAAACCTATTTAAATATCAACAAATCGTTTTTATTTATTTTATAAAAACGAACTCTAAAATACTGGTTTATAATAGAACTTCTATTATAAATTTAAATCTTATTTTTAATTATAAAAATAAATTTTTTATAATTAACCTCGTTGATTTGCCTGACGGCCAATCAACTCCTTAACAAAACGATGGTTTTACGGTCGACTATTATCACTTTCTAAATTGATATCATTTATTGATTTATCGAAACAGATGTTGAATTTTCCGTTCAACATCAATATTCACATGGGGTTTTAAATATAATTCGGGTTCATACAAAACAAACAGTACATATAATTATCAAGGAATCCGGTCAGATTCCTCCAACCGGTTTCCGCATCCACAGATGTCAGTCAACACAATTTACACTAACTCTATACTAGGGGATATTCTAATCGGTGGAATAAGTGTCCAATCGATGATATGTACATATGTAACGGTATATAATATTCAACCAAATTAATTGCAATCTACCAAATCGACCATCACACAGCATTCAAACAACATTAAAATATAATTAAAATATTTTAAAATAGATCAGAGTTAGTGATTTTACTCACCTTGGCGCGTTAACCGTTAAATAACAATTTGCGTCATTTCTTGCTTTCTCTTACTGACGTTCTTGTCCCAGTGAACCGTTTATGACCAATCCGCTTGCGCTTCTTTCCACCGTCAGCCCATACACCGCTTGTTCGCTCCCTCCTCCTAGTTTAAAACCATACCCTCTAACGTAAGCCATCTTGTACGCAAATAACTTGCCAAGACCCGATTTTCGACAGTGTTTTCCTCGAGCCAGTTCCTGATCTATACGTGAAACGCCTCCGGAACTACATTACTCGCTTCACCGTGCGAAGCTCAACACTTCGTCACTACGTCGTACAGCTCCCAGTATTTTCCTTCTTTATAGAATACGCATGTTGCATAACCCAACCCTTCTCCAAACGCCTCAACTCACTCCTTCGCACGTGCTTTCACCAACCCACGCGGATAGAACAACAAACCCCTTTCAAGTCCAATACTTTGTTTCACCGTCCATGCAAGTGGCTTCTTCATGCACACAGTACTTTGAAACAACAATTACCATAACCTCCTTGTATTGTGCTCATCAAAGTTACCACCTCCATGCACAGCTCGTGTCACCGTCTTCATTATCATCCATTTCCATGTCTTTTCTTCCATCCACTTTCACACTTCATTTTCCACAAGTTTGAATCAACTTTATATTTATATATAAACAAAATATGGCCTCACGTACCATATATATACTGGTCCATGAAACCCAACCATGTTGTCACCTACTTACATCAAGAAAACGGCCCATACTTCCTTCCTTTCTTAATGCTTCAGCGAGCCAATCTTCTCCTTTGCTTCCATATAAAACGCTAGAACCCACCAAAAAAAATGTTCCCTTCTTTCCCTTTTTAAAACCACATGGTTCCTGCATACTCCCTTTTCAACGCATGCATTTTCTCGCTCTCACCATGCACATACAAACTACACACCTCACGTCAGGCAAGCATCCCCGTCCATGAGCTATACGCGCAACCCCCCACATATCTTCCTTCTTTACGGTTACAATAGCAATGAACAAAATAAACACCCATCCTCTCTCTCACGTGCTACCACACTTCCGTGTATACCTCTGTAACACAGACTCCTTCCCATAATGCTTCTCTTCTCCACAACATTGGATCCAATACTGCCAAACCTCGTCAGAGCCTTGCGGAAGTTTCAGTTCGAACCCCCCCGAGGACACAGCACGCTCCACCTTTCTTGAACACCACGCTCTTCGGCTCCGCAAGCACCCAAAACACAAACAGCTTCAGTTTCGTCCTAACTTCTACAAGTGCAGTGCACATGCGTGCTTCTCATGCATTCCAACTCCGTTCCGCCCAATAGTACACTCCATCGTTAACAGAAGTCTTTCATTGTTAAAACCCAGATCTCGTTTTTGGAAGGGAGACAGAAGAGGTGAGAGAAAAGACAGTGGGAAGGATTTTGCTTTTTCGTTTATATATAGACCGAGTTTCCTTAAAAGTTAAGCATTAGGATCATAGGTAGGACGTGTAGTTTATATTTTCAACATATAGCTGTATGGGGTAGGATTATGGTTGGTTTTCTTTTCCAACGTATAGGGTGTATTAGGATAGGTTATGGTTGTATTTGCTTCATTAGAAAGCAATAGGCAATAGGGTATGGGCTACCCTTATTTGAAAATATCTCCTGCGCGTGGTAGGACAGACAAAAACAAGTGTATATGTTTAAGTTATAAAAACTGTCTACCCCGATATATACCATTATATTCGTATATAAAAGCTACAGACTAACATAAATATGTCGTTGTGATCAGCACTGTGTCACGATCCAAAAAATATAATAATGCCCGTAGATTGACTCGTATTTTGAAATCCCGAAATACCGATACAGGGTACACAATACTCCAAATAAAAAGTTGCATATTTAATTAATTAAAAATTACAGAAAAATTCTAAAAATTAAATTATCGCTGCGCCTCAAAAGAACCTTGTCCAGATTTGGAACCGATATCAAGTTATATTCAAATAACCATTACGGTCAATATATGATTTCACAGCGACTTTCTGAATATTTGATTTGGCCATAACTTGCAGTCTATATGGCGAAATCTTGATTTTTCACTTCTGTTAGAAAGATACAGTTCAACAGATTCCAACGTTTCTCGTTTCGAAGAAATCCGATTCAAAACGTGTCCCGTACACTCAGTTGAAGTTCAAAACGTTAAATTACGAACTGCAGGGTTGTTCTGAGCTCGATTATAATTAATATATATTTATATACGTTCAACTTCATTTTAATTAATATATGAATCCATTTATTTTCTGAATTCAATATTTAAACTAATTTAAATATTCAAATACGAACCGACCAAAAATGCGGGACGTTACAGTCCTTCCCCCTTAAAATAATTTCGTCCTCGAAATTGCTAAGATAGGGAAAATGCTACAATCTCCGTTATAAACAAGTTTAAAATCTTTTTGGTTTACTTCAAAATTTCAGTTTTCAACTGAACTGATTAATTCTAATTAAAATATTAATTCCTTCTTATTTCGAATATTTTCGAAAATTCTGAAAATTTCCTAACAGCTTAAATTTTCAGAGAATCTCGCCAGCATCTCCTCTGCACAGCTCATTCGGTATTACAACAACTTGCCATGCTGGGCCTTTTCCGATTCAACAGAAAATCAAACAGCCAAAATGGCTTTTCAAAGTAGCTCAAAATCTCATACCTGAATATAATGTAAACTTATACATTTTATCGGGCATTCAACTCTTTTCTTTTCCATTTTCTGCCCTATCAGCATATACAGATGTATTTCCATCTGATCTTCAATCCAATCATTCACTTTTACTAAGCCAAATTTCTATTTCAACTCCAATTCTATTTACTGATTTATTTCTCAAATCAGTTATCTTCATCTCCAAATTCAAAATTCGATTCTTATGCTCCAAGAATCAATTCAGTTTAATAACTCAAATTTCCAATATTTCTCCTTTTTCAATTTCCATTCTGGATCGTTCCAAATTCAGTCCAAGTTTGTTATCTTCGTTTTAATTCCACTTTTACCATTTTAACTTCATAAGTTAAATTTTTATTTCAGAATTCAAATTCCTGGGATTTATTTCAAATCAGTTTGAAATCATATATAATTCAAAACATTTGAATTTTCTGACAACTTGTTTCTCAAACAATTCAAAATAAAAACTTTGGTAGTAATCCATCACTTACCAGCTCGAAAATGAACACCGATAATGTCGCGATCATCATCGGAATTTATTTTCCAACCTTCAAAGTGAGTTCAATACTATATTGCTTTAAAAACTCAATTATAATCACTCTATTTTTGAAATTACTTAAAAATATCTTTCATAGCACTTGGAAAACAAATTTTCACATCTCCGAGGATTTTAAAAATTCCCTGATATTTAATTCAGCTTCAATTTCAACCCTTTTTTTTCAAGTTTCTAGAGTTCTAATTCCCAATTCTGGATTTAAGCTCAGATTTTATCTATCTGATTCTGTATATTATACTTGTATAATATTTCGACTGGTTATTTATATAATCAACACAATTATAAATCTTATTTGACCATAATAACGATCAACACTATAATGATATCAGGATATAAACTTCTTTTTATATCAAAATATACTTTGGGTAAAATTATTTTATTTACCCTCTTTTAAAACATACTGTGTCGAAATACTCTGTTCAAGAGTTTAGAAATACCTGTCGACGCAGTTTGCATTACTGTTTCGACCAGAATTCATAAACTACTCGACTGACCAGTCAACACAATATAAAACAGTTTTTATTTCGATTTACAAATACGCGCTCATATATATACACTCAAACTCAATCTAGAGTATTGCTAACTCCATCTCTATTGAGTCACGCCACAGAGCCAAGGTAATCACTTAACCTTATGCTCTGATACCAACTGTAATGGCGGGGATTTTCGACCCAGAAAATCAACATAAATACACTGTCAATTTCTCGAGCATCGAAAATACTGGAACATTAATAGAAGAATTTAGAGGATGAGATAGAAAAGATAGAACTAATAGAATAGAAGAAGAAGAGCATCACAGAACAAAATCAGAGTAAACACGAAACTCATAGCGGAATAATAAAATTGTATTATATAACATAATCTTGAAATACAAATCTGGATATACATACCATTATCAGAGTATAACTCATATACATCACAACGGAAATAATTTCTACATAACTAGTGGTGAAGCTTCCTGCTTAGAGCTCCTCCAGATGTATCTGTAAAGCCTGAAACACTTGACTGCCCGTACAAATTTGGGCACCCAAGAGTTTAGGGAAAACACAAACAAAATAAACTCTGGGTCAGTCATGGGACTGATGTGAGTAAATTCCAACCATACTGTTTAACTTTGAAACTCCTTTTGAAACAAAAGGATAATAGTAAGACCAGCCCACACGTAAACATGGACGGTTTTTACCTTACTATAACCCAAAATACTTTGATATCAAAACCAATGATATTATGATAATTTCTAAACAAATAATTATACAAGTAGCAGAACGCTTGCATCTCACGCTCCACATATATATAGTATAAAATCATAAACCGCAGAGCGCTTTTTGGAGGATGGATTTCAACAGACAAGGTATGGGAGCACCTTCTGAATAGTGTACTCTAGAGGGGATACACTCAGGGTTAACCAAGAACGTCTTGTAACCTGGCCACACATGACCGCTCACTCATTTAGCTTGAGTGTCGCGAATATATTGCCACCACGGTTGTAGGCCATCCAACCGTCAATCCGAAGATACAGAATCGAAAAGAAGTATAAATATGAATTTTCTCTAGATCGGTGACAATATACCCTGCTTGGGGATGACCCAACTAGCCATGCTGCCTAGCCCAACTTCTGTCATTCTCGGTTGTGAGGCTAGAGGCTCGTCTATCTTCAGAACATCTGATCACCATTCACTTTGAATGTCACATCGTCAAATCCGTAATCACACATTGATTTCACAAATGCACACTGGGTGTAGAATAAAGAGAAGTTATCTTCTCCCCACCAACTTGGTATATTCATAAAATCAACGGCATAACCGTTGGAAATACTCTGTCAGACACTCGTCCAT
Source organism: Allium sativum (assembly GCA_030737875.1). Classification (NCBI taxonomy): domain Eukaryota; kingdom Viridiplantae; phylum Streptophyta; class Magnoliopsida; order Asparagales; family Amaryllidaceae; genus Allium; species Allium sativum. Next base: position 317,016,999 of record CM060918.1, read on the forward strand.
ACAAGTTGTCCAGGGACTGGACAAACAAAAACACACCATTCTATAACTAGACGATCCTTGCATTTAAGTCCGTCTTCAATTGTCTTTAGCATATCTAATTCGCAACGATTATGTCTATACGGAGTGGTTTTCGGGTAATAACCCAACCGGTCTCTCCGTATTGACAACTATGGTCAAAACACTTCGATAGTCGGTTATTTAACTATCGGAGTTAAAACAACATCCATTATAATGTATAACTAACATCACACAACCACGGACACTTTTATTTAACATTCGTTTTATTATTTGAGTTCCCATACCTTACCAGATATTCCTCAAATCCCATTTTAGCCTTTTTACACTTCTTGGAAAACATTTCCGGTTCTTATTTTCTCACGTTCCAGAAAATATACGTTATCAACGTTCGATCCATTTTTCACAATCTTTATTTCTATACTTGGATAAACTACCCTAATTATATTGGAAAATATTTCCAATTTCATTTTAACCTTTTAATCGGTCCCACGTTTACTTTTAAAACATTATTCATTTTGAAATGTGAATACCATCCCTTATTATAGAAATCTAAACACCTTGATCATATAACACTTTATTCACATAATAATCTCCCTTATCTTGTTTACCGAAATCTCTTTCATACTTTTTCACTCCTATTCCAATTTATAAACTCTGTCTCTAAGTCAACTTCTTATCTAATCGATATCAAGTTTATAACTAAATATTGACTCCTATCCTATTAACATTTATTTGTTTAAACTAAATGTTAATTATTCTATCAGATTATAATCCCTAAAAATAGTTTACTCTTAATACATTCGACATCGTCGAATTCTAGTTACAAATCCTAACGGTTTAATTCTAATCACATTTCGAACATCGAAATGTTGTCATCAGTTTCTAATACGATTCCCCAATTCTTTTTCTAAACTCTTTCTTATATTTCTTTGAACAAATGTCGTTACTTATTACTCTAGAATTAGTGGATTTCAAACCAAACTGTTACATTTCCTAGGAAGTGTTGCTATATATAAAAGTCATGCTTAAGTCAAATCAACAACAGTTAATTTGTCGCTATAGTTCTAAACTTGTCATACGCTGTAATATTCTCCTTATAACTAATTACAGTCACACTTACCTTATCAACAGCGTTATTTTATTGCTATAGTTCAACTTGTCATACGCTGTAATATTCTTTGTTATAACTAATCTTGACATAACAGTCACACTTATCTTATCAAAAGCGTTATTTTATCGCTATAATTCTAAGACTGGCAATACGCTGCCATATTCCTTTTATACACATCTTGACATCTCTTTCCGTTACAACTATTATCGTTCCTCGATAATAGTGAAGCCGTTCAAGTTGGGGTATTCTATTTACCTCTCAGACCTTGATCGACAACGTTCTTATCTTAGAACAGATATACGTTCGTAACTCTAAACTCCTTATTACTTATAATATATATCAAATCGTATTTCCTTGTTTTATTTTGGAATATGGTTTTATAATACCACATCTTTATTTTGAACTCGGTTGTTTTACGATTATTTATATTCCACGTTAACTTTTCGCTTTCTCTATTCCACAGTTCTATTGATAACTTCTTAAATTAAAGGGTAATTAAATCTCATTTATTTCTAAACTGTTTTCATTAGATTAATTAAAGGCCAATTAATCTAATAATCATTTTCCCAATAACAGTTGATTAAATCAACTTCATTTCATCAGTAAATTCGTTAACTGATCTTAATTACTTCTCATTAGATTAATATAATAAATCTAATAATATTTCTAAAATTGTTTATCTTAAATATAATTATCCAAATATTTAATCATCGGATAATTTCTGCTTTATAAACCTATTTAAATATCAACAAATCGTTTTTATTTATTTTATAAAAACGAACTCTAAAATACTGGTTTATAATAGAACTTCTATTATAAATTTAAATCTTCCTTTTAATTATAAAAATAAAAATTTTATAATTAACCTCGTTGATTTGCCTGATGGCCAATCAACTCCTTAACAAAACGATGGTTTTACGGTCGACTATTATCGCTTTCTAAATTGATATCGTTTATTGATTTATCGAAACAGATGTTGAATTTTCCGTTCAAGATCAATATTCACATGGGGTTTTAAATATAATTCGGGTTCATACAAAACAAACAGTACATATAATTATCAAGGAATCCGGTCAGATTCCTCCAACCGGTTTCCGTATCCACAGATGTCAGTCAACACAATTTACACTAACTCTATACTAGGGGATATTCTAATCGGTGGAATCAGTGTCCAATCGATGATGTGTACATATGTAACGGTATATAATATTCAACCAAATTAATTGCAATCTACCAAATCGACCATCACACAGCATTCAAACAACATTAAAATATAATTAAAATATTTTAAAATAGATCAGAGTTAGTGATTTTACTCACCTTGGCGCGTTAACCGTTAAATAACGATTTGCGTCATTTCTTGCTTTCTCTTACTGACATTCTTGTCCCAGTGAACTGTTTATGACCAATCCGCTTGCGCTTCTTTCCACCGTCAGCCCATACACCGCTTGTTCGCTCCCTCCTCTTAGTTTAAAACCATACCCTCTAACGTAAGCCATCTTGTACGCAAATAACTTGCCAAGACCCGATTTTCGACAGTGTTTTCCTCGAGCCAGTTCCTGATCTATACGTGAAACGCCTCCGGAACTACATTACTCGCTTCACCGTGCGAAGCTCAACACTTCGTCACTACGTCGTACAGCTCCCAGTATTTTCCTTCTTTATAGAATACGCATGCTGCATAACCCAACCCTTCTCCAAACGCCACAACTCACTCCTTCGCACGTGCTATCACCAACCCACGCGGATAGAACAACAAACCCCTTTCAAGTCCAATACTTTGTTTTACCGTCCATGCAAGTGGCTTCTTCATGCACACAGTACTTTGAAACAACAATTACCATAACCTCCTTGTTTTGTGCTCATCAAAGTTACCACCTCCATGCACAGCTCGTGTCACCGTCTTCATTATCATCCATTTCCATGTCTTTTCTTCCATCCACTTTCACACTTCATTTGCCACAAGTTTGAATCAACTTTATATTTATATATAAACAAAATATGGCCTCACGTCCCATATATATACCGGTCCATGAAACCCAACCATGTTGTCACCTACTTACATCAAGAAAACGGTCCATACTTCCTTCCTTTCTTAATGCTTCAGCGAGCCAATCTTCTCCTTTGCTTCCATATAAAATGCTAGAACCCACCAAAAAAATGTTCCCTTCTTTCCCTTTTTAAAACCGCATGGTTCCTGCATACTCCCTTTTCAACGCATGCATTTTCTCGCTCTCACCATGCACATACAAACTACACACCTCACGTTAGGCAAGCATCCCCGTCCATGAGCTATACGCGCAACCCCCCACATATCTTCCTTCTTTACGGTTACAATAGCAATGAACAAAATAAACACCCATCCTCTCTCTCACGTGCTACCACACTTCCGTGTATACCTCTGTAACACAGACTCCTTCCCATAATGCTTCTCTTCTCCACAACATTGGATCCAATACTGCCAAACCTCGTCAGAGCCTTGCGGAAGTTTCAGTTCGAACCCCCCCGAGGACACAGCACGCTCCACCTTTCTTGAACACCATGCTCTTCGGCTCCACAAGCACCCAAAACACAAACAGCTTCAGTTTCGTCCTAACTTCTACAAGTGCAGTACACATGCGTGCTTCTCATGCATGCCAACTCCTTTCCGCCCAACAGTACACTCCATCGTTAACAGAAGTCTTTCATTGTTAAAACCCAGATCTCGTTTTTGGAAGGGAGACAGAAGAGGTGAGAGAATAGAAAGTGGGAAGGATTTTGCTTTTTCGTTTATATATAGACCGAGTTTCCTTAGAAGTTAAGCATTAGGATCATAGGTAGGACGTGTAGTTTATATTTCCAACATATAGTTGTATGGGGTAGGATTATGGTTGGTTTTCTTTACCAACGTATAGGGTGTATTAGGATAGGTTATGGTTGTATTTGCTTCATTGGAAAGCAATAGGCAATAGGGTATGGGCTACCCTTATTTGAAAATATCTCCTGCACGTGGTAGGACAGACAAAAACAAGTGTATATGTTTAAGTTATAAAAACTGTCTACCCCGATATATACCATTATATTCGTATATAAAAGCTACAGACTAAAATAAATATGCCATTGTGATCAGCACTGTGTCACGATCCAAAAAATATAATAATACCGGTAGATTGACTCGTATTTTGAAATCCCGAAATACCGATACAGGGTACACAATACTCCAAATAAAAAGTTGCATATTTAATTAATTAAAAATTACAGAAAAATTCTAAAAATTAAATTATCGCTGCGCCTCAGAAGGACCTTGTCCGGATTTGCAACCGATATCAAGTTATATTCAAATAACCATTATGGTCAATATACGATTTCACAACGACTTTCTGAATATTTGATTTGGCCATAACTTGTAGTCTGTACGGCGAAATCTTGATTTTTCACTTCTGTTAGAAAGATACAGTTCAACAGATTCCAACGTTTCTCGTTTCGAAGAAATCCGATTCAAAACGTGTCCGGTACACTCAGTTGAAGTTCAGAACGTTAAATTACGAACTGCAGGGTTGTTCTGAGCTCGATTATAATTAATATATATTTATATACGTTCAACTTCGTTTTAATTAATATATGAATCCATTTATTTTCTGAATTCAATATTTAAACTAATTTAAATATTCAAATACGAACCGACCAAAAATGCGGGACGTTACAGGTATGTCCTTAACTTCTTTTTCCAAGCTTTTATTCATACTTGCTTCTATCATTCGAGTAAATTCTATTGATCGAATCTTCAATCTTTAGGTAGAAAACCAATGGATCTAAACATGTGTTTGAGACATGTTATGTTTGTTGGATGCAAGCGGATGCAAGTGTTTGCTAGTGGTTGAACGTGGATGCATATACACACACTAGGCACTAGATCGGCTAAAACACTCTCGTACTGCATATGAATGTTTGAGCATTTTACTTTTTAATAGATGGAAATGGATGTATCATCATATGGATGTTTCATTCGGACGGATGATTATGCACATATATAGAGTTTACACGATAAACTAGGACTATTTGCATACATCTTGGATTCGTGGAACTAACATATATTGCATTGAGGAGGCCGACTGAATCGGTAGACTGCCTGGTTTTCGCATTAGCATAAGGACATATGCACACACCTTTGCTTATCTCCTAGACTTGGAGATTTCGGGGACAAAATCCTTTAAGTAGGGGAGAATGTAACACTCTATAATTTTAAAGAACATCAATAAACTAAAGAATACTTATTTACATGTTGGGAATTAAGTAAAACAAATTATACCATTGCGTTTATCCCGAAATTCTGGCTCAGATAGACACCAAGTTTGCATAAAATGGACATTGTATGAGGAAGATATAAAGGTTAGTAGTTTGTATACATATAATAAGGATATATGTAAATATAATTCAAAATGGTTCAAAATAAACGAAGCGGGAAACGAAGACGGCAAAGGCGGGAACCAGACTCATTGTGGGCCGGCCCACGCCTAGTCTGGGTCGACCGATAGGTCGACCCAAGGTCAGGTGGGTCGACCCACGGGTCGACTCAGGTGGGGGTGGGTTGACCCACTCATGATCTGGCGACGTTCAATTTTTTGTTTCTGGTCTGTTTTGTTAACCATGTTCATTATTTTTCTGAACGAACTGGATTTAAAAATAGGGATCTGACGATTGAGGATTGCCTTGTAAACTCTATATAAAGGCATGCACTCCTATCAAATCAATTACACTTCTTCATACTTCTTCCTCAAACCATTGTTCTAAATATTTTAGATAAAGATGGGGAGATGCTGCCGAAACTTGGATTGAATCAAGTCAATTCTTATCTAATTTATACAAGAATCCCTTCTTTAACATCAACATATTATCCTCTGTTCCTTGAATCTAATCTCTATGATTTCATGTTACTTTTTGATATAAAAATTAATAGTAACCTTGACATGTTAATAAACCTAGATCTGAGCCTATGCCTGTTAAGAAACTGAATCATATCTAAACAGTTCTGCTATAATTACATGTATTCTTCTGTACACCAGTTCTGTTGTTATTATACGCCTATTTCTGTTCTTCTCCTTCTCTTATTCCCTTTTTATTTTATATGCTAAGGCTACCTTCGAGCCTAGGCCAATCTGTAAGAGACATATATATGAACAAAATAGGGACAATTAGGGAATGTTTGGGAATGAAAATATAAGAGGGAAATTTGGGGCATATCTTGTATTGTGGAATATGACTAGAAATTTGGGGTGTATGAACATGTATATCTGTGGGCTTAGTTCAAGGATTAAATGGAACATGTAAATGAAACTGTAAGTAACCTGTGGAATTTGTTCAATATGTGGAGTTAAGTAAATCGGTTAAAACTATGGGGTTAAGTATATCTGATTAATATGTTGGGGTTATATGAACCTATTAACCTGTAAAACTTAACCTGTTTAATCTGTTGGGGTTATATGAATCAGTTAAACCCGTTTAATATGTTGAAGTTATATGAACTTGTTGACCTGTAAAACTTAACATGTTAACCTATGAGGGTTAGGCGAACCTCTCAATCTGTAAGGCTTAACTAATTAAAAATCCTAGTTAACTGGGAGACACAAGTTTAGGGGTTTAACTTGTATCATCTGCTGTGTGGGGCCAATACTAGTCAGTAGCTCATTCTGGTATTAAACTGGGACCCCGCACTTGGTAGGGTTCAGAGCACGCATATTGAACTTATAGTAAGAGGTTCATCTGAAAAGGGGGTGTATATGGACGCGTTCCAACGGAGTCATGAGCGTGCATGGGTCCTGTCTACGGGGGAAAATAAGTCGTTGTAGCACCAGTAAATAGGTCTGCGTCCTTCTACAGGTTGCCACTTTAGGCAGTAATACATCCTAACGTGGGGCCGACGCAGGTATTTACACATTACAGAGCCGATCGCTTGGGGGTAGTAATTAGGTTACATCTAGTCATTCCTGTTTCTGTTGAGGTACCCATTTTTTCCGTTTGGAGTAACACCTGTTATTTCTGTTGAGGTACCTGTTATTTCTGTTTGGGGTAAAACCCGTTATATAACTAGAGTACCCCTAAAACTACCATTATGTTTCTATTGGGATCATTCTTTTTCTGTTATATTAAGGAACACCTAATCCTGTCACATGTCTGTTATGCTAGTGTTGGTGCAGAGAAATGTAAGTGAGAAGCATAGCTTGGTCCATATTACCCTATTTATTCTACTTATCTCGTTCATCCTATTTATACCTGTTGTATGTTACTATTATCTCTTATCCAGTTTATTCACCTGTCTTGGTACTTTTACTTCTTTATATGCTAAATGTCATTGGACACACCAGACTTTATGTCTGACCCTTTTGTTTCCCTTTCTTTCTTTCCTTCTCTCCCAGATTCTCAGCGTGGGAACGCTCCACTGTGATTAGGACTCTCTCTGTGTTTCTGCTTGGATTTAGATCGGCTTTGATGTATCGCTTCGACTACTTGTCTACTTTATTATTGCTATTATTGGGGATTATGATTTTACATTTCTGCACTTTGATGGTTTTTAGCGCAAGACAATTGTTTTGGTTTGATGTATTTGGTTTCAGTATTTATGCCTGATGTTGTAACTGGTTTTGAGAATACGATGTTTTTCTGCTGAATAATGAAGTTTTAAATTTTCGCTGCTATTTTTATATCTGTCTTGTGAGATTCTGTTTCTGTTTACCTATAACGCTTTATGGAACTTAATGCATTCTGATATAGAGTGACATTAACGGATGTGGGGTGTAACAAACATACGATTGTGAAATATCATATGTTTCTACTCCTTCGTACCATAATCTTTTTAATTCTTCAATTAACGGTTGTGAGTAAACATCAATTCCTTATGTCGGATCATCAGAACCAGGGGAGACAACTGTGAGAAACATAGAAGGAATTTTCATACACATACACATAGGTAAATTATAAATTGTGACAATTATAGGTCAGGATGAATATTTAGCACCAAATTGAGAAAATGGTGAAAATCCATTCGTACAAGACCAAGTCTAACATTATGACTCTCGGATGCAAAATCGGGATACTTTGAGATCCAATATGTGTCTGTGCTTCCCCATCAGCTGGGTGTTTAACGCACCTTCTTCCTGTGTTCTCGCACTATGCAATCTCATATATTGCGCGTTACAGAAGATGCGTATAACCTTTGAAGTCTAGGAGTAATAGGTAAATAATGCATACGTTTATTCGATACTTCTTTCTCCTTTTTCTTTCTTGGTTTGTATCTTTCATGATTAAATATTTTGCAATTCTTAATGTTGATATCTTCCTTCTAATATGGCATGCTATTTTTTCATATGATAAACCAAAAGCCAAAATCGTTTTTTTTTACTTCATAATGATTTTCGTACATTAAATTATTGGGCGGTATATGCCTCTTCACAACTTGTACCATAAATCCAGATTTTGTGAGATTGTACTTAGATTTCATCGCAAATGTATTTATTAGTGATTAATATTTGGGTTTCGCTAATACAACCTTCCCAAAGGGATTTCTTCGCGACATATAATAAATCCTATATTGTTTGGCTCAAATATTTGGTTCTTCTTCAGTATTACCATCATCAACGGTAATTTGTGAAACAAGAAACATTGAACGTGCAGTATCTTCGACCGTGTGTTCTACGAGATTCATTGTAACAATTTCATTATTCATTACCTCCTGAACTTGTACATAAATAGATGCTAACTGTTCTCCATGACGATCCCAAACCAAATAGTTCAGCATAAAACCATACTGACACAAATGAACTTTAACCATTTTTGGAATCAAATGGTTTAATAATTTGCATCTACTACATGGACAACGAATTTCGTCGTCGTTTCCACTGTTACTTAAAGAGAAATCAATAAACACGCCGACACCATTAATAAATAGTTCACTTATTGTTCCATTAGTTTCTATACATTTGTACATCCAGCTTCGATCAAAAAATAATTGTCCATTTTTCCTAAGTAGATAATTCAAAAGTATGATAAAATTTGCATTGACATTCTATTAAAACAATTTTATTGTTGAATGTTGTGTTAGTTGATCATTTACACTTTGCTGGTGGGTCATCCTACCTTCCATTACAAATACAATAACATAATTAAATTACGTACATCTTTTCAATTTAAACGATTCAACAAAATTTCTACAACACTTTTCTTTAGTTCCCTGAACAATACATAATTGCATGTACATAGGGAACATAAAAGAAGCGCTTTCGAAAATTTGAGAACCATTTAAAATTAAATGATCTACTAGAATTAATTTCGTTATTATGTTCATAACTTGTCCAATACAACGAAAAATCCAACAAATATTGGATACAATTAATATAAATGTTTGTTCTATTAACAAAACAAACATTCACACAACTATCATATACAATATTTATCTGATGGGACCGAAAAACTCTCTAAGGTTTTATGAATATAATATATTACGATTGGTGCTCTTTAATCTCTAAATGTACGTATATGAATTTTATTACATATACGTATATTTTCAACATCCAATCGAAATAACTGTACATTATATATAAAATTAAATAACGTTTCAACAAATTTTTATAAAACATAAACTTAATTATTTCCATTTCCACTAAACCTTTTCGATAAATTAAATATCACTTTAGATGAATTAGGCCTCAATTAATTCAACTTATACATCGATTAATTAACAACACTATATATGCACATATACATAAAAATAAACAAATTAACCCCAGATTAGCAACATAGTTAATTCAACCTATATATGTACATATTAACAACATTACACATACAAACATATAATTTAACAAACAAATTAAGCTTAAACATGCAAATGTAGGGTGTTAAATAAAATTAGTGCTTTATACATTGAAAATTGAGGATGAATTGGAGCCTCGAAAGGAGGAGAAAGTGCCTTGAATGCGCTGGGGAGAGTAGCGACGATTATGGAGGTGGCGGTGACTGATTTTAGAAATGGGTTGGAAAGAAATGGGGAAATTGGAAATTTTTTGGGGAGAAAATGAAATGAAGATGGAAGAAAGCAGGTCGCTTAATTTCTGCTCGGCTAAGCAACGACTACCAATGGCTGCCAACGACTTTAAAACCAACAGTTTCAATGATTTTTTTATAACATAATGAAATATCTAAAATTTAGATTTCTTTGGAAATCGTTACGAGGTGCCATTGGCGGCCGTTGCCCCCTCATTTATGTATACTATTTGTTTTGTAGTGCTTAATCAAGTTCTAAAACTTCTCAAAAACATATAGTAGCTTTTGAGCATGAGTACTTGGAGTTCGGCATAGTGGCACAAGTGCTTCCTCTAGTTATGATTTATGAAGTCTCTCTCATATCTATAATATACTTGTAGAATGACTTAGTTGTCCCTTATTAGTCGTGGGCTTTGGCTCATGGTTCGATTTCCTATGGTCATCGGTATTCTTAGGTAGTCTATTCAGTTAATCTAATTTGTTGCATTACAAGAATTGTTAATCCATCAACGAACTTCATTTCTTCATTTCAGTTAATTATAATCATTATATGTTTTCTTCTCTAATTACGTCCAAGGTTGAAGATAACTCCTGTGAGCTTTTTCATGGAGATCATAAGTGTTAATGCAATTTGGGGAGATTCACTGATAGTTATGTATGAACTAGTGGGATAATCATATTTTTTTTCCTTTTAAAAACAGCAATATTGAAAGAGGCTATCATCTAGTCTTATTCTAAAATCTCTATTGATGTTGGTGTAACCGAAACATTAAAGGAATGCCTTTCGTTTGCCTTCATAATCTATACTCGGATACCCTATCCAAATGACTGGTTTTAGATCTAAGCACCTCGCTTACTCTTTACATTTTGTGAAAGAGAACCTCATAATACAACTCCGATTTGTTTCAAAGTAGATCTTGTCATTAAAAGGTAAATATTAAACTTTTAGTTTTTATTTTCTTAGTTCGTTCAAATTTCCTAAGATATATTTGATTTTGTTAAGAAATTCTGAAAAGAACGTCTGAAATATTAGCCAAAACTTTATGTATTTAATAACTTTTCTGATTTATGTTTAGGCCTTCTGGGCTTGTGCTTGAGGGACGCCAAGATCGATTAGAATGGTTTACATAAGATATAACAGGTTGCTATGATTTCTATTATCTGCTTATCTCTGGTTACTTGTAAAGGCTATCACTGTCGGATGTAGGGAAGATGGGTGTGGGTTCTTCTCTATTGATGTGGGTAGATTAGTTGGTTTATCTACATATTCTCATATACTTTATTGGTGATGTTAGTTAGTTGTTTTATTGCTCACTAAGACTGTTTTCTAACTCAAGGTTTTATGTTTCTCTCTTATTACCTTAGGTTGTTCATCCATTTGTTGGATGGGCAGACTGAGTAGCAAGTTACAGGTAGCAGATCTTAGTGGATGATGCTGCAGATCGATGGCGGGCATGAGGCTTACGTATCTGTTTTCTTCTATTCATATATAGTTGTTGTTCCGTTGTTGCTTATGTTGTATGATTCTCTGACAGACTATGTAGTGATGCAGTTTGTATAGACACTTATGTTGTAATCTAAGGATGTATGGATATTTTTTCTAGTTGTTAAGAAAGTTCAAGTTTAAACTCAAATATGCTTCACCATATAGCCTGTTGTATATGTTCTATTATATTTTATCCTTGCGCTATGAGTTATATGACAGGTTACACATTATATTATCCTACTCGATGATCGTCCACAGCTGCCTAGTATGTCTTTTAGCGCACTATTTCCTTTGTTAAGTGCAGGAGTTGTGGGCGGTCATCACATTTGGTATTAGAGCTCTGGTTATCGATTTTAGCCAAAGTTCGAAGACGTAATTACATATGAGAGACGTATTTGTAGATTTTTGATGGATGTACACTATATATTAGTGTATAGTATGATATCGTTTGAACTCCATTAACAGTTTTCTCGTACATGGACTAATCATTCTATAATACAGATTTAGAATGAGTCGACGACCATCGAGACACGTTGCTAGGGAGGAGACAGTTTCTGGAGGGGGAAATAGTGGTATACCAGAATATCTAGCTATGTTCGAGGACATGATGGCAGCGATCATGAGGAGGGCTCCTGCTCCAGATACAACTGCGGTAGTTATAGGAGTCCCAGTGTAGGTTCCTAGAGTCATGGACTTCGCAAAGCTATGCAAGGACTTCACCTCTCTAGGAGGAAAGCAGTTCAATGGGACAGGGCCGACTAAAGAGGTTCAAAGGTAGTTAGATGCCTGTATTACAATCTTTGAAGATTAGGGTATAGATGATGCAATAAAGAGGAAGCTTGCATCGAGACAATTGCAAGGCAGAGCCATGGATTGGTGGAATTGTGTTACTTTGGAAACTCAGGAAGATGAGATCACATGGGAGCAATTCCAAGCCAAGTTCGAGAAGAAGTTTATCTCTACCGCTCAGAAATCTATTTTGTTCAAGAAGTTTGCGGAGTTAAAACAGAACGGTCGACCAATGCTAGAGTATGTTTCTAATTTTAGGGCCTTATCCAAGTATGCTCGTTTGTATATTGACTCTCCTTATCAGAAGAATGAGAAGTTTGTAATGGGTTTGGATACCTATATTGGGAAGCCACTGGTTGATCATCTAGATGACCCGTATGAGAAAATAGTTGTAACACCTCACAATTTTATAACACATTAAAATTATAAACTAAGGAATACATAATTAAATATTGGGAATTAAGTGAAACGGACTACGCCATTGCATTCGTCTCGGAATTCTGCTTGATATAGACTCCGAGTTTACGTAAAACGGACATAGTATGAAGAAGTTACTAATGTTTGAAGTTTGCACATATATAAGCTAATTATATATATATAATAAACATTTCAGAAATTCAAAATCAGTTCAAAAATCGAAGGCGGGACAATGCGGGAATCAGGCCCATTGGGGGTCGACCCCTGTCCTAAGGGTGTTGACTCATGGGTTGAGACCAAAAGGGGTGTGTCGACCCCATGTCGACACCCCTAGATCTGAGCCTGATACATTTCTGCGTATGTTGACTTGTTTTCTGAACAGATTCGTGAACCCTAGGCTATAAGTAAGACCTCATTCTCATTGATTTACTCATTCCAAAACAATGGAGAACGAGATGATGACTCTTCCTAGACTAAAATAGCCTATTCTTCTTCAACAAACAATTCATTCAAGTTCAGAGATTTGTTCTTCAATAGCTACAATCAAGTCTCCTGTTCCTTGGATTCAATCACAGTGAGTCTATGTTATTTTTAGATAAAAATAATTAAAATGTAATCTTGACACGCCTATAAGTTTGGATCTAAGCCTATGCCTATTGAGTAATCTAAATCATAATAGGTTTGTCGTTTCTTGTTTATCTAACTTGCTGTTTAATAAGAAGATAATGGTTAAATAATGAAAATGCCTAGATTTACAGTAATTAGAAACTGTAATAGCACTTAGACACGAGATTAGATTACACTTGTTGTAGAAAAGGGGCATGAAAACCAATAATGAAATAGGGATAATGGTTAAATAATGAAAATGCCTAGATTTACAGTAATTAGAAACTGTAATAGCACTTAGACACGAGATTAGATTACACTTGTTGTAGAAGTTCGCCCGTACCCGACTGGCATATCCAGCGACCACAAATGGTGAATCTAATGTGAGGGGTCTAAGTGTATAAACACATAACGGGCTAAACCACGAGGTTAAGTCCGACTTGTGGAAGAAGTCTTCCTGGACCCGCCCATCTTATCCAACATCCACAAGTTGTAGTCTTAATGTGGGAAGTCAAGGGCATTATAACCATAAATGAATAAATGGTAATGAACTTATAATACTTAACCTATTTGAATCCATAGGGATTACTTGAACATGTTAACTTGAGTAGAGGTTAAGAAAACTTGCTTGAAATAGTGGGAGGGTTAAGTGTATCTTGGGGTGGTGGGTAATATTTATATATAGGCCCACAAACTTATTCTGTTGGGGTTATGTTATCTTGTTACACTGGTAGGCATAACCTGTAAAAATCCTAGTAGTAGGGATGCAAGCCTAGGTGGAAGCTTGTATCATCTTGTGTGCAGGACCCGTTTCAGTCAGTAACCCATTTATAGGTATCAAACGAGTGCTCTGAACTAGGTCGGAGTCGAGGCACACTTATTGAGATGGTTATAAGAGGTCACTTGGGGAAAGGTGTCTGACGGCGTGTTCCATCGGGCTCACGTGCATGCATTAGTAGGTGATACATCCTACTGTGGGAAAATAAGACATTGTGGCATTAGTAGATATGGTTGTGTACATCCTGTAAACTAAGGGTTTCCACTTTAGGAGGTGATACATCCTACTGTGAGGCCAGCACAGGGTATCTAAGGAGTTAGGGAGCCGATCGATTGTGGTAGTAATTAGGGTACATCTAGTCTCCCTCGTTTAGGAACCCATTATTATCCTTAGGAGTAACACCGATATGTTCAGTTTGGCTGCCTGTTATTGTATGGGGTAAAACCTCTCACTAGAAGTACGCCTTAGTCTACCATCTTGTTGGGGATCATATTGTCTAGTATACTAGTATTGGTGCAGACAGAGAAGCGCTATACATATATGTTCTATTCGGTTTATCCTGTTTACCTTGTCATACCGGCCTTATATGCTATTATCCCTCTTATTTAGTTTATATGCCTGTCATGATGCTTTTACTTATTAATATGCTAAAAGTAACTGGACTCGCCAGACTTATGTCTGACCTATTTTGTTTCCTCTTCTTTCTCTTTCGTTTCCCCGCAGGTTCTCAGGGTGGGAATACTCAAGCTTGATCAAGATTCTTCTTTCCTTCTTCTTGGAGCTTCTTAGATGTACTGCTTGATTTCATATCTTCTCTACTATGGCTATGTTTTTGGGGATTATTCTCTTTTCATATTTATTGTACTCTAATGATTTCGGTACAAGACAGAAGTTTTAAGTTGATGTACTAGGTTTAATGTATTCCAGACTCATGATGTAACTATGTTTTGAACCACGATGTTTTCTACTAAATAAAGTTTTAAATTCCGCTATTATTTTATATCTTTCTTGTGATATTTCTGTTTCTATTTACCTATAATGCTTCATGAAACTTAATGCATTCTCTTAAAGAGTGACATTAACGGACGTTGGGTGTCACAATAGTGGAAAATTTTGTGAGACATGAAAGCTTGTTTCCCAAAGAAAAAGAAGCTATTGTTGTTGCAACCAAGGAAGCCCCCAAAATAACAGCAGGGTGGTAATAATAGTAAGAAGAGGAAGCAACAACCTCAGAAAGGGAAGGATGTCAAGAAGAAACCTAAAAATGAGGTGGTTTGCAAGAACTGCCAACAGAAGGGTCATTTTTCTAATGAATGTAAGAACCCTAAAGTTGAAAAGAAGTGTTTCAAGTGTGGAAAACCTAACCATGATAAGAAGGATTGTATGCAGTTAGTAAAAGGGAAGCATATAATGAAGGCTTATGCTTTGGAAGTCGTGACAACTTCTTCAAGGGCTCCCACTGCAGAGGAGAAGGAGAAGGGTGTCTTCTTCCAAGGTTCTCTTTACATTAGAGGTGTTTCAGTTCGTGTGTTATTCGATGCTGGAGCATCGCATTCTTTTATTTGTAACGAGCTTGTGTGTCGGTTGAGTTTTGAACCCGAGATTTGTGATAGACCTTTGGTTGTGACTAATCCACTTCGGGGTTCGTCCAGCCTTTGTATGTTTTGTCGTGATCTTGTGTTATCGAGTCATGATTGCTCCTTTGTGTATTATTTCTTTATTTTGAACTTTGTTGGGTTTGGGATTATTTTGGGCATGGATTGGCTCAAGAAGTATGCGACAAGAGTGAATTACGAGAAGCTTGAGGTGAGAGTCGGGATGTGGAAGGACGAAAGGCTTTGATTCGATGTAAGTCCGAAATGGTGTCTTCTTGAGCTTTCTATATTCGTTTGTGATTCCATAGGAAGACTTGTCATTGTGATGATCACTAATGAGTTTGAGGATGTCTTTGAAGAAATCAAAGGTCTGTCATTTCATCATGAGATTGAATTTAGAATCGATTTGGTCAAGGGTGTTAGACCTATCGTTATGCCTCTTAGGAGGATATCACCTTAGGAACAGGGAGAGATAGAGGTGCAAGTTCATGACCTTTTGGGAAAAGGATTCATTCGGAGAAGTGTATCTGAATGGGGTGCACAGTTTTATTTGCAACCAAGGCTGACTCGTTGAGATTGTGTGTAGACTATCGTGAGCTGAACAAGGTGACCAACAAGAAAAAGTGTCTATTACTGAGGATTGATGACTTGTTTGATCAGCTTCACGAGGCCAAGGTCTTTTCTTAGATGAATTTGGCAACGAGATTCCACAAGTTAATGGGGGCGAAGGATAGTGTATCAAAGACAATTTTTAGGACACCATCTGGTTTCTTCGAATGGTTGGTGATGCCATTTGGGTTGACTAACAAGCCAACATATTTTTTGGTTCCTATGAATAGGATTTTTAGAGATCAGTTGAACAAGTTCGTGCTTGTGCTCGTGAATAATATCATAGTTTACTCCCAGAATGAGGAAGAGGATAAGACACACTTGCGAGTTGTTTTGGAAATCTTGAGAAAGCATCAGTTGAAGGCTAAGTTTTCGAAGTGTCACTTTTGGAAGATCGAAGTGAGGTTATTAGACCATGTAGTTTCCGAAAATGCAATAGCGGTTGACCTCGCTAAGGTGGCAGCAATCCAGGACTGGGATAGACCTAAGAATGTGACGGATGTTTGGAGTTTCCTTGGGTTTGTGGGATATTATCACCGGTTTATCTAGGATTTCTCCAAGATAGCTGCACCATTAACTGGATTGATGAAAAAGAATCAATTGTTCACATGGGATGCGAAGTGTGAGAAAGCTTTCGGAATCCTAAAAGAGAGACTGACGAGCGCTCCTGTTTTGACGATTTCAAGTGGGAATGAAGAAATGGTGATATACACTGATGCATGAGGTATTGGACTTGGAGCAGTACTGATGCTGAAGGATAAGGTTGTGGATTACGCAATTCGACAGCTGAAGTCGCATGAGAGGAATTATCCAACTCATGATTTGGTGTTGATAGCGATTGTGTGTGCTCTAAAGATGTGGAGACATTACCAGTTGGGAGTTCGAATCAAGTTTTTACGGATCAAAAGTCATCGAAGTATCTTTTCTCGCAAAAGGATTTGAACCTTCTGCAGCAACGGTGGTTAGAGTTTCTGGCATCGTACTATGTTAGTATAGCCTATATAAAGGTAACACTGTGGCGGATGCGTAGATTCGAAGACACGCAAGTTTAGTTGCGATGTTTTCGGAATGGAAACACCTTGAGTACTTAGCAGGATATAATTTCAGGCCATAGTGTGAGTTGGAACCTAAAATGTTGGCAAGCTTATTGATTAAACCTGCTCCCATCGAAAGAATTGGCAAAAGCCAAAAGCCGGTTGTAAAGCTTGTCGAGATTATCCAGAAGTTAGAACTAGAGGATAAGGAATTCAAGGTTGATCGAGAGTGTTGGCTTCAAAAAAAAGGATGACTAGTTGTTCCCGATATCGACGGACTGAGGGATGAGGTTCTGAGGAAAAGTCATCATTCGACGTTGATGATTCATCTTGGTGGTAGTAAGATGTATCAGGACATGAAGCGAGCCTATTACTGGGAAGGTATGAAAAGGGATTTTGGAAAGTTCATTTCCAAGTGTAGGAACTGTCAATTGGTGAAAGCTGAACAGAAGAAGTCAGGTGGATTGCTCCAGCCAATGGAAGTTCCTACATGGAAGTGGGAGCAGATATCGATGGACTACCTAGAACCAAGTCAGTAAAACGAAGGAATTTGACTCATCATGGATCGCTTGACAAAAGGTGCAATGTTCGTTCCTGTCAAACCATCTAGGAAAAAATTGAAGTTGGCTGGGATCTGTATAAAATGGATAGTTCGATTCCATGGTATTCTCGAAATCATAGTGGGTGATTGAGATCCATTACGCACGAGTAGATTTTGGAAGAGTTTTCAAGAAACTTTGGGAACTGAACTGTGTTTGAGTATGGATTATCATCCCCAAACGGATGGTCAAACTGAAAGAGTTAACCGGGTTTTGGAAGATCTCCTAAGAGCTTGTGAATATTGGACTTCGGGGGATCATAGGAAGACCATCTACATCTAGTTGAGTCTAGGTACAACGAAAGCTACCAGTCAAGCATTGGGATGATAGCATACGAAACGTTGTATGGTAGACCATGTAATTGTCCGACATGTTGGTAAGAAACTGGGGATAAGTTGATACTTGGGCTAGAGATAATTAGAAAAACCTCGGAGTGTATCGTGATCATTAGGCAACGAATGACGGCAGCCCAGGATCATGGAAAGAGTTACGCCGATAAGCATCGAAAAGATTTGGAATGCGATGTAAGCAATATGGTTTTCGTGAAGATTTCGTTGTTAAAGCACGTTGTTCAGTTCGGAAGTAAGGGAAAGTTAGCCCCAAGGTTTGTTGGGCCGTTTCCAAGAGTCGAGCGGATTGGAAAGCTCGCCTATAGGTTGGATCTACCCGAGAAGATGTCGGGTGTGCAGAATGTTTTTTATGTGTAGTTTCTATGTAAGTATGTGCATGATTTGAATGTGTCGGTATCTCCGGAACAGTACAACGACCTAGAAGTCGAGACCGTAGCTGCAAAACCTCGTAAACCACTTTGCATTATGGGGAATGACATGAAACAGCTTAGGAGGAAGGCGGTTAAGCTAGTCAAAGTGCAATGGAGTGAGGATGATGACGATTGTACATTGGAGACGGAAGAGAGTATGAAGACGACAACCCTTCTAGAATTCTTCGTCGTAAACCACTTCCCCATGTAATCTTTCAGTTCTTGAAAGGCTCTTTTACATTCTTCATTCCATTCGAAGTTCTTTTTTTTATAACATCAAAGAAGTGGACGCATTTGTTAGTAGCCTTGGAGATGAATCTATTGAAGGTTGCTACCTTCCCATTTAAGCTGATAACCTTTTTCTTGTTTTGGGTTCATCCATGTCCTTTATGGCTTGGATTTAGTCGAGATTAGCCTCAATGCCATCTTCGCTGACTACATACTCTAAGAACTTCCCGGGTTTAACCCCAAATGAACACTTTTGCGGGTTTAACTTCATTTGGTAACCCCTCAAGATATTGAACATCTCCTCTAGATCTTCCTGGTGGCTTCCTGCTTTGGCGGATTTTACTAACACGTCATATATATATACTTCGATGTTGTGCCCTATCTGATCTTGGGACATTTTATTAACCAGCCTTTGGTATATTGCTCCAACGTTCTTCAATCCAAAGGGCATTACTTTATGACAAAACGTTCCCCAATCGGTAATGAAACTTATATGCTCCTCGTTGGGTTTGTGCATAGGAATATGGTTGTATCCTAAGTAGGCATCCATAAGGGAAAGCAACCTATGTTCGCATATTGCATCAACCAATTGGTCTATCCGTGGAAGGGGATAACAATCTTTCAAGCAAGCTTTGCTTAAGTCTGTATAGTCAACATAAATTCTCCACTTCATGTTGGACTTCTTTATTAATACAGGATTGGCTAGCCATTTAGGATAAAAAACTTCCTGGATGAACCTGTTTGTCTTCAACCTTTTAGCTTCCTCTTTTAAAGCTTCTGACCGATCTCTGTTGTATTGCCCCTTCTTTTGTCAAACTGGGATTACAGAAGGGTTGATGTTTAAAGCATGGCTTATGATAAGGGTATTGATTCCAACCACGTTTGAATGAGTCCAAGCGAAAACAACCTTGTTGAGCTGTAAGAACTGAACTAGGTCACTCCTCAAGGGTTCTGCCAACTATTTCCCTATCTTGATAAATTTGGTCTAATCCTTTGGATCAATGCTTAAATGCTTACTTCCTCTAAATCCTCTATTGGCATTATCCTTTCATTGTCCCATCGAGATCCAAATCTGTTACAATTTCCTCTTCCTCTGCCAAATTTACGTCATCTACTCTCTTCCTTTTTCATCTCAAAGAAGTGTACCTACCATTCATACATTTGTCAGTTTTATTGATTTTTATTTTACCTTCAAATGTTGGATGTAAGAATCCGTTATCCGAAGGTTAAAAATAGTAGAGGAATCAAAGTACGAGGAATACTCCCTTTTTTATTTGTGAACTATTATAAAATACAATTCGTGAGAACTAGAGTGTTCCCCTCTAATAGTACCCCATCCTTGCTTTGTCAAGAAATTCAGCATAAGGTATTTGGAAGAGACAAAAGCACCCATTTCCTCTAGAGAAGGATGATCAAAGAAGGAAATGTAGTAAGACGGTTGGTAGATCATGACGAAAAGAGTTTCAAAGGTTCGGTGGAGCGGAGACAACCCAACTTGGACTAGGAGATTGATATGTCCTACTGGAGTTGATCCCTTGTTGTTGAACCCGAGCATTATCTTGTTGCTCCCTGGAGGATCACTTGGAAAAGACGACATCTGACGACCCTCGAAGCATTATACTGATCCGTTTAGCTATCGAAAGCAATTAGATGATCATCAGGATCAGTGGTTCTGAGATACTTTATAGTGGGAACCTTTACTTTAGATGGAATCATAATGTTCATTATCTCGTCGGTGAATGGAGCTACTCTCTCATTATCATTAACTCTATCATCTTGAGTTCTTTTCCTTTTCTCCCAGACAAGTCTTTAATGGTTTTTTTTGTTATGTTTTTGAGATAGGCCTCGGTGTTATCATAATCGGCTCTTTTAGGATCATAACCTTTAGATGTAGAGCTCCCAGATTACGCCTGGCTACATTTGATTTCCTTGATGATCTATCCCGGTCAAAAGGGATCTTTTCTTCTTAGAGGAAGTTGCTTTGAGCCTGTCTTTTACTTCAGAGTGTTGGTTGGGAGCCTCTCCTTGTAGATTAAACCACATCCCTTTGACTGGACTTAGTGAGCCTTGAAGACTTCAGCACTTGATTAGCATTCATCTGATCTTGCATTTCATGGATTTGTTTCTCTAGAAACATTATTTTAGCGGCATTTTCCTCCATGACATTTGGGTTGGCGGTTGCACCGGGTTGGAAGTTGTTCCTTCTTCATTATTGTTTAGATTGAATGTTGGATTCATGTTTCCTTCAAGGGTTGCATTAGGAGTTGGTTCCTTATCCCGTTCCTCCAATCTTTTTTATTTCATTTTCTCCTGCCATGGAGCAATAAGTTTACCAAATTAATTTCTAATAGGGTAAATACAAGGATAAAGGCTCGGGCCCTCCTTCTAGCGCTAAAATGTTAACGATATTTTTCGTCAACACCCGAACTAGGGTTGACAAAGCGTATGCTTAGTAATTTGAAGGAAGATTGATTTAAAGATCATTGAAATGCAACCAAGAATCAGTATTCTTCATGGGCTCCACAATTTCCTAGGCATCAAGAGCTTAAGTCCAAAGAATAGTCACTCTTCCCTCAAGGTGTGAGTATCACGATTACGAGACTACAAAATTAGTGATAACCTTGGGTGAAGGGGTTTACAAGTTGAATAAGGCTGACATCTCATGCAACAATCACTTTTAGATACAGTATAAAATAATATACATTGTGCTAAGAGGAAACAGGCTAATGCCTCACAACACCTGGGTTGTTTTCATGCCATAACACTTAATGAATAATATGATACTTCCACATCTGACCATCCCAAAAGGGGCCTTAGTTGCATCAATTATCAAGTCACAAGCTTACAGCAAGCTCCTTCCCAAGGTTGAGTAGCATTAGGCTCACTATGAAAGAGCTAAATCACGTATTGAAAATTCGGAAGGGGAAAAGCCTTGGTTTTGCCTAGGACCTTTCCTCCTACGAAGGGACAGTGATTAACCTTTTCATAAGAAAGGTTAGCGTTAACTCCCTATCTAATCATTATAAAAACAATATGATTATCAAATCGAGAAATGTTTAGGTCCTAGATTTCTCCTTTTTATTCATTGTGGATATATTACAAGAGTTGAAGAAATTCCCAATTTGATTTATAAATTAGGGTTTGCTCTTGAAGAAAAGAGTACAAGATTTAGAAATAAAAATTTATCCCTGAAGATGAGACCCCAAGGGTCTTATTTATAGACAAACTAGGACCCCTTTTGCTATTGGGTTGGCATAAGCCTTTTTCGGGTGCAATGGCCATGCGTCGACCGCATTTCTCTTTTGGCTCAGGTTGCTTTGCTCTCGGCTGTTCTTTTGGACTTGTTGACGGAGGTAGTATTGCTCTCAAGGTGCCGGTCTCGGCTCTCGGAAAGATATTCTTGTTTTTGAAGCTTCTCTCTGGCATATCTCTATTTTCTTTGTACCGATACAAGGCTTGTTGGTATGGATAGCATTAGGAAAGGGTTTTGGCGTCCGACTACTAGCTTCTGATCATGAGCTTTCGGCCGTGTTATTAATTCTTCATGGTGTTTGCCTTCGTACTTTAAATGTGCGATTTTGGGAACTGCACCCCTTTTGGCGTCGACGCTAAGTGAATTAGTGTGGATAGCTTGTCTCCCTTAGAAGATTTGACTTGCTTTTCAATAGATTCCTGAAGTGGGCTTCGGCTTTCTAGAGGGGCACTTTCGGTGCTTTGTTGGTTGTCTGATATAGATTCCTCTTAGTGATCATCACACTGGGGTCTCAGTAGCTGACTTCCAGATAGTTTCCTCATGTTTCGAGCTCTGTGCTTTTGGTGATTTCGTCTGTTTTTATATCGGCATTAAGCAAATTAATGCCGATAGCCCTTTTGCCCTTCTAGAATGAGCTTTCTATTTCTAATTATGAGGCTAAGAAGATTATGTGTCCAATTGGCATAGGATACAAAAAGATACATGCATGCCCAAATGATTGTATATTATATCGAAATGAATATGAAAGCTTGCATGAGTATCCAAAATGTGGATTATCCCGTTACAAGGCACAAGGAAATGTTCGTAATGACTCAGGTAAGAAAGGACCTCCAACAAAGGTGTTATGGTATTTGCCCATTAAACCAAGGTTTAAACGCTTATTTGCAAATAAGGATAATGCAAAAAAATTGAGATGGCATGTAGATGTGAGGAAGGATGATGGGTTTCTAAGGCATGCAGCCGATTCTCCATAGTGGAGAAACATTGATACAAGGTGCCCTAGTTTTGGCAAAGAAATTAGAAATCTTAGACTTGGTATTTGCACGTATGGCACAAAACCTTAGTAGTCAACATAGTACTTGGCCTATTCTTTTGGTGATTTACAATCTTCCACCTTACTTGAGCATGAAGCGCAAATACATAATGTTGTCTTTTCTTATCTCGGGACCACGAAAACCAGGAAACGACATTGATGTTTATTTAGCTCCTCTCATTGATGATCTAAAACATTTATTGGAAGAAGGTGCACAAATGTTTAATGCATATAGTAAAAGTCATTTCACATTGCGCGCCATGGTTTTTTGCACCATAAATGATTTTCCCGCATATGGTAACTTATCTGGCTATAGTACAAAAGGTGCTAAAGCATGTCCAATTTGTCAAGACGATATGGTTTTTGAACGTATGCATTATTGCAAGAAAAACATGTATATGCATCATCGTAGATTTCCCCCTCTCGATCACCATTATCGTAAAAAGAAGAAACCTTTCAACGGAGAGGTAGAAAATAGAGTTGCTCGTTTGCCATTAACAGGAAATAATGTCTGTGAACGGGTCAAGAATGTAATGCATATTGAAAGTTCGTGGAAGAAAAAAAATCTATATTTTGGGAACTTCCATATTGGAGACACCTGCAAGTTAAACATTGTCTAGATGTAATGCATATTGAAAAAAATATTTAGGATAGTATCAATGGGACGTTGTTGAATATATCTGGTAAGAAAAAGGATGGTGAAAAATCTAGACGAGATATGTTGAAAATGGGTATTCGAAAGGAGTTAGCACCAGTAGAAAGGGGTAAACATGTTTATTTGCCTCCTGCTTGTCACACATTGTCTAAAAAATAGTACAAGGTTCGTGGAAGAAAAAATCTATATTTTGGGAACTTCCATATTGGAGACACTTACAAGTTAGACATTATCTAGATGTAATGCATATTGAAAAATATATTTGTGATAGTATCATTGGGACATTGTTGAATATAGCTGGTAAGGCAAAGGATGGTGAGAAATCTAGACGAGATAAGTTGAAAATGGTATTCGAAAGGAGTTAGTACTAGTAGAAAGGGGTAAACGTGTTTATTTTCCTCCTGCTTGTCACACATTGTCTAAAAAAGAGAAAATTAGTTTTTATGAGTGTCTTCGTGGTGTTAAGGTTCCAACAGGTTATTCTTCGAACATTAGCAGTCGTGTATCGATGAAGGATTTGAATTTGACGGACATGAAGTCTCATGACTGCCACGTACTGATGCAACATTTATTACCTGTTGCAATTAGAAGTATACTGTCCAAACATGTTAGACATGTTATTACAAAACTTTGTATCTTTTTTAATACAATTTGTAGCAAGGTCATTGATCCTGATACGTTGGATGATCAGCAAGCTGATGTTATTATTACTTTATGCCAATTTGAGATGTATTTCCCCCTTCATTTTTTTGATGTTATGGTGCATTTGGTTGTTCATCTAGTCAGAGAAATCAAGATATGTGGTCATGTGTTTATGATATATATGTATCCGTTCGAAATGCACATGGGAACTTTAAAAAGGAAAACAAAGAACAAATGTAGACCCGAAGCCAGTATCGTAGAAGGTATTGTAGCTAAAGAGGTTATTGATTTTTTTCACTCAATACTTAGCTGGTGTTGGACCTGTTGGACTTCACAAGTATCGGCATGATGGATGAATTGATGGCCAGGGCACAATTGGGTCAAAATTGATTAACATTGGTGATGAAATGATGCAAAAATCCCACCTACTTGTTTTACAACACCTCAGTGAGGTTCATCCTTACTTGGAGGAACACATAAAAACTGTAAGATCTGAGAGTCCTTCAAAGACCGAAAGGTGGTTAATAAATGAACACAACCAATCCTTTATTGATTGGGTTAGTGAAAGGGTAATGACTTAGATAACTAAAACAAATCATGGTATTTCCGATTCAATAAGATAGTTGGCATATGGGCCTCGACATTTAGTCAACTCTTATGAAGGATATGATATTAATGGGTATGTCTTTTATACGAAGCGTCAGGACAAAAAGAACAAAATGCAAAACAATGGAATTAGTGTCATGGCATCTTCAAGAGAATTTGCTAGTGCTAAAGATAGCAGACTAATAAATGTTAAAATGTCATATTATGGGATAATTGAAAATATTTGGGAGCTTAAATAAAAAGACTTCATGATCCCTCTATTTCAATGTAAATGGGCTGACAACCATCGCGTTGTGCGGGGTTCTCCCTTCATCAAATAAATATAACGCAAGCCTTTGTTTTTAAAGAAAGAAAAGAAGAAACAAACAACGCTCCACTGTACTGTGTTTTGTGCCATGTTCAACGATGCTGATGGTGTTGTAGCGAACAGGAAAGGAGTGTATTGATCTCGAACTGTGTTCCAGTTTGGTTATGGTAACGCTGAAGTGAGGTTTGTTTTGGGGGTGTGGAGACAGTTGAGTGGAAGAAAGCTCGCAGTGGAATGACTGAAAATATAAAGTAGCAGTGAAGTTTTAATTAAGGAGGAGGTCAAAGGGGGATGGGTGTTTAGACATTGAAATGCAATGTTGGTCAGAATGGAGAGGAAGTAACGGAGGTGGCGACGGAGATGTAGGATTCGGGTGAACGTGCGGAGGGTGCTCTGGTGGTGGGCCAAAAGGATCTGCGATGGATTAGAAATGGTGAAGGAGCGGTGAAACAGAGTGGGTTTAAGAAAATTGAAATGGATTAAAAGGTGCAGAACCAGACAAATACCAGGAGCGTTGGAACACTATCGACGAGCGAAATATTCTGGAACGGGTTTGAACGCATTTGGATTTAACTGAAACAAGCCATTTCAACGACGAGTGAATAACCAGGTGAGTTCAACACACTCAGTTTTATCCCACTTATATTTTATATAAGTTGGGTTTTAAATATCTGTGTGCTATGATTGTTAATTGATTGATGGATGTTTGGAGTGTCGTTATTATTTGATGGTTGGATATTATATTTGTTATTGAAATAAAATGATATTGTTAAGATAACGTATTTGGATGCAGGAAAAACAGGTTGGAGGGATCCAACTGGCTTCCTCAAATTTATTATTTATTTCCATATTACATTTGTATGAACTGTTTAACCAATATAACTGGATGATTGATTGATCATAAAAAAAACCATCGCGTTGTGCGAGTGGATGAGATTGGGTTCACACTTGTTGACTTTGATCGAGTGAGTCATAATAATGATCCACTCATCTTGGCATCTCAAGCAAAACAAGTTTTTTACGTGACCAATCCCGCTGGTCAAAAGTGGCCCGTTGTACTTCCTGGTTAAAGGCGCATTATTGGAATTGATGATGTGATAGACGAAGAAGAGTATAATCAATTTGATGAGAATCCACCTTTCTCCGTCGGCGTAAGTTCACAAAAAGAAGAAGTTGATTTATATGCAAATTATGCTCGTTCTTATCATGATGAAGGAGTTTGGATAGCGGGTTAATTAAAAAAATTCAAAGAATGATACATAAGAAGATATACCCTTATGTTACGATCATGATAAAGAGTTGTTGTTTTTTCAATTGAAAAGGAATATTCACTTATGTTACGAGCTCATGAAATCAAAGACCAAACTTATGCATTCGGTTTAGTTACATGTGTGTAAGTTTCATTTTAATAATTGAGCTAGTTTGAATTCATTTTAATAAGGTGGTTTATTTTTTTGGACTCATAAATGGTTTAAAGTAAGTTTGTCTTAAAATTCACATAAAAATATAAGAATAGTGTGTTAGATGAGAATACTGTGTTTTTTGGGTTATTGCTTGCTTTGGTCGAAGTTACATTATCAAGCATATTCAGCTAAATCATGCATTACTGATTATTTTACAATGCCAAATATTAGATAATCATGAAAGCTTTTGTGTGTGTGATATGATTGCATGGATAAGCATTTTTTTGTCTGATAATCATGTTTGTTTAGCTAGAATTGCATGGATTATAACTTATATATTTCAAACATCTTTGATTTTCTAATGAATATAGGAGTAAAAAGAGGAAAATGTATCAATAATGTGATATGGGCACCCAGATGCATGTACATGATGCACATGGAAAACAAGTATTAGCTTATATGATGCCACATGCATGATGTAACGACCCGAGGATTTTCGACCCTGAAAATCGACACACAACAGCATGTCGACTATCCAAGAATCAAAAATACCGAAATGTTAATAGAAAGAAGCTACAGGTTGAGAAATAAAAAGAAAGAAAATTAGAAAAATAACACAATCAAAGTAACACCAATCTCACAACTGAATGCATAAAATACTATATAACATAACTTTGAAATACAAATCAGTACTTGAATATACATACCATTATCGAAGTACATCACTTACAATATAGTGGAAATAAACAATTGCTATATAATCCTGAAGCCTCCTGCTCCAAGCTCCCAGTATATCTGTAAAATCCCAACTACATGACTGCCCGTACAAAAGGGGGCACCCAATAGTTTAGGGAAAACAAAAAAAAAACCCTGGGTCAGTCATGAGACTAGTGTGAGTAAATTCCAACCATTTGTTCAATTTTAAAAATCCCTTCAAAAGAAAGGATAATCATAAGACCGATTCACACATAAACATGGATGGTTTTTACCTTACAATATTCCAAAATATTCTTTATATCAAATCTCTTCTGATATTACAATAGTGTCTATCAACCACAATATAAAAATCATTTAGCATAACGCTTTCATCTCATGTTCTACATACATAATACATAATCAAAAACCGCAGGCGCTTATTGGGTAATGGATTCCAACTGGCAAGGTATAGGACCACCTTCCGACAGTGTATCTCTAGAGAGGAATACACCGGGTTCAACAAGAACATCTTGTAACCCAGGTTAAACATGATCGGTCACTCATTTCGCTTGAGTGTACCGAATGTATTATCACCAACGGCAGGGATCGCCAACCATTTCCCAAAAGGGACAACATCGAAATAGATTATGGAAGTAATTGGAATTTCTCTAGATCAGATGACAATACACCCTAATTGGGAGCTACCCACTTAGACATGTGACCTACCTGATTTTACCATTTCCTGGTTGTGAGGCTTGAGGCCACTCTTATCTCTGACAAATCACACATTTATTCACTTTGAATGTCACATCGTCATACCTACCAAATCACAAATTGATTTCTCCAAAAATACCATGGGTATACAGCTAAGAGAAACGAATTCCTCCGCCACCAAACATAAATACATTTAAAGAGATCAACTTATGTGATTTATTTACTCTGTTAGACATTCTTCCATACAGGTTGTCCCGGGACTAGACAAACCGAAGGCACTATTCTATAAACCCATCTTAGGCAGTTTCAACCTAGGATTTTCCAGAACAGCCCATACATAAACTCTGTCTTCAATTATCTTCATTATATTTGAATCGTAGCGCTAATGCCCATACGGAGTGGTTTTCAGATAATAAGCCGCTCCCGGTCTCTCCGTATTAACGATGGAAAATGGTCAAAACTTTGATAGTCGGTTATTTAACTATCAAAGGAAAACATCCATACACACAATGATCTTATTTCCAAGTGGAAGTTTTATCAATTAATCATTAACCAACAATTTTCCCTTTATATTAATTTATTATTAATTTATTCATTTCCCCATTTCCATATATTCGTAAAATTCTTATTTTCTAAATTTAGAAAATATATGTTATTAACATTGGAAAACATTTCCATTCCTTATTCATGCATCATTACTCTTCTTCATCTATCAGTCTCTAAATATAAACCAGTAAGAGAATAATTCCCCGAATATCAACCCCAAAGGCCGAAACCAACATCAGATCGATAACTAGGAAACCATTCAACTAAACTAATCTCTAGTCAATTTCTAATTTCCTTAACTCTGTTTCTTAACTTCTTATCAAATCATTTCTTGCGCAACTGTTGGATTCATTTTATGAATCCAATTCTTTTATGAAAAACATTGGTTATAACGATAACGTTATAATACATGCTCTCAAAATATCTAACTTCAAAATATAACTTTTATTCATTAATTTTAACAAATAATAATTAATTTATTTAATAAATAAATCTTGATTTAAAAATCGGAAAGTAAATAGTACTTTCCTACATTCGAAATAATCAAACTTCAACGTATAACTCTCATTCGAATAATCTCTATTTGATAACTCTCTTTCGAATAACCAATATTTGATTAACTCTATTTCGAATAACCAATATTCGATTAACTCTCTTTCGAATAACCAATATTCGATTAACTCTCTTTCGAATAACCAATATTTGATTAACTCTCTTTTGAATAACGTATATTCGATTACCTCTCTTTCGAATAACTTATATTCGATTATAAAATATCGGTTGGATCATTAATTATCTTGTCAAATCCCGATTTATTTAATATATAATTTCTTAAAATGAATTATTTTATAACATTTGGTCTAGTCAAATTCTAATTACAAATATTCATGGATTTTATTTTAATTCTATTCATATTTCGAACATCGAGATAAACAACTCCAATTTCCCATTTTATATTTACTACTAAATTTACAATCCAAATTGTCCATTGATAATTATTTTTATTTCATTTATAAACATTGTTTGTAAATCACATTACTTGTTTTTTTATTATTAAACAAGTTAATTATTTCTATCCATTCGAACTTCCATTTCTATTTTTAAAATAGCTTCTCTCTTTTCACATTCATATTCCATTCTTTATAATTCCCTGTATAAAGGTTAAGTTTACATTCCATTTTCAAATATCAGTGTTAAAACCGATTTCCACTTCTCAATATAAATTCAGACTTATATATCAAATTTATCCAATGATAAATATTTTACTTAATTTATAATTATAAATTAATCATCCCAATTTATCTGTTAAAATAGATTTCTATTTAATTCTACTTTAAATTAATATTTTCCATTTATCTGTTAAAAAAATATTTCTATTTAATACTTATTTTCCAAATATTCTCTTTTTATAAATTCTATTCATTTTCCAAATATTTCCATAAAATTCTATTCATTTCCCAAATAATTCTATTAGTTTTTCCAAATAGTTCCTTTTATAATTCTGTTTGTTTTATAAATATTTAAATTCAATACCCACTTAACTCTTTCCTTTTATCTATTCTGATATTTACTTATGGTATTCAAAAATACCAAACAAAAGGGTCTATCATCATCCAGACACACATGATCAATAACAGATTATATACCACATCATATATCACAATATATGAAAAACAGTATTATAAATATTAAGGAATCCAGTTAGATCCCACCAACCTATTTCCCTGCATCATAGAGGTTAAACAATATAAATAACATCAATTTCATTTCAATATGCAATACTCTGATAAACAGAATTAATAATTGATTAACTATATATATATCGTTATCTATATTTTCAACCAATTGATTAGCAATTCATCCAGACAATCAACACACAGTAATCAAACATCATTTATCAATTCTAAAAATATGTTATAAAAATATAAACAACTAGAATTAGTGAGTTTTACTCACATTATTCGGTTTATCGTAAATAACGATATCCCTTGTTGATTCAGATCAGACAATTTATTTTGCTATAAATTGTAACGAGCTCCAATTCACTCTAAATCAGTTCCATTGCATAGCCCTCGTCAATACGATCCCAATTGATCTTGTTTCGTCAATTTCTGATCACATATGAGATTGTTATTGATTTTACAAGTTCAATACATATTTAAATATCTTAATATTCATTAACTATTTATTAACAAATTTAATTGGTTAATACCCGCACTAATGACTCATCCTTTTCTTCCCTCTCGCTAACACCAGGACTCGAAAATAAATAGGTCCATTTTTGAATTCTTCAACGTCTTTCTCTCCTCTAACACTCCACCGATATCAAATCTAAAATTACCATAATTCCTCTCATTCAATCCTCTACAACATCACCCCAAAACCATACTACTTGAAAACGGAAATTAGAATACGTCACTCACCCATTTTATCACGCTGTTCAAAAAAAAAACAGCAACGCCATTTATCTCGAAATCACCAAAAAAATTGAATATAAGGTGCGGATTTCCATGAAGACCCCGAAAAAGACCTCGAATCGAGCTGCTTCCTCTTCAGACGCACAAACTATTAAACCCTAGAGCTACTGTTGCAAATGTCGAACCCCAGAATAGCTATCGAGTTGCTCAAAAAGGTTACGAGCTTGTAGCCTAAGCCATCACGAATCCAGATATATATTATACGACTTATAGTAATATATATGATTTGTTTTTGAATTTAGGAGATGGTTTTATCACGTTTGGAATAAGAAGCTAGCGGTAGAAAATTTGTTTGACCATGGAATGATTTTTTTTTTTAGGGTTTGGGTAGGTTAGCACTATTTATTGGGAAGTTATTTTTTTTATTCAATTATAATATTAATTTATAATGAATCGCTACTTATTTTACTATTTAAAAATTCATACGATCACGTACAATATCCAAATTCGATAAAAATGGACGTGCAGTTACAATCCGACAATACGGACCAAACAAAACTTATTTCGTCGAATTCCGAGTCCGTTTGCTCACACATCGTATTTTTAAAGTCAACTTATTGACTGGTTTTTAACATTAAAATCCCGTACGGCCACATACTGACTCCAAAAATCATGAAAATTGAAAACTAACAATAATTTAATATTCTGGATCCAACAAAACTAGTTTCATCGAAAATAGAGGTCGTTTGCAAGATTGACTATTTTTAAAGCTCTAAATAAACCCATTTAAATATTAATATATTTAAAAATAATTTAATTTAATAATAATAAATAAATATTATCGTATATATATTCACATAGAATATAATACAACACCAAAATATTCCTATCTGAATTTATAACTCGACATTTCAAATCCAGATTATATCATTATTCAATTTATATTGAAAATCCATTTATAATATAAATAAATCTTTATAAATTATAAAGGAATTCCACAGCAACTTTTTCAAAATTTGATTTTCACACAGCTCACAATCTACACAACGAAATCTCGATTTTTCTCTTCCACTAGAAATATATACTACACCAGCTCTGAACATTTTTTGTTTCACAGAAATCCGGCTTAAAGCGGATTCTGTATATCCGTTTAAAGTTTGAACGACCAAATTACGAACTGCCACGCCATTTCGAGCTTGATTATAATTATAATATAAATTATACGTTCAATTGACATTTATTAATAAATTCATTAATATAATTCAATTCTAAACTGAAATATATATTTTAAATTGTCCAATTCACACAATATTGTCAATTAGACTTAATTCCGATTACTTCGGAATTAAATATATTATTCTACTATTTATATTAATTAACTATTCACTATTATTTAATTCAGTTCGTTTTAAATTACCAAACCATTATTTAAATAATTAAATAAATTGTTTATTATCCTTTAAAAATACGGTCGTTACATTCTTTCCCCCTTAAAATATCCTCGAAATTGTTAAGGTAGAGAACAAACCCTATTAACTGGGTTAAAAATTATTCATTTACATTTTAAATTTCAGTTTCAGCTATACCAATTTATTTCAATTAAATTGTTAACTCATTCTTACCAATGAAAATTTTCAAAAATTTTCTAACACCCAAAATTTCTGAAAAATTTCGCTTGCACCTCCTTTGTACGGCTCAATCGGTACAACTACAACTCCCCTCTCTAGGCCTTCTCCAATCCAAAATAAAATCAAACAGCCAAGCGGCTTTCCAAATCGGCTCATAAATCACCAAACTCATATATAAATAAACTTGTACTTATGTGTCGGGCATATCATTTCCATCTGCTACCAATTCAGCATATACCAATATCACCCAATCAATCTCTAATCATCCGTCCTCAAATCCAATCATTATATATCCAAACCGAATTTCATTTTAAACCAAAGTTCCATTCTTGATTCCAAACTTCTAACTCATCAGTTCAACTTACTTAACCTCGTTAAGTTCTATACACATATTTTATTAACTAATTAATTCCTCTAATCAGTTATCTTCATCCCAAAATCACAATTCTGATTTTTATTTCAAAAATCAATCCATTTCACTTCACATGGGTCCAATTATATTCCACAATCCAGTTTTACACGATATTACTCTATTTCAACTCAATTTCTACTTAACTGGCTTTAACTCAATTTCAAATTGTTTTCCCAAATTTTTATAAATTTGTTTTTAAATCAAATAATCTATTTCTGGGAGTTTTTAAACAGCTAAGCTTTTCAAAAAAAAAATCAAATATCCGTTTTCAAAAACCCAAACCCCTTATTTTCTCAAAACATTTCCAAAAACTATATCTTTGGTAGTGATCCATCACTTAAAACTCGAAAATGAACACTGATGTGGCCAGCATCATCAGGATTATTTCCCAGCGATCGAAGTGAGTTCAATACTATATCACTTTTCAAAATTCATTTCTAAATACTTCTATTTTGAAATTTGTTTCAAAATACCATTCACAATGCTCGTAAAACAATTTGAAATCTCCCAGGATTTTAAAATTCTCATATATTCAATCCTAGTCCATTTACAAACATTTTTCCAAATTTTAGGAATTTTTATTTCAAATTCTGAATTTAATTTCAGATTTAGTTCATGTGATTTCATATATTACATTCATATGAATTCTGATTGGCTATTTTTAATCATTTTACTTTTGTAATCTAATTCGATTATAATAATAACCAACACATTAAATATACTATAATAATTCTTTTATATCAAAATATAATTTAGGTAAAATTATTTCATGTTACCCTCTTTTCAAAACTTACTGTGTCGGTTCATCGTATTCAAGTGTTTAAAAACTCCTACCGATACAGCGGACCAAACTGATCGATCACAATCCATAAATAACTCAACCAATAAATCTCCATAATACAAAACCATTTTTATAAAATGTACAAATATTCTTTCTCGTATATATGCACTCAACTCAATCTAGAGCATTACTAACCCCATCTCTACTGGGTCACGCCACAGAGCCAAGGTAATCACTTAACCTTCAGCTCTGATACCACTGTAACGACCCGAGGATTTTCGACC
This sequence comes from Allium sativum, assembly GCA_030737875.1. NCBI lineage: Eukaryota > Viridiplantae > Streptophyta > Magnoliopsida > Asparagales > Amaryllidaceae > Allium > Allium sativum. The sequence continues at coordinate 317,051,418 of CM060918.1, forward strand.
TTGAAAATCGACACACAACACCATGTCGACTATTCAAGAATCGGAAATACCAGAATGTTAATAGAAAGAAGTTAGAGGGTGAGAAATAGAAAGAAAGAAAATTACAATAGAAGAAGAAGAACAAAACAACACAATCAGAGTAACACAAATCTCACAGTGGAACGAATAAAATATACTATAACATCACTCTAAAATACAAATCTGTACTTGAATATACATACCATTATCAAAGTACAACACTTACAACACAACGGAAATAAACAATAGCTATATAATCCTAAAGCCTCCTGCTCCAAGCTCTCAGTATATCTGTAAAATCCCGACTACTTGACTGTCCGTACAAAATTGGGCACCCAAGATTTTAGGAAAAACAAAACAAAATAAACTATGGGTCTGTCATGAGACTGGTGTGTGTAAACTCCAACCATTTGTTTAACTTTAAAAATTCCTTTAAAAGAAAGGATAATCGTAAGACCGATCCACACATAAACACATATGGTTTTTAACTTACGATGTTTCAAAACATTCTTTATACAAAATCTCTTCTGATATTACAATAGTGTCTATCAACCACAATATAAAAATCATTTAGCAGAACGCTTACATCTTACGTTCTATATACATAATATATAATCAAAAACCGCAGGCGCTTATGGGTAATGGATTCCAACAGGCAAGGTATGAGACCACCTTCCGACAATATATCTCTAGAGAGGAATACACCGGGTTCAACAAGAACATCTTACAACCCAAGCTAAACATGACCGGTCACTCATTTCGCTTGAGTGTACCAAATGTATTATCACCAACGGTTGGGGTCAGCAACCATTTCCTGAAAGGGACAACATCGAAATAGATTATAGAAGTAAATGGAATTTCTCTAGATCAGGTGACAATACACTCTAATTTGGAGCTACCGACTTAGCCATGCGACATACCCGATTTTTACCATTTCCTGATTGTAAGGCTTGAGGCCACGATGATCTCTGACAGATCACACATTTATTCACTTTGAATGTCACATTGTCATACCCACCAAATCACAAATTGATTTCTCTAAAAATACCACGGGTATACAGCTAAGAGAAACAAATTCCTCCGCCCCTAAACGTAAATATGTTTGAAGAGATCAACTTACGCGATCTATTAAATGTACTTTGTCATACATTCTTCCATATAGGTTGTCCTGGGACTGGAGAAACCAAAGGTACTATTCTATAAACCCATCTTAGGCAATTTCTACCTAGGATTTGCCAGAACAACCCTTGCATAAACTCCATCTTCAATTATCTTCATCATATTTTATTCGCAAGGCTAATGCTCATATGGAGTGGTTTTCAGATAATAATCTGATCCCGGTCTCTCCGTATTAACAATGGAAAATGGTCAAAACTTTGATAGTCAGTTATTTAACTATCAAAGGAAAACATCCATACACGCAATGATCTTATTTCCAAATGGAAATTTTATCGATCAATCATCAACCAACAATTTTCCTTTTATGTTAATTTATCATTAATTTACTCATTTCCTCATATTCGTAAAATTCTTATTTTCTAAATTTAGAAAATATATTTTATTAACATTGGAAAACATTTCCATTCCTTATTCATGCATTATTACTCTTCTACAACTATCAGTCTCTAATTGTAAACCAGTAAGAGAACAATTCCCCGAGTATTAACCACGAAGGCCGAAACCAAAATCAGATCGATACCCAGGAAACCATTCAACTTAACTAATCTCCAATCAGTTTCTAATTTCCTTAACTCTGTTTCGTTACTTCTTATCATATCATTTCTTATGCAACTCTTGGATTCAGTTTACGAATCCAATTCTTTTATGAAAAACATTGGTTATAACGATAACGTTATAATCCATACTCTCAAAATATCTAACTTCAAAATATAACTTTTATTCATTAATTTGAATAAATAATAATTAATTAATTTAATAAATAAATCTTTATTTAAAAATTGAAAAGTAAATAGTACTTTCCTACATTCAATATAATCGAATATCAACGTATAACTCTCGTTCAAATAATCTCTATTCGATAACTCTCTTTCGAATAACCAATATTCGATTAACTCTCTTTCGAATAACCAATATTCGATTAACTCTCTTTCAAATAACCAATATTCAATTAACTCTCTTTTAAATAACCAATACTCGATTAACTCTCTTTTGAATAACATATATTCGATTAACTCTCTTTCGAATAACTTATATTCGATTATAAAATATCGGTTTCAAACCGAATATTAATTATCTTGTCAAATCCCGATTTATTCAATATATAATTTCTTAAAATAAATTATTTTATAGCATTTTGTCTAGTCAAATTCTAATTACAAACCTTTATGGATTTTATTTTAATTCTATTCATATTTCGAACATCGAAATAAACAACTCCCAATTTCCCATTTTATATTTACTGCTGAATTTACAATCCAAATTATCCACTGATATTTTTTTTTTATTTCATTTATAAACATTGTTTATAAATCACATTACTTGTTTTTATTGATAAACAAGTTATTTATTTCTAGCCATTTGGACTTCCATTTCTATTTTTAAAATAGATTCTCCCTTTTTACATTCATATTCCATTCTTTATAATTCCCTGTATAAAGGTTAGGTTTACATTCCATTTTCAAATATCGGTGTTAAAACCGATTTCCACTTCTCTATATAAATTCAGACTTATATACCAAATTTATCCAATGATAAATATTTTACATAATTTATAAAACATTATTTACAAATTAATCTTCCCAATTTATCTGTTAAAACAGATTTCTATTTAAATCTACATTAAATTAGTCTTTTCCCTTTATTTGTTAAAAACATATTTCTATTTAATATTTATTTTCCAAATATTCTCTTTTTATAAAATTCTATTCATTTTCCTAATATTCCCTTTTATAAAATTATATTCATTTCCCAAATAATTCTATTTGTTTTTCCAAATAGTTCCTTTTATAATTATATTTGTTTTATAAATATTTAAATTCAATACCCACTTAACTCTTTCCTTTTATATATTCTGATATTTACTTATGGTATTCAAAAATACCAAACAAAAGGGTCTATCATCATCCACACACACATGATCAATAACATATTATATACCACATCATATATCACAATATATGAAAAACAGTATTATAAATATTGAGGAATCCAGTTAGATCCATCCAACCTGTTTTCCTGCATCACAGATGTTAAACAATATAAATAACATCCATTTCGTTTCAATATGCAATATTCCGACAAACAGAATCAATATTTGATTTATGATATATATGTATATAGATATATATATATATATATCGTTATCTATATTTTCAACCAATTGATTAGCAATTCATCCAGACAATCAACACACAGTAATCAACCATCATTTATCAATTTTGAAAATACGTTATTAAAATATGAACTGCCAGAGTTAGTGAGTTTTACTCACATTGCTCGGTTTATCGTTAAATAACGATAACCGTTGTTGATTCAGATCAGATAATTTATTTTGCTATAAATTGTAACGAGATCCAATTCACTCCGAATCAGTTCCATTGCATAGCCCCTGTCCATACAATCCCAATAGATCTTGTTTCGTCAATTTCAAATCACGTATGAGATTGTTATTGATTTTACAAGTTTGATACATATTTAAATATCTTAATATTCATTAACTATTTATTAACAAATTTAATTACCATTTAATTGGTTAATAACCGCTCTCATGACTCATCCCTTTCTTCCCTCTCGCTTACACCAGGACGTGAAATAAACATGTCCATTTTTGAATTCTTCAACGCCTTTCTCTCCTCCAACACTCCACCGATATCAAATCTGAAATTACCATAATTCCTCTCATTCAATCTTCTACAACATCATCCCAAAACCATACTACTCGAAATCAGAAATTAGAATGCGTCGCTCACTCATTTTATCATGTTGTACAAGAAAAACAACAACGCCATTTATCTCAGAATCACCCAAAATTTGAATACAAGGTGCGGATTTCCATGTAGACCCCGAAAATAACCTCGAATCGAGCTGCTTCCTCTTCAGTCGCACAAACCATCGAACCCTAGAGCTACTGTTGCAAATGTCGAACCCCAGAATAGCTATCGAGTTGCTCAAAAAGGTTACGAGCTTGTAGCCCAAGCCATCACGAATCCAAATATATATATATATATATATATATATATTATATGATTTATAGTAATATATATGATTTGTTTTCGAATTTTGGAGATGGATTTTTCATGTTTGGAATAAGAAGCTAGCGGCGGAAAATTTGTTCGACCGTGGAATGATTTTTTTTGGGTTCGAGTAGGTTAGCACTATTTATGGAGAAGTTAAATTATTTTTTTATTCAATTATAATACTAATTTATAATGAATCGCTACTTATTTTACTGTTTAAGAATTCATACGATCACGTACAATATCCAAATTTGACAAAAATGGGCATGCAGTTACAGTTCGACATTATGGACCCAACGTAACTTGTTTCATCGAATTCCGAGTTCGTTTGTTCACACATCGTATTTTTAAAGTCAACTTATTGATTGTTTTTTACATTAAAATCCACGTACTGACTCCAAAAATCACGAAAATTGAAATCTGACAATAATTTAATATTCCGGATCCAACAAAATTAGCTTAGTCGAAAACAGAGGTCATTTCCGAAATTGACCATTTTTAAAGCTCTAAATAAACGCATGTAAATATTAATATATTTAAAAATAATTTTATTTAATATTTATAAATAAATATTATCGTATATATATTCACATAGAATATAATATAACTCCAAAATATTCCTATCTGAATTTATAACTCGACATTTCTAATCAAGATTATATCAGTATTCAGTTTATATTGAAAATCCATTTATAATATTAATAAATCGTTATAAATTATACAGGAATTCCACAGCGACTTTTCGAAAATCTGATTTGGACACAACTCACAATCTACACGACGAAATCTCTATTTTTCTCTTCCATTAGAAATATATACTTCACTAGCTCTGAATGTTTCTTGTTTCGCAGAAATTCGGCTTAAAACGGATTCTGTATATTCATTTAAATTTGAACCGCCAAATTACGAGTTGTCGCACCATTTCGAGCTTGATTATAATTATAATATAAATTATACATTCAACTGACATTTATAAATAAATTCGTTAATATAATTCAATTCTTTAGTGAATTATATATTTTAAATTGTCCAATTCACACAATATTGTCAATTCAACTCAATTCCGATGATTTCGGAATTAAATATATTATTTTACTATTTATATTAATTAAATATTCACTACTATTTAATTCAGGTCATTTTAAATTACCAAACCATTATTTAAATAAATAAATAAATTATTTATTATCCGTTAAAAATACGGGTCATTACATATGAATTCTGAAACTTGTAGTAGCTCCATAACCAGAAAGGTCCATAATCGGATAGGACTAGCTTTTATTATCTCTCTATAATATATTTCTTATTCAACCAAATCTCAACAAACCATTTGTCTCTTCTTTTCTTTTCCCAATTATTACCATCACTGCTCGCTTACGCACACACATTTGCCTTGCACATAATTGTGATATAATCCTTCGTGTAATTGTGTTACATGTGCCCTACCTAATATCAGGTTTGTGGCTTGCAATGCTTAATGGTGTCATTCACTTGCGAAATCGCATCAACACTATGCATATTGAAGTAACCAATCGACTTGCACGTCAAATGCCCTTGTTAACAAATTTTAACATTAAATTGATTGCACGCACACACACATAAATCAATTTAACATTAAATTTATTTTACTGATGGTTAGTCATTTATGATGTGGTATACAGGGAAGGTTCCATTTCATATTACTTCAATTATCAATTATATGATCATATCTTGGCTGTTTTCAAATTTGAGACATAATATCTTCAAGTGTCATCCCTTACTTTCCTAACAACTGCTTTAAATCTTTTTTTCTTATCACTAGCTTGATTATGTGTTCTCCACTGTCTTCTTTATTTCTTGTATTCAACTAATTTTGGTTTAAGTACATGATATTCGAGAAAAATTTGTGACTGAAGAAGGTTTTGTAATTGAATTAATGAAACGATTGTACTTAGTTACATATTTATGCGCATAATGTAACAGCCGCTAGGGCTTGCCGCATGGGCTTTGTAATAATACAGAAATAAAGTATTGGGGGAAAAAAGTGTGCTCCACTGTCTTCTTTATTTCTTTCCTCCTTTTGATGGATCATCTTGATCTTTGTTTTCTTCTAGTTTTCACGAACTAGTCGATTTCCCATTATTGTTTCTGTTGATTTTTCATTTTTCTTTTTTCTATATTGCTGGTGGGAGTAACTAGATATGGATTTTAGGATCTGAGTTTATGAAATAGAGGGGTGGTATTTATTAGAAGAAATGTGATTAAAGAGGCATGTATAACCATATTATTACTATAGTCAGTGCCGGTGCTGGAGATTTGGATGCCCTGTGCAGCTTTTACGTTTACATGATTGCTAAGTCTGGTTGTAGAACCATGTACTATTATTTCATAGTAATATTATTTCACAATACTCCTATTTCACAGTAATATAAAAATGAGCCCCTAATAGCTATGTCACAGTACTATTATTTCATTACAACCACGTTAATTATTGTTTTTTCCTCATATAAACATGAAAATTAATTCATACCCTTTGGTAAGGATTATATGCATCGGAGACAACATCTTCATCGAGATGAGTTCTGGAATTTATAAATGAACCATTAAGGTGCATCAAATCTGGAATTTAGGCACATTATGCTAAACACTTAAGATTTCTCTTTTAAGTTTCAAATAATGCCTCTTTGATACGAGAACATGGAAGTAGAACCATGTACAAACAATGAAGAACATAATTCTTCTTCTTCACAAATGTCTATGAGGAAGAAAAGAAGGCCGACAACTGGAAAGAAAAATAGAACATAAGAGCCAAAATATATTGAATGGAGCGGTAATGGAAAACCCGTTGGAAAATAGGTGAATTCTTATAAGGGGTTTGTGGGCGAAGTATGTAGATCCAGAATTGATATCAACATTAAGAATTGGGATGGCGTTTGTCCGGGGATTAAGGACACTATTTGGGAAGATATTAAGGGATTCATGTTTAGCTTGCCAACTAGTTGTATACTTATCATCATTTAAGAATTATAAATACTTGTGAACATTAAATGAGCTATATATAATTTTAAATGAGCATGGATTAAATTGTATACTAAGTTTCTCGTCGATAATACAACTTCTCATGAACACAGTCATATATACGTTAAAATAGGTAACTCAATAGGTTTTGAATGTACAAGCATAAATGATGACAATTCCAATGTTTTAGGCAAGTAATTATTTTTAGCATAGATGAATATGGGTTTTCCACATGTAGAGAGTACATATAAGTTCCCATGTAAACTAATGTACATGATATAATAGGTACTAGACTAGCTCAGTTTTATATATATTATGTTGAGTTTTAAAACATGTCTTTAGACAAAAGATTCCCAATGTGTTTTAAGGAGAAATTAGTTGCAGTCATTAAAAAAAGGAAAAAAGAAAGAGAGTAGCTATGATAAGAATACCTGTAATTGCTCTAGTAATTATTTAATGTGTGAATAACTACATTATACTTTTAATTTTTTTTATTTTAATATGTAAATAATAGCATATATAAGTTTTAAAATATAATATGCAAGTAAATTGTTACTTGTTCTTTGATTATCTCATATCAAGTACCACATAGATGAAAAATGAAAGACATTGTTTTAAGAAATGTTAATGAGCGATGGAAGGATTTCAAATCAAGATTGGTTACTGGGTGGATTACAAAGACAAGAAAGCTTCCAGAGGACCATAAAGGGCCATATGAATTTTATGATGGTATTGCACAAGCACAGTGGGAAATATTTCAGGAGAATTGCGAAACTGAAGAATTTAAGGTATATTTGTATCTTTAAAACTTCACTGTCAAGTTATCATTAAGTTGTAAATATGTCTGCCCATCTTTGATTATCAATATAACCCATCTTTAATTTGTAGCTTTAAAATCAAATCATTTTTGTAATCAATTTTTATGGTCATATATCCCTTCTTAAGTAGTCCGTCAAAAGGCATATGTAGATTTTAGAGATAAATCATAACCTTGTATTTGTTATTGTCATAAAACAACAAATAGGTGAGAAAGCTAAAAAGATTCGAGCATGCAATGAACATCCTCATTATTTGGGACAAGCATGATATGCTGGGAAGAAGGCAAAATGGATAGCTGAAGGCCATAATTCCACAGTCACACTACCAAGTGGGCCTGTTTTAGATCGAAGCGTTGATTGGGTTATGGCATGATCAAAGAAAGGAGTTGATAGAAATTATACAATCCCCAATGAAAAAACCAAGATAATTGCAGATAAAATAGTATGATTTTTTAGCGTTAATTCAATACTTTTATTTCTTTTTTTGTAAAATGTTACAATTGATTATTTTGCAAAATATAGCAACGAATTATTGAGAAATCTTTATTTTGACAGAATGATTTGAGAGAAAAAGCCACCGAAGGGACATGGGTCCCAAATAGACATGATGACGTCTTAACTCGTGCTCTTGACACAAAAAAGCATCCAGGCTGGGTTAGAGGAATTGGTGGGATGGTCGGTATCAAAAATATATTTGGATGGGGAAGGATAAATGAAGGTCCAAGTGGTGTAATATCAGTAGATCAACTACATCTTATCACCAAAGAAATAAAGGCTAAATTGAGCCAAAGATTCGAGTCCATAATGGATGCAAAAGTAGAACAAAAAGTTGCAGATATTTTGAACATAATGGGTATGCACATGCCCAATGTTGCGATAGTTGACGACAAAATACCATCAACTGGTCGTCGTAGCAGTTGTCATTCAGCATAGTTAGGTAAATTACAATGCACAAGCAAAACGCAAGAGACGGATCCCTTTGCAGACTTGCAAGTATATATGTGCATTTAATAGGTTCGTCTACCAAATCATCTTATTATCCACATGAAAAGGTTTGACATATATAACTACATGTCCTTTTGTTTAATTAATTTTTAGAAATTCTGCATCAAACTGCAAACAAAATTTAGAAGTATGCAACAATTATACATTGAAAACTTTATGAAACCTTATGACTTTATTCTATTTTTTTCATGCCATTTCAGAAACCAACTAAATGCCATTTAGCCGTGAATTTCAACTCCAAAATTGTCATAGTGGCCCATGGCATGGTACATCCTGCTTCAAGGACCGGTGATCAGTGCCACAACCAACAAATGTTGCTTGATAATGTAAAGGTTGGGATTGATGCAGTGGAGCCTATTCATGTAGGAACCTCACTTCCCGTTCCAACTAAGCATCACATTATGATAGGAGAAGCGGTTGGTAGTTTTGTTCAATGGCCTAAGAGTCTTGTGCTTTTAGGAGATAATGATATGATAAATAAAACACTTCTGTTACTTTGTTTGTTAAGCTTTGACATTTCAAGTTTGTTTTGTATAATAATTGTCATAATATCCTGCATTATGTGCATGTTCCACCTTCCACGACAAAATCAAAGCAGAAGAGTGTGTCACTAAGACTAATGAAAATGTCATGAATACGATGACAGATGAATCTCCAAAGCGCAAAACAATCGTGGGCGAAGAGATCTTCAAAAATTTAATGGATAAGTGTAGATATTTCCATGACCTGGTAGTTCAGGCGCCATATGATGATGATGCCATCAATGCAATTCAAGTAAAAAAGGATTTATTTAAGTACGATGAGGACGTTGAAATCCATATCACGATGGATGACATTATCTAATTTCTTAGTATGGCATGGTTGAATGAATCATGGTTGCAGATTTACATCATGTAAATATTTTTTTTACATATATATATGTTTAAATAATGTATAAATATTGTTGATTATATGTTTAAATAATGTGTAGGTGGTTAAACCATATGTGTTATGATCTTGAAGTGGAGACCACTGGGTTTATGTGTCCTCAAAAGCTTTCCCAAGTGCGGAAACATCTAGACGCAACAAATACATATCACAAACACATGGCATATGTCGCAATCTAAGAGATTAATTTTAGCCCCGTACTATGAAGGGTATGAAAAATAAACTATTAGTAATTAACTAGTTTACATATTTATTGATGATTTTAACTTCTTTTAAATTTTATAATGCATGAAACATTGTCTACTTCTTTCATGTTTTGGAGACCTATGTTTTTCATAGTTTTATTTATTATGGCGAGCAAAAACTTCATCGTTTTGCATTTTCACATACCAAATGTTTTACATGGCGGTATTCAGTGATCAACAAACTTGGTATATCAACTTCAAAGCTTTCTTAGTAGAGAAAATAATTGACGCATATGTGTAGGGCCTTTAAAGCTTACAAGTACGGCAATAGGTCTCTAGGAATTTACTTGAAATGGATTAATGTTATGGTGATTCTTTTTCTTCTAAAAAAAATGTTGTATATTGTTTAATATACAACTTCATTTTAAACTGATTACTAAATCATTTTGTGACATTATTATAGTGTCCTCAACAGTCTGCATCAATAGATTGTGTATATTTTGTGATGAGGTATATGCATGAAATAGTAAAAAACCACCATCAAAACAATGATCTAAATGAGGTAACATTTTAATTTTTCCTTCATATTTTATGTTAAACAATTATATGTTTAATGTTTCAAAATAATCTCTTAATTGCAGTACTTTTTGCAAGTTGATTCTTATAGCCAAACGGAGTTGGACGAGGTTTAAAATAATTTAGCTATTAACTGGATGTAGTTTTCTACGAGGGAGCATTTTTTGGTGAGCATTTCCTATCCAATATTTTTTAGTCTGCATTTTTTATTTTGAAGTGGAAATGGTCATATAACCATTTAATTTTGCTAAACACGCTTCACTCACCGTAATGTATAACCATTTAATTTTGTGAAACTATAGATTTTTGTTATACCCCGCGTAAATTCTTAGGTATAAAATTTCCAAATATTACAGCAACGTTGAATATTTTTTTGCCCATCTCAAAACTAGTAAGTTCAAATGAATAAGTATACAACTTTGAATAAATATAAAATTTTGATTTATTATAAACAAGAACAACATAAACCACATATATAAACGAAAGATCATTTTGTTGGATTATAATAGTGTAGTAATAAGCAAACTAGTAGTCATCAACATTGCAGACTACTAAGGTTGATATCTTAAACAAATTGAATATATACATGTCAGCCGAGACTCACCAATACCTCTGTACTACAAGTTTATACTTGCCTCGTCGGATCTAAAAGGACATCCTCACAAGTTGTCTTTTGTTTTTTCATTTGAATATTCCTCCACGTTCTATTAATTCTACAAGTGTCATAAAAAATCAAACATGAATCCATACAAAATAAAAGTAAAATAAAATTAAGAAGCAGTACTTAGCCTTAACTAGTAGCATAAATGGATAAAAGAAAAAACTCTGAGAGAATCAATGAATTCATGTAAGAAATTTTCATGGAATTCAAGAAAGAAATGTGAACGATTCACTTGGAAACTCTAAATACTTGCCTGTCTGTTTTATAGCCCAAGAATTTTCAGTAAAATATTCAACTCATCAATTTTTCCCATTTGCCGCCTCATTTACAGCCCATAATTTTCTGTAAAATATGTAACTCGTCAGTTTTCCCATTTATTTATTTCTACATTTACGTTTCAATTGATTTACAACCAAAGAATTTTCTGTAAAATATGTAAAATAGGATTGCAATTATGTTCAACTATGCTAACACTTAAAGAAAATAAATAAATAAAATATATTTAAAGAGTATCAATTAGAAAAAACATTTAAAAATAATGATAACATGTTCATGTGTATGAGGATATGATGCTTTATTATTAAATCTAAGGATATGGAGGTTATAAAAATAATTTATATTTTAGTACTTGAGGAGGTATCTTAGATGTAATAAAATACTATATAGCTTATGGAGGTATCCTTAATTATTTGCCATCTTGAAACTTAGTGGCTATACCGACATAAATAAATAAAATTCAACCTAGTGTTACTTCAAAATATAACCAAACCCATCTAACTAAAATATACAATACAAGAACGAACAAGAAAGAAGTAGCATTCGTTTTTATTTGCTATTTTCTAATGAGCACTCACCTTCCCAATTAATTTAACCTTTTTTTGGTGTGTGTATGTATGTATATATGTATTTGTGTACGCATGCATTCGAAATGGTTAAAAATGATGTGAAACTGCAATTTCCTCAAATGTTTCTTTCTCTATACTTGAAAGTTAAAGAATAGAAACTGACTACACTTGTCCTTGGATTATTTCTTATATTTCATGTCAGCTAATATGCTACAGTCTTCAGTCTTCACCCTCCTTTAAAACACACGTCCTAACTGGCATTTGTTTTTATGGTTGAAGGTTAGTGGCTGTTATGCTTTCTTGAGTATACATTGGCTTACTATATGGCATTTATGTTGACAATTGGGAATTCAATGTGTCAACCAGCAACTCAACGTCATCTTCTCAATACTATTTAGTTGGAACCAAAACCGTGAGTTTGAGTTGTACTCCTAAAATTTTCATTCTTGTATCGAGTGTTATTTATACAAATGAGTCCTTTATCAAGTGAATATTGCCCTCATCTTTAACTGATGGACATCTTAATGTCTATGCAAAGTATCTTTCGTCTGAATCAAACAAGTAAATATCTGCCAACATTTTGATTGTAAGATCTGCTGAAGTATAAACATAGAATTCACAACATATAATTCACATACAATATTTTACGGATTTCTTCATTCTTCCATCATTACTGCATTTTCAATTCGTTATGAATTGAAACTATAAATTGATTAGTTGCATAAAAATTGGAAAAATAAACATTCCCTCTTTTTGTGCATTGCTAATATTTCCCTTATATTGAGATTTAATTCTTAATGAAAGACTTAATGGGAAGAAAAATCGATGTGTTCTAACTAGCACCCGGCACTCAGATATTGCTGGTATTTCAATTTATTTAACTCATCAGTTTACCTGAGCCACTCGGCTCAGGTAAACGGCTCAGTTTACCCGAGCTAGTGGCTCAGGTAGTTTACCTGAGCCACTGACTTAGTTTACCTAAGCCAAGTGGCTCAGGTAAATGGCTCAGGTAAACTGAGCTTATGGCTAAGTTTACCCAAGCCAATCGGCTCAGTTTATCTGAGCCAAGTGGCTCAGTTTACCTGAGCTGGTGGCTCAGGTTAACACAGCCAGTGGCTCAGGTAAATTACTCAGTTTACCAGAGCCGCTTACTGAGCCATAGGCTCAGTAAACTGAACAAATACATTATATACTAGAGAAATCAGCTTCCATGAGTTTACTAAAATAATATAGTAACTAATGCAGTTGATAAAGCCTTTTGTTTTCCTGTTCATTGAATCCTATATGTTCCCACCATATTGCAGTCTTATCATTCAAAGTCATTATGTTTATGCGGTTTTATGATGATGAAGTGCTGTGCAACAACTATGATCTCTTGAAAGCACTTTTTGATTTGGATATTACATCTAATATTTTATATTGTTGTTGATTATTCATCGGTTGCTAAGGAAATTATTATGAATTTGTGGAACTGTGTTGTCTTGTACAAGTTAGATAATGCAATCTCGTTATTATGAAGTTAATGATACATGATATAACAAGTGAATTTGTGTTAATAATAGTAAGTGTGACCACTAATATTATATTGATTTATGTTAAATGTTGATTGTTGGAAGTATGTTTGATGTTCATTCATTTATAGTTTCTGCTGAGATATGTGGGATACTAAATCCATATGGGTGTAAATCTGATGATATCAGCAATTTATAGTAGATGTAATGTTGTATAAATTTGCGACGGATTTTAATAAAACCATAGCATAATCAACCAAACATTAGATCTTTTGCGACGGGTTTTCAAAAAACAATCGCATAACATGACATTATTGCGACGATCTGTAATAAAAACGGTCGCATAACATGTAATTTTTGCGACAGTCGTTATTAAACCGTAGCATACCAGGGGAAGTCAAAACTAAAATAATGTTCATTTGCGATGGTTTTCCATTAACACAAGTCGCAAAATTGTAAGATTTTGCGATGATTTTCAAAAATCCGTATCATACCAGAAAATTTTAAAACTAAGACAATTTTCATTTGCGATGACTTTTAACCAAAAATAATCGCAAAAAAAAAAAACCATTTTGCGACTGTTTTTTATTAAAATCTATCGCACAAAAGATCCTTTTGCAACGGGTTGTAAACTATCGCAACAATTTTTTGCTATTTGCGACAACAGCATTTGCTACGGTTGTAAAACCGTTGCAAATCATGCTAAACAACCATCGCAAATGGCATGTTTTTGTAGTAGTGAATTCAAATATTGGTTGAGAATCTATGTTTAAGTGTTAAAAATATTTCATTTTAGTTTTATCGATTTAAATTGTTTAAATCAGTGAGGTGTGTTAAATTTGTTTCTAAAATATAAGCAAGTTCTAAATGTGAAATGAATATTTTGACAAATGCCTCTATATTAGTATATTTATGTCAAATTGATATTTAAATATTGTGCAAATGTGTTTTATGTGTATTTAAATTTGTGGGTTCGGTTATGAAATTTTGCACAACTCAATTAGTGGTGTGTGTATGTGTGTGTTTAGTGGTTTAAGAGTGTGTATGTGTTAGTAGTATTTATTTGAGATGTTAATCTGTGTTTTAATTCTTAATATGGCGTAACTGTGCCTTAGTAACTAAGTATAACTATTGGGCTTAATTAGTATGAGTAATCCCATTTTCTTAACCTAAGAGAGGAATGCGTTGTTTTTTTTTTGACTTCATTCTGTTTTCTCCTTTTTGTAACATGTGAGAAATCATGAAAGGCAACTTCGCTTCCTCTTCCTTTTTTACAAACTCCATGCATGCTTCAATGCAAAGCTTTGTTTGAAGTCGGCTTGTTTTCCATTCATTAGCTAGGCCTAATTCAAGCAAGTAATTCATCACTAGTGCGGGAAATCAAAGGAAAGTTACAACGAACTATGGTGCTCCTTTGTTGTTGCATTTTCCAAAATTTTCCCTTTACAACTCCAAATCATTGAGATCTTGCCTAAAATATACTCAAAAGGAGTCGGTAGACTCGCTCCTTCTAACTTACTTGTTTTTAGTTGTTATCAGTATGAATTGATTCACTGTTGTATGAAAATCTATAGCTTTTTTTGATAAATTTGTCTCTGTTGCTTAAATCAGCAAGCTGTTACTTTGGCTGTTTATCTCTTGGTTGTATTTGGTTAGATTGATGTCATTCCAGTTTTTAATTATAATTGGGTTATTGGTTTATAGTTCTCCAAAATTTTGTTTAATTTCAATCATCGAAAGTATGTGAAATCAGTTTTCGAAGTTGGTGTTTCATTTAGATTTCGACCTGGGTAAGTTTTCCTAAAGTGGGTTGACCCATGCCCCTATTGTGTCGACCTATGGGTCAAGAAAGAGCAAGGGTGGGTTGACCTACTTAGTGTCCTAAATAAATGAAATTTTCCTACTTCGCTATCCTTTGTTTTGAAGTTTTTATGCAAGTGATAATTTTTTCAATTATGTTTCCTGATGCTTAATTACATGAATTAACTACTACTAAAGCTTGGAAAGCCAAGCTCATATTGTTATTAATTCGAATCCCGAATCTATGTAGATTTTGGTGATTCAGTGAGGTGCTTTGTTTGATGTTGAACATATGTGAATGATTTCTAAATTAGTTTTCTATATATAAATAAACCTCATTTTCTCTATAGTCTGAACTAAAATAATTTTATGATTTTTAGTCTTAGAAACAAAGATCTCAAAATAATAGTAAAATCTAGTTTAGAGATATAAGCAATTTTAAGGAAGAAATCAATTGGTTTTTGGCAATCGTTTAATAAAACCCGCTTTTGAAAACCACGTATTTGCCTATATAAAATCCGTAGTTAATCATGGCAATACCTGAATCCATATTTGGTTGCTAAGAAGAAGATGTAATTTGGTTTGGGTTTCCAAATTGACACAAACCCTAAATTTGAAATCAGCTCTTCGTAGAAGAGGTTAGAGAGTTGCTAAGGCTTGTGTAATTTAGGGACCATAACCCTTTATTTATAGAGTTGGCATTTTGTAATTCGGCCCTTCAACAAGTTACAAAATGCCCCGGTATCTACACATTAGGCCCATGATAACTTAAACTTTAAGCCTATTAATTCTAATCCAAAATTAGATCACTTTAATTAGACTTTACACCAAAATAGCACAACACATTTTATTTTACATATGTAACACCCCGTATTTTCTGTAAACATAAGAGTTAAAAATCAAGGTATAATTAATTTTTAGGAGAAGAAATAAGGGAAACGGGTTGCACCATTGTGTTCGTCTCGGAAAAATACGCGAAATAGAGTCCGAATTTGCGTAAATCGGAGTCCGTATGAAGAAGATATGGACGAACGAAGTTAGGCAGAAAAACCGGAAACAGGCCAGAATACACTGGCGCACTTGTGAAGTGCGCCAGTACAAAAATACACTGGCGCACCTGCCAAGTGCGCCCATACAAATCCAGCACCGAATTCTGGAGTGTTCTGAGGTGACGTGTCTTCTTTTGAGTGGCTGGATGATGTGTATTCGAGCTGTGCGATTCTGATGACTTCTGGACTGATCTGAAGGCTCTAAATCACCCTATCCTCCTATAAATACATCCCTAACCTAAACCTAGGTTTCTTACACAATTCTCTAGCCTCCATTGCTCTCTTCTTCTAATTAAAAATAAAAATGGCGTCGCTACTCTGCTAGAATCAAAACTAGAAGCCAATCAACATCATCCTAAATTCAAATTTGAGATAAAAGCTTCTGCAACAATTCTGTAACAACTAAAGTTCTTTATTTAATCCAATCAAGGCAAGTACAGTTATTTTCTGCTATAAACATTAATTATAATTCTGATATGCTTTTAAATCTGAATCTGAGATTGTATATCTGTCAGATCTGTTTTTCTGTGACTGTTCTGTATCCCTTTCTGCTTCCTTTCTGTTTCTATAGTCAGGCTACCACGAGCCTGTGCCTAATCTCATAAGAGATTAACGTATGAACGCAAATTTTGGGATAAATAATGAATGATGCGAAATTTGACGAGACTGAATTGAACATATGACTTTAGATCTGAGGCATAAAATATATTGACATATGACTTGGGATTGGATGCATGAATTTGACTGTAAACATATAATTTATATATGTTGTATGCATAGTGTACGTTGTAATCTAGATTTGTAACTAATTAGAGAAATGAAAATATGTTATTTAGATCTGTAATTAATTAGAAAAATAAGCATATGTTATAAACTAGTTTTAGACCTATGCATATTCTGTGATAAAAGAAGAAGAGGAACCACTGTAAGATTACATATGATTTGAGACTTTGGACAAAATGCATATAAAAGTCAAGATCTGATTTTTAGAAGATATGATTTAAAGATTTAGATTGTTGGGTATAGTTTGCATAATGATTCATGACTTAAAAAGAAGAAGATATGGAAGCTTAGGTGTAAAAGATTTACATTAATTAGGATATCTATTATTGTGATTACACCTAAATAGGGATTTTTGGATATATGGCATGCATTGAAATTAATGGTTATATTTGGTATAATTTATATGTGAATCTGCTGTAAAATGCTAGTTTAACAAAAATAGGAACATATGTTATATGGCAAATTATGTCCATATTCTGCGCTTATGCAAACATGGAGTATATGTTGTGAATCATGACAATTATGTAGGCATATGAATTTAGGCCAATTTATGATTAGGCAAGGCATGTAAATAGAACCTTTAGAAATATTAAATTTGCTAAATCTGCTAATTTGCCAAGTTGCCTAAAATGCTAGCTTTGTTATATTGCCTAGACTGCTAATTAGATTGAAATGCCTAATCTGTTAAATTTGTCGGTTGAAATGCCTAACCTGTTATATGCCAAAATCTGCTAAGTTGCTAAATCTGTTAAATCCGTTAAGTCATATAAAATCTGTTATCTGCTGTGTTGATATAATCATCCTGTTATTGATATAATCTGAATTGGCATATATATTGGGCGTGCGCATAAACAGTAAATTATTAATTAATTGGCCGCAAAGATAAACGTGACTAACTCGAGGTTAGAATGAGTTTGCAGCGTAATTCTGCCCGGAACCGCCCGGCACATCCAGTGGCCGCAAACAATAGGTTCTAATGTGAGAAGTTAGTCATAACCTGCTTAAGACACGAGGTTAGGTCTGGCTTGTGGCAGAAGTCTGCCCGGAACCGCCCGGCCCATCCAGCGGCCACAAGCTAGCGACCTAATGTGAGAGGTCTGGGCATTAATAATTAATTAATGCAAATCTAAGATAAGAATGACGTCTAAAATGTATTGGGGAAAATAGGGTTAAACCAACTGGATTAATAGGTGTAGTAAACCCGTCCATGAATCTGTAGGCCCAATACAAAGTTAGACAAAATCTGAAAAATCTGTACATCTGATCTGTTAATCTGAAAACTTGTTAATTTAATCTGTGAACTAGTAAATCTGAATTCTGTATGTCTGAACTTGTAAACAAGTTAATCTGAGATCTGTTAGTCTGGGGACACAAGGTTAGGAGGGGAATTACTTGTGTCATCTGTTGTTTGGGACCCATATTAGTCAGTAACCCTTTCTGGTATCAAAACTTTGACCCAATAGTAGGTAGGGTCCGGGCACGCTTACTGAACTAATTATAAGTGGTTCATTCTGATAATGGCGAGGGGTGTTGATGGTGCGTTCCAACCGGGTCATGTGCGTGCATGGATCCCGGTCTGCCTCTGAGGATGTAAGACGCCGTGACATCTGTAAATAGGTCTGTGCCAATTGGTTGTCACTTTAGGGAGTGATACACCCTACTGTGGGGCCGACACAGGATATTTATGTATTAGGGAGCCGATCGCTTGGGGTAGGGTTTTAGGGTACGCTTAGTTCTGTCTGTTTCTGTTGGTACCGTCTGTTTATGTTGGGTGGTAACACCTGTCGGTTTCTGTGTGGTTCCGTCTGTTCGGGTGGTAAAGGCCCATTACTAGTGTACACCTAATTCTACATTCTGTTTCCGTAGGGATAAATCTGTTTCTACTTCTGTCTGTTTCTGATCGGGTAGTAAAGGCCCATTATTAGCATTCTGTTTCTGTTAAAGTATTCTGTACCCGTTCCTGCTTCAATTTAGACATTAGGGTGACACCTAATTCTGCTATACTAGTATTAGTGCAGAGAAGTGTAAAACAATAGTTTATATCATTCTGTTTTTCTGTTATATCTGCTACACCTGTTACAGTTATCTCACATCCAGTTTTATGTTCATATCATATTATTATTATCTGTTCATATGCTGAAAGTCACTGGACTTGCCAGACTTTTTGTCTGACCCTTGTTGTTTCGCCTCCTTTCTTCCGTTTCCCCTCCCCCCAGGTTATCCAAGGAGGGAATACTTTAGCTTGATCCGGATTTCTCTTTGCTTGAAGTGCTTAAAGTATGGCTTGGCTCTGTATAGCTTCCGTTCCATGGGGATTATGATTTTAAACCATGCATTTTGAAGGCTTTTGTACAAGACTGATATTTTGTACTTGAATTCTGAAATTTGAAAGGATGTAACCATATTAATTTCTGTTTCCGCTATAATAAAGTTAAAAAATTTCAAGTACTGTTTTATCTGTCTTGTAAGTTTTTGTTCTGTTTACTAAAATGCTCCACCAAAGTTAAGGCATTCCCTTTGTGAGTGACCTTAACGGAGGTGGGGTGTTACACTTGGTATCAGAGCTGAAGGTTACCAGATTGGGTAAAGTTTTTGAAAAATATTTTCAAAAAGGTTTTGGAAGGAAGTATTTTCAAAAATAAAGCTTGTTTTGAAAAACATAATCCCCAAGAGCCATATATCTTTTTTTCAGTCCTTTTTGTATTGAACCTTTCCTTTTTCGTTTCAGCATGTCTGAAGCATCTGAGATACCAGAGGGTGTTCATGTACCCGGTTGGTTTCGTCAATATCTTGAGGCTAGGACCGCCGCTGTAGGTCCAGCAAATGATCCCCCTCCTCCACCCCCTCCTCGTGCAATTGCTTTCTCAAAGATCTGTAGAGATTTTAGGGCCATGGGTGGGAAGGATTTCAAAGGAACTGAATCATTCGTAGAAGAAAGGAATTGGCTCAAAGAAACTGAGGATCTATTCGTTATCTTCGAGGTGGACGATAGGCAGAAGGTACAGTTGGCAGTATGGCTGCTCAAAGACGAAGCTTCCTACTGGTGGGAAGTCACTAACGCCGAGAGGCCGGTTGAGACATGGATGGATTTCAGAACAAGGTTTGAGACAAAATTCCTCTCGCAAGCTGAACGAAGTTTACAATTGGAAAAGTTCTTATCTCTTAAGCAAGGAAGTATGACGGTCAAGGAATACGTCAACCAGTTTAACCAACAGGCTAGGTTCGGATTGGATTTAGTCAACACTCAGCATAAAAAGGCTCTCCGCTTTGTTAAAGGATTGAACGAGCCACTGCACAGCCTAGCCATGACCCATGTACCCATGGGAGCAACTTACGAGAAATTGGTGGATATGGCACTACTGCACGAGGAAGACAAGGGCCCGAAAGAGACAAAGAAGGAAGAACCACAGAATAAGAAAGCGGGGCCCAAAAAGGAAACACAAAAGAAGGATGAGAAGTCTAAAGATAAGAAGGGGAAAAAGTGCTTTACTTATGGGAGCTCGACTCATCTGAACAAGGATTGCAGAAAAAGGAAGGGCGCTTGCTTCAACTGTGGGGAGATGGGACACTTCACTAGGGACTGCCCGAAGAGACGAGGACAAGGAGGTCAGGCGAACACTCTTGAGGCTAGTGGCTAGGATAGAAATAGGAAAATTTCTATAGTAGGTTTAATTTCTTTATCTGATTATGGAGTTAAGACTATTTCTGATTCTGGTATTTTGATTTTGTAATCGATACTCTGCACTTTAATACTAGTATTATTTCTGAATTCCGCTGTAGACTCAGACCCATAAGGGTTATGGATCATCTGTTTGAGATTGGGGTTTGAGGGATATCTGTGTTAGGCGTCAAGTATGACGCATACATTCTGAGTTTTCGTGGGGTATGATTTTATCATGCTTAGCTTCCTAAGAATCATTAGGGAACCTGATCTGTACCAGTAGTCTGTAAATATCTAAATACTTTTGATAGGATTTCCAGTTTTGACATTGTCTAAAGAAGGTAATCCTCTGGGTGTCAATTTGATGTTGGTTTCGGTCTTTGGGGCCGATACTTAGGACCCATGTCTAATGGGAACCAAATTTTCGTTCTATCTGTACTCGCTTCCATCATTCGACTGTATCCTATCGATTGAATCTTCGAACTTTAGGTAGAAACTAATGGGTGTAAACATGTGTTTGAGACATGTTATGTTTGATGGTTGCAAGTGGATGCAAGTGGTTGCTAGTGGTTGCCTGTGGATGCATATACACACACTAGGCACTAGATCGGCTCGAAAACACTCTCATACTGCATATGGATGTGTGAGCATTTTTCAATTCTTGTGGATGCAAAATGGTTGATTCAGCACATGGATGTTGCATTTGAGTGAATAATTGTGCACTCGTATAGAAATAATATATATCATTAAGATTCTATTGCATACATGTTGGACTCATGGCACTGACATAATTCGCATTAAGGAGGTCAACTGAATCAGTAGACCGCCTGATCTTTGCATTAGATAAGGAACATATACACACACTTTTGCATATGTTCATACAACATTAGAAGTTTTCTAAGGACAATGGATGCTTGTGGATGATGGTTGAGTAGATGGGTGATTGGATGGTAGGACACATTCTTCTTAACTTGAAGATTTCGGGGACGAAATCCTCTAAGGAGGGGAGAATGTAACACCCCGTATTTTCTGTAAACATAAGAGTTAAAAATCAAGGTAAAATTAATTTTTAGAAGAAGAAATAAGGGAAATGGGTTGCACCATTGTGTTCGTCTCGGAAAAATACGCGAAATAGAGTCCGAATTTGCGTAAATCGGAGTCCGTATGAAGAAGATATGGACGAACGAAGTTAGGCAGAAAAACCGGAAACAGGCCAGAATACACTGGCGCACTTGTGAAGTGCGCCAGTACAAAAATACACTGGCGCACCTGCCAAGTGCGCCCATACAAATCCAGCACCGAATTCTGGAGTGTTCTGAGGTGACGTGTCTTCTTTTGAGTGGCTGGATGATGTGTATTCGAGCTGTGCGATTCTGATGACTTCTGGACTGATCTGAAGGCTCTAAATCACCCTATCCTCCTATAAATACATCCCTAACCTAAACCTAGGTTTCCTACACAATTCTCTAGCCTCCATTGCTCTCTTCTTCTAATTAAAAATAAAAATGGCGTCGCTACTCTGCTAGAATCAAAACTAGAAGCCAATCAACATCATCCTAAATTCAAATTTGAGATAAAAGCTTCTGCAACAATTCTGTAACAACTAAAGTTCTTTATTTAATCCAATCAAGGCAAGTACAGTTATTTTCTGCTATAAACATTAATTATAATTCTGATATGCTTTTAAATCTGAATCTGAGATTGTATATCTGTCAGATCTGTTTTTCTGTGACTGTTCTGTATCCCTTTCTGCTTCCTTTCTGTTTCTATAGTCAGGCTACCACGAGCCTGTGCCTAATCTCATAAGAGATTAACGTATGAACGCAAATTTTGGGATAAATAATGAATGATGCGAAATTTGACGAGACTGAATTGAACATATGACTTTAGATCTGAGGCATAAAATATATTGACATATGACTTGGGATTGGATGCATGAATTTGACTGTAAACATATAATTTATACATGTTGTATGCATAGTGTACGTTGTAATCTAGATCTGTAACTAATTAGAGAAATGAAAATATGTTATTTAGATCTGTAATTAATTAGAAAAATAAGCATATGTTATAAACTAGTTTTAGACCTATGCATATTCTGTGATAAAAGAAAAAGAGGAACCACTGTAAGATTACATATGATTTGAGACTTTGGACAAAATGCATATAAAAGTCAAGATCTGATTTTTAGAAGATATGATTTAAAGATTTAGATTGTTGGGTATAGTTTGCATAATGATTCATGACTTAAAAAGAAGAAGATATGGAAGCTTAGGTGTAAAAGATTTACATTAATTAGGATATCTATTATTGTGATTACACCTAAATAGGGATTTTTGGATATATGGCATGCATTGAAATTAATGGTTATATTTGGTATAATTTATATGTGAATCTGCTGTAAAATGCTAGTTTAACAAAAATAGGAACATATGTTATATGGCAAATTATGTCCATATTCTGCGCTTATGCAAACATGGAGTATATGTTGTGAATCATGACAATAATGTAGGCATATGAATTTAGGCCAATTTATGATTAGGCAAGGCATGTAAATAGAACCTTTAGAAATATTAAATTTGCTAAATCTGCTAATTTGCCAAGTTGCCTAAACTGCTAGCTTTGTTATATTGCCTGGACTGCTAATTAGATTGAAATGCCTAATCTGTTAAATTTGTCGGTTGAAATGCCTAACCTGTTATATGCCAAAATCTGCTAAGTTGCTAAATCTGTTAAATCCGTTAAGTCATATAAAATCTGTTATCTGCTGTGTTGATATAATCATCCTGTTATTGATATAATCTGAATTGGCATATATATTGGGCGTGCGCATAAACAGTAAATTATTAATTAATTGGCCGCAAAGATAAACGTGACTAACTCGAGGTTAGAATGAGTTTGCGGCGTAATTCTGGCCGGAACCGCCCGGCACATCCAGTGGCCGCAAACAATAGGTTCTAATGTGAGAAGTTAGTCATAACTTGCTTAAGACATGAGGTTAGGTCTGGCTTGTGGCAGAAGTCTGCCCGGAACCGCCCGGCCCATCCAGCGGCCACAAGCTAGCGACCTAATGTGAGAGGTCTGGGCATTAATAATTAATTAATGCAAATCTAAGATAAGAATGACGTCTAAAACGTATTGGGGAAAATAGGGTTAAACCAACTGGATTAATAGGTGTAGTAAACCCGTCCATGAATCTGTAGGCCCAATACAAAGTTAGACAAAATCTGAAAAATCTGTACATCTGATCTGTTAATCTGAAAACTTGTTAATTTAATCTGTGAACTAGTAAATCTGAATTCTGTATGTCTGAACTTGTAAACAAGTTAATCTGAGATCTGTTAGTCTGGGGACACAAGGTTAGGAGGGGAATTACTTGTGTCATCTGTTGTTTGGGACCCATATTAGTCAGTAACCCTTTCTGGTATCAAAACTTTGACCCAATAGTAGGTAGGGTCCGGGCACGCTTACTGAACTAATTATAAGTGGTTCATTCTGATAATGGCGAGGGGTGTTGATGGTGCATTCCAACCGGGTCATGTGCGTGCATGGATCCCGGTCTGCCTCTGAGGATGTAAGACGCTGTGACATATGTAAATAGGTCTGTGCCAATTGGTTGTCACTTTAGGGAGTGATACACCCTATTGTGGGGCCGACACAGGATATTTATGTATTAGGGAGCCGATCGCTTGGGGTAGGGTTTTAGGGTACGCTTAGTTCTGTCTGTTTCTGTTGGTACCGTCTGTTTCTGTTGGGTGGTAACACCTGTCTGTTTCTGTGTGGTACCGTCTGTTCGGGTGGTAAAGGCCCATTACTAGTGTACACCTAATTCTACATTCTGTTTCCGTAGGGATAAATCTGTTTCTACTTCTGTCTGTTTCTGATCGGGTAGTAAAGGCCCATTATTAGCATTCTGTTTCTGTTAAAGTATTCTGTACCCGTTCCTGCTTCAATTTAGACATTAGGGTGACACCTAATTCTGTTATACTAGTATTAGTGCAAAGAAGTGTAAAACAATAGTTTATATCATTCTGTTTTTCTGTTATATCTGCTACACCTGTTACAGTTATCTCACATCCAGTTTTATGTTCATATCATATTATTATTATCTGTTCATATGCGGAAAGTCACTGGACTTGCCAGACTTTTTGTCTGACCCTTGTTGTTTCGCCTCCTTTCTTCCGTTCCCCCCCCCCCCCCCAGGTTATCCGAGGAGGGAATACTTTAGCTTGATCCGGATTTCTCTTTGCTTGAAGTGCTTAAAGTATGGCTTGGCTCTGTATAGCTTCCATTCCATGGGGATTATGATTTTAAACCATGCATTTTGAAGGCTTTTGTACAAGACTAATATTTTGTACTTGAATTCTGAAATTTGAAAGGATGTAACCATATTAATTTCTGTTTCCGCTGTAATAAAGTTAAAATTTTTCAAGTACTGTTTTATCTGTCTTGTAAGTTTTTGTTCTGTTTACTAAAATGCTCCACCAAAGTTAAGGCATTCCCTTTGTGAGTGACCTTAACGGAGGTGGGGTGTTACAACATATGTGACCCAATTGACGAAATATTCCAATAATCTCCCCCTGGGTCACATATGAAATAACCTTAAAATGTGTTTAACTTTATGAGCTCCAAAATTTGCTATTTATAACATGTGGTGTATCTGAAACAATCTCGTCCATTAATTGGGTTGACAAAGGATCAAAGCGGCATTCGTTACATTTATCGTAACTAAACCCATCAGTGGTCACATATATCAGTACAATCAAACGACATAGATCAATCATGGATGCGTAGCATGGAAATTACATGAAATGTGATCTATACATGTCTATTTCCAATTGGTCCTTCTTTAGTGAGATCAAATGTTGAATATTTAAACAACCTGAGTGCAAAGAAAAATCCGTTACTTCATTTCTGATCAGAAAAAGAACTTGATATGCATATATCTGTAACTGAAGTATAGAGCAATGAGTTATACGACAATACCAAATGCAAACTCCCCCTGAACCAAAATATCCTTACATAAAAGTTACACCAATTGAGCTACATGCTCATGAAAGACCTTAGGTGATAACCTTTTGGTAAGCGGATCCGCCATAATGGAGTTTGTCTAAGTGTGCTCTATGAATTACAATATATTTTGCACTCTTCCCTTATTGGAAAATAATATATTCTTTGTTGTCATAATATTACTTGGTCTTTCAGTTCTTTATCTATAACCGGAGTTTTGTGACAAAATTTCATTATTATTTTCCATATTTGGATGTCTTATAATTAACCAAAGACGATATTTTCAAAATGGCGAAAACTATAAGTGCCTAAATGACACTTTTCCCTTAAATAGTTTCACCCATAAAATATATTATCATTGCTAGAAGTGGATCTTTTACAGCAATGACATCCAAAGTATCCGGATCGTAATTCTTTATGATCTCCACCTGATCCGATCTTTTATCTATGAGCATATAATATTTTATTTTGTCTTTTAAAGATATATCATATATATCATAACCATTTTGGCTACTAAATCATTGATCCACTTTTAATATCAGTAAGGTATCTGCCAAATAATACACGCATATCCATATGTGTATATACATTTGTATGCATTAGAATTCACACTGCAAATGCATGAGAAATCTTTTGCATTTCTTTAATTTCAAGGATGGTAGCATTTATCTATTTGGTAAAAGAAAAACACCTGAATCGCGGTTTACATACCAAATCTTTTAAGCATTTATCTTCCTAATTCTTTTGTAATAATCCAAATATCACCCCATGAACAATAATGGTGTATTTGAATCCCAAATACAAAACACAAATCCATGAACGAGTTTCTTAAGTAGTTTCACCAATGTCTCCATTGAGAAACATAACTTTAATCTCCATTAGATAATGCTCAAAAGTACAAAATGTAGTAAGCTCCAAAGCAATCGATTCTAAAGAATCGTTTACTAAGTCCAAAATGAAACATTCTTTAAATAAAATAAAATTTCCTTTTAATAATAGCAATTTCAATAAAAGTGCCTGATAAAATTCAATATTACCCACTTGATCCCTTTTGGCTTTGAATAGTTATTCATAACCAATGATCTTATTACTTAAGTTAGAGGGAAATTTCAAACTTTATTACCTATATAGATTTATGCTATATGTTCATTTCTTAAATCCACATT
Organism: Allium sativum; assembly: GCA_030737875.1. NCBI lineage: Eukaryota > Viridiplantae > Streptophyta > Magnoliopsida > Asparagales > Amaryllidaceae > Allium > Allium sativum. The sequence goes on from CM060918.1 coordinate 317,078,626, forward strand.
TTAAATTAGTACCTTACATAGATTGATGTAAGTACATAACATCATCTTTATCAATCCATTATTTATCTTTATGAAAAAATACTACACAATAATCTGAAATAGCATTTCTTCCCATTTAGGTGGATTTCCATAGTGATCTTTGCATTTTGAGGTTGTTGAGTTTGTTTTCTTGAAACAATAACCTTAGCGTATAGAAAAAAATTATCTTCAACATCGTCTTATCATGGTTCTTAATTTACTTCTTCCTAATAAAAGAAAAAAAAAATTAAACTTTAAGCGAAGAAGTAACCGCAGTTGAATAAAAGATAACGATTCTCTTTAAAGACAATGATATTACTTTATTTCTCCCCCCAAACTGAACATCCTCAAAATAACTATTACAGTTCCCGCTTTAAAACTTTTCCTTAGTGTAGGTTCATAAAAAATTATAAACTTTAAATCCCTTAGAATATCAATAAAACATTTTCTATCTTTATGATATCTGAATCTATAATTCCTTAGTATACTGAAACAAAAATTATATTAGTCACCAAAACAAAATTTGAGATATCACTACATAAGTTATTTAGCATAAGTAGCCATAGCCTATATGAGCTTCAATTACATAAGATTTTGAATTTATTCATAAATCAACAATACTATTTCTTGATGAACAATAATAACCTAATATGTTCACGTTAGAAATATAAAGCCGAAATCTGTCTAAATGACAGCATAAAAAAATATCAAATATATCCAAAAAAAATTGACTTAAATCTCAATAATAACTATAAAATATCAAGTATATTTTACTTTATATGCCTGTATATCTCATTAAAGAAACAACTATAAAAAAAATATCTGTATGTTATTTCTTTTCTTTGAGATCCTTAGCGACTTCTTAATCCTTATTCATACATTTATTTACAATGTATATCAAATGAGTACGTTTCAATCATAAAAACTTCAATCTCTATTTTAATTACCAAAGCGCTAAATTAGCCCAATAAGATAACATATTATTCTTAAAATAATTTCAAATGAATATACTGAAGATAGCACCAAAAAAATAACAATAACTTGAGCGTCTTTAGCTTTTGAAGCAGTATCTTTTTCCGTATAGTACTCATTTATATTTCTTTGACTTTGACTTTATGAAATCAAGCACCACAAAGAGTGCTTGATTTCCCTTATTGTTTTCACAAAAACCGTTTCCATTCTCAGTAGATAACTTATACAAAATTAGTTATCGTTACCTATAGCACATCCTGGAAAACTTCTGAAGTATTTACTTAATGATCATTTAATTCTTGCCTTTGAATTATATCACCTTTCAATATTCTTCATAACATTATAAGAATATTTAACTGTAATAGGATTGGTTGTAACCCTCTTAGTTACAAGAGTTAATAAAGTCAAGAACAAATAACATGCTCTCTTACAAATCCTTATTTTTATCCCAAAACAAGATGGAAATATTCTTTAAATTGACAGATAATTCAGTTAAATTAGCTGAAAATGAACAAAAAATAAAATGAAGATTGACCGTATATGCTTATAGCCAAATATCAACCATAGTAAATTCAAATAATTGGTAAGTCTCTTCTCAAGATACCTAGTACATATTAATATCAAGTCTTTGGACAGTAATATTAACTGTAAGTGGTACTCTTGTTGTAATGATCAAACACTGACAATAAATTCAAGTCAAATAACAACCTTCCTTTGGGCCAATTAATTATTCACTCGAAAAACCTTATAATTGTCACGTATTTATCATCACACATGTGTAAGCGATTCAGCCAAATATTAGTCTTCCTTTGGGCCGGCTAATACTCGCATGAACAACTACACACAAATATCAAACATTTTCATGAACCACCAAAATATAGAGGTCACTTTGGTGACATATTATTTCACTCAATTCACTATGTATGTAGGATATTTACGGTTATAAAGAGACGCCAAAATTATATTTGAATTTATCCTTAATATATGAACAATATATTTGGAGTGTTATAAAACACTCTCAATGCTTTAGGTCTATATGACATCTGAAAAACTCAAAATTACAATAATGACATAACGAGTTTTAGTCATTGTTGTCATAATCAGTTGCTTTAGGTATGTAGTTACATTCATGACATTTCCTTAATAAATATGATACAAGACATCATAAATAAATCACGATATCATAGATGAATGTCATGATCAATTACCACATAAAATTATGTGTGAACGACATAATAAATATCATACTAAATAACCTGAATGACTGAAGTAACCATGATGTATATCCGAAGCATAATATTACATGTGCTTTTTTATACTGTCAACCGAACCAAACAATTTTTTTTTTTTAAACGGGAAGTTACCGTAGTTTGACCATAATAAAGTAACCTACTGATCATCATCCTAAAACGTAGGTGAAATGGTCAAAGATTCAAACATGATAGCTAATTAGATTAAGCAACACAAAAACAAAATATTATATACCAAACCCAAAAGGCATAAAATAAAAGCACCATGACAGGTTACCGAAACATCATACACATGCCATGAAACATTATTTGCATATGACAAATAAGTTAATGTGGCATGTCCTACATCCATACAATAAGCAATAATTGTTCCAAAGAGTACACAAGGTATATAATTTTTTTTTTTTTTAAAAGCCCGTAAGGATAGCATGAGATTCGCTCAGTAGAGCTTCCGAAACTTTATGCATAAAACAGGTTCAAGACTTGGTCAAAACAAATAATATAGTATAATATATGATATCAGAAGTAACAATAGACCGGCGGCTGTAGAATGCAACTTACAATTAAACGTAATAAACATATATTTTTAAACAAAAAACCAGAACCCGTTGAATTAACATATTGACAAACTATATTATATTAACATTATTCATGTTGGATCCATAGAACCAATGAAAGAATGTGAAGGAGATAATAAATCTTAATCCATATAGATCTGAGACTTAACCCAAATAAAAAAAATCTTTTTTTTTAATTATTAGCCGTAGTTAATAAACGCAACCTGTTGTGAAATGAAAACATAACATATAAACCGTATGAATTGAAAACACAATTCAACCTTTGTTCTAAAATGGCAAAACAACATGTATAAAAGGAAAAAAAATCCCAATAGAATCAACAATGGTTGGCTCCGATACCACTTGTTAGGATTTCGGTATACTTTAGCAATATCCAATTGTGAAACCCTAGATTAAAATATGCAACCCATATTGATTTAATTAAGAACAAAATAGAAATAGATTAGCGGAAGCGTACCTGAATCCGTAGTTAATCATGGCAATACCTGAATCCATATTTGGTTGCTAAGAAGAAGATGTAATTTGGTTTGGGCTTCCAAATTGACACAAACCCTAAATTTGAAATCAGCTCTCCGTAGAAGAGGTTAGAGAGTTGCTAAGTCTTGTGTAATTTGGGAACCATAACCCTTTATTTATAGAGTTGGCATTTTGTAATTCGGCCCTTCAACAAATTACAAAATGCCCCGGTATCTACACATTAGGCCCATGATAACTTAAACTTTAAGCCTATTAATTCTAATCCAAAATTAGATCACTTTAATTAGGCTTTACACCAAAATAGCACAACACATTTTATTTTACATATGTTACCCAATTGACGAAATATTCCAACAAAAACACTATAGGAAAAGCAGGTATGTGGAATGAGATAAACGAATAAGGAATGTTCACTAAGAAAAACAATAAGGAGAAGATTTTAGTGCAGTGTCTACAGTGAGAAATTCTGAATATTATCCCATTTGGAAAATATATTCATTAAAACATGTTGGTAGTGACATACATACCTTAATGTGGTTACACATGTTGTGCATAACATTAGCCAAATTGTAGTTAACCTAAACATATATTAGCTATATAGAGTATGTTTTTTAACTGGAATGAGCAACCTACATAAAATCAGTAAGAATTTAGCAATTAACCCTTGTGTTCCTTTTCCACTTGCTGAGACCAAATCAAATTTCTTATGAATTTGTTTACCCTATTGTCATATACTTCCACGTTTGATTTCACAAAATACAACCCTTGACTGTATAATTTTTTGTTGCAACTTGCAGTACAGTACTGTGAAATTATGCACATGGTATTATTTGTTTCTTTTATAGTTCTTGTGATTATTGTAACGTTATCATCTGATTTCAGAATCCTTATTATTGACAAGAATGAAAAATGTGTACCTTTAATTTAAATTAAATTGTTATGGTTTTTGTTTTGCAGTCACATCGGCGTTGCAACAAAGTCACAACTAGTGATAATATACAAGCTCGGAATCAGTTCAAAAAGTGAAAATTATTAGGTTGGAAAAAGAACGTTGTTAAAGAAGCAACAAATGCATATATTGATTTAATTGTTTTAGTACACCATGTACCATTAGGAGCTAATGCTTGGAAGGTTTGGGTTGATTCAGTAGTGGATATTGATGCTATTGTATGTAAGCCTACCTCAAATATCTAAACTATTAGACAACTGATTGGGATGATTGTGAATGGTACGTGTTGTTTCATGTAACTTAAATGGTTATGGTTATTATTATTGAAATATTAGCTTTAATTATGATATAATGAAATTTACGATTAATAGAATTTGTGAAGAACTAAATTATAATTGTATGTACTAATTATAGAAATATATTTTGCAACTGCATAAATTGTTATAGTAGATTCTATTACAACTTTTGAAAACAGTTCTAAATCGTTAACACAACTAACAAAAATAGTTGTTAATATTTATTACAACTATTATAAACAGTTGTAAATAAGTATTTTGAAAATGCTAAAAGCAGTTTCAAAAGTGTCTTATAACAACAACTACCTGCTGTTGTAAGAAAATTAGCTACAACGGAAAATAACACTTGTTGAAAAAAATTTAACAAGGGCTGAAAGCGATTGTAATAAGGTATTTTGCAACTGCGAAAAACAGTTGTGAGTATGTCTTTTGCAACATCCAAACACAGTTGTCAAAAGGATTTTTTTATGACTTTCCAAAACAATTGTAAAATGATTATCTGCTATTACAACTGCGGATATGAAAAACCGGAGGAAGCCAGTAATAATAGACCTATTACAATCATTTTTGGCAGTTGTAAAATAGTACTTTTGTTGTATTGTACCTGTTTCGATACATGTGTCAACACAATCTTTCCTTGTGTTGTTACAGGACAACGCGATGTTAAAGGCATCTTGCCTACGACAGAATGATTTTTAGGCCATGTTTTGGCTATCCTGCGCTTGGAACTTCACAGTGAAAATTTACATAATTAAAGATCATCGCTTAGGCAACACACTAGAACAAGAATAATGAAAAATAACATGAAATGAGAGATCTATAAAGGATCAAAGTTCAAAGCAGACAAGGTTTGGAGACTAGCATGATAGTGAAACCAAATCAAGTTACAGTAAACCATCATCAAACACAAACCTATGAAAAATTCAACAAACAACCATAAGGAAGGGTTTAACTAGAAGGAGTGAGTGTAACAACTCACCTTGCATGGATTTGAGTGGATTAGGCTTCCTACATCTTGGTGAGGATTTCTGTAACGACCCGCAAATCCGAGCTATCTGAGTTGACTAAATACAACACACGTCCAACCCAAATAACACAGAAATACGACTCATTATTAGAAAGAAGTTAGAGGGTGAGAATAGATAAGATAGAAAACTTAGAATAGAAGAAAAACGAAGATCACAAACTCACAGCGGAACGAATAAAATATATTATATAACATAAGCTTTGAAATACAAATCTGTTTTGTACATATACACATACCATCATCAGAGTATACATAACTTTTGATTCAGCGGAAGTAACTCGAAATAACTAACGTTGAAGCCTCCTGCTTCAAGCTCCTCCAAGTGTATCTGTAAAAGCCTGAAACACTTGACTGCCCGTACAAATTTGGGCACCCAAGAGTTTAGGAAAAACAAAACAAAATAAACTCTGGGTCAGTCATGGGACTGGTGTGAGTAAACTCCAACCACTTGTTTAACTTTCAAAAACTCTTTTCGAAAGAAAAGATAATAGTAAGACCAGCCCACACATAAACACGGACGGTTTTTACCTTACTATAACCCAAAACACTTTGATACGAAAATCTAGTGATATTATAATAATGTCTACATCAAGTAAATAACCAAATAGCAGAACGCTTTCATCTCACGCTCCACATATATAGTATAAAATCAAAAACCCGCATGGCGCTTATTGGAGATTGGATTTCCAACATGACAAGGTATGGAACCACCTTCCGATGATGTATCTCTAGAGGCGAATACACCTGGGTTCAACAAGAACATCTTGCAACCCGGCCCACACATGACCGACCACTCATTTCGCTTGAGTGTATCGAATGTATATCACCCACGGTTGGACTCAAACCACCGTTTCCCGAATGGGCAGAATCGATAGATTTAGAAACAAAAGGAATTTCTCTAGATAGGTGATTATACACCCTAATGGGTGCGACCCACATAGCCATGCTGCCTGCCCGATTTTTGTCCTTTCCCGGTTGTTGAGGCCTGAGGCTACGATTACTTACCATTCATTGATAACACAATCACTTTGAATGCCACATTGTCAGATCCGTTAATCACTAGTTGAGTTTGCACAAATATTCTGGATATTATGCTAAGGGATAAATCCGTTGCAACCATATATATTCATACAGACCAACCCATTTGATCATTGGAAATACTCTGTCAGACATTCGTCCATTTACGTTCGTTCTGGGATTGAACGAAACCGAAGGCACTATTTCTATTACTAGAAAAGCCCTTGCACTTCACTCCGTCTTCAATATATTCAGCATACTTGGTTCGCAACGCTTATGCCGATACGGAGTGGTTCTTCGGATAATAATCCAACCGGTCTCTCCATATTGACAACGATGGTCAAAACTTCGATAGTCTGTGATTTAACTATCGAATAAAAACAAGTGTTCAATCAACATATCAAACAAATCACTGGGCTCTTTTAATTAATATTTCATTAATTAAATCTCTTCACCATTTTCTCTATCAATATTTGTTAACCAAATATTTTCAATAATCATCTCGGCCTCTTATGTCATTTGGAAAACGTTTCCAAATATCAACTTCTTTTATTTTCTATATATTAGAAAAATCTCTATTTGCAATTGGAAACAATTCCAATCATTTATCTCTATCCCTTTTTATTTACAACATTCGATTTTTATATTCACTTTACTATCGAATTCAATACGTCGATACAATGATTTCTAATTATCAAAATATCTTAAAAATATTCTAACTCCTTAAATTTCCGGGAAATTTCGCCATAACCTCCCCTGTATCGGGAGCATCGGGAAATTTCAAATAGCTTCCCGGTATCTTCCTCAATCAAAAAGAAAAAGGAAAAGCCAAGCGGCTTGCCGATACGGCGCATAAAACCCATATATGAATTAAACATGTACCTTGTTGTCGAGCACATAAATTTAAATCTTCATATACTTCCTATCAAACCTGCTTACACATGTTCACCTGTTTGCAATTCAATTCAACACCATCTAATCGTTTGAATTCAGTTTCGCCCATTTATTCTTTAAATTGGCCATTTTGCCTATTTCACTTTTTGTTGAACATACATGTTCAAACAAAATGTTTAACTCGTCCATAACCAAATTGAATTTTGATTTCAATTCTAGTTCTCTTTTTGATTTCGAATATAAATTTCAAATCGAATTTATTTATTCAACCCCCAATATCCATTCGAAATCGTCTTAACTAATTTCTATTCAATTTAGTTAATTCCATTCAATAAATCAAAAATCTGGTTTCTATTTCAAAACTCATATTCATTTACCCAACTTGAATTCGCATATATTTTTCAACTCAACTCTGAAATTTTCTAAATAGAACTTCGGATTTTATTTGCTTAAAATCCCTTTAAAATATTAAATAAACCATTTTGGTCGTTAAATAGTTCTAGCGCTGTTTTTCTGAAAATTTGATTTTTACATATCTCAAAATCTATACGACGAAATTCAGATTTTTCTCCTTCATTAGAAAACTATTATCAAACCGGTCCTGACGTTTCTTGTTTCGACGAATTCCGACTTCAATTGAGTCCTGTATACTCGATTGAAGTTCGAATCGCTATTTTACGAACTGCAGCGCTGCGGCGAGTTCGTTTTAATTATATTTATAAAAATATATATAAACTTTTAAACTTCTAAACTTCTTTAAATATAAATTCAACTCCATTTAACTCTGCTTGATTCAAATTCAAATCACACTTTTATTTGAATTCTAATTCAAATTCCAATTCCTTTTCTATTTGGTATTCAAATTCAATATTTGAATCCTTATTTCAATTCAAATTCAATACCTGAATTCATTTGAATTCTTTTATTCAAACTCTATTTTTACATTCCATTTTAACTTCTATATTCCAATTTCTATATTTGAATTCTATTTGAAATTCAAATATTCAACTCCTTTTTAAATTCTATATTCAGAATTCCATAATTTAAAACCCATTTGAATTTCATATTCAAATCCCATAGATTAAATCCTATTTGAATTCAATTTGAATCTCTTATATTCAAATTTCATTTTCCTTTTCCATTTGAATTTCTAATATTCAAATTCATTTTCAACACCATTTGAATTTCTAATATTCAAATTCATTTTCAACACCATTTGAATTCTAATATTCAAACTTATTTTTTTCACCATTTGAATTTCTATTATTCAAATTCATTTGAATTCCCTTGAATTCAAATTCCATTTCAAAACTATTTGGATTTCCTATTTTGAAATCCTATTTAAATCCTACTTTGAAATCCTACTTTCAAAGTTTATTTCAATTTCTATTTTCAAATTCGATATTCAAATCTCTATTTGAATTTCTATATTCAATTCCATGTTCAAATTCAATACTTGAATTTCCATTCAAATCTCTATTCAAATTCCATATTTGAATTTCATTTCAAAACTCTAGTCAAATTTCATATTTCAATTCTTCTTTTGAAATTCTATATTTCAAATCTTATTCGATTTTTCTTTGAAATTCTATATTTCAAAGTCTGTTCAATTCTTCTTTGAAATTCTATATTTCAAATCTATTTGAATTTCTTTATTCGAATTCCTTTGAATTCAAATTTTATTTTAATCTCCCGAATTCAAATTCTATTTTTTTATTGTAATTTCGTCTATTCAAATTCCATTTGAACTTCGATTTGAATTTCTAATATTCAAACTCCTTTTTAAATCGCCAATATCCTTTTTCCGATATTTTAAAATATCATTACTTAAGCCCAGTGATATTTAAACACACAAAGCAACAAATTATTTATTTTTCTAACACATCATATATAACAATATATATGCAAACAAATAAACAAACAGATAATATATTTTTGAGGAATCCAGTTGGATTCCTCCAACCTGTTTTCCTGCATCCACAGATGTTAGCACATAAATAATACCCATTCTGCTTCGTGGCAGAATATCGCGGTATAGAAGGTCATCCACTAATCATAGCGTGGGGCGTATAGGGTAATCATCCGCTATGTTACCGCGGGCATCCGCTAATGAGACTGCGGGAATCCAACCAATCAATCAACCCAATATATATATAATAGCCTAAATAACTAATATATATAAAACAAGCAGAAACATTCAAACCAGCAACAACAATTATTTTTAACGAAATAAAAATAATTCTAAAGGTGAGTGAGATTTACTCACCGAGATCTTATTTTCTGAACATCTGATTAGCTGTTGAACCGTGGTAGCTATGAATAACTCGAATTTAGCACCTACGATAAATTAAATCCTTATTCATTAACTCGAACTATTTTATTTAACCTGCTTAAATAAATTATCTTAGACGAATTAACTAATTATATATATATATAATTAACCATTTCTAATTAGTTAAATAAATTTAACATCTTACCTTAAACACCATTTAACAGCCTGCTTCGAAACAAAAATGTTTGATAATCGAACAAGCTTCTCCCTCAATCGGCCATCCAACATCCCAAGAATCAAAGACCGAAGCCTCTATGTCCCAAGAACACAGTTCGAGCTACCATATTCCCAAATCGTACTCGACTTCTACACAGCCACAAAACCATTTCCGCAACACTATGGCTAATCCCACAACTCCATCGCGACCTCGCCTTCTAACCTCGACCCCAAAAGCGAACCCTACTTCTTGAACGTCGCCTCGCACCCCTCCAGCAGTCGCATCTTCATCGAGCCTGGTAGCAGCCCCACAACCTACATCGAGTTACCCCAAATCGCACTTCAGAAGATTTGATCGAACCCTGTATCGATGGTACGAGGGTGAAACTCTTGCGAACATGGGAGCATCGAAGTCGAAATCGATTCATTCATGGGGATTCTAATTTGCTCCCTCATCCTGACATCGCGGTTCGAGCTTGATTTCAACGGAAGGGAAATAATGATTTTTGAGTTCATTTTCTGAGGGACGGGAAGAAATACCAAATAGGAGTGAGGGTTAGTCGCGATTTTATAATTGAAGAGGGGACAACTATTTTGGCTCGATGGAAGAAATAAGTCTGCGCCATTAATTCTTGTCTTCCTTGATTGTGAAGAGACGAACATAAGGTACAAGAAAATCAAATAAGGCAGAAGGTAGGTCTGCGTTAGGATATTTAGATAGGTCGGCTCTGTTTTTTTTTTTTTTTTTTTTTTTTTTGATTTTTATTTTAAATAGATAAAATATCTTGCGGTCCTTTAATTTGAAACCATGAACAACTATTTCAGCAAAACCACTGATGTTCCCAACATTATTTACTATTTTGAATTCAATGAAACTGATTATACAATTTAATTCGAACGTAATATAAAATAACCCCTTTAAATCAATATAATATAATTTAAATTTAAACAAATGAATTCTTCGATAATAAATTATTATTTGTTATCGTTTAAATTCAAATAAAACTTCATATAAATCAATTTGACTCCATTTCAAATTTAATTACTTAAGATCCTCGTATTACGATAGTTATACTGATAATTCAATATAAAATCGATTTATATTATCAGCTCAATATTTAAAATAATATTAAATATTCAAAATAAATCGATCAGAAAAATCTGGGTCGTTACATTCTTTCCCCCTTAAAATAATTTCGTCCCCGAAATTGCTAAGGTAGGAAAAAGGGTACAAATCCATTACTTTTCACAACTTCTTTATGTTGGAACTCATCTCTTCACATTTCAACAAATTTTAGTTCTACCAAAACATTTGGTTTCTCATTCACATGCATTCAAATTGATTCTAAATCAATTCATTCACTTGATTTATTTAACTTGTTTTAAGTTAAATTTAAATTCCAGAATTCAAATCCCTGGGTTTTCATTTCAAATCCTTCTGAAATCACATAAACATATACATACATTTATTTCCATCTCGAATTCAAAACATTTGAATATTCAAACCAATTTGTTTTCTTCCAAACAAATTTCCATCAAAACTTTCTAAGGTAGCAACCCATCACTTAGAAACTCGGAAATGAACACTGATGATGTTGCAATCATCATCAGAATTATTTCCCAGCCACTGAAGTGAGTTCAGTGCTTTATTATTTCAAAATCCATCTAAAACGATTTTCTTTCAAATCCTTCTAAAACAAATCTATATTGTTCTAATATACTTCCAAAAATATTTCAAACTTCCCAGGATTTTGAATTCTTAATTCTGGTTTGAATTAAATTCTAATTCATCTCATTTGTATATTTAATTCCTATACAAATTCTACTCTGGTTATAAGTAACCATTCTAAATTTATAATCTCATTTGATTATAAAGTCAACATCCAACACATCCATATAATAATAATTCTAGAAAATTATTCTTTCTATATCAAAATAGAAAATTTGGGTAAAATTATTTCATTTACCCATTAAAACAATATCATGTCGTATTTTCTGTTCAAGTGTTTAGAAATCCCTATCGACTTCGTGGCGTCCCACGATTCGACCAGAATTCATAAACCACTCACAGACTAGTCAACACAATATAAAACAACTTTTATATCAATTAACAAATACGCTCTCTCGTATCTATACACTCAACTCATTCTAGGGTACTGCTGACCCTATCTCTAATGAGCACAACTCCACAAAGCCTAGGTATTCGCTCGACCTAAGCTCTGATACCAACTGTAACGACCCGCAAATCCGAGCTATCTGAGTTGACTAAATACAACACACGTCCAACCCAAATAACACAGAAATACGACTCATTATTAGAAAGAAGTTAGAGGGTGAGAATAGATAAGATAGAAAACTTAGAATAGAAGAAAAACGAAGATCACAAACTCACAGCGGAACGAATAAAATATATTATATAACATAAGCTTTGAAATACAAATCTGTTTTGTACATATACACATACCATCATCAGAGTATACATAACTTTTGATTCAGCGGAAGTAACTCGAAATAACTAACGTTGAAGCCTCCTGCTTCAAGCTCCTCCAAGTGTATCTGTAAAAGCCTGAAACACTTGACTGCCCGTACAAATTTGGGCACCCAAGAGTTTAGGAAAAACAAAACAAAATAAACTCTGGGTCAGTCATGGGACTGGTGTGAGTAAACTCCAACCACTTGTTTAACTTTCAAAAACTCTTTTCGAAAGAAAAGATAATAGTAAGACCAGCCCACACATAAACACGGACGGTTTTTACCTTACTATAACCCAAAACACTTTGATACGAAAATCTAGTGATATTATAATAATGTCTACATCAAGTAAATAACCAAATAGCAGAACGCTTTCATCTCACGCTCCACATATATAGTATAAAATCAAAAACCCGCATGGCGCTTATTGGAGATTGGATTTCCAACATGACAAGGTATGGAACCACCTTCCGATGATGTATCTCTAGAGGCGAATACACCTGGGTTCAACAAGAACATCTTGCAACCCGGCCCACACATGACCGACCACTCATTTCGCTTGAGTGTATCGAATGTATATCACCCACGGTTGGACTCAAACCACCGTTTCCCGAATGGGCAGAATCGATAGATTTAGAAACAAAAGGAATTTCTCTAGATAGGTGATTATACACCCTAATGGGTGCGACCCACATAGCCATGCTGCCTGCCCGATTTTTGTCCTTTCCCGGTTGTTGAGGCCTGAGGCTACGATTACTTACCATTCATTGATAACACAATCACTTTGAATGCCACATTGTCAGATCCGTTAATCACTAGTTGAGTTTGCACAAATATTCTGGATATTATGCTAAGGGATAAATCCGTTGCAACCATATATATTCATACAGACCAACCCATTTGATCATTGGAAATACTCTGTCAGACATTCGTCCATTTACGTTCGTTCTGGGATTGAACGAAACCGAAGGCACTATTTCTATTACTAGAAAAGCCCTTGCACTTCACTCCGTCTTCAATATATTCAGCATACTTGGTTCGCAACGCTTATGCCGATACGGAGTGGTTCTTCGGATAATAATCCAACCGGTCTCTCCATATTGACAACGATGGTCAAAACTTCGATAGTCTGTGATTTAACTATCGAATAAAAACAAGTGTTCAATCAACATATCAAACAAATCACTGGGCTCTTTTAATTAATATTTCATTAATTAAATCTCTTCACCATTTTCTCTATCAATATTTGTTAACCAAATATTTTCAATAATCATCTCGGCCTCTTATGTCATTTGGAAAACGTTTCCAAATATCAACTTCTTTTATTTTCTATATATTAGAAAAATCTCTATTTGCAATTGGAAACAATTCCAATCATTTATCTCTATCCCTTTTTATTTACAACATTCGATTTTTATATTCACTTTACTATCGAATTCAATACGTCGATACAATGATTTCTAATTATCAAAATATCTTAAAAATATTCTAACTCCTTAAATTTCCGGGAAATTTCGCCATAACCTCCCCTGTATCGGGAGCATCGGGAAATTTCAAATAGCTTCCCGGTATCTTCCTCAATCAAAAAGAAAAAGGAAAAGCCAAGCGGCTTGCCGATACGGCGCATAAAACCCATATATGAATTAAACATGTACCTTGTTGTCGAGCACATAAATTTAAATCTTCATATACTTCCTATCAAACCTGCTTACACATGTTCACCTGTTTGCAATTCAACACCATCTAATCGTTTGAATTCAGTTTCGCCCATTTATTCTTTAAATTGGCCATTTTGCCTATTTCACTTTTTGTTGAACATACATGTTCAAACAAAATGTTTAACTCGTCCATAACCAAATTGAATTTTGATTTCAATTCTAGTTCTCTTTTTGATTTCGAATATAAATTTCAAATCGAATTTATTTATTCAACCCCCAATATCCATTCGAAATCGTCTTAACTAATTTCTATTCAATTTAGTTAATTCCATTCAATAAATCAAAAATCTGGTTTCTATTTCAAAACTCATATTCATTTACCCAACTTGAATTCGCATATATTTTTCAACTCAACTCTGAAATTTTCTAAATAGAACTTCGGATTTTATTTGCTTAAAATCCCTTTAAAATATTAAATAAACCATTTTGGTCGTTAAATAGTTCTAGCGCTGTTTTTCTGAAAATTTGATTTTTACATATCTCAAAATCTATACAACGAAATTCAGATTTTTCTCCTTCATTAGAAAACTATTATCAAACCGGTCCTGACGTTTCTTGTTTCGACGAATTCCGACTTCAATTGAGTCCTGTATACTCGATTGAAGTTCGAATCGCTATTTTACGAACTGCAGCGCTGCGGCGAGTTCGTTTTAATTATATTTATAAAAATATATATAAACTTTTAAACTTCTAAACTTCTTTAAATATAAATTCAACTCCATTTAACTCTGCTTGATTCAAATTCAAATCACACTTTTATTTGAATTCTAATTCAAATTCCAATTCCTTTTCTATTTGGTATTCAAATTCAATATTTGAATCCTTATTTCAATTCAAATTCAATACCTGAATTCATTTGAATTCTTTTATTCAAACTCTATTTTTACATTCCATTTTAACTTCTATATTCCAATTTCTATATTTGAATTCTATTTGAAATTCAAATATTCAACTCCTTTTTAAATTCTATATTCAGAATTCCATAATTTAAAACCCATTTGAATTTCATATTCAAATCCCATAGATTAAATCCTATTTGAATTCAATTTGAATCTCTTATATTCAAATTTCATTTTCCTTTTCCATTTGAATTTCTAATATTCAAATTCATTTTCAACACCATTTGAATTTCTAATATTCAAATTCATTTTCAACACCATTTGAATTCTAATATTCAAACTTATTTTTTTCACCATTTGAATTTCTATTATTCAAATTCATTTGAATTCCCTTGAATTCAAATTCCATTTCAAAACTATTTGGATTTCCTATTTTGAAATCCTATTTAAATCCTACTTTGAAATCCTACTTTCAAAGTTTATTTCAATTTCTATTTTCAAATTCGATATTCAAATCTCTATTTGAATTTCTATATTCAATTCCATGTTCAAATTCAATACTTGAATTTCCATTCAAATCTCTATTCAAATTCCATATTTGAATTTCATTTCAAAACTCTAGTCAAATTTCATATTTCAATTCTTCT
The DNA here is from genome assembly GCA_030737875.1 of Allium sativum. Classification (NCBI taxonomy): domain Eukaryota; kingdom Viridiplantae; phylum Streptophyta; class Magnoliopsida; order Asparagales; family Amaryllidaceae; genus Allium; species Allium sativum. The sequence goes on from CM060918.1 coordinate 317,094,268, forward strand.
TTTGAAATTCTATATTTCAAATCTTATTCGATTTTTCTTTGAAATTCTATATTTCAAAGTCTGTTCAATTCTTCTTTGAAATTCTATATTTCAAATCTATTTGAATTTCTTTATTCGAATTCCTTTGAATTCAAATTTTATTTTAATCTCCCGAATTCAAATTCTATTTTTTTATTGTAATTTCGTCTATTCAAATTCCATTTGAACTTCGATTTGAATTTCTAATATTCAAACTCCTTTTTAAATCGCCAATATCCTTTTTACGATATTTTAAAATATCATTACTTAAGCCCAGTGATATCTAAACACACAAAGCAACAAATTATTTATTTTTCTAACACATCATATATAACAATATATATGCAAACAAATAAACAAACAGATAATATATTTTTGAGGAATCCAGTTGGATTCCTCCAACCTGTTTTCCTGCATCCACAGATGTTAGCACATAAATAATACCCATTCTGCTTCGTGGCAGAATATCGCGGTATAGAAGGTCATCCACTAATCATAGCGTGGGGCGTATAGGGTAATCATCCGCTATGGTACCGCGGGCATCCGCTAATGAGACTGCGGGAATCCAACCAATCAATCAACCCAATATATATATAATAGCCTAAATAACTAATATATATAAAACAAGCAGAAACATTCAAACCAGCAACAACAATTATTTTTAACGAAATAAAAATAATTCTAAAGGTGAGTGAGATTTACTCACCGAGATCTTATTTTCTGAACATCTGATTAGCTGTTGAACCGTGGTAGCTATGAATAACTCGAATTTAGCACCTACGATAAATTAAATCCTTATTCATTAACTCGAACTATTTTATTTAACCTGCTTAAATAAATTATCTTAGACGAATTAACTAATTATATATATATATAATTAACCATTTCTAATTAGTTAAATAAATTTAACATCTTACCTTAAACACCATTTAACAGCCTGCTTCGAAACAAAAATGTTTGATAATCGAACAAGCTTCTCCCTCAATCGGCCATCCAACATCCCAAGAATCAAAGACCGAAGCCTCTATGTCCCAAGAACACAGTTCGAGCTACCATATTCCCAAATCGTACTCGACTTCTACACAGCCACAAAACCATTTCCGCAACACTATGGCTAATCCCACAACTCCATCGCGACCTCGCCTTCTAACCTCGACCCCAAAAGCGAACCCTACTTCTTGAACGTCGCCTCGCACCCCTCCAGCAGTCGCATCTTCATCGAGCCTGGTAGCAGCCCCACAACCTACATCGAGTTACCCCAAATCGCACTTCAGAAGATTTGATCGAACCCTGTATCGATGGTACGAGGGTGAAACTCTTGCGAACATGGGAGCATCGAAGTCGAAATCGATTCATTCATGGGGATTCTAATTTGCTCCCTCATCCTGACATCGCAGTTCGAGCTTGATTTCAACGGAAGGGAAATAATGATTTTTGAGTTCATTTTCTGAGGGACGGGAAGAAATACCAAATAGGAGTGAGGGTTAGTCGCGATTTTATAATTGAAGAGGGGACAACTATTTTGGCTCGATGGAAGAAATAAGTCTGCGCCATTAATTCTTGTCTTCCTTGATTGTGAAGAGACGAACATAAGGTACAAGAAAATCAAATAAGGCAGAAGGTAGGTCTGCGTTAGGATATTTAGATAGGTCGGCTCTGTTTTTTTTTTTTTTTTTTGATTTTTGATTTTTATTTTAAATAGATAAAATATCTTGCGGTCCTTTAATTTGAAACCATGAACAACTATTTCAGCAAAACCACTGATGTTCCCAACATTATTTACTATTTTGAATTCAATGAAACTGATTATACAATTTAATTCGAACGTAATATAAAATAACCCCTATAAATCAATATAATATAATTTAAATTTAAACAAATGAATTCTTCGATAATAAATTATTATTTGTTATCGTTTAAATTCAAATAAAACTTCATATAAATCAATTTGACTCCATTTCAAATTTAATTACTTAAGATCCTCGTATTACGATAGTTATACTGATAATTCAATATAAAATCGATTTATATTATCAGCTCAATATTTAAAATAATATTAAATATTCAAAATAAATCGATCAGAAAAATCTGGGTCGTTACAATTTCAAACATGCAAAGACTCCCAAACTTACCGCAAATCCTCTTCCTGGATTCTCCAAAGGTTAATTAATGGGTTCCTGTTGAAGCTTGGTTTGTTGTTGGGATAAGGATGTTAAAACTTTTCCTCTATTTGATTTTGAATCTAGGATTTTGCTAGGGATTGTAGGAGGAGTTGCTTCTTTCCTTTACATGTTTTCTTTTTCTCAGAGAGAAAGAAGGACGAGTTTAGGAAGAATTTAAATGGGAAAAGTAGAAGGTGCATGTATCTCCCTTTCCAGATATTTCCCTTCTTAATTAAACTAGTTAATGGGTCAAGTCCCTCTTATAAACTCAGTTGTTTTATATTTTTAGGATTGTTTGTCCCTAACACACACAATTTAAACATTATTAACCTAATTTAAACCCATTTTGACAAATACACACAACTACGTTTTGTCTAATTTACACAACGCCTATATATATATATATATATATATATATATATATATATATATTATTTTAACATAATCTAACATCGCTTTTAGTACAACTTTTGCAAAAGCCATACAATAACACAAACATACATTATACATCTTAGTTAAACAAACCTTGTATCTCTTAAGTTTTGATTCATATTAATTCTAATTCCTTAACAAAATAATACAAAACCTTATTAAAATATTTCAACACACTAAAATGTTAAGTTCCAATCAATATTTACAATTTTGTATATATTTATTTACAACATACTTAAATTCAAAGTAACTTTTAGCAATAATAATCAACTTTTCACAATAAGTCACCAATTTATATCATTTACACTATTAAAATATTTTAATACAAGGTTTTCTCATAAACACATACAATAATATTTCCAAACATGACTTTAACACAATTCTTATTTTATTTTATAATTTAGACAAATTACATTCCCCGTATACAAATTTACAATTTACTAATTATCTATGTAGAACAAGACATTTCATATTGAAAATAATTATTTCTACTTAAAAATTGATTGTTAATCAGTATTTTATATTTTCAAAATATATTTAAAAACCATCAAATGTAATTGACAAACACGTATTGGAATAAATCTTATTATAATTCTAATTGAAAATAATTTATTTCAATCTACGCAATTTCTTACAAATAAAAATTCCTTATTTCCCCGTCTTAAATTATTACATGAGTTAGTCTCCGAAACTTGTATCCAATGCTTCTTTATGTGAAAATTACATAAATTACTCTGTTAACCCAAGGTAACCCAAAATCTGGGTTGTTACACACTCTCTCTTAAAGTAATTGCGTCGTAACTTAACTTAGATTATTTATTTACATCATCAATCTCTTAACATCACAACTTAAAATTTATTACCTTCAAAATCTATAATTTGAGTATCCAAACACGCAATTGTTAATGATATTTTTCGTCAACACCAGAACTAAGGTCCAGGATGTGGCTGTAAAGGAATTAAGGGATTATTTAGTCCCTATATAAGGACCCGGATTTTTAATCGATTTATTTTAAACATTTAATATTGTTTTAAATGTTGAGTTGATTATATAAATGGATTTTATATGAAATTTATCAAATTAATAATCGAATACGATTTAATTTCAAGTATATTGAATTATTGAAATACGAAAACATAAAATAATTGATTTCAATGTTAAAATTGAATTGAAACAATTAAGACGGTTAATATAAATTCTATTTGAATATAAACTATAATAATAATAATAATATATTATCAAGGAATCAATTATTTATGAATTTAAAATATATTACATCAATTTAAATTGTTATCTTCTCCATATGATCAAATTAGACCTCAAAGCTTGTTCTTATGTGTTCAAAATAGCGGTATAGCCCTAGAAACGACAGTCGCTATGCCTCGAAAGGAGTTTAGAACCACGAAATATTTAATTATAAATGGATAAGCTCGAAATCAAATCGATATCTATTTAAATAAAATAAAAATCTCTTTATTTAAAATCAAATTAAATAGATATCAAATTGAGTTTATTTTGTTTGTACTTCATTGTACCTAAGCTAACCTAGTTTTGTACGTTCCTAGACCTAATTCCTTTATGGCAAGTATTCTTCTTCTATAAATTGTGACGCACTCCCCCTTTTCTCATGTTCTTTTTTAATCCAACTGTAATACCAAAATTTAAAACTAGCAATTCCTCCCCCTTTCGTCCTTTAGAAATAAATTGATTCGTAAAAAAGTGAATGCTTACCGCGATTGAAACAGATGCTCGGCATTGAGCTGGAGGGCTCGCGTTGCAAGGAGGGTGTCATTGTCGGCTGTATTAAGGGAAAACTGGTTCATTGAGTTGGTAGGGTGGAGAGTGGAGTTACGATTTTAGGATTTGATTTTGCCTCGGTCGACCTAGAGCTGCGGCGTGGAGCTAATGAGGTGGGTTTTAGGTCAGAATGATGATTGCGTGGGTTCAGGGAGGTGAAAAGAGGGTGTAGGCGATGACAATGGGAACTTCGATCAATAAAGGAGGTCAGTGGTTTTTTCCCCTGTAGCTAAGAGAAAGCGACAAGGTGATGGTAAGATGGTGGCTTGGATGTTGCGAAGCTGAGATGGAGACTGGTCGACGTCGAGGTTTTTGGGAGGGGGTTCGAGTGTAGTATCAGGAATAGGGTTTTTCTCAGTTCTGGTCAATGTCGTGTTAGGGAAGAATGGTGGCCTGGGTTGTTAATTCAGGGAGAAATAGTGGATGGAGTATTAAGGTAATTTAAATAAAATTAGTTTATAATGTTTTTCTTGTTTGAAATTAAATTAGTTTAATTTAAATTCAAACTCGTAAAATTATTATACAATGTCATTAACTAACGAATATCATATTAGGGGTATGCGAGATTTTATCAAAGCCAGTCGAGTAATTCATAACCGAGGATTACTTAATTAGGAATGTAAATCGGAATCAACTTGGGAATTTTGATTTAAATCGAATATCGCTCGATTTAAATTAAAATTGGAATGGAACGAATTAAAATCAATGTAAGTAAACCCACTCTCTGTATTCATTTATAGTTTTATTACAAACAAATTTTCATTTTTTATATTTTTATGTGCTATTTGTTGACTATTTGGATGCATTGAATAATTTTTGATGAATTGTGGCTATATATATATATATATATATATATATATATATATATATATATATATATATATTAGTTATATTTAGTCTTGGTGGTTGTGGCTACTATATATATTGGATATTTCCTCTAGTACATTAGCGGATGATTTCCCTATATGTCCCACAATATATATAGTGAATGACCTTCTATACTGCGACATTCTGCCTTGAAGCAGGATGAGTATTATTTATGTTGGCTAACATATGTGGATGTAGGAAAACGGGTTGGAGGGATCCAACTGGATTTCTCAAATTTTATTATTGTTTGTTTTCATATATATGATCATATATGATGTGTTGTAAAACCCGTGGTTGATAATTGGGTGTTTTGGAAGTTGAATATCATTGGCCCTAAATATTGATGTATAAAAATATCATGGAAAGGAATTTTGATATTTAAAAGTAAAAATTTACTTTTCTAAAATAGAATTTGAATTTCGAATGGACTACAAATATTAACTTGTTTTGAATAATGAAAACAAGTAGTGAATTTATAAATGATGTTTATAAATGAAATAGAATAAATTATCATCAGATAATTCGGGGAATGTAAATTCAAATGTGAATTTAAAAAGAAGAATTGAAATTAGTTTCAAAAAGAATCGATGAAATTTATTGTGAAGTTAGGAATGTAAGTTGAATTAAAATAAATCTATATGGAATTATGATTTGAATTCGACTATGTCGAATTTATAAATATAAATTATTTCTAAAAGGGTATTGGAATTTTATTAAATAGACAAAAATTACATATTTAATGTAACAACTCTGTTTTTCCACGTCTACACTAGGTGTATTAAATAAATTAAAAGAGTTTAGAATACGATTTGTGGCAATTTGTTAATTGAATAAATAAAATAAATTGGTTAAAAATCATTCTCATATCCAATAGTAATTTATTTTGATATATTTGAAATAGTTGAAAAGTAAATGTATTTTAATTGAATTTGGGACCATCAAGTAAAATTAGGGGAGCATCAGGTTGAATCAATTTATCAACTATGAACTTGTAGTTTACAATACTAGATTTAAATCGGTATACTGGATTAAAATCTGTTGGAAGCTATAATTTCATACTATGATGCGGGCTAAAATGAATATACTTGGTTGAATAAAAAATGAATAAATAAATAAACAGAAATTGGACATAAATTGAAAAAAGCTTAAAATCCAATCCCCTCAAAAAGAAAAAAATTCAATATATACGCTTCCTAACCGAACACTTGGGGAGGCTTTCGTACAGGGAGATTCAACGGGAAAATAAAAGAGAGAGAGAGAGGGAGAGGCTAATTGAGTTCAACAGGGAAATCAAATTCCCTAATTCCCCAAAAATCAAAAATCGAAATCGAAAAAAAAGGGGAAACCGCGACTAACATACTAGGTGTCGAGCGTTGACAACGTCGGCGAGGGAAGTGGAGGCGGCAACGCAAAAACTGGTGGCGCTCCTTTCATCGCGCCGAGAATATGTGACGCGAGGGCAATGGGGGGTTGTCATGATTGTAGCTTTGTGTGTGACCTGAGCAATGACGAGAGTAGAGACGGTGAAAGACTTGCCGATTGTAGGGCTTATTGTAGTAGCGGTGGGCTGACTGTATAGACCATAGATTACATCGCATGGTTAAGTTGAGTTATTTATTTAACCGACTCATCTAAATATGATACTTGTTGCATGCTATAGACTCACTTTTGTTTGATGGATGAATTGGTTGAATATGTAACATGAAGCATGTTGCATGCTATGGATTCACTTTGTTTGATGGATGAAATGGTTGAATATGTATTGTTCAACCCTAATCTGTGCATTTGAATGGTCTTGTTGCATCTTTTCCTAGCTTCTAAGTGCAATATTTTGTGATTTTGTGTATCCTTTCTCAGTTGTTTCTAAGACTCATTCCTATAAGTTGGAAGAGCCAACATTATCACTAATTTGTACCTCGAATTGTTGAAGTTTAGATGATTTTTCTTATGCTAGTTTCATGAATGATTTCGTGAATTTGTCTACACTGCACACACTTTTATAAATCGAGTTTGAAAAGGTTTTCTATATATATAAAAATTATTGCTTTGAGATAAATGTTTTCTAAGTTTGTTTCGAAAGTATAATTATCTTAAAGCTATATAACATATAATATTTTCAATATATAGAGCTTTCAAGGAAAATATCAAAATGATTTTTGAATTATTTTACAAAAATGTTTTCTCAAAATCAAATATTTTTCGTATATAAAATCACACTTTTCTACACCATTCGTGAAGGCGTGATGGGAATTAAACGGTATTGTAAACCCCGTGGTATCGGGCACGAGGTATTCAAAATCGGCTAATCCCAGATTCGTCTAATTGAAGAGGTTGATTTGTTGTTTCTAATGATTGTTGTTTATGTTGATTTCCAGTGTAAAGCTGACTAATTGGCCGTAAACCGGCAGTGAGAACATGTGGTATGGGACGCACGGTTACCACTGCTTGGGTTACTGGCTAAAAATCTGTAACACATATTGTTGTTTGTTGTTTTGTCGGTACTTGCTACGGGGGGAAGCTTAACTCAGGGGGAGAGTTATATATATATATGTGTGTTCTTTTGACCGGGAGGGTAAAGTTACACTCGATCGAGGGGGGGGGGTGACGGTGATGGCGCCTTAATTTGAACACGTATAAAGTACTTATCTAAGCTCGGGGGGAGCTTCTTTGTTGATGCTCGTGCAAATTTGTTGTTTTGGATCCACTTTATATTGTTGTGTTGACTTTGTTGATCCTCTTGTTATTCTGCTTTGGATCCAATTTATGATGTTATTCCAAGATTTCATTATCTTAATTTCTAGAGTTGTTGAATTTTAAATGTTTACACCTTTATTGTTGACGTTGATTTATATATTTATATTTCCTTAGTGTTATCTTATGGGATAAGAAGGTGATTACACTAATGTTGCTTTGAACTCTCGTAAGAGTTCTATATGTTGATGTTGTGCTTGTTTCCATCTGGTTTCATGGTATTTTGGGGTCTTTATTTAGACAACTTAGCATTAAAACTTAAGCAACATGTTGTTGACAGAGACATTTATATTTTGTTGTTGTAGCCCAACACGTGGGACCATTAAATACTGATTTAGTTTTAAGTATCTCATGTATCTTGTTGTTTTGGAATTTATGTTGTTACTTCTCTATTGAGAAGAATTATCACTTGTGAGTTATTTCTCTTTCAACTTTTGGATATTTAGAGATTGTTTGATCGGTGTATTTTACGTACTGTAGTTAGACCAGGATTTTTTAGGTTACAGGACTCACGGATTTGGATAAGCTTGATAGCAAGGATTCAAGTCATTAAACGTTTAAACAATATTCTCTTAGGATCATGTATGGATTTATAATATGAACACTTAAAGATAATGACTTGTAGTTGATGAATATTGTGTGGGCATATAGTGCATAATTGTAAACCCCCAATTTGTATAGATAATTATTAATTCACTGTAATCTGTGATAATTATTTTATATGTTATATTGTTCTGATATGAGAAGCCGTTGTGTTTATTACCTTAGACCAAGGCTGTTCACATAAAGAATTCACTTTGAGGCAAAGCAAAACAGTAAGTGAGACGTGTCGGCGTTGGTTTAAAATTATTTTCACATTCGGTCGCCCCTAGCAAACTGTATTATCCATGTTATTAAACAACATTATTTATAATGTTTTTTAATAGCATGGTATAGTGGGGGGTTGTCACAAATAGTATCAAAGCTTAGTCAGAACATTATAGCATATAATATAATGGATTTAGACATAGTGAGACTTATATAGTCACGACTGCTAGTCATAGTGGTGGATAGTTATATTGATTATCTACAGAGGGATAGGAAAATAAATTAATTACCAAGATAATAGTTTGGGACTTGTATCGGGGTAAAAAATACGAGAATGATCTAGGATTTGGCCAGAATTGCACATCGGAAGCCATTAAACTATTTCCATTGAGCGCAGTATTTAGTGGTCTACCTATGTGATTGATTGGATGATGTTCGCGTGGTTAACATGTTAGGAATTGATTGTTTGGTTGTATTTATTTAAGTTAGATGCATGAATTTAGCGATAATCTCATATTATAATGCAAAACCTTGAGTCAACAAGTCAAACTGAAGCCTTTTGGCATTTCCAAAAATAACCCAATTTTAAAAGCTAATTGATAAACCGAGCTTGGATTTTTTTGTCATTGCATTAACACGTTAAAGCCGTTTCGCACTTATCCACGATTATTCAGTTCTCCACCTTTCCCTTAATCCACGTTCTTCCACTATCCTTCCATGTCGATTACTCCTTCCTATTTCACTCATCACTTGCAGCAATCATTCACGTTTCCTTTCTCTTTACCTTATCAGGCTTCAAATCTACTCAAATCAAACTTAACTTAAATCGGATAGAACGAAAGGACAGGACTGATTTGAGACAAAAGGGGAAGAAGGCGATTTGGAGTTTTACTGTCGATCGGGCTTATTTCTCTCAGGTAGAGTTCTCTGGAATCATTAAACTATAAACCACCAAGTCCTATTTCTTTAGTTTCGTAATTATTTTGATTTAATGTAATTTTCATTGCTGTTCCAGTTTGCTATTTAATTTCGATCGTATACAGGTTTGTCTTTTTGTTAATTTTGAATTATCGGAAAGAGTTTAAGGTTGGTTGTGCAAATATTTATAAATTTGATATTTAAATTAACAATTGACTCCAGTAGCTAAGTTGATCAAAGATGTTATACATTCTCTGACGAAAATTCATTATTATTAATCAGTTATATAGTTTGGTTGATGTGTGCGCGCTTCATGTCTTCGCAGGTAGTGTAAGAATGATGAAGTTATACAGTGTACACTGCGTGGCGGTATTGGTGAAGATGGTACAAGTCAGATTCTGCAGGAAGAAGAAGGCATTCTTATACAGGTTATCGTAATTATTTTCTTTGATTTGAGCTCACAACGAACCATGTCAATGATAATTAAGCTCTCTTTTTGAATATTTTTGTGCAAAATCCTGGAACTATACCCTCAAATACATTTATGGATAAAGTATCAACATCTCTTTCTCTAAAACATGTACACGGTCCTCTTATATGTAATCGGCAATATTTTGGTACTGTCCTTTGGGATTTCAGTTTAGATATATCGTTTCACGATATTAAATTGTAATTGCTTCTTGAAATATGAGCAAAAGTTAAAAACTAAGAGCTGCCATGAATTAAGCATCCTGCATGGCTGCACTTCACTTATATTACCATGTTCTGTAAAAAATATATTGGAAATTATACCGTTTTCTAATATATTGTCACTATGTATAATGCAACAACTTTTACATGAAAAAATTAGAGAAAAAACTATCATAGTTGACACGTGTTATTTTGGCTCTTCGGTAAACAATATATTTTACAGCCTCATTTTCTACAATCGCGGGCAACCCTATGATATCATTTGAAACTATAATTGGTTTGTAGATGCATGCACACATCCATGATTTATTCAGAAATTGCACCACGTAGTGAGTGTATTTGCGTTTCTCATTATTTTAAAACATAATCATTTTTATCCCACCTTCAGTTTTCATAAATGACAGAATGTTACAACAATTAATAGTCGCACAATCAATCAATAAATGACCCTCTAAATTTTAGCTTCCTATTTTCAATCACTTAGAATTAAGGTGTATTTTTATCATATGCGCAAACTATTGAATTTAGGTGCTAAGATATTGATATTGATGCTATTACAAGTCTACAACTATAAACAAATTTGAGTGAGCTGTCATTCAAATTTGACATGGCCAAATGGATACAGCTTAATTCCCTATGTACGAATATTCCGAAACTGTTACTCTGTTCTGCATCAAACGATTTATGGACCATGAAAGACAGAATTCCAAATTCCTTCGACTTTGGATTTGGAGTTAGAATTGGAGGCTACTAATTATCAACTCATGATTTTTTTAGCAGTGTTTATTAATGCACAGATCTTATTTTCCTACTGATCCATGTCAGTATGTTGTAGATATTCTCTATTTGAGCTATCTTCTTATAATAGTGATTACTTTTTTGTTATTTTCTCAGCATATGAAATTTATTAGATTTGACTTAACAAAAATCGAATTCCTACCAATTTGGTACTGTTCAACTACAGCAAAAATTCTTCACTTTCTACCCAAGTATAAAACCCATGTTTTTTTTTTTGGTGGGGGGCGAGAGGGGAGAGAGGGATGCTAACTGCATGTAAGCACTAAGGGAGGTTAAGGATAAGTAACCAGCTGAAATAATAGAATTTATTAGCGTTGTTTTTTTGGGGAAATGAAATAAGCGGTTTGAGACGGAGAATCATAAGTGTAGTTTTAGAAACTATGCTACTAAATTTAATTCAATAAAAAATTAGGATGGTTTCTACAGAGCTTCCAACGTTTACGGAATGTTTTTTTTTTTTTTTTTTTTTTTTTTTTTTTGCATAATAACATAATTATAGTGTATCATATATTATATTTTTCTAAACAAAAATGGAATGCAAATGGTAGTTTGATCAGCATCGTAAGTTGTATGTACTTTGATTCGCATTGCAAGTTATATGGACCACAGTAGTCCGCAAGTATAATTGTACGTTTTTTTACTGATAGGACAACAAATTGATATGCCTCATTTTGATTTGCCCTCAACTGAACTATGTACTAACTATACAATGTGGTACAAAAATGTGTTGTTTTGCTTGCTGTCTACACCTAAGACTAGCACTCAGTTGCAATACTATATGTCTATTATTTTAACTACGTGCGCCTTTCTTTCTTCCTTCATCCTTTTACTTCAAACTTTGTCTCCTGCTATTCATTTATACGTTTATTACTTCTACTACCGTTGTTAATTTGGATATATATATATATATATATATATATATATATATATATATATATATTTACATGGTTTTGATGCATTGTGCTATTTATGTCAGTTAGTTTCATGACTTATTTCTTGACATATTTAAGTGAATCAATACTACCCAATATCCACACCAGCACCTACCTTATGATAGGAGACTAGGCCGTAGTATTTCATTTAATGACAACATGCCACCACAAAATTAGGTAAGCATGCATTAACTATGAAATTTCAAATTTTCTGATTGTATTTGTGACTCTAAATTCCTAACTTGAATTTATATAGCATTTATTGTGCTTGCTTAATTCATGACTGCTGTTTTAGTTATAATTACAGGCTTAAAACCACTTTTTCATTATTTATATATGATTTGTGTTTAATGTTGGTCGTATAGGCTCAACCGTGAAACTTACACTGTGAAATTTACACTATGAAATCAAAATCCTTGGTACTTTATATTTATTATACAAGCTTTTCGTATATGCTGAACTAATAATTTGCAACATGTTGAGAATGATGGTGAAATTGAATTTGTCCCCAATTTTATGCGTAACAAATATATGCTTTTATTTTCTCCATTATCATGTTCTTTTTCGCTAAGAAAATAGATTACGCAGTATACATATATGTAACATTGAAAAGGATAATTTAATGTTTTTTTACTATTCAACTTCTATGTTGGTCATATAGCCGCAACCATGTAACTTACACTGTAAAATTTACGCTCAGAAATCAAGTTCTTAATAGCAGAAATTTATAATACAAACTTTTTATTTGTTGATTAAATATTTTGCAACAGAGTGTCTGGTACGATGGTGAAATTCATTTTGTCCACGATTTTATACCTCACAAATATATGCTTTTATTTTCCCCGTTATCATGTTGTTTTTCATCAAGAAAAATGATTGCACAATATACAAATGTGTAACATAGAAGAGGACAGTTTAAATTTTTTTTTTTTTCACTATTCACATGCATTGTTTTTTTTTTCCTGCATGTCTCATGTTAAGTTATGGCTTATTTGTTGCTGTACACTCATTTTTTGTCTGTTCGTTGTAGTGTTTTCAGTTTTGAACACGATACTGCTTGCAGATGCGTTAATGGGGGACGGAATTACAAGGCACAATAGCAGTTATCATAAATCAGTAGGTAAATTTGTTACTTTTGTCTACTAATTGTTGACTAAAATGTGCTTCTATTTTTTCTTCCAAAATATGAACTGTTTGTGAAGTTTTAGATTTATTTCTCTAGACCTTCCTCATGTATATGATTGCTAGCCATTATATCCATAATCATAAAATATTGGTTATAGTTGGCAAAAATGAGGTGGACTATGCTGAAATGGGGAAGCCCGTTGGAGAATATGGGACTTTACTATTGATTATGGTGCGTTCCATAATGATCATTGAAGGACAAAAATATAGTTGATACCTAACAACAGCCATGCTTTCTATTACATGTGTGGCCTTGGCCATAATTATCTTTCTATTACATGTGTGGCCTTGGCCATAATTATCTTTGTACAATGATTTTTTGGAATTTTCTGGAACTGTTATGCTTGTTTTTCGGGATATTAACTCCTGTACATTCCTCCGTTTGTTCCGAATTTAACACGGCTGTCATTTATGCTGCTTTTTTTTATTCGTTTTCTGCTTGATTTATTACGTTATATTTGTTCAAGAGATGCTTCACATCAGTTTGGGGTATTCTGTACAGCATCTTGAACATCAATTTTTCAGCGGTATTCGCCTCATTTCTTATTACGGTTAAATTCCGTATGTTTGTTTCACATCAGTTTCCTGACAAATGTATGCATGCATTACATCAGTTTGCGATATTGCAAAACTTCGTTGGCAAAGACCAACCATATGCATGTTTATATATTTGTCTACTTTTCGTTCAGCTGCTATATTCTGTTTCTTTGTTGCATACTTGCGATATTCTAAATTTGCGCACTCAATGTGCTGCAATGATTGCCCATTTTAAACATCATTTACAGCTTTGGACAAATACATCTATGCACACGTCCATCGGACGTGCCTGTGTACTGGTAATAATAATAAATTATTAAGGAAAACAGAACTGTAATTGTACATGTGGTTCAAAACAAAATATAATAACTACAAAACAGAACTGTAATAGTACATGTGGTGCAACAGAGAAGGGTAATATTTGTGTCTACTTCATTACTCTCGGAGTTGTATGTGAGTCTAGGCTTTTGGAATATATGTCTAGAAGCATCACATTTTGTAGTCTTCCACGTGGGGGTTCTGTCACAGTAGTCGATCTGAATGGAAGAATTTGAAACTAGCTTTGCAGCAATTGTTAGCCTTTTTCCATTGTTTAGTAGGTAATCTATTTGCTCCAGGAGTCCCCACTATATTGTCTTTTATTTCATATAGCTCAATTGTTTCAATAACTTCATTCACAAATTCCCGTTAATTAAATCCAGGAAAAAAAAAGTTAAAGTCAATCTATATGGCCTAATGCAGATATATGTAAATGAATATGACATGTTCAATACATATTTATATTCGGATTTCCAAGATTCAAATCGTGAGGCCAATGCATTTGATCCAAACGGAGAAATTGCAGATCAATGATTTTGGTGATTTGTTTTTTTTTTTTTTTTGATGAGTTTACACTTGTATATATATTGAAAATTTATGTTTATCTTGGCAATTATATGATATTTAGGTCAGCACTAATTCCTTTATTTGTATGATGATAATATATATGTGTGAAATTTTGATGGTTGAATATCTACATCTAAACTGTAATTTCTCTCTTGCTTTGAACTGTGTTTTGAATTTTAACTCAATGAATTAATCATAATTTGATAGGTTTTATTAAAAACGTTGGTTAATTGGTACGATTTTAAGATTTCTGCAAACAATGCTTAACACAGTTTAAGTCACTTACAGATTTAATTGCTGGATTAGTTTGATTCGGGAGTCGTAATCAGACCAAAAACATGATTGATTCCTCTACTGTAATATGAGGAGGATGTGTGTCTTATTGCTCACAGTAACCTGATATCTTAGCAAAAGTGTTTTTTTTTTTCACTCTGGGATATCCCCTTATTTTATATCACCCTCGATATTACCACCAGTTTTTCTTTCTGCTAGAACATCCAATAATGTTGTATTTCCTACTTCATTCACATTCATTAATGCAATATGTATTTTACACCGAAATGCGATTGGAAATGATGAATGCAACTGAATAAATCATCTAAAATTTGTTAGAATGATTTTTTTTAGCTAAACGTAACTTATTCATAACTGAATATGCATTATGGATTAACTACTGTTTTTACATAATAAGGAATAATATTTTCCTTTTTACTAGTTTCAACCAACTAAAGAATATAATAATGAAGCGATGAATCTACTTCTATTATCTCTTTGCTATTTTTAACTTTTTGATTTCTTGACTTGAACTTTCAGCTGTTTATCCATCTTTGGAGTTTTCATGATGTGCTTGTCTCTAAGGTTACTTGCTTCGGTTACTTTTGCTCTGTTTGTGGATATGTTATGATATCATTGATATTCTTTAGCATGTTCATTTTATTTTGCAGCTACGTGCAAGAGATGTTGAAGCTGTTGACAAATTAACATGGATTCAAAGTAGAAGTTTAGGATTGGTTCTGTCATATATTTTATGGCTGTGTATTAGACCCAATGTCAATATTTCTATTGACCTACATATTTTGGAGCTCTCCTACCTGGGTTTGCTCGATGACTTTTTTATTGTAATCCTCGACTATTTGCTTCTGCTTGTTTGTTGACTGCGTGTTTTCAGAGTTTACTTCCTCAGATTTCTTAATTTTGTTCCTGCATAGACATACTTTTATTTGCTTAGTGTCCATTCATGCTTTTATCATTTGAGACAATGGGATAGGCACATATCATGCGTGCTAGTGGTATCCATTCATACTTGATTTTATTTGGATTTGCTTGTACAGTCTCTATCACCGTTAGTCTAAAGCCAGAATATTAGTTAGGATGGATAATATATTCACGGCCTCCCTTCTCATACGGTTCTTATTTGGATTTGTTGGATGAAATAATTATAGACATTAAGAAATCCATAAAAGGCATTGAAATAAATCAATTGTATGTTTACTTCAAAAATAATATGTTGATTGTGTAGTTGAATAGTAAGTTGTTGGACGACGAATATTCTATGAATTAGATAATCGTCGCGAATATTAAAATAAACCGCAAACGCACGGCGTACAATTATTAGTACGTGGCGAATACGGGTCGATCTACAGGGAAAGAATTATTTTAAATTCTATTCTATCAAATTAAAACAAACTGTGAATTGAATTAACTAAAATTTAACAAAATTAATGACTAAGTTGAGAATGAAACTATTGGTTAAGAGCAATTTAGAGGTGTTTTCACTCTCTAAATCACACAAATCAACATCATGAAATTATGTTCTCTATTTGTTTGGTCATTAGTGAGATTAGATTTTGTGTTTATTATAAGTATGACATATTTATGCTATTATGAGCATAATATAAGTCATCAAACTATAACATAAATCTAATTCACTATTCAATTCTCACGAAAAAGAAAACAAGTTGAAAGCAACATCAATTTTAAAAATACTCTATTTACTAATAATTAGTAATATAGAATATCAAATGTAGATTAACACTTCCTCTTGTTGCCAAAATAATATATAGATGAAAAGGTAAATTATTTGTGTCATTTGATCAAGCATGATCTATCCTCTATTAATTAGAGGCATAGATCATCAAAACCAAATATGATTAACAAAATACGCTAAACATCCATTCTTTAATAAATACAAATAGAGACCATGAAGAATAAACTATGTTGAATGTATGTTATTAGAGAGCTTCATCACCCCTAAATTGTAGGGGTTTAGCTCCTCATTTGTGTTATTATTTCAACACAAATATATTTCAACATTGAAGAAAACCTAGTAAGGATTTAAGGAAAGATATTAACTAAATAACTACACTAATTGCAGAAAAGAAAATACATGTAAATAAAACTAAACAGAAAAGAGAAAGAAGAGTTTTATTCCAAGAAGAGAATTACAGAATAAAACTAAGTGTGTTTTACAATGAATGAGATAGTGTATTTATAGCTGATATGACAAATGCTACTTGGGAAATTCCATAATGTGGGACTAAATAATTAGCCCAACTAACACATAAGCTAGTGTGAACGCAGCTGTAGAGTGAGGGGCCTTGCAAATGAGCCAATGTGAACGCAATATGAGTCTTTAGTGAACCAAATCTTCCCAACTGAACTCTATTTGCAACCGTTCTTCAAGCTTTAAACTCTACAAACTTTAGTAATTTCAATTTCACTCTTTTTAAGCAAATTCTTCATGCTTTATCCATCAAATGCTCTAAACCAAGCTTTTTATCAACAATCTGAAAACACAGCTATAAATACACAATATTAATTATTTTAAATAGAAAATTAGATTAATAAGCGGATAAAATATACACATTTACGTGTATATCAAATACCCCCACAGTTATCTTTTTATTCGTCCTCGAATAAACTAAACTAAGATATGTCACACTTTCTGTAACAACCCGTATTTTCAATAACCTGTTATAACATAAATCGAGGCAGAATTTAATTCTAAAAATCTGAATCAAGGGAAACGGGCTATGCCATTGCGTTCGTCTCGGAAAAATACGCGAAATAGAGTCCGAGTTTTCGAAAATCGGAGTCCGTATGACCCGATTAAGGCCCAACGAAGTTTTCAGAAAATTTCTAAGTAAAAACAGATTTCAAATTCAAATCTGAATTTGGAAATTGGGCAAGTTGGGCCAGGCGGGAAAAATTCCCGTCACAGTACCCAAGTCGACAGCCCTGTCGACTTGGGAGTCGACTAGGTCTGACCAGGTCGACAGCCCTGTCGACTTGGCTGTCGACTTGGCTCAGACGCCCAGTTCTGCCTGGTGCACCACTTTGGGTTTGTGTTGAGCTTGGGGGCCAGATTCGATTTGGAGGGTTGAGATGAGAACTAGGGTTTAATCCTATGGTCTAAATCACTAGCCTAATCTATAAATAAGACCCTAACCTACCCTAAATCATCATTAATCTATCCTACAACTAAACTATGGCAAAATCAAACCTCTCATGGCCTCCACTCTCTTCATACAATTCCTAAACAAATTTCTAAGAGATTTCCATGCATACAAGTGTATTTAGGCTTGTATGATCCTCTTTAGCTTGCATTAAAGTCTTGTTTCTCTATTGGCGTCATAAAGGAGGAGTCTTGATCAAGTTTGCTTGCATTTTTGGGGTTTTAATTTGTTGCATAAGGGGTTTCTTACATTTGCTATACTCATTTGAGTCCGCATAAGCATTGTAAGCCCTATTCCTCTCATACTTGAACTTTGAAGTTAAACGCATGATATGCAAGTTGTCATATGTTATGCAAGTTTGTTTATGCGAGTTGTCATATGTTATGCAAGTTTGTTTATGCAAGTATGATATGCAAGTTGTCATATGCTATGCAAGTTTGTTTATGCAAGTATGATATGCAAGTTGTCATATGTTATGCAAGTTTGTTTATGCAAGTATGATATACAAGTTGTCATATGTTATGCAAGATTGTTTATGCAAGTATGATATGCAAGTTGTCATATGTTATGCAAGTTTGTTTATGCAAGTATGTTATGCAAGTTTGGGATGGTCATGTGGTTCATGTTATCATGTTATGCATGCTTTTGGGCCTAAAAATGTAATATGCAAGTGTATGAACACATGAACCTTTCATATGCCACCATGTTGAACTTGTGGCTCTAACATTTTTATGTCATGATTATGCCAAGTTCCCTCTTTCTATCCTTTATGCGCTATTGCGATATGTAAGCGATGGGATTGCGTTTGGGGTTGGGTAAACTTAAAAGACATAAAAACATGAGCTTGGGAATTTACCTATTAAGTTAGGTCTACCCATTGGGAATTTACCTATTAAGTTAGGTCTACCCAATTGCTTGAAAATTTGTAACATGATGGACCTGACGCTTAGAAAAGATAAGTGTGGCCGACTCAAGGTTGGGTTGAGTTTGTAGCGTAAACCTACCCGGAACCGACCGGCTTAACTAGTTGCTACAAACAATAGGACCCAATGTGAGAAGTTGGTCATGTTGTACCTTGAACCCGAGGTTAGACTAAGTTGTGGTGTAAAGCTACCCGGACCCGCCCGGCTTAACTAGTAACCACAACAAAGTCTAATGTGAGAGGTTAAGGCGCATTAATTAATTAATGCCTCGTGATTAGGGTTAAGTCATGGACCGTTTGAATACTTAACCAATGAAACATGATGGGTTGGTAGGGTTAAGTCATGAACCTTGGGTACACTTAACCAACTTGGTACTTGAATGGGTTGGGTTAACCACGTTTAACCCATTAAGGAAACCCTAGTTACGTGGTCCTTTGCACCAGTAACCCTCTTAGTTGTATCATGATACCCTAGGGACTAGGCTAGGGTGGGGCACGATTACTGGATGTCATGTAAGCGACCAAAACGACGGCTGAGTAGGTGCGCCGGTGTGGGTTCAGACGGGTCATGGTCATGCACATGGTCCGGAGTTGGAAAAGCAGGCACGGGCACCAGTAGGTTTAGACTGTGCGTGCGTTGATTTTAGGGCTGCACAAAGTATGGGTTGGGTCGGGTTGGACCAAATACTACATCCGACCCGCATAAGTATGGGTTTAAGGAAGTTCAACCCGTATCCGACCCTATATGAGGTTGGATATGAGTTGGGTTAAAGTATGGGTTGGGTCGGGTTTAGTAGGGTTGGGTTGCTTGAATATAATAAAAAAATGAGAGTAGAGAGAATTTTTTTAAAAGTAGTATTAAAATATTCAGCATAATATATCAGATTTTATCTAGCATAATGCATTTAAAAATAACTGATTCATTATAAGATAAATTTTATTAAAATTTCATTGTAAAACACATCATATAAAATTAACTTACTATATAGTAGAACAAGTGTTTCATTTTAAGATATATTGAAATGCACTTTAAAATATATTTGCCAAATTCTTTCTAGTTTGGATTGAAATGAAATATGTTTTTTTTGTAGATTTACTATAGAATACATAAATATTATTCTAGGATTATACTATTCTAATTTTAAGTAGGTTGGTATTAAATTAGTTTTTTAATATGGGGTTGGGTTGGGTTAAAATAAGGTTGGGTTGAACAAAATATCAAACCCGACCCGTATGTAGTATGGGTTACATATTATAACCCATATCCGACCCGAACTAGGATGGATTGGGTTGGGTTTATGTGGGTTGGGTCGGGTTGGATATGGGTTGTGTGCAACCCTAGTTGATTTGTGTCGGTGGTTGACACCCTAGGACTTGATACACCCTAGGGTGGACCTAGCACAGTTTAGCTACACTTCGTAGTTGGGCCGTATGACACAGACACTTGACGAGTTAGGCTTAGGGAGCCGATCGACTAGACCGTGCTAGTTGGACCTTGGTTTGGGTCATTCCTGATGATGGGCCAAAACTTGGGCCTGGGGATCATTGGGATCACTTCTAGTTTACACTTTGGACCTCGTATGAGGGTCACTTCATGTTATTGGGCCAAAGCGTGGGCCAAGGGATCAATACTTGTTTATTCAAGTCATGTTAGTTTGCTAGTACATCTGTGGTGCAAAACCTTAATCCTGATTATGCGATGACACCTTTATCTACCTTGATAGATAATCATCATGTTGTTATCCTTATGTTCATATCTGCTGCTCATGTCAGTTAACTTTATCAGTTTACATTGATTGTAGTAGGGCTTACTCAGTCTTTTTGACTGACCTGTTTTCTTTCGCCCCTTTTCTTCCGTTCCCCCCCCCCCAGGTTCTCAGGGAGGGAATACAAGAGCTTAGCTTGGATCTTACCTGCTTTTCTTGGATAGCTCATGTATGCTTTGGACTTGAGCTCGCTATGGTTTTTCCACTTTGGGGATAGCTACTTTATGTTTTCCTTTTCAGTTTCAGTTGATGTTATTTTATGTACTAGACTTGTTATTTTGGAAAATTGACATTATGTTGTACCAGACTTGTTTTGAAATGGTTTAAAATCTTCCGCTGTTTTATCTATGTTATTTACTCTGTTTACATATATACATATGTTCTTGTTCTGCCTTGATATATCATTATGCATGTTTACCTGATTCAAACGCCCCTCCAAAGTCAGAGTGCTTGCAAGAGCCACCCTGGCAGAGGCGGGGTGTTACACTTTCGTAGGAAACACGATTGCATTTAGCGTATGCAACAAGCCGTTAAACCTCTGGGTGTTCCCAGTAGGACGAGTGTTGTCTTGTGAGGGTTTTCAGCGTATACTACCCACAAAATCCAAAAGCAATAAGGTATGAACAAAATGCAAAATTAGAAAATATTTACAATATGAACGCATGTTTTTAAAGGAATATTTACAAATGGACAATTTACTTTTTAAATATTTAACGAATGAGTTACACAAATTTGGGTCGTCACTATGAAATTTAAGTCCATTACTAATCAAAACTTCAAACAAAAGTCATGTTATCATCACAAACTCCTCCAGCTTGGTCAGTTGTTTTGGTAGAAACATAGTGCAAATATGAAATGAATTCTATAATCGATATCAACAATCGTAAAACGGCATTTCAACTTCCTTTTTGTTAACACGTTAGGTCGAATAAGTGAAGAGTGTGCTTGGATTTCAAGTGCTTACTCTCTCTTTATTACAAAATATTTACATTATTAGTATTTAAAAACACCTAACCAAAAAGACCAAGGTATACCACCCGTGAGAGTTTGGGACAGAGCTTGGCGGATTGTGCAGACCGACGCTGACTTTGTCAACAAGATGTCGGTAATCCTTAGGTGTCCAACTCATAAAATGAGACCAAGATATACCGACGCTGACTTTGTCAACAAGGTGTCGGAAAGAGCTTAGCGGGTTTGCACACCAACGCCAGATGTACCAGCAATGTTGGATACCCTTGGATAATTATAAATATATATACACTCTTTTTTTTTTACATAAGAGAGAGAGAGAGAGAGAGTTAAGCAAGAATTTCTTAGCACAACTTCACTTAAACGATCTAAAATGTTATTGCAAGTAGTCTAAATCAACCATTCATTTAATCGGATTACAATTCAGAAAACATTTCATACTCATCACCTACGAATTTCCCAATATACCAATTACACCAAATTTGCTCATAATTCAAACTTTCATTTCGTTATCTGCTAAGAGAAGTAAATTTCCAAATATTTAAATCGAACGACCAAAATTATATGCTAACTTCATCATGTCTTATTTAAAAGTAAATAGAAGTGCGAAACTTTTATTCTTTTTTTTTTTTAGAAAAAGAAAAAAAATGCAAAAAGAGAAAGGAAAAAAAACAAATGCTAACTTAAACTATGCAAAAAAGAATGAAAATGAGACTCCCCCCACACTTGATTTCGACTGTGTCCCCACAGTCAATGCATGGCACAATGATTGAATGGAAGAGAAATATTTACATATTTACAAAAAAAAGGTTAGTGCGACTTACCAAATATGTGTGTAGAAAATATGTAGTCACCGAATAGATGAACCGGTCCACAATGGACCAATGAATCAGCCTCATTAAGATTATGAGACACAGCTGAAGCACAGAAAACCAAATCATAAAGGATTTTATACTACATTTCAGATTTGGAAAAACATATTTTGTTTTTTCAAAAGTTTGAGTTGCTAATTTTAAAATTTTGAGCTTACAATTGATTCGAAAATCGAATTGAATTTTTGGAGCAACTATAGAGAGGTCATCGAGCTGGGGTTCAGTAAAAGATTCAAAAACAAAGTTTGACTTGTTCAGATGATGTATAAATTGAGAGACGTGTGCATCGTTCTCACCCTCACACTTGTTTTGAGAAATATTGTTCAGTTTTGCTTTGATATTTGAAATTTTGTTAACTAAAGGTTCATTCGTAAACCTAAAATTAAAACCAAACAAATGAATTTTCAGTAAATTTCGAAATCGTGTTTTCTCAAAAAAAGTGTTATTCCAAAAAGAGTCCATATACTGCAGAAATTTATCATTGAAAAACAAATGATCACAGTGAGGATCAGTTGAAACGATTAAGTCGCAAGGAGTTTCAACAGTTTTTGAAAAATCGTTATTGTGTTCAAGATCACATTCAGTAGTATCATTATTTTCAACCTCAAGAATTTCAAAATTTTCAAAATTTTCATTTTCAGTTTCAGAACCAACAACATTATCGTCAATTATTTCGAAAAAAAATCGCTCATCAAAATCGTCCTAACCTAAACAGTTGTTAACAACTTCACCATTTCTGTCATGTTGACAATCTAAAGTTGCTAAATTTTCAAAATTTTCAGAATCTGGGAGAGGAAGATCAAATTGAAGTTTGACGTCTTTGTTTTCAAGAGAATTCAAATTCAGGTCAATTACAGAGCTTTCAACAACTTCATTAAGATTTTCGTCAGTTTCAAAAGTTGTTATTTGAAAATCATCGATTTTAGTAAAAGATGTATTATCATTCGAATCGTCACATGTTCGGTTTTGATTATTTTGTTTTTCACGAAACTTCAAGTAATCGTCAAGTATGTTCGTTTGCTCAACAAAATCAAATTTATAATTATTTAAATGAGAATTTTCAATTTGAAATTGTTGGGAACAAAAGTTTTCAGTAGCACCACAATTGAAATTATTCCCATTACCAAAATCATTTGAGAAGTGATTTACATTTCCATTTTGAATTTGAAATTCATTTTTGAGTTCGAAATTGATTTGGCTGGGGCTGTAATCAAAATCATTTGAATTTGGAAGTGAATTCGAATTCTGATTATTTTGAAAACTTTGACTCAAGTTGTTGCCCAAGTATGAATTACACAATTTATTTATTTCTTGATTTTGTCGTGTGCACATTTCAAGTAAAGATTCAACACGCGTTTCAAGAGTTGAGGGTTGATCATTATTTTGAAAATTTTGTGGTGTACAATGAGGATTATTTTGAAAAGTTAGTGGCGTAAAATCCAAATTGTTAGTACAATAGTTGTTATTAAAATATCCATATGAATTTGGTGTAAAATTATATGGACTATATTGATTTTCACAACTATCGTAAAATTCGTAAGAATACGGAAATTGAGACATTTTCAAGAAAGTTTTTTTTTTTTGAATTTTTATTTTAAGAGAAAAAAAATATTCACAAAAGAATTTTTTATTTTTTATTTTTGGACTTTTTTTTTATATATGCATGAACCTAATGCAACTGTATGAATGCAAATTACTTATTTACATATTTTCTAAAATTATATAATGTCGGTTTGATTAATTTCAACAAAAGATTTCTCGGCCAGTTAACGGACAGGAGTTATCGGTGCACCAGGAATCACCCTAGCAATGCAGCCGAAGGTTTAAGTACCTTCAGAGGAACAACCGATATAATATTTACGAATCACCGTAATATTTATAAACAGTTATTACTCTGCCGTAGTCTAGACACCGAGAAATAAATCGTTAAAAATTAACCAATTTGTCAAAATATAATGATGTCCTTAAAAAGATAAAAACAAAGCTAAATGAATGCAAAACAGAAATTAAACGTGAATTACCAATGCAACTACGAATGAATTTTTATTTGTTTTTGAATTTTTGATGCAAATGCAAGCAAACAATAATGCAAGGAACTAAAAATAAGGGAGAAGAGAACAATACCAGAGGGTCTGAATTTATTAGCAATTTTTTTTTTAAAAAAAAAGCGGCAAATTTTTTATTAGCATGCGCAAAGCAAAGCACCGCAAATCAAGCAATTTTCGGCAAGCAATCTCTATCCTTTCTGCAACCCTTCTTCTTCTTTCTTTTATCTCGCTCTCTTTTTTTTTTCAGCGGCGAATGTTTCAACAAGCGAGCAAAATAAAGCAAATTTTGAGCAAGCAGTTCTCAACAAGCAATTTGTTCCTTCGGCGATTGCAACCTGAAAAGATTTTATACAAGACAAGATTCACAATTCAAAGCCACAAACAATTTTTTTTTTCATTTTTTCTTTTTCTACATGCAGTGATGTATGAGAGACAATGATAACTTGAAAATAAAGATGAGATGAGAATGAAATTGACAATGACAAATGTAACAAATCAAACACAAAAATGCACACAATACTTTTTTTTTAATAATGAACAAACAAGATAAAACAAACACACAAGACAAACAAAAAACAAAGTGACACAAAACACAACAATAAGTGAACAAACACTAAATACAAGAACAAGATTTTTTTTTTTTTTAATAAGAAGAACAAGAAAACTAGCACCCACAAAAAACAAACAAACAAAAGTGAAAACAAACAACAAAAGTGGAGGAAGAGTTTATTTGCGTGGTGAATGATTTGGATAAGAGGAAGGGGAGAGGGCCGTGAAAAGGTAAGGTGAAGGGACAGAGAAGAAGTATATGGTGGTGGATGGGAGAAGAGTTATGAATTGAGGAAAGAAGTTTTGTAGATGGAGTGACATGATTTTTGGTGAGGATTGGGGTATATTAAGGCAGAAAGGAGAAAAAATTACAGAGGAAGGAAGAAACAAAAATATGGTAAGCAATAAATTGTTTTTTTTTTTTTTTTAATTTGTGAAGAAAGGAAATTTTTTTTGGATAAAAGCTGGAAAGAAATCAAAGAAATGTTAGAAATAAAAAAGAAAAATAGGAAGATTTTTATTATGTGTAAGCATTGAAAGTGAATAGAAAGGGAAAAGAAATAAATTAGAGAAAGGGAAGGGAAGGAATAAATGAGTGTGGGGGTATTAAGGTATTAAGGCAAAAAACAGAAAGACAATTAATTAGAGAGGAAAAAGGAAAGAAATAAAGGAAAACAATTGGAGAGTAGATTGAGTAATAAATTAGAAAAGAAATGGCAAGTAATAAGCAAGGAAAGGGAAGGAAAGAAATAAGTGAGAGGAAAAGAAATAAAGAAAATTGGCAAAAGTTATTTTTTTAATAAAAAAAACACAAAATAAAAACACACACACGAGAAGAAACAAATACACAAACAAAAGTAAAACAAAACACAAGCACAAAATGGAAAAAAACACACAACTCTTTTTTTATTCTTTTTTTTTTTAATGAACACAAAAACAAGCACACACAAAATGAAACAACAAAAGATCAAAACAAACAGAAAACTATGAACAACACAATTTTTTTTTTTTTTTAAGAAAAACAACAAATTCTTAAATTAACTAGAAGAATAAAACTAAAATTAAATTCTTTCCCTGGCAACGGCGCCAAAAACTTGTTCGACGACGAATATTCTATGAATTAG
This sequence comes from Allium sativum, assembly GCA_030737875.1. Classification (NCBI taxonomy): domain Eukaryota; kingdom Viridiplantae; phylum Streptophyta; class Magnoliopsida; order Asparagales; family Amaryllidaceae; genus Allium; species Allium sativum. Next base: position 317,120,753 of record CM060918.1, read on the forward strand.
AAAATCGTCGCGAATATTGAAATAAACCGCAAGCGCACGGCGTACAATTGTTAGTACGTGGCAAATACGGGTCGATACACATGGAAAGAATTATTTTAAATTCTATTCAATCAAATTAAACCAAACTGTGAATTGAATTAACTAAAATTTAACAAAATTAATGACTAAGTTGAGAATGAAACTATTGGTGAAGAGCAACTTAGAGGTGTTTTCACTCTCTAAATCACACAAATCAACATCATGAAATTATGTTCTCTATTTGTTTGATCATTAGTGAGATTAGATTTTGTGTTTATTATAAGTATGACATATTTATGCTATTAATTAGCATAATATAAGTCATCAAACTATAACATAAATCTAATTCACTATTCAATTCTCACGAAAAAGAAAACAAGTTGAAAGCAACATCAATTTTAAGAATACTCTATTTACTAATAATTAGTAATATAGAATATCAAATGTAGATTAACACTTCCTCTTGTTGCCAAAATAATATATAGATGAAAAGGTAAATTATTTGTGTCATTTGATCAAGCATGATCTATCCTCTATTAATTAGAGGCATAGATCATCAAAACCAAATATGATTAACAAAATATGCTAAACATTCATTCTTTAATAAATACAAATAGAGACCATGAAGAATAAACTATGTTGAATGTATGTTATTAGAGAGCTTCATCACCCCTAAATTGTAGGGGTTTAGCTCCTCATTTGTGTTATTATTTCAACACAAATATATTTCAACATTGAAGAAAAACTAGTAAGGACTTAAGGAAAGATATTAACTAAATAGCTACACTAATTGCAGAAAAGAAAATACATGTAAATAAAACTAAACAGAAAAGAGAAAGAAGAGTTTTATTCCAAGAAGAGAATTAAAGAATAAAACTAAGTGTGTTTTACAATGAATGAGATAGTGTATTTATAGCTGATATGACAAATGCTACTTGGCAAATTCCATAATGTGGGACTAAAGAATTAGCCCAACTAACAAGCTAGTGTGAACGCAGCTGTAGAGTGAGGGGCCTTGCAAATGAGCCAATGTGAACGCAATATGAGTCTTTAGTGAACCAAATCTTCCCAACTGAACTCTATTTGCAACCGTTCTTCAAGCTTTAAACTCTTCAAGCTTTAGTAATTTCAATTTCACTCTTTTTAAGCAAATTCTTCATGCTTTATCCATCAAATGCTCTAAACCAAGCCTTTTATCAACAATCTGAAAACACAGCTATAAATACACAATATTAATTATTTTAAAAAGAAAACTAGATAAATAAGCGGATAAAATATACATATTTACGTGTATATCATAAGTACATACTATTGTAGGTTTATCATAACTCATGTGCCACTACACTAAGTAAGCGATGAAGATTTTTTTTTTTTAAAAAAAAAAAAAAAAAAAAACCGACAAGAAACTACCGTCGTTTATTATGTAAAAGGATCTTCTAGAAGTGACAATAATTGTAATAACTAGCTTTTGAGTTCTGTGCATCGCGTCTTATATACTCAAAGGCTGCCAACGTAATTGATATATCATAAGACGCACCGTTTCCAAATATACTCTGTATGACTGAAGAATTTAATATACACAACTAAAGTATGCCACGATTTCAAAAGCAATTCTATTATATGTAATAGTTTTAAATGTAAAGCTTCATGAAATAGAATTATTGTTTTTTTAAGTAGCTGAGCAAGTAATTCTTTTATTAAAGCTTTTGGGCCATGGTTACATGGTTTCGTAGGAATGTTGATTTGATTTATAATACATATATGCATACCATGCTTTATAATTGGCTGACTTGAGATTTTTAAAACTTTAGAATAAGTTAATAGTTTCCAAAAAAAAAAGGTTTCAAAACTTTAGTTGCTCTACTGCTAAATCCTGGTATGTTGCTATCTCTAGTACATGGTTTTGGCGATCAAATATCTCTTTTAGCATTAATGATGATATGATGTAATTGTAGACCTATTGCTGGTCCATGTTTGATCCACTTTGTTGCCTTACTTTGTCAACAGGCTTGTTAGTCTGATACCTGCATTTGAAATTGCAATAGTCTTGTTTTACTTGTGACTTATTTTGCTGGTGCACTTGTTATTTTGTCGTCATTTTTTTTTTCTTTTGTTATCTGGTTGAATTGCTATGCTAAACTGTCTAAACTCCTCTGTGCACGTACTTGAATTCCCTTGCTGAACTGATTATGAATTGACTGTGTGCAGGACTTTAAGTCTATACTGAGATGTTTTGGACGCCAAATACGAAAGGAATCAAGTCTAATCTATTAAATAATACTAAAGCAGAAGCTTTTCAAGCTTTCTCCTCGATTCTCTCAATTCTCTCCATCCAGCTTAATTTTCTCAGTTTTTTGCATCCAGCTTAAAAGTCTCAGGATATTTTGCATTTAATTTTAAATTTAATATAAAAAATTCCTCCGCCTTCGTTAAAACTTTCACGTTCACCCCGTTTGTAGTAAGCACAAATCCCACATTTTACCTCAATTCCTCTCGCTTTCCCCTCATTTCGTTATTCCATTGTTCTTCCTCTTTCAGAAAGGAAAGGGAAAATTTTACTGCGGGAAAAACTATCTACCAGTGCCTCTCCAAAGCCTTTTCCCCGATCTTTTCCGTCCACCCTTCTGTGGATCTCTCGCTACCTCCATCTGCATCTCCAAGCCCTAATTGCGCATCCCATGTCTGGCTTTTTTACCTTAATATTCGAACAATAATAGGCATTTTAGGGTTTTTCTACCAATCGGGCTTATTTTTCTCAGGTGAAATTATCTGAAATCATAAAATTATAAACTATGATTTCCTATTTGTTTCATTTTTTTAATTGTTTAGAATTATTTACAATTTTTTGCTGTTTTGTCTATTTGCTTTCTTAGTTTTGATCTTTACAAATTGGAGTTTGTCTCTTGGTTAACTTTGAATTATTAAAATCAGCTTAGGACTGGCTTTGCATCACTAATTAGGAGTTTACTTAGGTTTTAAGATGGATTGTCATTCAGCGAAACCAGTAATTTGGCTTTATAGTTTTGCCGCGATATTGAGATTTTAGTTGGAGAATTGGGGTACAGTGCATTTTTATTACTGTTGGCTTAATAAATTCAGTTTTAATTTTTTTATGCCAAAAATTGTGTAGTTATGATCAGCAAATATGGTCACATTTTGTTCCCATTCCCACTATCGTGTATGCTTTTGGCAAATTTGTTGGATGGGTCAACTTGAAAGCCAAGTGAATATTGGGTAAAGGTAAGTAGCTAATTATATCGATTTAATCAGAAAACTTGGACAATAGGGTCCGCTGCATATTCTCATATTACAGTCTAGATATAATTTAGACTGTAGTGTAACTGGACATAAGTTTGGATGGTTCTACCTGTTCACAGGGAAAAGGCCTTAGTTTTCGTTAATTGTGATAAAATTAAAAGATCATTGCACCTTTAGGTTTTTTTGTCCGCTAAGTGTTTGAACACCGTAATAATCACATATTCGAGGTGCACTACCTAAATTCGGGTTCAGTTGGTCTGCCTTTTTTAACGATGTGATGTGGTGGATGATATTCTGCTCCTCCCAAATTCGGCTGTACTAAAAGATGGGTCGAATGTTAAATATATTATTAATTGGTTGATTCATATTTTAGCTTTCAACCGCTCTTCCCAGATTCACACAAGAAAGTTAAGAATCATGAGAATGCACATATTCATCTCTTGCACACGTTTCTTTTTACAAGGGGAGCGCGGCATTTACTCCTGTCGCCGACACACGATTAAGACTCACCTCAAATCAATTATCGGCATCAATTCTTTTTTTGCTTATTTCAGTCAGTAATTTAGCCTTTTGTAATCGTACAGGGAGAAGAAAATAGATCAGGATCTTATAATCACTTTGGCAAAGAAAACATAGACAGAGATTCATTCGAACAGACAGTTTAAGCTTTGAAAAGGTTTGATACTGTGAGTTTTTTTCTCGTCTTGATAATTTTATCTGTTTTCTGATAGTGACAATCATCTAGCTTCATTATACATGTCTTAAGGTGTGCAATAGTATTGTTTAGTTTTTGTAATCTACCTGTTTGATGAAATGGCTGATAGTTCTGACCGGTCGCAAAATGAATGATTGGATTCATTTTGTTTGTTTCTTTGAAATTTTAAATTATATAATTTCTCATCAAATCATTTTCATTTTTTTTTTTTTTTTTGCGTAATTGATTCATTTATGCATATCAAGCACATATATAGTTTTCTGAGGCTTTCATTCTGTATCAATGCTCCCTTTACAAGTTGATAGTCTGTGCAAACAATAATTTTACTAACATATTTTTTCTTTTGTACATCATAAGGTTTTTGATAGGTTTATCGACTACCCAGTCTACTTCATTGATGTTTGTGATAATACTAAACTAAAAATGTTCTGGGCTTCAAGTTTCATTGTTTGAAAATATATGAATATACTCACATTTATATGTCATCTGATCCGAAATTATTATTGCTATTATTATCAAGATTGTTGTTCGTGTTATTATTATTGTTTATAAAAGTCAAAAAATAAGCACTGCATTTTATGTGTTCAAAGTTGGTGCTGCAAAATTTCAGTTGTCGTTTATCTCTCTGCATGTAAATATCATAAATAACATCTCAGCTTTGATTTATTAAATTCTCTTCATCAAAATCAATATGGGTTGTCATATAAGTCAAAGCAAAGACAACTCCATAGAAAATCTTTATCAGAGTTGATAAAATGTTTGAATCCAAACGGACTGAACAGAAATTCTTCATGGGTCTTTGGAATAATATAGAGAGCAATTGAAAAAAAAAAAAAATTCATTTTAACACTTCAAGCTGTGATATATGCACATACTCTATTTTCCATTACCGGTGTTCTTATTACCAGAATTATATAAATACTTCTGAAATTTTAAATGAAAGAAACAACTATTGTTATTTTCCATCATATTTTTGAAACAACATTATGTGATAATAATTCACTTCTTTTGGATATACCAAAGCAGAGATTCATAGTCTAGCAAATCAGAAGGATATACATTAGAGGTCAAAGTAATAGCATATTGGTAAAAGGATTTGTAAGTTTTACAAGATGTTAATTTTAAGTGACAAAAATTGTATGAGTAATGAACATATGCAAAAGTTTTTTTTAATTGCTTTTTCATATATTACAACTTTTATGTAATGTACTATTTATATACTATGATATGCAACTTAAGAGTACATGATAGATACGATGCATATAATTTTATTTAAATGTATTTTTTAATTGCTCAGGGGAAGAGCGCATGCCACCATACTCATTTTTATTACTTATATTACTTGACTGTCAAATAGTTATGCCTACAAGACATATAACCTAATAGTCAAATAGTTAATGGAACTTACAGAATGAGGGACTAACACTCTTAAATCCAGTAGTTTTTATTATATGTTTAGTTGTTTACTGCAGCATGTTCATTTGTTGTCCACTGGAAAAAGATACTTTTAAGCATCTACTCTTAAAATATTTCAGGTAATGTACCTAAAAAGCAAAGTTATGTATTGACAAATGTTGAATGACATTCTAAGGCACAATAGTTATGCCTTAGTACATGAAAGTTTGTAGTATTAACAACGAATATTGTTTAATTTATACATTGTTTGCTTGGCTATGTTCATTTAAAAATAAATAAATCAATCATGCTTTTAAATAATAAATATTTTCTACTCATACAGGAAATACATGGATGGTAAATTGGATCTTGACGATTTAGTGAAGAAAAATTGACTGACATGGATTTTGAGTATCCATGGCATGGCTAGGTATGTACCATTTGATTTCCATTCTCTCTCTCTCTCTCTCTCTCTCTATATATATATATATATATATATATATATATATATATATATATATATATATATAGACACACACACACACACACAAAAACTTCCAAATGAAGCTTTTGATATTACGAAATTGCCCGGCTTCAGATTCAGTTATAACTTATGCTTCCGGTAGGTATTTTGGTTATTCTTCTATGTCACGTTTTCATCTGCATGTTCGGTGATCCCTCGCGATTTTCACTTTTAGTTATCTTTAAATCCCCTTTGTGGCAAACAATTATTATGCTCAATTCATCAAAATAAATGATTAAATCACAGAACAATGAAAATGGAAAATGAGAGATCTCAATCTTAAACAGACTTATCAACTGGCATATCACCTTACTGAGCACCAATGGGTCACAGCAATCATCAGCATGTGAGCATGTAATTTAATTTAGGCTTTTACTCAAGTTTTTTTGCAAATCTGGAGTTTGAATTGCATCCATTTAGTAGTTTATTTTATTATCTTCATTTTATATTTTTGAATTTTTAATTCGTTCAATTTTATTGGCATATTATAATATCATGTCTGATTTAGGGTTTTCTAAAATGATGCATTCTGCTTAGATCTGTACCTAGTATCTCATATTCATCATTGATTAATCTAATATTATGTTAGTGTAAATTTTCCAGAATCATTTGTGGGAAAATTAGTTTTTTTTTTTTTTTTTTTTTTTTTTTTTTTTTTTTTTTTTTTTTTGGGTTTGTGTCCTAGAAAACATTGTACATTTTTGTGATTATTGTTTGTTTAGAATGGTATAAGCTAAAAGTAATTTGTCTCCTTTATCCTGATGGTGCATATATTTGCTATTTTCCCTGTGAACGTTGGTTTCTTAAGTTAATAACATGCCCGTTTTCTAATTCCTTTTTTAATAATACAACAGACGTTGTCACAGTTGCAACATGAAATACATCCTTGATGGATTAGGAGCCAAATTTGAAGGATTATGGATATAACTGTTCAAAGTTTCATATGTAGCATACATATTTTGGAATCTAAGACTTAACTGTGATTTACTTCATTGTTTGCTGGGGCGTTTTTGTTTCAGCTGTGTAGTGAAGTATTGTTTTGGTTTAGTTTAGGATTGTTGAGGAGGAGAAGGGAAGGATGATTTATTGATGATGCTATGTAGGAGAAGAAAGAGGAGGAGAGCCCAAGTTTGGAAGCGTCCACGATCTTGACTTTGAGTTTTCTTTCTGTGTACAACTGCAAAAATGACAATGTAGAAATTTGAAAACCCATAGGATAATTTTTTCTGTTGGCAACCTAGGTTTTTATAACTTTTTGGCATGTCTTCTATTACTACCATATAAGCTAAAATAATCAACTGTATTTTCTATTACAGTACTTTTCTTTGACTTCATTTCTTTCAGCTGCAATTTTAAACAACCGTTCATTATTACACATGTCGATCAGAGTTGTATCAAAGAAAATATTGAGAGTTGACAAAAAAGATGTGTGAGTTTTCTGTTTCCATGGTGAACCATTCGAATTCATGATGATTAGATCAACAATTTTTTATATTTGTTTCCAAACGTAAGGGAGATAATGTTAGATACGTGTTGCAATTCCTTTTCAGCGATCTGTGCCATAGTTCTCTTTTTTCATAATTAAGTTTGTACTCATCTTGCCAGATTACGAAATACCTGCAGCATTCACCAATTGTCTCTACATCAGGTTTGTATGTCCCTTTTTTGTTTTGCTTTTTTTGCCATGATCAGTTTGTAATCTATTTGGATCTACGCCAGTTTTCTAGTGTGCTTTTAATTCTGCTTTTTTCTATGTGAAAAACAATATGCCTCGCTATAATCAGAGATCCCTGCTTTAGGTTAATAAAAAAATTGATCTGTTTGCTTCTAATTTTTATTTTTCATCATTTTTCTTTTCGATTACTTTACATGTCCCACATTAGTTTTCGATTTAATCGTGTTTGTATCCTGTTAATTTACAGTTTTATCAAATTGATTGTTGGGTTCAGATTTGAAAGACCAATTTGGACGGGAAAGTCTACCCCCCTTAGGAGTTCGTTCTACAAGTCACAAGCTTCACTAGCGTAGGTCACTTTCTCTAGCTATTATTGAAATCATTACCACTTCAAATCAAGTCCCCTAATTTGGAATTTCCAATCACATCATTATGCATCGCATAACTTTAGTTGTAGCTTCTAAAGGAAGGTCTGATTTGCATTATTCACAATGTGCATTTGGTCACAATTTGAAATTTATTTGAACATGCAGAAAATTCCTTTTTATGTACTTATTGCATGCTTTGAGAATTTAGTGTTCTTTTATACTGCGACCAAAATATTCACTTTGTTTTCTATTCTAGATGAACATCAGATTAAATAAAAATTACATGGAGGTAAGGTTCATTCAATAGTTGAGTGAAAAGTGAAGCTTCAGTGATTGTAAGATGGATATGCTTCAAGCCAGGCATGCGTTGGCAAAAGATGAAGCAGCGTGATTGGCTTATAAATTGAAGAAGGCTCGCATGATAAATGAAACCGAATAGATCACACTTGCCTCAATCTAAAGAGAATGTTGTGGCCTGTGGGGTAGGCGACAGCATGAAGCCAAGCAAGAACCGGCTTTTCATCCTTTTAGGCTATCAATTTCCCTGCATTTTACAATGGCTTTTCTTTACACCTCAGTTTTGTGGACCCTTCATCATTTATTTGTTTAATTTCGGTATTGGTTGTAATTTTACTCCACAATAAAATTTAATGTACGTTCTCCACTCTACGGTCGCTAATTATTACTTTATGAAGTTACATTGATATGAGAAATTGTAAAACTATTGAATGCATGTAAAACAAGAAAATGATTTCTCATTGCCTCTATACTTTACCATTCCCTAACTCCCATTTTCCAATTATATTTCACCGAACATCAAATTCATTATTTTTTATTGAATAACTAAATCAACTGTGAGTAAGCTATGAATGTTGAGGTTCGAATTGAGGTTACTCATGGCATATTACAAATTGGCATTGGCTTACATGCTAAATGAGGGACAATCTAATGTATCGTTTGCGTGAATTATTTCATCCGTTATTTTTGCATTTACGTCCGATGCGAATGTAGTGAAATCGTATATTTCACCCATTCATTCCAACACATCAAAATAATGCATTTGCGTTCGATGCGAGCATAATTAATTGTTTTTTAACTCTGTAATTACCCCTTTAACGTTTTTTTAACTACTTCTAACTATTAATTATTATATATTACTCTTTTTAGCCATAATACTCCATTCATATAAACCGCTCGATACTTTAGCCAATTTACTGTTTAAATAGACAAAAACACATTTTTCATTCAATTCATTTTATCCGCTTAATACTCCACTTAAACCAATCGTTCATTTTAATGTTCGCCATCACCATGAACGAAGCCTAAGCATCTACCAATAACTTTATGACTTTCAACATACACACCCACTAGCGTCAACACTTCTATACTTACTCCTATGAGTTATGTGACACTAATCATACTATTATATAGACATAATCGTTGTTATACTCAATATGAAAATCTTTCTCATAGCGAGCTTATGTTAGCACACAGCGTATGATTAAGGGGATGCTATAACCACTTTTCGCTTACTCTACTATTTGATAAATTCAACCATCACAATAACTATCATATCTAAATTTCAAATTCATCTTTGGTCAAATTTATCTATGCACACGTCCATCAGATGTGCATGCGTACTTGAAAATTCACTATAGGATGCTTTATGAAAATTCACTAAACTCAAAATGATATACATTTACAGTCAAATAATTATGAATTGTATGGCATAAAGTCATATTAATCTATTTTATGTCATTAATCTCTATTTTATATTAATGTTTAGTTCTAATGGCCTTTTACAGGAAAATGTGATGCATGTTGATAATGGTCTTTGACTTCGATATTGATAATTGTGAAAAGCAACCTACAACAGTAGGCATGTGATTTGATCAACATTAGAATCATATGAACTGGAATATAAATAATAGTTTATGTTTAATTTGGGTATTTGATTTTGTTAACTTTAATCTTGAGCACATACTTGGGATAGTTTATATTCAATTCAATAGCAGTACTAGGTTGGCTCAGAATCAATCACCAAAGGTTGATAAACTCTCGAAGATTTCAGCACCACAAATGAACCAGCATGAATATTTGCTTATCGTAATATGAACTATAAATTATTGTTTTACTTCACGAACATATAAGTTACATAATACATACCATATATAAACAATAACAACAACAATAATAATTAGTTTATCCCTTAACACTTATTTACAATTTCTCTTACATTATATTACTTCTTCTGTTGTTTCACATTTTGATATGAAACATTTCAAAGTTTACACAATTATTTACCAACAGTTAGCTTCTAACGTTTTACATTTAAATCCATGCAATTAAATTAATTACAAAATTCAAATTTTAAGTAATTTAGATAAATTTAATTAACTTATATTTCTTTTAAATACTAAAAGTGACAAAATTATGTTGTTTCGCTCTAAATACCAACACTTAAATTTTTCTTTAATCATTTAAGTCTCTTTCAAGTCTTTTTTAACATTTTACACATTTAGTGCCATATTTTTACAATTAATTACATAATATTAAAACTATTAAATAACTTTAGCAAACTATCATTGATTCTCTTAATAAATCATATCAAGTTTAACCATATTCATATTAACAAAAATGAAAAAAAAAATCAAATACATAAATACGTCAATCACATATCATAAATTATATATATAATTAACTATCAAAAGTTCAAAATTGAACTCATTTACGTCAGTATATTTGTCGTGTATTATATTGTAATATTAATGTCAAATGCCTACATTTAAAAAAAAATGTCATTTACAAAACAGTTCACAATATCACTTAACATTGTACATCTAAGTCAATATGTTTAAATTAGTTATGTGATTTTGAATTTAATAAATGAAATCGATTAATAAATTGTTGTTAATTCATTTAATTAACGTCAAGTGTAATGTTTTAAAACATACACCATGTTCATATTAACAAAAATGACAATTTTTCTTAATATAAAGTTAAAAAGGATACACAGTTTACATAATATATGTAAACAATAATAAAAAAAAAATATTATATATTTATCTCAGTAGATATATCATGAATTAAAGAAAAAAAATTCCGTTTTAAATACATGCTTTCTAACATTTCTACAATTATTTGTTGGACTTCCTCAATTCTTATATTTTATATTTTATTTCACATATTTAAACTACTCATGAAATCTTAAATTTGTTTAATAATCTTTAGAGGGTATATAATGCATTTTTCTTATAGTTCTTAAAAATATACACCAATTTTACTATGTATATAATATATTCCTGTTACAAATGGTAGTTTTCCATGCAACTATTAAGATGTATAAATCGCATAGCATGAAATCTGTATATCTATAATAATGACAAAGTTAATTTGTAAATTAGTTATGATTTGTTTATATCAAGAATTTATCATATATTATATCATAAAATTCTTATTGAAGATCAATAACTCTACAATAATTTTTACATCTTTTGCAAAAATTATTATCGATTCTTCTTGATATGCTATACAGTTAAACTAACTTCGTAATTTTACATTTAACTTATCTGAAAAAATTATATTAAATAATATTTGCTAATTCATCAAATAAGTTACTAACATTCATCAATTTCAACATGTATAAATTATATTAAATAATATTTGCTAATTCATCAAATAAGTTACTAACATTCATCAATTTCAACCTGTATATCTATATTAACAAAAATGAACAAAAAAATCTCAAATACGCATACACACATATTTATGTATGCTATATATATATATATAACATATACATACAAATAATAATAACAATTTTAATTAATGTTTTGTGTATTTCACATTAAATGCCATATATTACATAATAAAATTGTCCTTCTAACATTAAAATAATAAATGTTATTTTTAATATTATCGTGTGCAACGCACGTGTTACACACTAGTTTCATTTAATTTTTGTTAAGGCTTAGAGCATTGAATACGCAAGCTATACATATAAATCAATATATAATTTTGAAAGCTACATCTTTTAAAAGAGATATCATAAGAATTTAATATATAAATCAGTTTTTTCTTTTCTTTCATATTTGAAGCACAAACAGCTCTGTATTCTAAACTTTGGCTATGTGGAAATATGTTTTCAAATATGCAGTTTCAAATATTTTCAAATAATGTGTTAGAGTTCTAAGCTTGAATTGTGATATTATTCACCGATTTTCAGAAGTGTAGTTTTTAAAGCTTATATCCATTTTAATAGCATGTGGTTTTAAAGTTCTAGTATTCATGGAGTCATAATGAGTTTGCAGTTTTTATATGGTGTCAAGATTCAGCAAGACACAAGTCCTCAGTACCAAAAAAAAGGCATGGCTCCTCCCATAGAAAAATAACAATAATATAGAGAGAGGTTGTTGCATACTACAGCAGCAAACAGAAAGAAAAAAAGTGGAGGGTCATGTTTCTTATACCATGTTATCTAATCCTTTAATTGTTGCATGATCCTATTGCATATTATTATTTAGTGAATAAATATATACAATGTTGTTTATAACTTTTATTTATCCAAGGCTAATTTGTTTGATTTGGTTTAGTATAGGTTCATGGATGCTCTTAGAGTGTGGCGCAAATTTGCTTTTGCTGCTATAATAGCAACGCTTAAAATGCTAAAAACAAGGTACGTTTTTGGATTAAATACCGTGATAATATATATATATATATATATATATATATATATATATATATATATACATACATACATACATACATATTGTGTTCCCGACTGTATGGGTCGATGCATAAAATTGTAAAACTGTAAATGTCCCTCCATACAATAAAGGCTTTTTCGAAATTTTTCAAAATTTCGAAAGTTAGAAAATTTTCCATGAAATTATATTGTACATAGAAAATAAAAGACGGTAAAACTAATTCGTTTGAATTCATTACATATGGGAATCAAGTAGATCATAAGCCATGTGGAGAAACTTAGTTGTTGTGTATGTAGAAGTCAAGATATGGGTTGTTAGTCATTTTCGTATTAGAAATTGCGAGGACGCAATTTTATTAAGGGGAGAAGTCTGTAACAACTCTGTTTTTCCACGTCTACACAAGGTGTATTAATAAAATAAAAGAGTTTAGAATACGATTTGTGGCAATTTGTTAATTGAATAAATAAACTAAATTGGTTAAAAATCATTCTCGGTATCCAATAGTAATTTATTTTTATATATTTGAAATAGTTGAAAATTAAATTTATTTTAATTGAATTTGGGATCATCAAGTAAAAATAGGGGAGCATCAGGATGAATCAATTTATCATCCGTGAGCATGTAGTTTACAAAACGAGATTTAAATCGGTATATTGGATTTAAATCTGTCGGAAGCTATAATTTCATACTATGATGCGGGCTAAAATGAATATACTTGGTTGAATCGAAAATGAATAAATAAATAAATAGAAATTGGACATAAACTGAAAAAAGCTTAAAATCCAATCCCCACAAAATGAAAAAAAAAATCAATATATACGCGTCCTAACCGAAAACTTGGGGAGGCTTTCGTACAGGGAGATTCAACGGAAAAAAAGAGAGAGGGAGAGGCTAATTGAGTTCAACAGGGAAATCGAATTCCCTAATTCCCCAAAAATCAAACATCGAAATCGAAAAAAGGAGAAATCGCGACTAACATACCAGGTCTCGAGCGTTGGCAGCGTTGTCGAGTGAAGTGGAGGCGGCAACGCAAAAACTGGTGGCGCTCCTTTCATCGTGCCGAGAATTTGTAATGCGAGGGCAATGGGGGTTGTCACGATTGTAGCTTTGTGCGTGACCTGAGCAACGACGAGAGTTGAGACGGTGAAAGGCTTGCCGATTGTTGGGCTTATTGTAGCAGAGGTAGGCTGACAGTGTAGACCGTAGATTACATCGCATGGTGAAGGTGAGTTATTTATTTAACTGACTCATCTAAATATGATATCTTGTTGCATGCTATGGACTCGCTTTTGTTTGATGGATGAATTGGTTGAATATGTAACATGAAACATGTTGCATGCTATGGATTCACTTTTTTTGATGGATGAAATGGTTGAATGTGTACTATTCAACCCTAATCTGTTTATTTAAATGGTTTGTTGCATCTTTTCCTAGGTTCAAGTGCAATATTTTGTGATTTTATGTATGAGTTGTTTCTAAGACTAATCCTATAAATTGGAAGAGCCAAAATTATCACTAATTCATACCACGAATTGGTGAAGTTTATATGATTTTTCTTAGGTTGGTTTCATGAATGATTTCGTGAATTTGTCTACACTGTACACACTATTATAAATCGAATTTGAAAATATTTTCTATATATATAAATTATTGCTTTGAGATAAATGTTTTCTAAGTTTGTTTCAAAAGTATAATTATCTTAAAGCTATATAACATATAATATTTTCAATATATAGAGTTTTCAAGGAAAATATCAAAATGATTTTTAAATTATTTTATAAACATGTTTTCCCAAAATCAAATATATTTCGTATATAAAATCACGCTTTTCTACACCATTCGAGAAGGCGTGATGGGAATTAAACGGTATTGTAAACCCCTTGGTATGAAACACGACGGTATACAAAATCGGTTAATCCCAGATTCGTCTAATTGAAGCGGTTGGTTTGTTGTTTCCGATGATTGTTGTTTATGTTGATTTCCAGTCTGAAGCTGACTAGTTGGTAGTAAACTGGTAGTGAGAACGTGTGGTATGGGACGCACGGTTACCACTACTTGGGTAATTGGATAAAAGTCTGTAACACAAATTGTTGTTTGTTGTTGAGCCGGTACTTGCTTCGAGGGGAATCTTAACTCGGGGGGGGGGGGGGGGAAGGGTTATATATATGTGTTTATTTGACCAGGAGAGTCAAGTTACATTCGACCCAGGAGGTGTCGCAGTGATGGCGCCTTAATTTTAACATGTATAAAGTACTCGGCTAAGCTCGGAGGAGATTCTTTGTTGATGCTCGTGCAAATTTGTTGTTTTGGATCCACTTTATATTGTTGTATTGACTTGTTGATTCTGTTGTTATTCTTCTTGGGATCCAATTTATGATGTTATTCCGAGATTTCATTATCTTAATTTCTAGAGTTGCTAAATTTCAAATGTTTACACCTTTATTGTTGACGTTGATTTATATTTATATTTCCTTAGTGCTATCTTGTGGGATAAGAAGGTGATTACACTAATGTTGCTTTGAACTCTTGTAAGAGTTCTATATGTTGATGTTGTGCTTGTTTCCATCTGGTTTCATGGTATTTCGGGGTCTTCATTTAGACAACTTAGCATTAGAACTTAAGATAGAGACATTTATATTTTGTTGTTGTAGCCCAACACGTGATACCATTAAATCTTGATTTAGTTGTAATTATCTCATGCATCTTATTGTTTTGAAATTTATATTGTTGCTTCTCTATTGAGAAGAATTATCACTTGTGAGTTATTTCTCATTCACCTTTTGGATATTTAGAGATTGTTTGATCGGTGTAATCTACCTACTCTGGTTAGACCGAGATTTTTCAGGTTACAGGACTCACGAATTTGGATAAGCTTGATAGCGAGGATTCAAGTCATTAAACGTTTAAACAAGATTCTCTTAGGATTATATATGGATTTATAATATGAACACTTAAAGATAATGACTTGTAGATGATGTATATTGTGTGGGCATTTGTGCATAATTGTAAAACCCCAATTTTTATAAGTAATTATTAATTCACTATAATCTGTGATAATTATTTTGTATGTTATATTGTTCCGATAAGAGAAGCCGTTGTGTTTATTGTTAGAATTTTGATCAAGAGAGAAGAGAGAGATAAACGGTAAAAACATGAAAGGACTACATTTTTATTGATTTATTTAATTTCTATTACAAAGGAGATGCTTGATTAATTGAATTACAATGTTGTACTTTGCCTCTACTTATAGATAAGAAAGGAATAATCTATAATAGATAAAGCATATTTGGCTCAAATTAGTACAATACCAATTATAAACCAAATGCGCAAATCAGGCAATATATCCTCTAGCTTAATTAATGCAATAAAGGAAGACAATATATCCTCTAGCCCAATCAGTGACATCATATTCTCTAACATCCCCCCTCAAACTCACGATGCGGAAAATCGTGAGTTTGCCAAATATAAGCTGCAAAGTGAATAGTAGCAAGATCGAGCAACCATTTCAATTTTGTTGGAGAGTTGTATTAAACACCAAGCAACAAATACCAATTATTTCAACCAACTCAACAACAATCTTCAATCAACTCAACTATATTCAATCTGATCGGTAAGCAAAAGATCTGAGCGGCCAAATGACAAAAATGGTCCCAATGAGTTTGTATGTATGCATCCCCCAAACATACAAAGAAAACAAAACAAACCAAAATGGAATGTTTGTATGTTTGCATCCTCCAAACATACATAGTAAACAAAACCAAATCAATAGGGATGAATCGTTATATGTTTGCATCCTCCAAACATACCTTACAGTAACCACATACCACCTTCAATCAACATCAATTGCCCTTTTAGTAAGCAGGGTTACCGATACAAACATCAAAAGAAAAACAGTTTCAAACTAATGTTACTCTCTAACAAGTCAATCAACCAACAACCATCGACTTCACTTGCTGAACTACCTTGTTACTCCACAACTGCACTTCATCTTCCACCGGAAAATCTGGCATTCATCCCCACCAATAACACTTCCTGTCAAACTGCACTCAATCCATTCATCAATACTCACAAACCAAACTTCTTCACAATCAACATTACCATCAGTACACTGTTCCTTTATCCTTCTTCCAACACCAAAAGCCAATGCAAGAAGTTACACACATTCAATACACCAGTCAACTCCCAAACAACACTACACTCTATTACCTTCACAAACAACCTTCCATCGTCGAACTCAACACATCAAATTGCAAACAACACACTTCCCCAAGCACAATCGACCAATCAACATACTGCAACTCTATAACTGTAAACATACACACTTCCTATTCCACAAACAGACCACTAACAAACTGCTACAACCATACGTGCAAACCCCAAGCCACAAACATCACCGTCCTCCTGCAAACTCTTTACTCTTGCCATCTACTCACTTCTAGAAACAAACACAAACCATACACAATCAATTTTCTTCAGACACAATATCTTTACAAACCCAACTTCAGAACCTAAACCAAAACTTCATCAATAGTTCACCGTCACAATCCACATACATCAGTCACGCAACCATTAATTAACACAATTTTTTTTCCTTTTTTTTTCCGCCTACAAACCCAAACTCCACCCAATAGCAAACTCCTCCATCATCAGTCACAAATACAAACATCAACTTTTGTCCACAATCACCAGAACTAAATTACAAAACCACGCACAAAATATCCTCCTACCTCATAGAAAACAACAACCACATCTAGACACAAACTCCAATACATACAACACAAACTTTCAACACAAATTTCAATCTCCTACGATCTCCAACAAATACACCAAAACATAGACAACACAACTTCCATCAACCAGACTACAACATCTCTTTACATTCATCTTCACAAAACAATTCCTTTCACCATCAATTTCACCATTCAAACTTTCCCAACAGCAAACCATTTTTTTTCTTCTCTTTTTTTTTCTTTTCTTTCTATTCTTTTTTTTTCTTTTTTCTTTTAAATAACAACAAATAATAGATCTCAAAATTACCAACAACGCTCGTCTACTACAATCATTAACAACAAATAAAGATCTCAAATTCACCAACAATGCTCATCTACTACAATCAACACTAATAAATTACAAATTCCAAACTAACAAAGAAGAAATGACATAGTAAGAAGAAGAAAATAACATATCCGTGACAGCAAGCGAATTGATTAAGAAGGCTATGGAAAATCGAACGATATCTTTTTTTTTTCCTTCTTGATATCATGTTAATAGCAACCCTCTCTCTATCTCTCTGTATAACCAAGCTCTGATACCATGCTAGAATGTTGATCAAGAGAGAAGAGAGAGATAAACGGTAAAAACATGAAAGGACTACGTTTTTATTGATTTATTTGATTGCTATTACAAAGGAGATGCTTGATTGATTGAATTATAATACTATACTTTGCCTCTACTTATAGATAAAAAAGGAATAATCTAGAGTAGAATATTCTAGAGCATATTTGACCTAAATTAATACAATACCAATTATAAACCAAATGCGCAAATCAGACAATATATCCTCTAGCTTAATTAATGCAATAAAGGAAGGCAATATATCCTCTAGCCCAATCAATGGCATCATATTCTCTAACATCTATTACCTTAGACCAAGGCTGTTCACGTAAAGAATTCACTTTGAGGCTAAACAAAACAGTAAGTACGACGTGTTGGCGCTGGTTTAAAGTTATATTCACATTCGGTCACCCCTAGCAAACTGTATTCTCCATGTTATTAGACAACATTATTTATAATGTTCTTTAATAGCATGGGTATAGAGGCGGGGTTGTTACATTTAATATGAAAATAGATTCTATATTTATATATAATTACAATAATAAAATATGCCAAAGAAGGAA
Source organism: Allium sativum (assembly GCA_030737875.1). NCBI lineage: Eukaryota > Viridiplantae > Streptophyta > Magnoliopsida > Asparagales > Amaryllidaceae > Allium > Allium sativum. The sequence continues at coordinate 317,139,308 of CM060918.1, forward strand.
TTGCGTTTCAAATAGGTTTGGAAACAGGAACTTGTTTTAATGTATAAAACAAAGAAGTGGAATTTATAAATGATGTTTATAAATCTAATGAAATAAATTATCATTAGATAATTTAGAAGTTTAAATTCAAGTATGACTTTAAAAGTGAATTGGAAAACATTTTGAAAAAAGGAACGATAGATTTTATTCTAGAATTCGGAATATAAACTAAATTGAGATAAATCAAAAGGATTTATAATTGGAATTCGTTTACATTGAATTTTATAAAATAGTATAATTTATTTCCAAGGAACTTTGAATTTAATATAGAAGATTGGTTGGTAGATAAATTTGTAACTGAGTTATGAAATAATCGACGATTAGGAATAATTGAAAATATTTGGAAAACTGGTTTAATTTATACTAAAATATGGAAGAATGGAGTTGAAATTTATTAATAAACGAAGTTTAAAAGTCCATATTTAAATATAATTAAAATGAGCTCGCCACAATGCGATACTTCGTAATTTGACGTTTGGAACTTCAATTGAGTATATAGAACTCAATTTAAGTTGGAATTATTTGAAATAAGAATCGTCAGTTACAATTGAATATTAGTTTTCTAATAGAAGAGAAAAATATGGATTTTGTATTATAGATTTTGAGTTATGTCAAAATCAAATTTCTAGAAAAACAGTGTTATAATCGTTTAAAAACCATAATGGTTTATTTAATAAAATAAAAGGATTTTGAGTGAATTAAATGTAGATTTCAATCAGAACAACCTAGAATTGAGTTATAAAATAAATATAAACTTAATTGGAGTAAGTGAACTAATTTTTTAAACAAAAATCAGATTTTTAATTTTTTTAATATAATTAACTAAGCAGGAGAATATTAGTTAATCGAGTTTTGGATCGAGTTTAAGTTTGGATAAGTGAATGGGAGTTGCAAATTCGTATTCAAAATCAAATATGAAGCTTGAATTGAAAATGGAATTCAATTGGTTTATAAGCAAGTTAATATGTATGTGAACGTGGTATGTTCAAATAAAAAGTGAAATAGGTAAAAGAGCCAATTAAAGTATTAATTAGCAAATTGAGTTAAAAGCAACTGGATTGAGTTAAAATAAATTTAAATTGGATGAGTATTTGTTAAACAGGTATAAAGAGGTATGGAATTGAGTAATGGAAGAGAAATAAGTTGAATGCCCGCCAAAAAGGTATGTATTTAAATTGAATATGAGATTTTATGAGCCTTTTTGGCAAACTGCTGGGCTTTTCGATTTTCTTTTTGAATGGAGTGGGCCTAGAGAGGCGATTTCTAGTTGTACTGAGTGACCCGTACAAAGGTGACGTTGGCGAAATTTTCCCAAAGTTTAAGGGGATAGAATTTTTTTAAGAAAGTTTGATAACTAGAAATCAACTTATCGGTTATATATGAAATTTAATAAGAAAATAAGCGTATAATGAAATTTTATAAGAAAATAAAGGGAATTTAAAAAATTAAATCTTGGTGGAAGGAGAAACATATACACGTTTAAAGTGAATGACAATTTAAAAGTAAACATTCTGCAGATTGAAATGATTTTTTTGATAGGAAGTTAAGAAATGAAGATAAGGAAATTAGAAACTGACTAGAGATTTATCGAGTTGAATGGCTTCCTGAGTGTCGACTTGATGTTGGTTTCGGCCTTCGGGGTTGATAATTAGGGAGTTGTTCTCTTACTAGTTTACAGTCAGGGACTGATGAATGTGGAAGAACAATGATTTGTGAATATATGGAAATGTTTTTTTTTATTTAAAAAATATTTTCTTGAATATAGAAAATAGATAATATAATAAATGGAAATGTTTTTCCAAAAGTCGTGAGAGGCAAAATGGGTTTGGAAAAATTATCTGGGTAAAGGTGTTGAAGAGAAATTCGGAAATGATAAATTTAGTTAATTAAATATTAATTAAAAAGGGGCTCAGTGATTTTTTGATGTTAACTAATAGTATTCCCTTTGGGAATAGGATCTTTGGATGAATTTTTGCTTCTTCGATAGTTAAATAACCGACTATCGAAGCATTGTCCAATTTAATTCCATCATTGTGAATACAGAGCGATTAGTTGGATTATTATATGGGTAAACATACTAGATCAAAATGTTCGTTTCTGCATTTATTTTAAATTAAGCATACCAATTCCAATATGAAATGTCAATTAACTACGTGATTCGATGCCTTCTGATCACCCACGAAACTTTCTTGTGCCTCCTTTACATTAACTGTATCATTTTTTTATTTTTATATGCAACATTAAATTGTTAGCGTTAATTAAGCTTTATGTTATAATGAGGATTATAGGGGTTAATATTGGAATTTTAATTTATATGTTTAAGGGGAGGCTAATTTAATTTGTCCTCCCCATAACCGTTATACAATAAATAAAAATTGGCCCTCTTTTTAACCAAATGTGGTGTCCTTTTAACAATCCCCAATTTATTAAGATCAAAATATATGTCATGGATTGCTTAAATATGCATATACTATAATATATTAATCGATATGTTCACATAAATATAGGTTAAGGATTTTATATGATGAATTAAAGCCATGTACACCATTAATTATGGGCGCTTGCATGTATTTAAATTATAAAATACTATCGGATTATAAGAAAGTATGGATTCACTTGGAAAATTAAGTTAAATGAACAACAACAAAAATAAAACATGATGATTTACATAAGAATAAAAAAGTAGATCCATGGAATTGCTTCATAGTTTTACTTCCTTACATTCATTTAGGGATAAAAAAAAGATCTCTTGGTACATATGGATCCATATTAGCCAGTAAAAAACCTAAAGAAATATAGGAAGCTTCAAGATATCATGTTGTGCTTATATCTTTTGCTACTAATTTTTCAAGCTCGGCAAATGGATGACTATAGATAAAGCGCACCCTTGATCTAAATTCACTACACAAACCAAATAATATAATATTAAATTTCAAATGGTAACATGGTTTTTGGAGGATTATAATTACATTTAATTAATTTTTCAATATTTGAGATGTACGTAAACATTGGAGATTATAGGAAGATAAACAAAAATTTAAGAGGAATATTTGGAGGGATGGCCTACTACCTATCTCTGCACCATAAGTGAAAATTTTGACCGTTTTCATCTATCTTTGCGCCACAAATGAAAATTTTCACCACTTTTGCCACTCATTAACGCAACATTATTGTTGCTACAATATCCAAAAAAAAAATTAGTGTGGAATTTGATTCAATACATGAATACCAGGAGGCTAAAAATATGTGAGTTTAGCACCTCCAAGCGCAAATTCAAGTTCTATTTCAGTTAAAATAGCATCTATATAAAATGTCAAGCTTGCAAGTTATCTTAAATAGACACCAACAAATTTTATTACATGATTTCAATTTAACTACCCGATCTCCAATATGGATAAAAAAATCCTTTGGACATTAAGAGAGTTTGAAAAACATTCCACGGCCACTGCAAGAATAACGGACATACGCAGTCATATCAATTAGAATGATACTTCAAAACCAATGCAGCCAACACAACAAATAATAGAGTTAAAACCAAACTAAAAATGTCATTTATTTTAATTGCAATTAACCTAACAGTAGCAGGCAAAAAAAGGAACAACAGTTTTAACAACTCAAATAACAATTTAAAAACAAAGATAATAATTAATTTCATCATAAATTTAACATTCCATTTTATTTCCTATTAACCATTTCCCAACCCCTGTATGAGACATCAGACTTGTTGAAGCTCCTGATGGTAATTTGTTACTTGTTGGAGCTCTAGACGTAAAATCCAATGAAATATTATTCGTAATGGTTGCACATTGAACAATATTAGAAACAAACGGTTTAATTGTATGATTATTGTATTGCAATGAATTTCCCGCCTAGTTTGGCAAAGGTAAAAGATCCAATGGTGAAACCCTTTCTGGCCTCCATACCTCCTGCTATAAGCCCAGTTAACCTATAAAACATGATACATGTTCCATAAGCGTTTTATCTCTATTATTTTACATACCTAAAGAGAAATACTAAAACGAAAATATTTGGCTTTGAGATCAACCGTTTTACACTATCATACACTTTTGCATCATATCAAATTGTACAATGTAATAAAGTCGGTACAAAGAAAATTCCGAGTACCTTAAGCACTTCCATATGGAACCTGACCACACCCTTGGTTCTAAATCTTCAGATTCAATAGCAACACAAGTACGACTACATTTTAAAAGAAGTTAAAATATTTAAAATGTTGATAGCATGTTTAAATATTAAACATGGTTCAAAATTTCACGTACCACTCTTCTTGGAGTGCACCGAATTGTTTTTTAATGACCCATGTACCACCAATATGGAACTATAAAGCTGGAAGTACAAGATATAACAAATATAAATAAAACCAACATAACCATTACCTTTTGAAGTCTGATAGGTATGGGAGGGTGAAAACATGGAATGCATCGAAAAATACCTAGTTCTATAATAGACAGTAAACAGGGTTCTGGAAGCTAAAGCATGATATGCAGATGCAAGTACACTGATCTTCATGCTACGTACAAACACAGTTCTAGGCACTACATAATTCTCATATGTTTTTGCACAACGATCGCCTGTATATAAACCACGGTCTCTTCCTTTGAGAAAGTTACAGATAAGGCAATAGTGTCACAACCGTACAAATTTGAGATATTCATATAGTGAATAAGTAATACCTAAAAAAAAATGCAAGCATCGCTTGGAACAAATCTTTTTTCTTTCTTGATTTTTTTCCACTCGGCCGCCATCAGTATATGCCTTTTTAGTTCGCCTAATACCAAACAAGAAAGTTAAACCAGCATGTAAGTTACCAAAAATAATTATTCCTGGGTCTCTGGACAATAAATTTTCAACCGATGACTAACACTTCCACGAACATGATAAAGTAGTAATTTTGAAAATAATAGTAAGAAACACATAATTGTTAGTATTCTTAGACTAATGAAGAAATGATATGTATATATTTAATATAAAATTCAAAAACTTGATAAGTTTGTATGTTCTTTGAAATATCATAGATACCTCTATAAATATGGAAAAATGTCCATTCATTCCCATGTAATCATTTGTCACAAGCTTTTATATAGGAGGGTTTGCCAAATAGCTCTCTATATATACAAATACAAAGTTAGAACACATTAAATATTGACAAAAATGGGTAGCAAATAAGATAACACATTTGGTTAATTTGTATTGAAATATAACTAACATGGAAAATTAACCAAATAGCATGGATTCTAATTGTAGTTGGATAGCATATATGGATATTTAGGAAATGTAATTACAAAAAAGGTAAACTTGTGTGTTACAATTAAAATAGTTAAAAAACTAAGATATCTGAATCAAACCAATCGAGGAAAGCACTGCATGTCCCTTGAAAATGATGACTAATGCATGCCCATTTTATCTAAAGGCATTAGAATCTTGGAGATGGATACACTAGGTTCTCTCGGGATTGCCACATACCTTCTTTCCAATCCAATTCTAAATCTCTTCTTTAATTTTAGTAATACAACAATCACAATTCTACCCAAAAGTACATATAAAACTATAAAAATATAAATCATTAAATGATAACCTTGAATATGAGCAATAATAATATATCAACAGACACCTCATCTGTTTCTTTGTCAACCTGTAAATGCCTGTAAATTATAACGATCATCAAACCATGGTATATGTTAAGAATAATATCACTAGAGAAAAAATGCTCATATAAAGAAGAGAACTGATAAACAAACCTTAAGGTCATACTTCACTGCTTCACATAGTATTTTGGACGGTAGGTTATAGTTAGGCAATTATGCGTTGCTGTGCGAACCATTGTCAACTTCAATCTATGTTAGTTATGATTTTAAAATTATACTTTAAAGAACTCTAAACATACAAATTGACAACTTGGAAGAATAATGTTAATTCTTATAACTAAAAAAAAGGCATGTACATGCCTATTCCAACTTTCCTTGAGGAAAATAAATCACTCTCTTACCGATCCAAGGTATGGACACGAGAGGGTTAACATGTTCATGCCATAGTTCATTGTAACTACTGTCTTCTGGGTACAAAATTAAAAAAGTTACATTCTATCCATAAAATTTATACTGATTCCAACAAGATACTTCTTTAATAAATAAAATCACTTTAATTTGGATAGTAGAATCATCTATGAAATTATTTTGTGGTAATGTATCTTGGCCACTAGCTAAAAAGCGAAAGAATCATATGAACAGATCTCTGGCCCCCATAACTCCCGCAATTAGCCCTGTTAACCTATAAAACATGATTTATGTTCCCTAAGCTTTTTATCTCTGTTATATTACATACCTAGAGAAATACTAATACCAAAATATTTGGCTTTGAGACTAGCTATTTCACACTATTATACAATTTTGCATCATATCAAATAGTACAATGTAATAAAGCAGTACAAAGAAAATTTTGAGTACCTTTTGGCATTTTCACATGGAACATGACCACACCCTTGGTTCTAAATCTTTAGATTCAACAACATACATTTTAAAAGAAGTTAAAATATTAAAATGTTGATAGCAAGTTTAAATATTAAACATGGTTCAAAAATTCATTTACCACTCTTCTTGGAGTGCATTGAAATGTTTTTTAATGACTCCTTGTACCATCAATGGGGAACTATAAAGCTAGAAGTACAAGATCGAACAAATATAAAAAAAACCAACATAATCATTACCTTTTGAAGTCCGACAGGGGTATGGGAGGGTGAAAAACATGAAATGCATCAAAAAAATACCTAGTTTTATAATCGACGGTAAATATGGTTCTGGAAGCTAAAGCATGATATGCAGATGCAAGTACACCAATCTTCATGCTCCGTACAGACACACTTCTAGGCATTACAGAATTGTAGGGTGTTTTTGCACAATGATCGGCTATATATAACCCACCATCTCTTCCTCTGAGAAAATTACAGAGGCAATAAAGTCACAATCGTACAACTTTGAGATATTCATATAGTGAATAAGTAATACCAATAAAAATGCAAGCACTGCCTGGAACAAATCTTTTTTCTTTCTTGATTTTCTTTCCACTAAGAAACCATGAGTATATGCCTTTTTGGTTCGCTAATACCAAACAATAAAGTTAAATCATCATGTAAGCTACCAAAAATAATTATGCTTAGTTCCTGGACAATAAATTTTCAACCGATAACTAATCCTTCCATGAACATGATAAAGAAGTAGTTATTTTGAAAATAATTGTAAGAAACAAATAATTATTACTATTCTTAGACTAGTGAAGAAATGATATGAACATATTTAATATAAAGTTTAAAAACTTGATAAGTCCATATGTTCTTTGAAATATCATTAATACCTCTATAAACATGGAAAAATGTATGTTCATTCCCATGTAGGTCATTTGTCACAAGCTCCTGTGCAGAAGGGTCTGCCAACAAATTATATATATACAAATACAAAGTGACAAAAGATTTAGTTATTTATAAAAAAAGGATAGCAAATAATATAACACAATGGTTAATTTGCATTGAAACATAACTAACATGGAAAATTAACCTGATAACATGGATTCTAATTGTAGTTGGATTGCATCTATGTATAATTAGGAAATATAATTTCAACAGTGGTAAACCTTCATGTTAAAATTAAAATATTTAATAAACTAAGATGTCTGAATCAAAATAATCAAGGAAAGCATACATTTGCATATCACTTGAAAATGATGACTCCTACATGCCCCCTTGTATCTAAAGGCGTTATAATCTTGCAGAAGGATACACTAGGTTCTCTTGGGATTGCCAGTGCCTTTTTTACAATTCAATTCTAAATCTCTTCTTTAATTCTAGTAATATAACAATCATAATTCTACCCAAAAATACATATAAAACGACAAAAGTATAAATCATTAAATAACAACCTCAAATATGGGCAATAATATCATATTAGCAATCACGTCATCTGTTTCTTTGTCAGATTGTTAAATTATAACGATCGTCAAACAACGGTATATGTTAAGATTAATATCATTGGAGAGAAAAATGCTCATAAAAAGAAGGGAACTGATAAACAAATCTTGAGATCATACTTCACTACTTCATGTTGTACTTTTGATGGTAGATTATAATTAGGCCATTTGTGCATTGCTACTCCAACCAATGTCAACTTCAATCTATGTTAGTTATGTTTTAAAATTATACTTTGAACGAACTCAAAACATACAAATTGACAACTTGAAATTACAATAATAATACTAATAACTGAAAAAAGAAACATGTACATGCTTGTTCTAACTTACCATGAGGAAAATAAAGTGCTCTCTTACCAGTCCGAGGCATGGACACAAGTAGGCCAACATGTTCATGCCATAGTTCATTGTAATTGCTTTCTTCTGGGTACACAATTAAAAAAAGTTACATTCTACACACAAAATTTACACTGATTCCAATTAGGTACTTCACTAACAAATAAAATCACTTTAGTTTGGATAGTACATTCATCTAGAAAATCAGTTGTTGTAATGTATCTTGGCCACTAGCTAAAAAACGAAAGAATCATATGAACACCTCTTTAGCCCCCATACCTCCCGCTATCAGGCCAGTTAACCTATAAAACATGATTCATGTTCCCTAAGCTTTTATCTCTGTTATATTACGTAACCAGAGAAATACTACAACCAAAATATTTGGCTTTGAGACCAATTATTTCACAATATTATACACTTTTGCATCATATTAAATAGTAAAATGTAATAAAGTTGGTACAAAGAAAATTCTGAGTACCTTTAGACACTAGCACATGGAACCTGGCCATACCCTTGGCTCTAAATCTTCAGATTAAATAGAAACACAACTACAACAAAATTTTAAAAGAAGTTAAAATGTTTAAAATGTTGATTGCAAGTTTAATTATCAAACATGGTTCAAAAATTCATTTACCACTCTTGCTGGGGTGCACTAAATTGTTTTTTAATGACTCCATGTACCACCAATAGGGAACTATAAAGCTAGAAGTACAAGATCGAACAAATATAAACAAAACCAACATAACATTGGATTGAAGAGGACTGAATTGCTTTGGTTGATGTGAAATGCGATACTATATATGTTGGATTGAAGAGGACGAAGATAGCTTCGAGTCGGAGGTGACCTTCGCAAATCGGAGCTCGTATGGAGGAGATATGAGCTGGAAGGTGCAGTTTTCAGTGGTCTGGAGCGACAAACGTCTGTCATAGGGGATGACAAACGTCTGACTGTAGGGGATTTGTTTCCCGAGAGCTCAGACAGACAACTATCATACCCTTGGCAGACGTCTGTGCTGAGTACATTTGCCCAATGAATGTCTGGAAGATGACAAACTCCTATCAGGAGGTTCGACAGACGTCTGATCGGGTTTTGGGCTATTTTTAGGCTGAAGATTAGCAAATTGATTTGTGACTAATTCGGGGGCAATTTGGGTAATTGGCCAACCTCTATATAAGCTATTTTCTGAAGTGAATTAGGAAGAGCTTGAAGCCTTGATTAGGGATCAAGGGTTATTCTCAAGGGAGAATTAGGGTTTATAACGTAATTCTAATTCTTCGATTATATTCTCCTCAGACTCTTTTCTATATTGAAATATAGTGATTATTGGATCAATCTCTTGTATTCCTTTCATCGTGGTAATAAAATACTCTCTCCCAAGTGGATGTACACTAACAAGATGTTAGTGGAACCACTATAAATCCTTATGTGATTTATTTTTGCTACTTTGTCATTAGTTTCTTGCTTGTGATTGAGATTTGGATTGTTCGTGATTGGTTGATATTGGTTTTGTGACTAGAGTTATTTCTTATGTTGTTTTTGCAAGTCTAGCAATGATCTAATCTTCCGCTAGCGCATTGTGGTTTAGATATCGGATTCGAGTGGTCTTGAATCGGATTAATCGCAGTGGTTACAATAGTTGGCATCAGAGCTGTTTTGGTGATTGTTAGGTGTTTGTGAAAATGCCGGAGATGGATAGTAGCTTGGTAAGTCCTTCAACCGGAAGTCTGACTAGTGTGGCGCCTTATGTATGGGGTTCGTATGCGGCGTCAAGTTCTCAATTGGTTATTGACAAGTGGAATGGTGATAATGATTTTGAAAAGTGGCAATGGAAAATGAAAGCGGTTCTTAGGCGGAATCGGGTGCACCGAGTGGTATTTGATACTCACTTATTGCCAAGTGATATCTCGGATGTTGAGAGAGTGGAGATGGAGGAATGGGCTTACACTACTCTTCAACTTGCTATGGGGGAGAATGTGATCTCCGAAATTAGTGGTTAGACTACCGCTAAAGGTATTTGGGACAAGTTGGAAGAACTTTATATGAAGAAGTCGCTCACTAACCGTTTGATTTTGTTGCGAACGTTTTTCACCTTCAAGATGAAGGAGGGTAATTCGCTTAAGGAACATTTGAATGCTTTTGATGACTTGCTCATGAAGATGAAGGCCGTTGATTTGAAGATTGAGGTAGAACAAAAGGCGATGATATTATTGTGTTCGTTGCCGGACCGTTATACGGGTTTCTCAAATAGTTTGATCTATGGCTGGGATACCTTGACTCTAGATGATGTCAAGACGGGTCTTCTTAGTGAGGAGTTGAGAGATCAAATGAAGGAGATGAGTGAGGGTAGTAGTGGAGCTAGTAGTAGTCATGCGTTGTTTGTAGAAAAAGAAAAGAATGTGAAGAAAGGAAGCCGGGGGCGTTCTAAATAAAGAAAACCCAGTGGAAGAGGTAAATCAAAAGAGAGAAATGGCAAGTGCTTTATTTATAAGAAATCGGGACATTGGAAAAATGAATGTCCGGACAAAGATAAGAAGGAAGTAGCGTGTTCATCCGTGGCGGTGGAGAGTGGGGATGGCGAGATAGATGAGAACGTATTGACGGCGGTAGCAACGGGTGTTTTGGGTAACGAATGGGTACTCAATTCGGGTGCATCGTATCATATAACACCAAATAGAAATTGTTTTTCATCATTTGAGGTCAAAGAGGGAAATGCAATTGCTATTGGAAATGGTGCTATTTGCAAGTCGATGGGTAGTGGCTCCATGCAAATAAGGATGTTTGATGGATTTGCTCGCACGCTCACCAATGTTAGTGTAACGACCCAGAAAATCTGAACCAATTTAAAAATTTTAAATTCGCTAAAACAATGGATTTTAAATATTTAAAATAAATATTTTAAATAATAGAGATGAAAGGTTAGTTGAATCGACAATTGAAAACGAATATAATTAATTATAATTATAAACAAGGCTTGAAAAGGCGCTGCAGTTTCAAAATTTGAATTCAAACTTTGTCGGCCTGTACCGGGTGCAAAACAAAACGGATTTGAGTGAAACCAAAAATATTTAAATCTGTTAGTGAATACTTTTCTAACGAATCTGAAAAATCGAATTTTCATAGCGGAAAGCAAAAGTTATGGCCAAATGAATTTTCAGAAAGGTCGCTATAGAATTTATATAGCCCGTGAAATTGGCCATTTTGCATACGACCTCGGAATTCGACGAAACCACTTTTGTTAGATCCGGGATGCGAAGTTATTGCTACGTTTCAAATTTCATAATTTTTGAAGCTAGTATGTGAGCGTGGCAAAGGAAAACGTGTTTTGGTCAATTACAGTTAAATTGGATCAACCAGAAATGGGCCTTTTTGCAAACGGTCTCAGAATTCGACGAAACTAGTTTTTTTGGGACCGTATCGTCAAAACATAGCCAGATTTATTTTTCTGGAATTTTTTGAATCAGTTTGTGGCCCTGGCAAATTGAAATGTACGTTCAAATTGAATATTGAATGTTTTATATTTTAATTTGAATGGAAACTGACTAAAACACTCGAATGGGCCTATGAAACATATTCCAATGTGTTTGGAATGGTGGTAAAACGCTAGGGACGACAGTCGTTGGGTTTAGATTGATGGTCGCGTCAGAACCCCTTTAAAACTCCACTGGCCAATCAGAATTTTTATTAAAAAAATCTTTTTTTTTCTCTCTACCCATAACAGCCGATCGATGACGGAAAGGAGTTCGCCGCTTCCCCTTCATTTTCCGACCAATCCACGCAGTAATAGACTCCGACCCAGTTGAAGCTTTTGTAGTACTCGTCGAGGGCTTCAAATTTATACCTCCCACGCCACCCCTCGTCCGCTGTACCTCGATATTCACGCCCTCGAAGTCGCCGACTTTGCGCCGCCGTACCTCGCCAGATCCGCCGCCGAGTGCCACCAAACCCCTGTCGATCTGTGCGCCTCTCCTCCCTCTTTGACACGGCGTAGCCCGATCGAGCTATCGATTCACGGATTGCATGAAAACTTCAAACCTAGTTTTGAAAATTTCAGAAAGGTAACGGCTGTTTAATTTAAAAACGGATTTTAACAGTTCAAAACCGTTGCAAACTTTGAAAAATCATATCTTTTTGCTTTGTGGTCGAAATTCAGTGAAACAAGAGATAGTGGACTCGTATGGACGTCTTCTACATTTTAGAAGAGACCGCATATTTTTCTGAGCCTTCTGCTATTTTTGGTGGAGTGGAACCCAATGTGAGATTTCTAATTTATAAACGATATGGAAAACGACGATGTATAAATTATATAGTCGATGTATGAGTTATATAAGCGTTGCACACCTCTTGTATAAGCGTTGTATAAGTTGTACGTTCGATGTATAAGTTATATATGCGTTGTAAAAATTATATATGTGTTGAAATAGAAGTGAATTGCTATATATATATATATATATATATATATATATATATATATATATATATACGCCCCTCGTCCACAAACCATGGACGATATTTATTGGTTGTGATTGGTGTGAAAATTGATTGATAGCGAATGGTTGTTTGGGATTGTTTGTGGTTGATATTGATTGATTGTGGTTGAAAAATAGCCATTTGTGGTTGAGAAATATTTGGTTGAAACCACATAGGATTAGTTTGTGGAAATGAAATAAATATATACATGCCGCCTGCGTGCGAACTAGATGCATGATCCCCATTGTCAAAAACCGCGAGGTTTTAAGGTAGATCGAGGAGCCGTACGAGGGACGGTCCCGGTTTTAACTACCCTGCCGTTATGTTGCCGAAATTTTGAATAATATTCATGTGTTTGAATTATTTTTATTTGTTGAAACTATATTTATTCGTTGAATAGAAAACCTTCATGTGTTGAATCAATATTCATTCGTTGAATTGAAATTCATGTGTTGAATGGTGTTCGTGTTTTAAAATATAAAAAAAAATCACCTTTTTTTATCGATTTATATAAACTATAGAAAACCTTCATGTGTTGAATCGATATTCATTCGTTGAATTGAAATTCATGTGTTGAATGGTATTCATATTTTGAAAGAAATTGTTTTATAATAAAAATCTCATTTTTAACATCAATATGAAATGTATAAAATAATCCAGTTTTGAAAGAAATTGTTTTATAATAAAAATCCTATTTTTATTACCTATATAAACTATATAAAATAATAGTGTTTTGAAATAAATTGTTTTACAATAAAAATCACATTTTTATTATATACATGAATTGCTAAATATAGTGAAGTGTTGAAATAGAAGACAGTTAGATAAAAATATCATTTTTATCAAATGTATAAAAAGAATATAGTTTTGAAATCGAAGAATCGATATGTATATTTAAATAGAATTGAAATATATCGAATAACGACGCTGCAGTTCGTATTTTGAAACCGTGATTTCAAACGATTATACCGGGAGATCCGACCATCGGACTTTCCTGAAATCGCAACCGTTGGGTTTGCCTTGGAAATATCTTTCCAACGGCACCAACTTTGTAAATATCCAACGGTTGGATTGTCTAGAATGTTTGATTCAAATCTGAAGAAAAACAGCGCCAGAATCGATTATATTTATATATATATATATATAATTATATTTAATCGAATAACGACGCTGCAGTTCGTATTTCGAAATCGAAACTTCAAACGATTGTACCGGGAGATCCGACCGTCTGATTTTCCCGAAACTGGAACCGTTGGATTCGTTTTGAAAAGATCTTTCTAATGATATAAATTTCGTGAAGATCCAACGGTTAGATTTTCAGATATGTGTAAATCAAATCTGAATAAAAACAGCGCCACGGCCGCGTTATGGCCCGAAGCGTCGTTTTGAATAAATTGGCTATTTTAAAATAAATAAAAATAGTGATAAATCATTATAAAATATTATAAACGATATGGATGTGATTTAGAAATTAACTGAAGGTTGGCTAAGTCGAATGGTTTCCTGGGTGTTGATCTGATGTTGGTTTCGGCCTTCGGGGTTAATATTTGGGAAATCGTTCTCTTACTGATTGACGGTTAGTGACTAATGAATTGAAATAATGCATGTATATGTTAGTGTTGCACTTGTTTATTATATACGCGAGTTGCTCTGAAAGACCGGGTTTATCCCATTCTGAATAACTGAATCGACGATAAGAAATCGACGATGAAGACGGTGGTCGAAGACCGGAGATCTTCACCTCGTTTGGATGGTAACCGAGGTCCTGATTGGGAGGCATCCCAAAATATGGATAATGAGTGGTGATCGTCCAGACGTACGTGGTGATCGATGGGTTTGCGAGGTATTTAGTGCCTCCGGTTTCGTTCAGACCCAAAACGGACTTTCAAATGGAAAGTGTGTCTGACATTGGGATTTATTCTGTGTGATAGATAGCCATCAATTGCACGGTGTGAATTGCCTGTGTGGCATGCTAAGATGCAGTGATCAGGGCTTCTGTTGAAAAGCAAAGTCTTGTGGTGATGATCAAAGCACCGCCTACGTGGCGTAGCTTTGTGTATAACGTGAAATCGCGAGCCTCACACCCCGGTATGAACCAGAAACGGGAGAGGACCTCAGGGAGGACATGCGTTTCTTTCTAGTTAGAAGTGGCGTCAGTGGTTTTACACGCCCTGACGAGTTTGACTTATGTGGTTGTTGCTGTTGCGAGGCGCCTCGGTTTGATCGGACGATCCGGGTCCGATGGAGTCATTCATTGGCTCATTTATGCCCCATAGGGCGGGGAAACGCATTGTTCAGGAATTTTTAATCCACATCGGTGGACCGGCCCTGACGATCCAAGGGTCAATGCGCTCTGACCCTGTGGCTCGGGCTAGAGAGTCACGAAGTCGGTAAGGACTATCTTTTGCCTTGGTTCATGACGGAAATCCAATTTCCAAATACGTGACTGTGCGGTTTTGATTGTATATATATATATGGCGACATGATATATGGTACCCATGCCGTCTATGATTGATAGTTATGATTTGAAATTGTTTTCAAAACATATAAACACTAGCAATAATATCAAATGCCTTTGTTTTATTCGTATCAAGCATATTTTGGCCGTTATAAGGTAAAAACTCTATCCTCCGGTTTGCGTTGCATTGTGTGATGGGAACTGAGTCCTATAATGGTTTCATTTTTATAAAAAGCATTGCGATGATTAAAAGAATGATTTGTTTTAAAGCACTGGCAATCCAATGGAGTAAACCCGTTCCACGAAAGTGGCGTGGTCCTATGATTAGCCATATTATAAATGTGTAGAGTAGATTTCTCATACCAGTCCCATGACTGACTCGTAGTTTGTTTCACTTTCAAACTCGAGTGCCCCTTTTTCTGCACGGGCAGCCTTGTATTCAGGTTTAGCTGGCTTTCTCTGGATAGCTGGAGCTGAAGATGGATTCTATCATTTATCTCTTTTTATGCTGTTCAGCTCCTATTGTACATATTTTGTTTGTTTTCTGCTGTAGACATTTATGTATAGCTGAACTGTATTTGTACTAAGTAAGATCCTGTATACTGTGTAACTCTGATGATTACTTTTATCCAGTATATTCTATTGTTCGTTATCTGGTGTATTTATTTAATTCTGTTCTGCTATTTTCTGTTTATGTGTTATATTCCAAAGATTACCCTTGCCGCCGTCAGTACGGGGTTTGGGGTCGTCACATCGTGGTATCAGAGCTTTGGTTAAGCTTAGTACTGGAATATAACATATTAACGAACACGTCAGAAATAGAACCAGTAGTGTTCTAGGACGGGTAACTCTATACAGATAGGATCAATAATATCCTAGTATGAGTAGAGCGGAAACAGAATAACTCGTTAGAGATGGGGTCAGAAGTGCCCCAGGACGAGTCGAGAGTAATATGTTTTTAAATAACGTATTTGTGATTATATATATAGTCTGGTTTTAGAAATATAATTTTCGAGTATATAAAAGATATATTTTTGCAAAGTTAAAAACAAATTGCTTGTTGTTTGCGTTGTGTGATTGTAGATTGGATTAATTAAATTATGGAAACGATAGTTAATTTAATCAACAATAGAATAATGGTAGGATTTATTCATTTGAATCACACATTGAACTGATTAGAGAATAAATAGAAATATATACATGTGTATTATATATGTTTGAACAGGTAAATGGATTAGCTGTTGAGTAAAGATTTTATTTGCGTGCCCGACAAATAAGTAAACCTTAATGAGTTGGATGCGAAATATTATTATATCAACTCCTGTGAATGCCATTGGATGCGGAGTGCTGGTTTTTCTACGTGAAATAATAAACGTCGCCATAGGATAGTAACAATTAATTTTGAACTACATCACATGGCATACTTCAGAAGATAGGCATACTTCATCATATACCACAGAAGCATTTGGAGCTTGTGTGACGAGGTGGAAGATTTACCATACGAGCGAGAGGCTTGTATGGCGATGACTATATTTTACAGGTTGAACTATTGACTGATATGGACTATTTAAATTGTAATGATTAAATTGCCAGATTAATAAAACCCCACACGGGTCTGGAGTTGACAATAATCACGTCTCTCTCGTTATTAGATACGGCACATGGACTATTTATTCCCCACACGGGACAGGGTGACGAGAATTTATTCTCTGGAGTTATTATCAATACATGCTCCCCTGTAAACACCAGAATATATCACTATAAATATGTGTATGCTTATTAGGATTTATTAGGTACCTAATACGGCCTAATAAATTTCCAAACCTCTCCCCGTACAAAGGAGGTTATGGCGAAATTTTTCGAAAATTCCAGGTGTTAGCCAAATTTTTGAAGAATTTGAAAATTCTCAGAAACTAAAAAGTTGGAGAATTGAAGCCAGATCGAACGTGGAGTTGATTAATCAAACCACTTTCGACTTTGCTCCTTTTCGGGGACGAAAAGTTTTAAGTGGGGGAGATTGTAACGACCCAGAAAATCTGAACCAATTTAAAAATTTTAAATTGGCTAAAATAATGGATTTTAAATATTTAAAATAAATATTTTAAATAATAGAGATGAAAAGTGAGTTGAATCGACAATTGAAAACGAATATAATTAATTATAATTATAAACAAGGCCTGAAAAGGCGCTGTAGTTTCAAATTTTGAATTCAAACTTTGTCGGACTGTACTGGGTGCAAAACAAAACGGATTTGAGTGAAACCAAAAATATTTAAATCTGTTAGTGAATACCTTTCTAACGAATCTGAAAAATCGAATTTTCATAGCGGAAAGCAAAAGTTATGGCCAAATGAACTTTCAGAAAGGTCGCTATAGAATTTATATAGCCCGTGAAATTGGCTATTTTGCATATAACCTCGGAATTCGACGAAACCACTTTTGTTGGATCCGGAATGTGAAGTTATTGCTAGGTTTCAAATTTCATAATTTTTGAAGCTAGTATGTGAGCGTGGCAAAGGAAAACGTGTTTTGGTCAATTATAGTTAAATTGGATCGACCAGAAATGGGCCTTTTTGCAAACGGTCTCAGAATTCGACGAAACTAGTTTTGTCGGGACCGTATCGTGAAAACATAGCCAGATTTATTTATTTTGAATTTTTCGAATCAGTTTATGGCCTTGGCAAATTGAAATGTACGTTCAAATTGAATATTGAAAGTTTTATATTTTAATTTGAATGGAAACTGACTGAAACAGTCGAATGGGCCTACGAAACATATCCCATTGTGTTCGGAATGGGGGTAAAACGCTAGGGACAACAGTCGTTGGGTTTAGATTGGTGGTCGTGTCAGAAAACCCCTTTAAAACTCCACCGACCAATTAGAATTTTTATATAAAAAAAAATCCTTTTTTTCTCTCTCCCCGTAACAGCCGATCGACAACGGAAAGGAGTTCACCGCTTCCCCTTCATTTTCTGACCAATCCACGCAGTAATAGACCCCGACCCAGTTGAAGCTTTTGTAGTACTCGTCGAGGGCTTCAAATCTATACCTCCCACGCCACCCCTCGTCCGTTGTACCTCGAGATTCACGCCCTCGAAGTCGCCGACTTCGCGCCGCCGTACCTCGCCAGATCCGCCGCCGAGTGCCACCAAACCCCTGTCGATCTATGCGCCTCTCCTCCCTCTTCGACACGGCATAGCCCGATCGAGCTATCGATTCACGAATTGCACGAAAACTTCAAACCTAGTTTTGAAGATTTCAGAAAGGTAACGGCTGTTTAATTTAAAAACTGATTTTAACAGTTAAAACCGTTGCAAACTTTGAAAAATCATATCTTTTTTGCTTTGTGGTCGAAATTCAGTGAAACAAGAGACAGTGGACTCGTGTGGACGTCTTCTACATTTTAGAAGAGACCGCATATTTTTCTGAGCCTTCTGCTATTTTTGGTGGAGTGGAACCCAATGTGAGATTTCTAATTTATAAACGATATGGAAAACGACGATGTATAAATTATATAGTCGATGTATGAGTTATATAAGCGTTGTACACCTCTTGTATAAGCGTTGTATAAGTTGTACGTTCGATGTATAAGTTATATATGCGTTGTAAAAATTATATATGTGTTGAAATAGAAGTGAATTGCTATATATATATATATATATATATATATATATATATGCCCCTCGTCCACAAACCATGGACGATATTTATTAGTTGTGATTGGTGTGAAAATTGATTGATAGCGAATGGTTGTTTGGGATTGTTTGTGGTTGATATTGATTGATTGTGGTTGAAAAATACCCATTTGTGGTTGAGAAATATTTGGTTGAAACCACATAGGATTAGTTTGTGGAAATGAAATAAATATATACATGCCGCCTGCGTGCGAACTAGATGCATGATCCCCATTGTCAAAAACCGCGAGGTTTTAAGGTAGAGCGAGGAGCCGTACTAGGGACGGTCCCGATTTTAACTACCCTGCCGTTATGCTACCGAAATTTTGAATAATATTCATGTGTTTGAATTATTTTCATTTGTTGAAACTATATTTATTCGTTGAATAGAAAACCTTCATGTGTTGAATCGATATTCATTCGTTGAATTGAAATTCATGTGTTGAATGGTGTTCTTATTTTAAAATATAAAAAAATTCACTTTTTTTATCGATTTATATAAACTATAGAAAACCTTCATGTGTTGAATCGATATTCATTTGTTGAATTAAAATTCATGTGTTGAATGGTATTCATATTTTGAAAGAAATTGTTTTATAATAAAAATCCCATTTTTAACATCAATATGAAATGTATAAAATAATCCCGTTTTGAAAGAAATTGTTTTATAATAAAAATCCTATTTTTATTACCTATATAAACTATATAAAATAATAGTGTTTTGAAATAAATTGTTTTACAATAAAAATCACATTTTTATTATATACATGAGTTGCTAAATATAGTGAAGTGTTGAAATAGAAGACAGTTAGATAAAAATATCATTTTTATCAAATGTATGAAAAGAATATAGTTTTGAAATCGAAGAATCGATATGTATATTTAAATAGAATTGAAATATATCGAATAAAGACGCTGCAGTTCGTATTTTGAAACCGTGATTTTAAACGATTATACCGGGAGATCCGACCATCGGACTTTCCTGAAATCGCAACCGTTGGGTTCGCCTTGGAAATATCTTTCCAACGGCACCAACTTTGTAAAAATCCAACGGTTGGATTGTCTGGAATGTTTGATTCAAATCTGAAGAAAAACAGCGCCAGAATCGATTATATATATATATATATATATAATTATATTTAATCGAATAACGACGCTGCCGTTCGTATTTCGAAATCGAAATTTCAAACGATTGTACCGGGAGATCCGACCGTCTAATTTTCCCGAAACTAGAACCGTTGGATTCGTTTTGAAAAGATCTTTCTAATGATATAAATTTCGTGAAGATCCAACGGTTAGATTTTCAGATATGTGTAAATCAAATCTAAAGAAAAACCGCGCCACGGCCGCGTTAAGGCCCGAAGCGTCGTTTTGAATAAATTGGCTATTTTAAAATAAATAAAAATAGCGATAAATCATTATAAATTATTATAAACGATATGGATGTGATTTAGAAATTAACTGAAGGTTGGCTAAGTCGAATGGTTTCCTGGGTGTTGATCTGATGTTGGTTTCGGCCTTCGGGGTTAATATTTGGGAAATCGTTCTCTTGCTGATTGACGGTTAGTGACTAATGAATTGAAATGATGCATGTGTATGTTAGTGTTGCACTTGTTTATTATATACGCGAGTTGCTCAGAAAGACCGGGTTTATCCCATTCTGAATAACTGAATCGACGATAAGAAATCGAAGATGAAGACGGTGGTCGAAGACCGGAGATCTTCACCTCGTTTGGATGGTAACCGAGGTCCTGATTGGGAGGCATCCTGAAATATGGATAATGAGTGGTGATCGTCCAGAGTACGTGGTGATCGATAGGTTTGCGAGGTATTTAGTGCCTCCGGTTTCGTTCAGACCCAGAACGGACTTTCAAATGGAAAGTGTGTCTGGCATTGGGATTTATTCTGTGTGATTGATAGCCATCAGTTGCATGGTGTGAATTGCCTATGTGGCATGCTAAGATGCAGTGATCAGGGCTTCTGTTGAAAAGCAAAGTCTTGTGGTGATGATCAAAGCACCGCCTACGTGGCGTAGCTTTGTGTATAACGTGAAATCGCGAGCCTCACACCCCGGTATAAACCAGAAACGGGAGAGGACCTCAGGGAGGGCATGCGTTTCTTTCTAGTTAGAAGTGGCGTCAGTGGTTTTACACGCCCTGACGAGTTTGACTTATGTGGTTGTTGCTGTTGCGAGGTGCCTCGGTTTGATCGGACGATCCGGGTCCGATGGAGTCATTCATTGGCTCATTTACGCCCCATAGGGTGGGGAAACGCATTGTTCAGGAATTTTTAATCCATATCGGTGGACCGGCCCTGACGATCCAAGGGTCGATGCGCTCTGACCCTGTGGCTCGGGCTAGAGAGTCACGAAGTCGGTAAGGACTATCTTTTGCCTTGGTTCATGACGGAAATCCAATTTCCAAATACGTGACTGTGCGGTTTTGATTGTATATATATATATGGCGACATGATATATGGTACCCATGCCGTCTATGATTGATAGTTATGATTTGAAATTGTTTTCAAAACATATAAACACTAGCAATAATATCAAATGCCTTTGTTTTATTCGTATCAAGCATATTTTGGCCGTTATAAGGTAAAAACTTTATCCTCCGGTTTGCGTTGCATTGTGTGATGGGAACTGAGTCTTATAATGGTTTCATTTTTATTAAAAGCATTGCGATGATTAAAAGAATGATTTGTTTTAAAGCACTGGCAATCCAATGGAGTAAACCCGTTCCACGAAAGTGGCGTGGTCCTATGATTAGCCATATTATAAATGTGTAGAGTAGATTTCTCATACCAGTCCCATGAATGACTCGTAGTTTGTTTCACTTTCAAACTCGAGTGCCCCTTCTTCTACACGGGCAGCCTTATATTCAGGTTTAGCTGGCTTTCTATGGATAGCTGGAGCTGAAGATGGATTCTATCATTTATCTCTTTTTATGCTGTTCAGCTCCTATTGTACATATTTTGTTTGTTTTCCGCTGTAGACATTTATGTATAGCTGAACTGTATTGTACTAAGTAAGATCCTGTATACTGTGTAACTCTGATGATTACTTTTATCCAGTATATTCTATTGTTCGTTATCTGGTGTATTTATTTAATTCTGTTCTGCTATTTTCTGTTTATGTGTTATATTCCAAAGATTACCCTTGCCGCCGTCAGTACGGGGTTTGGGGTCGTCACAGTTAGCTATGTTCCGGGACTTAGGAAGTCGCTTATATCTTTAGGGCAATTGGATTCTCTAGGATGCAAGATCACTATCGAGAAAGATTGCTTGAGGGTTTCGAAGGGGGCAATTGTGGTTATGAAAGGTGCTAGGACTCATGGTATATATTTGCTTCAAGGTGTGACCGTATGAGGTGAGACTTGTGTGGGTGTTGATAGTTCTCGTGACTTGGATGCGACACGATTGTGGCATTTGAGACTGGGTCATGTCTTGGAGAGGAGTTGATATTCTTCAGAAGCGGGAGATGATCGAGGGTGAGAGTTTCAACAAACTAGAGTTTTGCGAGGAGCGTGTCATGGGGAAGCAAACAAGGGTATCATTCGATGATGGAAAGCATGACTCAAAGGAGGTTCTTGAGTATATTCATTTGGTTGTTTGGGGACCGGCATCGGTTGCTTCTTTGGGAGGAGTGAGGTATTATATTTCTTTCATTGATGATTTTCTTGAAAGGTATGGGTGTATGTAATGGGGGCCAAGTCGGAGGCATTTGCTAAGTTCAAAGTGTGGAAGGCTCTCGTTGAGAATGAGAGTGGTAAGACTTTGAAGGTGTTAAGGACCGACAATGGCGGTGAATATGTCTCACGTGAATTTTTGGAGTATTGTAAGCATCACGGAATCCGGAGACATTTTACTACACCGGGAGATCCGCAATCTAATGGAGTAGCGGAGAGGATGAACCGAACTCTACTTAAGAAAGCTTGATGCTTGAGATTGACATCGGGTTTTTCTAAGGGATTTTGGGCTGAAGCTTTGTCAACCGCGGTGCATGTTGTAAATCGAATTCCGTGCTCGGCCATTGGTAACAAAATTCTGGAGGAAGTGTGGAAAGGGAAGAGTGTTGAATTGAGATATCTTCATGTGTTTGGTAGCCCGATTTATGTGCATGATCCGGGAAATGATAAGCTTGGAGCTAGAGCATTCAAAGGGGTCTTTCTTGGTTTCACGGATGGCGTGAAAGGCTATTGGATTGGAATCCGGAAACGAAGATGGTTGTTAATTCTTGTCATGCCACTTTTGATGAGTCGGCTTTATTCAAGGTGAATGAGAGCTCATCGGACGGTCTGGATTATGTTCATGGTGAATCAAAGGAGAAGGAAGTCATTCCCACATTCCGTCCAAGTGGTAGTAGAGTTGAACAAGCTCGTAGGGTTCAAGCGGTTGATGAAACATCACATAGTCCTCATGGTTCCTCTAGTGATGATGTTGGTGATGTACATGATACTAGAGAAGTTTCGACTCAAGGTGGAGCCGAAAGGGGTTTGGGTGATAATATTGCTACTCGGGTTGGTCGACGTGCAATAAGGCCTCCCGAAAGATATGGTGATTGGAACTACCTTAGCCTTTGTAATCATTTGGACTATGCTCTCAATGTAGTCCAAGATGAGCCGATGGACCTTGATGACGTCACGGAGTCGAGAGAGAGCTCGAACACTACAAGAAAAACTGCATATAGCAGCGGTCGAATCCGCTTCTAATCCATCGCTAAACAGGCATTAGCGACGGATTTCCTACAAAACGGTTTGGTCGGTAAAAACCATGACGGTATCTGTGTCAGATTTTGCGATGGAATTTAACATGAGTTTTCCGACATTTTTCCATCATTTTACAAATTTTATAATAAAAATAAAAATTTATTTATTAATTTAATTTTAATTTATATACCGACTATTTACCGACAGATAATTAATTTATAATAAAATATTATTTATAAAAGGCGTTGGTAAATCCTTACTAATTACCAAGGAATTAGCGATGAAAATTAAATTAAGGTAAACTTAACCTCCTTTTTTTGTTGGTAATCCGCTGTTATTCCCCTTCTGATATATATATATATATATATATATATATATATATATATATATATATACACATACTCATCACACACATAACTTGTGTTCCATTCAATACACAATTCTAATTTAAATAAAGCACAATTAATATTAACACACACATCTAATAATCAATGTATTATATTAACCACTCATCTCATAATCAACATTCAACATTACATAATAGACATACTAAACATTTTTAGATCAAAAATACATAATACATCCATAATATTTCATAAACAATACTTTTTAGTACAAACCAAAATATAGTTGTAACATCTCAAATCCTTAATTTTTTGTGGCATGTTCCCGCTTTTTTGCATCAAAGATGTCTATCTTCTTGTAAAACAAAAATTCTCTAGTTATACATACGGTCACAGAAGTAAAGAATTTTACTTTTTTACCCATCTAAACAAACAATCTACCTCTCCCAAAGGCAATAACTAAACACCACAAAATTACCAAAAGGTAATAAGCAAAATTTGTGCAGTATAAACTTATTATAAGCTTTATCATATCTCATTTAAATTACCTCCTTCAATACCCCCGCCATTGGCCAGATTGCAAATAGCAGCTTAGCACCCACACTTAACCATTTGTTGCCTCATCCACCTTCCCATTATAACCTCATAGCAGAATTCACTTCTTAATAAACAGTCCTGCCACCTTTTCCACAACCGGTCCTACCACTTTAACGATTAGCTTCTACCACAACCACTCCTGCAACAACTATATCAAATGGTATGTTTCGTCGCTTTGAAGCCAAAAATAACATTATAGCATCAATAAATAACAAAGGCAACATTAAGATAACCAATGGCCTTGGATAAGACGGGTAAAGAAGTATATCACAAGTATCACAAAAAGATTAAAAATGTATGTAGAAGAGTTGCTCCTAAGATTTTTTCACTACCTGTTTAAAAGGAATTTGAGCAAACGAAGCTACTTCGTCGATGTAGGCACTGAAAAGTAAAAAATGAAGCAAGTGCAGCTGAGCCAATAGCAAATCCTTTAGTAGTAGCTTTTGTAGTGTTGCCACCAACATCCAACAAGTCTGTGATTTCCCGAAAGTGGTACATATATGTTAGCGAAAACTTTATTGCTATGAATATATATGTAGCACAAAATATCCTACATTTTTTTTAAAACAAACAATTTTAATTTCTTATCAAAATCAATGATTAGTAAACCGAAGTCCCTTACCCATGATATTTGTTAACAACCCAAAGTATTGTGCTCAATTGAAAAAATCCTACCAAACTTCAGTAAATGAAAATCAACTGCCCTAGATTCATGCTTATCCATAATGCATTCACAAATTTACGTTGGTAACCACTTTACATAACCGACTCCAAATTAATGCTTAAACGCATAGAAAATAGTGGAGATGTAAACCAAAAGAGCAGTAGAAACAAGTGTAACAAGAGTAGTAACAGCACATGTCGATTTTTGTATGATGCGTGGGTTGTCTGTTAATTATGCACCAATTGTTCATTTACGATAGATTCTGTAAACAAGACAAAATACTGGATAAAACAATAAGAAAAAAATATCGCTGCTAATCAAATATTTATAAGCTTCTCACGGAATTATCTATTATTGGGAAGCAGCATTTGGTTTGGTATCATAAATAAACATATCATAACTGAAGTATCCGTTTCATTTTCTTATCTAAATGGACTAATGATTTCTAACATTTGACTGAAGTTCAATGTTTTCGTCCAATGGACCATGCACAATGAAGATAAAAGGTTGATTGTCCAAGGCTCTAAGCGCGGTTAACGATAGGTTAATGATAAGAATTATTCATTCACGTTTCTTGGTTTTTAACTTATAACATAAGTATTCAAAAAGAGGAGGATGATATAATGATTCAACCTTCTATTCAAGATTATAACACTCAAGCAAACAAATGAAAATCCTTGACTTGCAAACTTTCAAAAAAAAAAGAGTAGTAACAACCGTAAAAGCAGACTTACTGCTGCAAGAAAGCATCCTAAGCCGGATCTAGATCACATTCACCATCGACAGCAGCAGAAAAGCATCCCCAATCTGAGATCCCACAGCGGAAGTGAGCGTCCCCAATCTGCTATGTCGCTCCCAACCCTAACTCCACCTGCCACATAAAAGAACTCGTCTGAGGCCGCGCCAAAGCAGCCGTACCATCTGCTTGGTGATTCGGTGGCGATGTGCCACGTGTTGGAGTCGGGATCGTACACCTCGACGGTGGAGGTTCTGGAGTTACCTCTGGTGAGGTAGATCTGGCCGTTGAGTGCAGTGATGGCGAACTTCTTGCTTCTAATCTGAGGATGCAAGATGGGAGAGATCCTGGTTGTCAACGCATCGATCTCCACTGTGGATCTGGAGGAGAGGAGGTAGACTTTGTTGTGAATGGAGATGAAAGAGGCGGAGGCTTGTTTGGTGCGATGAAATAGAGAAGGAAGAGGCGATGAGCAATTTAGGATATTCAGAAGAAGACGAAGTAGCAGTAAGACCGATTTGGGAAGTGGAGAAAAATATGCGGATCCGAAATTTTAGAATGGGTTTCAAAATTTTAAAGGCGGCCAAAAATGAAATTAGAGCGGGCTTTAAAATTTAGAAGGCGCTTCTTCTTTTTTTGCCGTAAAAGGTTGATGGTTTAGGAAAGTTTGATTGTTTACTGGGTTGTAAAATGTTTGATTGAACGGCTGATAGTATTAAATTGTGATTAGAAATTTATGTATAGTAATTAATAATAATTTAAGATCTGAAATTGTAATTTAATCTAAAGGTTTGAATCTCGAGAAAAGCTTGTTATTGAAGACGCAGTAACAAACATTGAAAATATTACTTAGACTAAATAAAAAATATTAAAAGAGTTCACAAACAAAAATTCTACTAATTTTTTTAATACTTTTTAATTTTATGAAAATTTGCAGTAGTTAATAATAAACTTGGCGAATATTGAATTTATTTACAAAAGTACATGAGTAATAGATTGATTTGCAACATTATTTGATTTATTTACAAATATTTTTATTTTTAAGCATATTTGATTTATTTACAAAATATTTATCTTTTTAAACATATTGCTTTTTTAGATACTGACATAATTAATGGTTTGAAAACTTAATAATCGTTAATTGCTTTCTTTATATAATAGTACCAAATATAATTTTTGACCATAAGTATTGCATTTAAAGCATATATGTTTAAATTTGGCTAAAAATGAATTAATGTCATCATTATGGTAATGTTTAAATTTAAATTAATGGTTATAAACATTTTTAACTTGAAAGTCTACTTGTGACTATGAACAAAATGATAACTACCATTGTAATTAAGCATATTCTTAGCAAGATTTTGCAATTAGTTGAATTTTCTTAAGGTTTATAAGTCTATTGAGTTTATTTACTAAAAAATTACATGATTAACAAATTGATTTGACACATTGTTTGACTTATTTACAACATATTTGTCTTTTCCACACACACACACACACACATATATATATATATGTAACGACCCAGATTTTTGAACAGTTTATTTTAAATATTTAGTATGGTTTTAAATATTGAATTTATAATATAAATGGAAATTTATTGGGTTATTGTTTAAATAATCGAAATACGATTTATTTTGATAATTATCGAAATACGAGAAGTTGAAATAATTCAATTTAAAGATAAAACTGAACGATGATAATAGGAATTCATTGATAAAGAATTTATTTTGAATTTAAAATGATTTAATATGGCTATTTTAAATATATGTTCGAATTAAATTGTATAATCTATTTCATTAAATTCAGAATAGTGGATAACGTTGGGAACATCAGTTGTTTTGCTGAAATTTGTGGTTCAGGGTTTTAAATTAAAAGACCGCGATATAGTTTAGTTTTTAATTAAAGAAAAATCAAATCAAAATAAAGTAGTGTATGTACTTAAGCAAACATGGATTCCTCAGCCGACCTAACCATTTATTTGCGCAGACCTCATTTTGTTTCCTCGAGCTGAAAAATGTGTCTCCCTTCTTTCAATTCGAGGGACAAGATTTAATGGCTCTTCGTACGTATTGCTTCCTCCTTGCGCTTATAAATGGCCGAAGCCTTCATTCCTTAATCTCACGAGACCAGCTCGACTCTCTTTCCTCTCCATTCCCTTTTTTTCATTTTTTCCAGTAAAAACTGATTCAATCGAAAAAAAAAAAAAAAAGACATCGCGATTGAAACTGGAAGCTCGACTCGAGCTGGAGGGGCGCATGTATTCGAATGGGGGAAACAGTTGCGACGACAGGAGGATGCGAATTAAGATTAGGCGATGACAGTTTTGTACTGATGAAGAGCGATCGATGATGGTGCTTGGGAGGAAGGGTTCTGGTGCGGTGCCCATTGGGAAGCTCGAACTGGTGTTTGTCGAGCTAGGGAACAGGGTTTGGTATGCTAGGAGGTGCTCGCGATTTTCGATTGGAGGAATTTGGTAAAGTTGTTTGGGGTTTCGTCAAAGGTGGAGGCTGTGAGATCGGTGGATGGACGGGTCAGCAAAGAATGGTGGTCAACAAGTAAAGGGCTAGGGATTGAGTTCCTAGGGTGAATTCAGAAAAGAAGGGCATAAGGTAATTTTATTTATTTCTAAATTAAAATTTTATCAAGAATTTAGTTTATATAAAAAGCAAATAAATTTATATAATTAGCTTATAGAAAATAAATTAGTTAGTTTTGATTCTTTGATTTAAACCATATTAGTTTGATTCAGATTTCAAACTCAAGATAAATAAATAGAAGTTGGATATTTAATTAAAACAATTTGATGATTTAATTAAATGAGAAAATGGAAATATATATATAAGACATTTATTTATGCGTTAATTGAAATGTTGATCGTTAAATAAATATTCATAGGAGCACGATAAAACTCATTCGAGGCGATTCGAAGCCGTAAGATCTGAATTTCCACGAGACATTCAGCAAAGGAAATTCAGGTGAGTAAATCTCACTCACCTTTAGAATTATTTTTATTCCATTAAAAATAATTGTTTTGTTGCTTGTGTGAATGTTTTCTGGTTGCTTTATATATATTAGTTATTTAGGCTATATATATATATATATTGGGTTGATTGATTGGTTGGATTCCCGCAGTCTCATTAGCGGATGCCCGCAGTTTCATAGCGGATGATTACCCTATACGCCCCACGCTATGATTAGTGGATGACCTTCTATACCGCGATATTCTGCCACGAAGCAGAATGGGTATTATTTATGTGCTAACATCTGTGGATGCAGGAAAAACAGGTTGGAGGAATCCAACTGGATTCCTCAAAAATATATTATCTGTTTGTTTATTTGTTTGCATATATATTTTTATATATGATGTGTTAGAAAAATAAATAATTCGTTGCTTTGTGTGTTTAAATATCACTGGGCTTAAGTAATGATATTTAAAAATATCGTGAAAGGATATTTGAGATTTAAAAGGGAAAATTCTATTTTTAAATAGAATTTGAATTTTAAATGGAAATAAAAATATAAACTTGTTTTTGAAAAATAAAACAAGTAGTTTCTTTTTAAACGAAGTTTATAAATAGTTCTTTATAACGAAGTTATAAATGAAGTGACAAGAATTATCATTTGATAATTCAAAAATAGAAATACAAGTGTGAAACTGGAATTTGAAATGAAATTTCAAAATAGGATGTGAAATGGAATTTTTAAATATATAACTCAAATGAAATTTGAGTATAACATTTGAATTTTAAAAGAGAGTTTAAATATTTGAATTTTAAAAGGGGATTGAATATTAGAAATTCAAATAGAAGTTCAAATAGAATTTGAATAGATGAAATTAGAATGAAAAATAGAATTTTTATTCAAGGAATAAAAATAAAATTTGAATTCAAAGGAATTCGAATAAAGAAATTTGAATAGAGATTTGGATGTAGAATTTCAAAATAGAATTTGAAATATAGAATTTCAAAGAAGAATTGAATAGAATTTGAAATATAGTATTTCAAGGAAGAAATTCAAATGTGAAATTTGAATAGAGATTTGAATGGAATTTAAATATGAAATTTGAATAGAGATTTGAAATAGAAATTCAAGTATTGAATTTGAACATGGAATTGAATACAGAAATTCAAGTAGAAATTTGAATATGAGATTTCAAAATAGAATTTAAAATAAACTTTGAAAATAGGATTTTCAAAGTAGAATTTGAAATAGAATTTCAAATAGGATTTCAAAATAGGAAATCCAAATAGTTTTGAAATGGAATTTGAATTCAAGGGAATTCCAATGAATTTGAATATTGGAAATTCAAATGGTGTTGAAAATGAATTTGAATATTAGAAATTCAAATGGTGTTGAAAATGAATTTGAATATTAGAAATTCAAATGGGGTCGGAAATGGAAAATGAAATTTGAATGTAAGAGATTCAAATTGAATTCAAATAGGAATTAATCTATGGGATTTGAATATGAAATTCAAATGGGTTTCTAACTATGGAATTTTGAATATAGAATTTAAAAGGAGTTTGAATATTTGAATCCCAATAGAATTCAAATATAGAAATTGGAATATAGAAAGTTCAAATGGAATTTAAATATAGAGTTGAATAAGGGAATTCAAATAGAAATTCAAATATTGAATTTGAATATCAAATAGAAAAGGAATTGGAATTTGAATTTAGAATTCAAATAAAAGTGAGATTTGAATTTGAATCAAGCAGAGTTAAATGGAGTTGAATTCATTTTAAAGAAGTTTAGAAGTTTAAAGGTTTATATATATAAATATAATTAAAACGAACTCGCCGCAGCGCTGCAGTTCGTAAAATAGCGATTCGAACTTCAATTGAGTATACAGAACGCAATTGAAGTCGAAATCTTCGAAACAAGAAACGTCAGGACCGATTTGATAAGGGTTTTCTAATGAAAGAGAAAAATCTGAATTTCGTCGTATAGATTTTGAGTTATGTCAAAATCAAATTTTCAGAAAAACAGCGCCAGAACCAGTATAAAACCATAACGGTTTATTTAATTAAATTAAAGGATTTTAAGCAAATAAAAATCGAAATTTCTATTTAGAAAAATCCAGATGTGAGTTATAAAATATATGTGAACTCCAGTGGAGTAATGAGTTGATTTCTGAAATAGAAATCAGATTTTTGATTTATTGAATAGAGTTAACTAATTCGAATAGAAATTAGTTAATGAGATTTCGAATGAATATTGAGCTTTAAATAAGTGAATTCGATTTGAGAATTTATATTCGAAAAAGAAAAGAGAACTAGAATTGAAATTGAAATTCAATTTGGTTATGAGCAAGTTAAATATTTTGTTTGAACATGTTATGTTCAACAAAGAAGTGAAATAGGCAAAAGGGCTAATCAAAGAATAATTGAGCGAAACTGAATTCAAACGATTCAAAATTGAATTCAAACAAATGGATTGAGTTGAATTGAATTGGAAACAGGTGAACAGGTGTTAAACAGATATGGGATGGAGTATATGAAGATTTTTATTTATGTGCCCGACAAAAAGGTACCTGTTTAAATTCATATATGGGTTTTATGCGCCGTATCGGCAAGCCGCTTGGCTTTTCCTTTTTCTTTTTGATTGAGGAAGATACCGGGAAGCTATTTGAAATTTCCCGATGCTCCCGATACAGGGGAGGTTATGGCGAAATTTTCCGGAAATTTAAGGAGTTAGAATATTTTTAAGATATTTTGGTAATTAGAGATCATTATATCGACGTATTGAATTCGATAGTAAAGTGAATATAAAAATCGAATGTTGTAAACAAAAAGGGATAGGAATAAGTGATTGGAATTGTTTCCAATTGCAAATAGAGATTTTTTTCTAATATATAGAAATAAAAGAAGTTAATATTTGGAAACGTTTTCCAAATGGCATAAGAGGCAAGATGATTATTGAAAATATTTGGTTAACAAATATTGATAGAGAAAATGGAGGGGAGATTTAATTAATGAAATATTAATTAAAGAGCCC
Source organism: Allium sativum (assembly GCA_030737875.1). NCBI lineage: Eukaryota > Viridiplantae > Streptophyta > Magnoliopsida > Asparagales > Amaryllidaceae > Allium > Allium sativum. The sequence goes on from CM060918.1 coordinate 317,171,309, forward strand.
AGTGATTTGTTTGATATGTTTGGATGAACACTTGTTTGTATTCGATAGTTAAATCACAGACTATCGAAGTTTTGACCATCGTTGTCAATATGGAGAGACCGGTTGGATTATTATCCGAAGAACCACTCCGTATTGGCATAAGCGTTGCGAACCAAGTATGCTGAATATATTGAAGACGGAGTGAAGTGCAAGGGCTTTGTCTATTAATAGAAATGGTGCCTTCGGTTTCGTTCAGTCCCAGAACGAACGTAAATGGACGAATGTCTGACAAAGTATTTCCAATGATCAAAAGAGTTGGTCTGTATGGATGTATATGGTTGCAACGGATTTATCCCTTAGCATAATATCCAGGATATTCGTGCAAACTCAACTAGTGATTAACGGATCTGACGATGTGGCATTCAAAGTGATTGTGTTATCAATGAATGGTAAGTATGCGTAGCCTCAGGCCTCAACAACCGGGAAAGGACAAAAATCGGGCAGGCAGCATGGCTATGTGGGTCGCACCCATTAGGGTGTATAATCACCTATCTAGAGAAATTCCTTTTGTTTCTAAATCTATCGATTCTGCCCATTCGGGAACGGTGGTTTGAGTCCAACCGTTGGTGATATACATTCGATACACTCAAGCGAAATGAGTGGTCGGTCATGTGTGGGCCGGGTTGCAAGACGTTCTTGTTGAACCCAGGTGTATTCGCCTCTAGAGATACATCATCGGAAGGTGGTCCCATACCTTGTCATGTTGGAAATCCAATCTCCAATAAGCGCCATGCGGTTTTTGATTTTATACTATATATGTAGAGCGTGAGATGCAAGCGTTCTGCTATTTGGTTATTTATTTGATGTAGACATTATTATAATATCATTGGATTTTCGTATCAAAGTGTTTTGGGTTATAGTAAGGTAAAAACCGTCCGTGTTTATGTGTGGGCTGGTCTTACTATTATCTTTTCTTTAGAAGGATTTTTGAAAGTTAAACAAGTGGTTGGAGTTTACTCACACCAGTCCCATGACTGACCCAGAGTTTATTTTGTTTTGTTTTCCCTAAACTCTTGGGTGCCCAAATTTGTACGGGCAGTCAAGTAGTCGGGATTTCACAGATTCATTTGAAGGAGCTGGAAGCAGGAGGCTTCACCAGTTAGCTATAGACTATCATATATTCCGCTGTGGACCTTGTTTGTATCTGGAAACAGGTGTTTATAACTGTTCCAGAAATGACTGTTGTGCTCTGATGATGGTATGTATATAAAGTTACTGATTTGTATTTCAAAAGTTATGTTATATAATATATTTTATTCGTTCCGCTGTGAGTTGTGACCTTCGTTTTTCTTCTATTCTAAGTTTTCTATCTTATCTATTCTCACCCTCTATCTTCTTTCTATTAATGGTTCGTATTTCTGTGTTATTTGGGTTGGACGTGTGTTGTATTTAGTCAACTCAGGTAGCACGGATTTGCGGGTCGTTTCAATATATATAACTTTATTGATACTGACATAATTCATAGTTTAAAACTTAATGGTCATTAGTGGTTTTCTTTCAATATAATTGCACGGAATACAATTTTAGACCACAAGTTTTGCATTTAAAGCATATGCAATTTAATTTGGTAGTACGTGAATTAATTTTAAATTTAAGTTGATGATATAAATACTTTTAACCTGAAATACTATATATTTGTATATAAATTCTAACTAAGTCTATGAACAAATTGACAATACCACCGTAATTATTTTGTTATTTGCTTAATTCTTAGCAAGATTTTGCAATCAGTTGAAATTGTTTATATAAATATTGAATTTATTTACAAAAGTACATGATTAACAGATTGATTTGCAACATTATTTGATTTATTTACAAAATATTTGTCTTTTTAAAGATATTGCTTTTTTGGATGCTGACATAATTATTGTTTCGAAAACTTAATAATCATTAATTGTTTTCTTTTATATAATAGTACCAAATATAATTTTTGACCATAAGTATTGCATTTAAAGCATATATGTTTAAATTTTGCTGTAAATGAATTAATGTCATCATTATGGTAATGTTTAAATTTAAATTAATGGTTATAAACATTTTTAACTTGAAAGTCTACTTGTGACTATGAACAAAATGATAACTACCATTGTAATTAAGCATATTCTTAGCAAGATTTTGCAATTATTGAATTTTCTTAAGGTTTATAAGTCTATTGAGTTTATTTACTAAAAAATTACATGATTAACAAATTGATTTGACACATTGTTTGACTTATTTACAACATATTTGTCTTTTCCACACACACACACACACACACACATACACACACACACACACACACACACACACACATATATATATATATATATATATATATATATATATATATAACTTTTTTGATACTGACATAATTCTTAGTTTAAAAACTTAATGGTCATTAGTGGTTTTCTTTCAATATAATTGCACGGAATACAATTAATTTGTTAAATTTAACATTTTTACTATTGACTTATGATCCCTATTACACAGTTGGTTTTCCCACCGTTATGCGGTTATACTAGTTTTATGATTATAATTGAACGTTAATCAAACATATATATTGTTTAATTAATAATAATAATTATTAGTTATTACATATCCAGCATTAATTAGCGTAAAATATACTGGCATACTGACTGAAATTTGTGATGAAAGCAGATGACTTAATTAAGAATTTAGTAATTACATTGGTTACGAGCAAAGATTATTTTTCTAATTCTAAATAAGCAATGATTATAAGTTATTTATTATAAAATGTAAATTATTATTTATATTATATTATATAATAATTAATAATTAATCAGCGTTAATTTCCTAAAAAAATTTAATCGGGATTAACTATTGAATTTTATTTACTTCTAATAGTTATTATTAACTACTAACGTATTATTAACATTAATTATTTAAAATTTAAATTAACTAATTAATTACTAAGTAATAACACAAATTTTAAACATTTTATAAATAATAAATATAAAAGTTCGTTTCTAATCTCTTGGAAAACTGCAGGAAAATAGCTTCAAAATTATGTCGACGGTAATCCGACTCTATTAGCAACGGAATTTAGCGTCAAATATTATATGACGGTAAAGAGCTGCAATTTCCATTGATTTAGAGACAGAATTAGTATTCGACGGTAATAATTTATAATAAGATGACATATAAAATCCGAAATATTTACTCTTACAAAGCCCGCGGAAATCCGCCGCTAATTAGCGACAGAATTTTCCGCTGTTAAAAATCAGTCGCTAATCTCGGTTTTTCTTGTAGTGGAAGTGGATTTGCGCCATGGAGGAAGAGATGCAATCGCTTATGAAGAACCGAACTTAGGAGTTGGTTCCACTTCCTCAAGGAAACCGTGCTATAGGGTGCAAATGGATTTACAAGGTGAAGGATGATGGAAGGTACAAAGCATGGTTAGCGGCAAAGGGGTTCTCACAAAGGAAAGGAAAAGGAAAGGAGTAAGATGAAATTTTTGCACCGGTGGTTCGTCATACATCTATCCAGGTTTTACTAGCCATAGTTGCTATCCATGACTTGGAGTTGGAGCAACTTGATGTGAAAACCGCCTTCTTGCATGGAGACTTGGATGAAGACATCTATATGGAGCAACCGGAAGGGTTTGTTGTAGATGGTAAGTCTAAACTGGTTTGCAAGTTGAAGAAATCACTATATGGGTTGAAGTAATCGCCTAGACAATGGTACAAGAGATTTGATCATTTCATGCTTGAAAGTGGCTTCCATCGAAGCATCAAGGATGCTTGCGTATATTTAAAGAGGTTGGGAAATGATAGTTGGGTGTATTTACTCTTGTATGTGGATGATATGTTCATTGCTTCCAAGGATCAAAATGAAATCAACAAGTTGAAGATGCTTTTGAAATTGGAATTCGAAATGAAAGATCTTGGAGAAGCAAGAAAAATCTTGGGCATGGAAATTGAAAGGGACCGAAAGCGTTTTGAGATAAGATTGACTCAAAAGGAATACATTAAGAAAGTGCTTTGCCGGTTTAGCATGGAGGATGCAAAGGCGTTAAATACACCTTTACCTTTGCATATGAAGCTTTCGGATAAGGGATCACCTATCGGGGATAAAGACATGGCTTATATGGCAAAGGTGTCATATGCAAGTGCGGTTGGTAGCTTAATGTACGCAGTGGTGTGTACAAGGCTCGATATTGCAAATGCCGTCGGGGTGGTTAGTCGGTATATGGCTAATCCGGGGAAATTGCAATAGGAAGCCGTGAAGGCTATTACGAGATACTTGAAAGCCACAACATCTCATGGACTTGTCTTTGGCAGTAGTGATGATAAGAGTTGCAAGTTGGTCGGTTATTGTGACTCGGACTACGACGGTGATAGGGATCAGAGGAAATCAACTTCCGGGTATGTCTTCGCACTTGGCGGGACAGCCATTAGTTGGAGATCGTGATTGCAAACCGTAGTTGTTTTATCCACTACGGAGGTGGAGTTGATTGTCGCTGTGGAAGCGGCCAAGGAGACACTCTACTTGAAGCGATTGTTGTGTGACTTGGGTTTCGAACATGAGAGTGTTGATGTTCGATGTGATAGTCAAAGTGCTATCCATTTGGGGGAGAATTTGGCGTTTAGCTCACGGACCAAGCATATTGAGGTGAGGGAGTCATTTATTGTAGCCATGGATGAGGGTAAGCTAGTATACCTTCGGAAAGTGCACACAAAGGATAATGCGGCGGATATGTTTACGAAGGCATTGCTGTATGGGAAGTTCGAGCATTGCTCGAACTTAATTCACTTGTTGAGTTGCTAGGTGCCGTGGGGTGGCACGAGGTAGAGAGTGATTTTGTGTTTGATAGGAAAGGAATAGCGGTGAGAGATTGGAAATCTATCTACAAGGTAAGTAATCGTTACACTCCCGAGTACATTGTCTTTTGGTGAGACGGTTTTTGGTTTGAATGTTTTCAACACTACATTGGCGGGTGGGGGCTTTGCCTGAACTCGTTGTTGTAGTGCAATTGGCGGTGGCCATGCCAGAGCTCATTGGGAAAACATTCAAGTTGCTTGGTCGAAGGTAGAAGGAAGTGTATGGTGCATTGGAGTTTGAAGTTGAGATGGCTATAGTATCGAGGTGGAGTGTTGTGATATGCGATACTATATATGTTGGATTGAAGAGGACGAAGATAGCTTCGAGTCGGAGGTGACCGTTCGCAAATCGGAGCTTGTATGGAGGAGATATGAGCTGGAAGGTGCATTTTTCAGCGGTTTGGAGCGACAGACGTCTGTCATATGGGATGACAGACGTCTGACTGTAGGGAATTGGTTTCCCGAAAGCTCAGATAGACGTCTGTCATACCCTTGGCAAATGTCTGTGCTGAGTACATTTGCCCAGTGAATGTCTGGAAGATGGCAGACGTCTGTCAGGAGGTTCGACAGACGTCTGATCGGGATTTGGGCTATTTTCAGGCTGAAGATTAGCAAACTGATTTGTGACTAATTCGGGGGCAATTTGGGTAATTGGTCAACCTCTATATAAGCTATTTTCTGAAGTGAATTAGGAAGAGCTTGAAGACTTGATTAGGGATCCAGGATTATTCTCAAGGGAGAATTAGGGTTTATAACCTAATTCCAATTCTTCAATTCTATTCTCCTCAAACTCTTTTCTATATTGAAATATAGTGATTATTAGATCAATCTCTTGTATTCTTCCCATCGTGGTAATAAAATACTCTCTCCAAAGTGGATGTACACTAACAAGATGTTAGTGGAACCACTATAAATCCTTGTGTGATTTATTTTTGCTACTTTGTCATTAGTTTCTTACTTTTGATTGAGATTTGGATTGTTCGTGATTGGTTGATATTGGTTTTGTGACTAGAGTTATTGCTTTGGTTGTTTTTGCAAGTCTAACAACGATCTAGTCTTCTGCTAGCGCATTGTGGTTTAGATATCGGATTCGAGTGGTCTTTAATCGGATTAATCACACGGTTACAACAAACCATTACCTTTTGAAGTCTAATATAAGTATGGGAGGGTGAAAAACATGAAATGCATCAAAAAAATACCTAGTTTTATAATAGACGGTAAATAGGGTTCTTGAAGCTAAAGCATGATATGCAGATGCAAGTGCACCAATCTTCATGCTCCGTACAGGCACGATTCTAGGCATTATATAATTGGCGGACCTTTTTGCACGACGATAGCCTATATATAAGCCACAATCTCTTCCTCTGAGAAAGTTACAGATAAGGCAATAAATTCACTATTGGACAACTTTCAGGTATTCGTATAGTAAATAAATAATACCTAACAAAAATGCAAGAATCGCCTGGAACAAATATTTTTCTTTCTTGAATTTTTTCCACTCAACAGCCATGAGTATATGCTTTTTTTAGTTCGCCTACTACCAAACAATAAAGTTAAATCATCATGTAAGTTACCAAAAATACTTATACTTAGGTTTCTGGATAATAAATTTTCAATCCATAGCTAACCCTTCCACGAACATGATAAAGAAGTAGTAATTTTGGAAATAATAGTAAGAAACACATAATTATTACTATTCTTAGACCAACAAAGAAATGATGTGAACATATTTCATATAAAATTTAAAAACTTGATAAGTGTATATATATGTTGTTTGAAATGTCATAAATACCTCTATAAACATGGCAAAATGTTGGTTCATTCCCATGTTGGTCATTTGCCACAAGCTCTTGTGTAGGAGGGGTTGGCAACAAATTCTATATATACAAATACAAAGTTACAACACATTTAGTTATTGATAAAAAAATATAGAAAATAAGATAATACATTTGGTTAATTTGTATTGAAACATAACTGTAGTGGAAAATTAACCAAATAACATGGGTTCTAACTGTAGTTGGATTGCATATATGGATATTTAGGAAACGTAATTACCACAAAGGTAAACTTGTGTGTTACAATTAAAATATTTGATAAACTATGATATCTGAATCAAACCAATCTAGGAAAGCATACATCTGCAAGTCTCTTGAAAATGATGGCTCCTGCATGCCCATTTGTATCTAAAGGCGTTAGAATTGTGCAGAAGGATACATTAGGTTCTCTCGAGATTGCCACATGTGTTCTTTCCAATTCAATTCTTAATCTCTTTTTTAATTTTAGTAATATAACAATCATAATTTTACCCAAAAATATGTATAAAACTATAAAAGTATAAATCATTAAATAATAACCTCTAATATGGGCAATAATATTATATCACGTTAAGAATAATATCATCAAAGAAAAAATGCTCATATAAAGAAGGGGAATGATAAACAAACCTTGAGATCATACTTCACTACACATAGTATTTTGGATGGTAGGTTATAGTTAGGCAATTGTGCGTTGCTATCCGAACCATTGTCAACTTCAACCTATATCGGTTATGATTTCAAAATTATACTTTAAACGAACTCTAAACATACAAACTAACAACTTGGAATCATAATAATAATTCTAATAACTGAAAAAAGAAGCATGTGCATGCCTGTTCCAAGATTCCTTGAGGAAAATAAAACACTCTCTCACCAATCCGAGGTATAGACACAAGAGGGCCAACATGTTCATGCCATAATTCATTGTAACCGCTGTCTTCTAGGCACACAATTGAAAAAAGTTACATTCTATCCACAAAATTTATACTGATTCCAACAAGGTACTTCTTTAATAAATAAAATCACTTAATTTGTATAGTAGAATCATCCAGAAATTTATACTGCTCCCCCGGTGACGTTGGATCCTTCTTCACCTCAGGTTGCATCTTCATCTAAAGTTGAAACAGTTCAAACCCCTGTTACTAGGAGTAGGAAGCGAGAAATGATGCGTTCTCAGTTTGAGAAAGGCTAGCGACTTATGTGGCTCGATGTGTACGTGAGGTGCAATGGGCATTCTCTTAGGCCCTTTCATAGGTTATGTAATGAGTAACATTGAGTCAGCGTCTGACTATGTTATGAGTTGTTATATCAACATGGTATCCCCTGCGTGGGAGCTCTTTCATACCAGCTGATTTGAGTTTTCTGTTCACTGTTATGATATGTACCCTTTTATTTCCTTTAATAAAAAGTGTTACAAACCACTTAAAAAAAACCGGTCAGCCTTGCCCAAAAAAAAAAAAAAAAGCGAAAGAATCATATGAATAATAAATAAGTAAATCAAACAGCCTAAAACTGGTATCTATTCCATCGAAAGGTAGCCCGATCAAAACCATACGTACGAGCAATATACAAAAATTTTTATTTCTAATTTACCTTCACCTTCCATGTCCGTTTTAATTAAAATATTCATGTTGTTTGCATTCATTCTCCGACCACTCTTCGACGTATGTGCCACTATCTTCACTTTCTCTATAAAAAGTTAAATTACCGCACTCCAAATAGATCATTTCAATTTATTAATCTATTTATCTAAAATAGGCAGATAATACCCAAAGAATGTTTAAGAACGAGGTTTGATTGTTTTATTACTTGTAATGATAACAAAGTATATATATATATATATATATATATATATATATATATTTATGAACTTGACAGTTTTACATATTAGGGTGAAGTAAATATAACATATTTTGACCTTTTTTTCTTTTTTTACTTTACATATCATATTAACTGATTTGAAGTATATCCATCTGTTAACTATTAATATTTCCCAAACTTATTATTAATTCACTCAATGATTGATTGTAGCAAAAAGGATGCTTTTTGAACGTACATTCTGGCATCAGCATGCAGTAAAAACAAACCTAATGCGTTCATCGTGATATTGACACAAGACATAAATATATAAAATAGTATGTAAATTAGTGTACTAAATTCTAATAGATGGAATAGGAGTAACTAGGACATAAACCTCTCTGTATCCACTCTGGCATTCCTAGCTTAGCAAATGCATAACCTACACCACAAGGAACTTGAATATGTGCATCACCCAATAATCCTCCCATTTAACTCTACAATATAATATGAATACAATCAATTAATATCAGATTGGATACCCTAACCAGCAAGTGGCATTAGTGTTTATGTTGTAAGTATGATCGGGAAATGGGACAAGTTCATCAATATCAGATTGAGGGTGGTGTTTGATGATGAGAATTAAAAATAAATTTGATTTGGAATAGGAGTGACTGGTAGTTGGTTGAAGTAATGAGGGCTTTCAGGTACAATAGGAGATGGAGCAGTCATTGACAGTCTTGGAAGCATAGGAGGGCAATGGCTTACGATGGCTAGCATCATGATTGTGGTTTTCAGTTCAGATGGTTGTCTGGACAAGTGAGATCCAGGGAGAGAAAAACCGGAAAGAAGGACATATCACTACCAAAAAATAGAATATTAGAGGCTTTTAAAAATGACACAATTACTAACAATGGAGGCAAATAATTTAATACATTTGCCCCTGGAAGAAGGAGAGGCAAAATAAGAAAGGACTCCAAAAGTGAAGTCCCTAATAATATATAGAGGCACATTTGTCAATAAAAACGCCTCTATATATGTGCATGCCACGTATGGCAGATTAGTTTCCCTGTAGCAATAGGGACATTAACAAAGGCCTCTATTGATGTATGCATTACAAGCCAGCTACTGCCAAAAGTGGACAGCAATTGCACGAAATTGTTTCAAAAAAATAATATACGTTAAGATACAAAATGTTTATATGGACCAAATCTGAACACATAATTATTCTCTCAGATAACATAATAACCAATAGTCAAGAACCAAAACAAATGAAATATTTTATTATTAGAAGAGTATTCAACTGTTAACATCCTCATTTGTATGGTACATGAAATAACCTCATAGATAACCAAAATGGTACAAAAGTCTAAGTAGGAAGGATTTTTTTTTTTGAATAAGCTGCATATGCATTAAGCTTGACATGGTTACTTTCATGATGGATAGAATGCAACAACAAAATGTCAAGACCCAAAGTCATGTAAACCTGCAAAACAAAAGAACAAGACTTTAATTTCAAATGGAACATAGTTGCTACAAACTGAGTAAACATAATTTTGAGAAACCAAATTCAAAAATGTAGTAGGTCATTTTGTTTCACAAAAAAAATAGTAACGTAAGCTGCATTTGCTTCTACGTTGGCAAGTCGAACAAGAATAACGTAAATGAAATGCTATAAGAGCTAAGGTATTTAGTTTACACAGAAGGGAAATTTTAAAAACTTAAAGTGGTGATGATTTTCGAGTATCACAAACATCGGTAGTAACTTGCATGACATTTAATATTTTGCTCACTTGAAGCAAATTATATAGCATTTCACCAAAAGAATATACAAAAACCATATGTTGTAGTCGAAACGATATTATTGTAAGTGCCCATTGACGAGCTATAGTAAATATAATATCCAGTTGCAGCAGAGGTTGAGTGCTTAGCAATGACACTGATCAATAGGTTACAAATGGCGTAATGATATCAGATAATAAAGAGCAAGGAAATTTGATAGGCAATCTTAAATAGTGTTGTTAATTAATAGCAAAATCGCTTGCACAATATTGTAAGCCGCATTGTTTAGTGCACAGTTCATTAAATTAATGCAGCAAAACTTGACATATAAACTAATCTCATCGAATATCAGTTAGCAGAGCAGCAAAAGGACACAAGGAACAATGAAGTGCAGGCATGTTTAAGTAAACTTCTGACTGGTATGTAAATGGTGTGTAAAGTATCATAAAAAAAAATCATGTAAACCAACTCCTTTTATATCTACGTACACTTGTACCTTGTGCCTTGGGTTCTGCTCATTGTTTCGGATCAGTAATATGAATTTTGATATCTGAAAGTAATGGTATGAATGACAGCTCCTCAGCTAATAACAAAAAAATCTTGGTATAAGGGGTGTGGATGTTCTGGTACTATATCCCATACGGATCAAGTGGTTTCCTTCTTGTTTATCCTTCCCAATTAAGTTGTCCAAGTTAAGAACTCATTGTTGCTGGTATCGTATTCAACGAATGATCTTGGTAGAAGGGAAACCATCAACTGTTGAATTGACTTTTGGAGTCTTTTTTAGAACATATCTGCAACAACACATTAATTTGTCATCGGAATGTTATTAACAAGTCCAATAGACATCAGATTTCTTTTTAAGAAATAAAAACTACGAACTGAACAAATTTCTGCGCAAAATGAAAAAATGTGATACACAAAACCATTGCTTATCAATATACCTCTAAAAAAGACATTCAATAGTAAAATAGATCAGCTACCAAAATGAAGGTGCTCAACTAATCATTGATGCCTATGGAGGAGAGTAATCGTATAAACTCCTACACACAAAATGACCCATCACAATTTTCAAACACACCATTATCCAAAGCACAAGCAAAGTAAGTGCATGAGATCAAGACCATTATTTTGGAATTGGCTTATTTCCAAATGAATTTCAAGACATCCTTTTGTCGGTTAAGGATATTAAACAAGTGGTATAACTATTTTGCATGGATAGTACGACATCTAGTTTAGCACTTCATTTTAGCTAAACTTGAATCCATCACTTAACCAGGACTTCTCCACCAGTTGATTTAAGCTCACGTCCTATTACAAAAACTTAAAGTAGTAAAATACGTTGTGCTTTCCTCACAGTAAACATAGTAGAAAACTCTCTCAAAAGAACAAGTAGATGTTAGAGCTCCTAATTTGTTCATTATTATACCAACTCATAGAGGGTTGACTCTCGATACAAGCAGGCAAAGCTTGGACTTTGAGCAAAAAATAAACAAACAAATAAATGAAAGGCACCACATTCTTCTCAAAGAAAACCCGACGAAAGTGTGCATGTAAGCATAGTTCTATGGCTTTTTATCGACTTTGAAAAAAAATGCTAGATAAAGTTTTAATCTAATTAAATACTGGAATTAAAGCATAGTTCTATAATGAATCTCAAATGATCTTTATTCATGGAATTAAAGCAAATTCAATCAACAATATCGCAGCTTATAAATGACTTTTTAGTGTAAAACACGCTTTGAATTGAAAATTCAACCATTACGTGTGCAGCACATGCGCACATTATTGACAAATGTTTTCAAAAGAAATGTAACTGACTGAAAAATCTATTACATATCAAAACCCAATATTTAAAACTACATTATATTACCAGGATTGATTACTGGTATAAAATTCTCAATTTTGGATAGTAACTAGATTATTATTAAACTACTAACTTTAGACTTTCTATGCATTCAGATAAGTCAAGGTGGAAATCAATTAGAATGACTAAATGGCCCTTGAATAACTAGACAGTACTGGCTAAGAAAGATACAAGAAAAACATCAAACTAGGAATTCGCAGCAGAAGATAAACGGCTCATAAATTTTGATTAAAATCGTACTTCAAGCAAATGCATATCAAATTAGCATTACCTTGTACAACTCTTCATAGGTAAAAAGCTTCTAACCATTTTAACATATGGTAGATTTTTGTACGTATGCAGGCATTCACAAACCTACATAAGCAATCATCATGTATTAGTAAATTTTATACATGAAAAAAGGATAACTTAAAATATGTAAAATGCTGCAAAATTAATATTTAATTTCGTAATTTATTTGCTCAAATGTATGCGATCTTAAAATTATCTCATAAGTAACTATTTTATCCCTTTTGCTACCCTAACAGTAAACATGATGCATTAATTTTGTGTTCTTTCTCAATATTTGTTCAAATTTCATGGAAGATGAGAAAATAACATCTACTTGCTTTTGAACTATGGACTGAGCAAAAACAATACAAGCGCTTATGTTTTATGCTCTAGAGAGTTAATTGGATCGGAATTTATACAATTTTGTTTCAAGTAATGGGAATAAATATTTCTTTTAAATTAATCTAAAAATAACAAGTTGTTTTTTTATAGATCGGATACCAAAATAGATTTCTGAAATCATCAAAGGATCTTTTTAAACCCATCAATTTCAACTAATGTTACTGCAGTGATGAGTTGTACATTAACCTGACAACGTGCTAAAGCATAAAATTATAATCTAACTTCTTACCACCTCATTCATTTCTTCTTAGAGGCTGATCGAAAGATGTCCTTTATGTTCCGTGAATTGATTCCGTTTTTTTGCTTTCTGGCCTGCTTCGCATTATCTGATTTGCCTTTTCCACTGTCTCTTTTTCCCGGTAAAGCACACATTGACAGTATTTTCTCATCTGAAAAGCATGCATTCCCTTCATTTTTTAACTCTTTTTCAACTGCATCTGGTAATAACAAGCTGTATTTGTTGAATCAACCATGATAACGTAAAATGATAGCAACAAGTCACAAAATGGGATAAATATGCAACTCGCAATCAATAAATTTAAATCAGAAAATTTCTTACCTCGTTAACGTCTCAGGCAAATCAAAGGATTTTAGACGCTGCAGCTCAATTCAGTTTCATCTTCATTTACCAAGACAACCAAAAAAACCTTGTTGAGACGAATAGTGAAAAAACTGAAATAAAGAAGTGAGATATATCAAGGCAAATATTGTAAGAGACATGTTTTATTTTGCTTGTAAAATTTTCACTATATGCTCATAGATACCAAAATCGCATAGGACAGAGACTAACGCTTTAGGGAATAAATCTAAAGATGTATATTTGATTCTGGATTATTAGTTGGGTGGTGCACAATCATTTCATCCAAAATCCCTAAATACAATTATCATGTTGGGATTTTCAAATTCCACTCAAGCAATGCCTTGGAATGTACCAATAACAGAAATTTTGAATGCACAAACAATAATTAATTAACAAAAAATTCTATGAAACCACGAATCTGAAGCGTTCGAGATTTTACCAGAAATCCCCAAACTGAAACTTCAATTAAAACCCTAATAGTACAAAAGAGAAGGAAACTTCAGATTTGGTCAACCTAAATAAAAAGGATAATCAAAAGATTAAGATACCTCTCAATTTGAAAGAAGAAACGATTATGCCGTATTTCTGAGAGATCTTCACCCGCGTGTTAGAAAACTACAGTTATTAATGAAAGAGCGGAAGAAAATAGCAATAGAGAAAAAATGGCGGTAGTTTCACCTCCAATCCTAAAATTTCAGGGAATTTACTAGAGACGTTAGTTTATGCCTTGGCTGATACTATCAGAGGCTATTAGTTATTATGCCGCTATTAAGCTATTAATGAAGGCAAATAATTATTTTTGCCCTTAATTTTGCGTCCTTAATTCTCATAAATACGGTAGTGATAGAGTGGAGGTAGAGGGGTCCTCTTCAGCTCAAATCTATGTCTGGCAAAACGCCCGTGCTTGACGCCGGCACCTTAGACAAGATTAAATCTTGTGATATCAAGGTAATATTTGAAAGAGTGGCATCACCTACTCATATATCGTACCATTGTTGAAAGACATTCATCAGTCATTACATTTTACTAGCTTTAAACAATAATGCATTCAAGAAAACTGGATTTGCCAAAATGTGGTGTAACAAAAAAAAAAGTAAAAAAAACCATTAAATTTTTGATCCAACAATCTAAATCCTTGGATGTTTGACCAATTCTTCAAACTATAATATGCGTCTTAATTAATTATGTTTACGATTGTAGAACTCAAAGTCTGTAACTACACAAACACATCACTTCCAACAAAAATAAATCTAGTTTAAGTTATTTTCAATATTTATTGCAGGTGCGGCCAGCAATACGTCGCCTGGTTGCACATGGTGTAAATTTTGTGGATGGAAAATCAGAGAATTACAATGCCATTATTTTTGCAACAGGTTACAAAAGCAATGTACCAGCTTGGCTAAAGGTACACTGCCTCAATTAGCCTGTTATCTGCGTGATCTTTGTTAAACATTTTTGTTCACTGTCTGATACCATAGAAAATCTTGATATCTGTATGTCTGGGGATAAAAAATACTTATGGAAAATTTTCATTCTAGACATTAGAAAATAACTTATTTCAAGTTTATTTTATTTTCCAATGTTATTATGAAAATATGTCTGGAAATGCACATACACAAACTATTATATTTCATTTTACATGTATTTTCATTTCATTTGTATCTCGTGAATCTGAAAGGAATAATATTCTTTGAAATTAGTTTAGTTCGATCAGTTTTTTAAAAATTATATAAGTAACTACTAATCCTATTTGAAATACAATCACGATACAAGATTATAAATATTCTCCAAAATCATCACTGGAATATTAAATGTAAGAGGAAAAGAAATAATATCCATATTACCTTGTTTGCTTTAGATTTAGAATTTGAGAGCTTTAGATTTTTAATTTATTAGAATTATGGTGTAGGTAATAAATTGTTTAGCCATAATAATGAATATTCATTCATGTATGTAAATAAGGGTTGTTAAGTTCAAATAGTGAAAAAGGTAGCAGTGGGCTAGTTGGAATGATTAAACATGGTCGTATTATATAATTGAAAGTGGTGGAGCTTTTCCTCTTCGAAAGGTCATAGCATATAGCCATAAAACTGCTTATTATTACCTAAAAAGTAAAAAAGGGACAAATTGATCATTTATTTCTTATTGGACAATGTTGGCTAGCTTTTAGACCAAGCCACCAGGGTTCATATTCATAAAAACTACAGAGTTTCACACATCTGGATCATTAAGAGCTTGATCGTGATCCCCTTTTCCTTCCCGGATCGTGATAATGCTTCCACGACCCCTCGATCGCGAGTCCCTATCACGACCCAATCTGCCTACTCAACAACCTCTCGATCCGACCCCCGAAGGTAAAAAATGAAGGCCACGACCAAGTCAATTGCGATCCGAAAATGCAGGATCTCGCGACACCTGTCCACAACTGTCATATTGACTATTTCTCCATCAAGCTGCGAACCAGTCTGAGATGCTCGGGATTCGTGCCACGTATGACCGCGATCCGTCTGCAGAAATCACCTATAAATAGCCCAGAGCTTGGCAATTTTGAGGATCTTTTTGGGTAATTCTGAGTTCTGACTTCACCATTATTACATCTCTATTATTATTACTCAGAGTTGTCTCGAATTTATTGAGTGAACCGACATTGTAAAAGCGAGGTTGAGGGATAAATCATCGATTGTACTTGAAATTTAAGTATAGTCATAGATATAAAGTGGACATAGGCTCACTATAAATCTCATGTCTTTCTTGTTTTTTCGTACATTTTTTCTCATATTAATCTCTGCACAATTGAACAACTTGGGTGTTGGAGCCAATTTTGGATCTAACATTTTGGTGCTTTCACTGAGAATCGAGTCTCAGCATACTGGATTGTAGTTCTATTATTTGGACGATCAAGTTCGAAGAAAACGGTCCAAAACTCCACTGTTTTGATTTTTAAAAGATTTTAGTAAAGCTCAGATATCATGGTTGGAAAAAAGTCTAAGGAAGTACGAGCTTCCCAAGCGACTGAAGCTACGAATGAAGCGGTTGAAGAGAGCGTTCAGGAGTGGATCAAAGTTCTGTCCCCGGATCATAGTGAAGACGGGGCGACCCGACCCGATGAAGGTACGGCGATCCGACCAGCTGAGGGTGTCACGACCCGATCCCAAGGTAACGTCGCCATCCCCCTACTAACCCTTCTGCGATCTGATCTCAGGGAACTACCACGAGCTACCAGCCTAGGAGGACCACGATCCGGACTGATAATCAGACTACTACCCGACCCGAGAAGGAAATTATGGCTCGTTCCGCTCGTGCTGGAACTTCCGCTCAACCCGGTTCAAGTTCCTTATGTATCAGAGAAGATGAGGATGACCAGTTCGACCATTCTGCCCCAGTTACCGAAGGACGTCTGACTCGAATACTTGAAGCATTAGACAGGCAAACTGATGAACTGGCTGCTCAAAGGCAGGAAAGTTCGTTGCTGCGTCAAAACATTGCTGCCCTAGGTAGAAGAATTGACGATATTCAAAGGCAGGTTTCACCACCTCCAGCTCACCCTTTCTCTCCTGAACATACATCGTCGTATGAAGAGCCCCGAAGGAACCGACGATGGCCCCCGTTAGAAAGGCCCGAGAATATAGAGCAGCTTCAATTTGGGTCACTTCCATCTCGTGAAGAAGAGGCGCTTAACCAAGGAACTAATAACCGTAACTTAAATTAGCCCGCTCTACCACCAAGAAACGGCATGCCTCCCACTCGTCGCATGATCGACCGCGGCAATAGGGGCCAGGGGAGTTCTTTTCAGGGCCCAGATTTGGTAGCAGCACGTCAAAGAAATGCTGGAGGAGGCCGTCAGGCAAGAAGTGTTGATCCTGAATCTACCCTGACCCATGCAGAGGTTGAAGCAATGATTAGGCAAGTCATGGTAGATAGCCGTGGACAGAGGAATGAAGATTGGGGGCATAGATCGCAGTCACACGCCTTTTACTGACGACATACTGGATGTTACATTCCCGAGGCGCTTCAATATGCCAACCACTAATCGCTATACAGGCAGGACTGACCCCATCCAGCATTTAATGCGATACTCTTGGTCCATGAATGCCGCTGCAGCTACAGACGCGGTGAAATGTAAAGCGTTCCCTATATTCTTGGAAGATGTGGCGTTATTGTGGTTTACCCGCTCTCTAGCACGGTCAATATCCAGCTTCAGGGAATTGAGTAAGAAATTCGTGAACCAATTCCGACTTCATGCCCAGAGGTCTAAGAATGTGATCGAACTATCCCTTATTAAACAACGACCGGACGAAAGCCTGAGAACATATTTGGATCGTTTTAACTTGGCTGTCACAGAAGTCAAAGACTCGCATGAGCAAACTGTGTTGATGGCCTTGATTGATGGCGTCGATAAAGATACCGAGTTTGGAAGATATCTGACCGGCAAACCACCCCCGACCAGAGAAATATTGTATGAAAAAGCCAATGTTCGCCTGCGTCAGGAGGGGATACACGCTAATCGAAAAAGAAAGGCTACTGATAAGGAAGATATCCAAAGCAACGTGGACGTCAAGAAAACGGGAGATAGCTCAGGAAAAGTTGAAGTTAACGTTGGGAACAAGAATCAAGGCAGCGTTCGCCAATCAAGGAATAATAATAACAATAATCGGAAGGAAATCGAGGAAATGACTCTCAGAGGAGATCCCGGCCCAGACCGTTTGAGAACTTCACATCGTTAAGTGACACATTGGAGAACATCTTCCTGGATACATATAATGTCCTCCAGTACAAAAGGCCTCCTCCAAGAGATTTTATAGAGAAAGAGCGTGAAACTAGAAAATTCTGTCTTTTCCATCAGATCTATGGTCATTCCACAAACGAATGTCGTCACTTGAGAGACGCGGTTGAAAGGTTGCTCCGAGAAGGGAATCTCGATGAGTATAAGGTGACTCCTAGGGATAGGGGGCAAGCCGTGCAAGTCCCGAACCAAAGCCAACCTACTGCCAAACCGACGGCTCAGCAAAAAGGGAAAAATATCGTTATCAATACCATAATTGGTGGGCTTCACCTGGTAGGGAACAGTTTCAGAGCTATGGATCAATACATAAATGCAGCTAAACAGCATTTCGAAGTGGGGGAATGTAGTAACCCGAGGACAACGCTCCGATTAAGCAACAAAAGACGATGTCCAATGACATCGTATTTCGCGAGCGAGAGAGTATTGGAGTACACTCCCCATGTGAAGATCCGTTGGTGATCACCGTCACCATTGGCCAAGATATAGTTCATAAAGTCTTGGTAGATAACGGGAGTTCAGTCAACATTTTGTTCAAGAAAACATTTGACCAAATGAAACTCGAGCCGAAGGATTTGAAGCCATGTGAAGGTTGGATACGTGGATTTAATGGGGCCTCGACCGCTCTGATAGGATACGTGGAATTATCAGTAACCCTTGGGGAAGGAGAACGCCAGAGAGTGAGGATCCTCCCCTTCATGGTCCTAGATATTGAATCGCCATACAATGCCTTCTTAGGCCGACCGACCCTAGCCAAATCAGGGCCTGTATTGCACCCTGGTGCTTATTGTTGAAATTCCCAACGGATTTCGATGTGGGTGTTGTGAGAGGAGATCAAGTCGTTGCACGAGCATGCTACATTGCAGAATTAAAATTGCTCCGTAAAGGAAGAGATGTAGAGGCAAAAGGTGGTTCCTCCCCTCCAAGGGAGGAATCGTCATAGCAACTAAAGGAAATACCTTTGGGAGGGTCGCCCAGAGAGTTGCCCGAGGACATAGATCCCGGAGAGGATGAAGAGCCTGGGGGCAGAATGGCGACTCCCAATGAAGCAACTGTGGATGTACCAGTCGATGATAGTCACCCAGAGAAGGTCCTGAAGATTGGATTCCAGTTGGATCCCGTTCGAGCCAAGAAGTTAACAAATTTTCTGAAAGCTAACTTGGATGTATCTGCTTGGACCCATGCGGACATGTGTGGGATATCTCCCTCGATTATGAGTCATTCGCTAAGCATTGACCCAAAACATCCTCCTGTCAAGCAGAAAAGGCGAATGCTGGGTCTAGAAAGGTCTGCCACTTTGAAAGAAGAAGTCGAAAAACTGAAGAGTAATGGATTTATTAAAGATTTGACATACCCTGACTGGATTTCAAACCCGGTTTTGGTAAAAAAAAATGGCCAATGGAAAGTGGCGTATGTGCATCGATTTATCTGATCTAAACAAGGCCCGTCCGAAGGATAGCTTCCCATTGCCTACAATCGATCAATTAGTAGATTCAACCGCAGGTCATGAACTTCTTTCTTTTATGGATGCCTATTCGGGGTATAATTAGAACCCCATGCATGTCCCAAACGAAGAGCATACCAGCTTCATCACAGATTTGGGATTGTATTGCTATGTGGTGATGCCTTTCAGTCTGAAAAATGCTGGCGCTACATATCAGCTATTGGTGAATAGGATGTTCTACAACCAAATCGGGAAACGGTGGAGGTATACGTCGACGATATGTTGGTAAAGTCCAGACAGTCGCCCGATCATACCAACGATTTAGCAGAGATGTTTCAAATTCTCCGAAAATATGGGATGAAATTGAATCATTTGAAATGCTCATTTGGGGTAGCATCTGGAAAATTCCTAGGGTTCATTGTAAGCTCGCGCGGAATTGAGATCAATCCAGACCAAATTACAGCAATCTGAAATATCCAAGAACCAAAGCAGATTAAAGATATGCAAAGCCTTGCGGGAAAAGTGGCAGCGCTCAACAGATTTATCCCAAAAGCTACGGATAAATGCATCCCATTTTTCGAGCTAATAAAGAGAGGCAAGTGCAACTTTAAATGGACTCCTGATTGTATAAAAGCATTCCAGAATCTGTTGGACCATCTGGAAAGACCTCCGATACTATCTAAGCCCGTGGATCACGAGGATTTATTTGTGTACTTGGCAGTGTCTTCCCACGCAATCAGTTCGGCTTTGGTAAGAGAAGAGGATAAGGTGCAAAGACCAGTGTACTATGTAAGTAAGAAACTGGCAGCTGCAGAACGAAATTACCCAAAAAAAGAAAAACTTGCGTACAGTTTGATGATTGCATCTAGGAAACTTCATCACTATTTCCAGGCTCATCCCATCACTGTTTATACTGATCACCCGCTTAAGCAAGTCCTACAAAGGCCAGAAGCATGGGGAAGGTTGCTCAAATGGAACACTGAGCTGAGTCAATTCGACCTGAACTTCCAACCCCGGAGATCGATAAGAGGGCAGACACTTGCAGACTTTATAGCAGAATTTACCATCCGAGAAGATGATACGGTGACCGAGGAAGACGATCCGCGGAAGCTACTCCTTGACCCTAATGCCTGGAAACTATACACTGATGGAGCTAAAAATGACAGGCGATCAGGTGCCGGAGTGGTTCTTGAGACTCTAGAGAAACGGCTAATATATTGCGCTCTTAGATTGGATTTCCACGCAACTAATCATGATTCCGAGTATGAAGCTCTAATTGCCGGGTTGAAGCTTGCAAAGGAACTAGGCATAACAAAGCTGGACATCTTTTGTGACTCCAATTTAGTCGTGAACCAAGTTAAACATAAGTTTCAGGCTAAGAGTCCAAGGTTGATATCATATTTGAAAAAAGTGAAGAAGTTGCTGGATGGTTTTGATTACCACAGTATATATCACATTCCTCGAACGAAGAATCAAAGAGCGGACAAGTTAGCGAAGATGGCCAGTTCCGATAATCCAGAACATACGGAGCTAGTTCCGATTGAAGTATTACAGTTCCCTAGCATGGATCAGATGGAATTTGATCCCGTACTAGAGATTGAACCTGAAAGGGAGTCATGAATGACCCCTCTAAAGAATTTTCTGATAAATGGAACGCTCCTGTCAAAGAAAAGTGAGAGGCGTGCAGTTATACGGAAGGCTTCCCGATATGGGTTGCAGGGTAATGCCCTATACAGACAAGGCTTCTCGATGCCCCTCCTCCGGTGCATCTCTCACGAAGACATCAAGCATGTGCTGAAAGAGGTCCATGAAGGCGAATGCGGCGATCACACCGGGGGGCAAACACTGGCAAAGAAGATATTGCGATACGGCTATTTTTGGCCCACCATAAACAAGGACGCAGCCAAGTATGAACGGCGTTGCGATGCTTGCCAGAAATTCTCCAAGATTCCTAGGGCGCCACCTAGCCAGTTGAAGACAATGACAAGCCTGTGGCCTTTCTCTATGTGGGGGATTGACATTATTGGGAGCCTTCCCCTAGCAAAAGGCGGAGCAAAGTTCGTTATTGTGGCCGTGGATTATTTTACTAAATGGGTAGAAGCAGAGCCTTTGACCACGATCACAACCAAGCGAGTGATCACCTTTGTCGTTAAGAACATTATCTGTCGATTCGGGATTCCAAAAGTCATCATAACCGACAATGGGACCCAATTCAACAACACATAATTTCAAGTATTCTATCGGAAGTATCACATCGAGAACAGATACACCTCTGTGGCACATCCGCAATCGAACGGATAAGTTGAAGCGGCAAACAAGGTGATCAAGTCCATTCTAAAGAAAAGATTGAAGAGCAGGCCAAAGCTATGTGGGTTGATGAATTACCCCTAGCACTATGGGCTTATAGAACAACGTACAAGTCGGTGACGGGTCACACCCCGTTTTTCCTTGCTTTCGGGGCTGAAACAGATATTTCGGTCGAGTTAGAAGTACCATCTCATTGAACTATTTATTACGATCTGATGACCAACAATGAATTGCTCCTTGAATCCCTAGACATGGTTGAGGAAAAAAATGGACGAAGCCGACTTACGTGCCCTGAGACACAAACAACAAATAGCTCGGTACTACAACAGAAGAGTCCGAGCTCGGACATTCGAACACAGAGACTTGGTTCTGAAGTGCGTCTTTCTGCCCCCGGTACATATGGGCCCGAAATAGGAAGGACCGTACTCCATTTTACGAAGGCTTGATAATGGAACCTTCAAGCTAGCGACCGTAGATGGAAATGAAATCCCCAAAGTGTGGATTGCCCAGCATTTGCGGCTTTATCTGACATAAAATTGTCAGTTTTACTCTTTTGTTTTTAGAACCATGTAAAAAGGCTTGACTTGCCTAGAACAGTCCGGTTATTTGAACAAAAGATTATAAAAGTGGACGTAGGTCATGATTCGACCGAACCACTATAAAAATACTGTATCATTTACCTTCACTGCACCATTTCTTATCTACTCTTTTATGTTTGGTTCATATATATTGTTACCGCTTCGAGCTTTGTTTTAAATTTACGCAGTAATCTCAAAACAGCTAATTCAAAACGCCGCCCAGTAAATCGGGAGGCTCGCGGTAATTGAAGTTCCAAAAGGTGACGCGAGGTAAATCGCACTACATATTACACTCTAACTCCCGAGATCAGGGAGAGAGTATAAAGGACGCGAAGATAACGTCCCCAAGGCGTGAAGGTGCACCATGATAAAACCGCCTTGACAACGCTCTAACCTGTTGAAAGATCGGGAGAGTATAAAGGCGCTAGAGACTTAGCGCCCCCAGAACCTCTGCCCCGCTGAAGGATCGGTGGGCAGACCAAAAAATCGAGCTCGAACTCTAACCCGCTGAAGGATCGAGAGAGTATAAAGGTGCTAGAGACTTAGCACCACTCGAACTCTAACCTGCTGAAGGATCGGGAGAGTATAAAGGTGCTAGAGACTTAGCACCATACGAACTCTAACCCGTTGAAGGATTGGGAGAGTATAAAGGCGCTAAATACTTAGCGCCGCAAGAACCATTACCCCACTGAATGATCGGGATAGTACGGATATAATCCTAATCGATCGTCAATAAGCCCTAGTCAGGCACTATAATGACGATTAATTAGGAGTATATACGTTCATCACTACACATTTACTTAGCACGTGTATTTCTCGATGATTGTTTTCGTTATGGTTAATGATCGTTACTTAATATTTAACTATGAAAGTTTCAGTTATGATTATTTAAACTCTGCTAACATGATGAAGTTGCAGGAACACGATGGTGCAAAAGGAATGGATCTTTATTTACTGGAAGCAGATTTACAAAAAACGAGAAACTAAACAAAAAGTGAGGTCCACTCTCACGAAAACATCTTTTGACCAAAGGAAATCCTAAAACTAAAATATAAGCTAATAACTTCATTCTATTTACGCTTGGGAGATGGCTTTGATTTCTTCTCCCTCTTCTATTTCTCCAACTCCTCTTTATCAGTACCGGAGCGGTCGCTTTTCTTCCTCTTCCTCTTATCGACAAAAGGCTCCAGAGAAGGGCTGGAAGGTTCGGAGGCAAGCTGTGAAGTTATCTATTTAGAAGAGAATCTTATGTCCAAACCAGTTTTGGGGTCGATTTCAGAAAATAGGGGTCACAAACACAGGATTTTGTTCCTCCCTCCTAAGAGCCAACTGCTTCTCTTTCCTAGCTTGTATGTCGGCCAAGGTTTCGCTATCATCGCCCTTGGCCTCATCAATGATTTCTACCTCCTCTTCCTCGTCTCCGTGACTGCCATCCGTGTCATGTAAAGCAGCGATAATCTCAGCATCTGCAGGAGCGCCGGTGCCAGATTCCGTAGGTGCTACTGCAACTCTATCACTCGTTATGCCCTAGGTTTGTTTTGGAATCTCGGAAAATTCAACACTAGAACCCGGAGGAACGTTAACTTTCTCCGCCGCTGTTTTCTCCCCTGCATCCTTTTCGGCCGCTTTGATACCTACACTATGAGAAGCGAAGGTTAGTTGATCAGGAGGAGATATGGCCACGTCAGTTATCTGTCCCGTGAGACGACGACAGGTTACGATTTCTTTAATGAACTGTGGAGACGATATGAAGATACCTTCAGCTGACTCAACTCCCATATTTGTACTGGTGGTCCCGACAATCAGAGGAGTAGGTGCCAAGGGGATCAATGGATCATCGGGGTTATATCCCTCAACTTCAGAGGTTTTGGGCTCTACCACCGAGCTCGAGCTCTCGCCGACCTTATCCTTGCCCTTGAGCCTGCTCTTCTCCCTCTCCATTTCCTCATGGATCAGGCGTCTACCTTCCTCCAAAGCCTCGGGTTCATCACCTCTGAGAAAGGTCTGCATCAGCTAGCTTTCGTCAATCTCGTCGACCCCCAGTCGCCGCTTCTCGCCCTCGGCAATTGCGTCCCATACATTGGCCAAGGTAACATGGTAGTCTGGAATCCAAGAGATGTCTCGATTCTTGATGAGTTGACCAAAGAAATCGAACAATAGTTCCTCAAAACTATCTATGTCTTTCTCTCTTTCGGCGAGCTTATCGGCCGCAGCAGCTGCTGACTCAAGAGCGCTATTGGAGTTGCTCTCGGCGAGAGCTGCACGCTCCTCAGCTTGAGCAATTTGATCATTTTAAACCTCCTTCTCCTTCTTGGCGAGGGCAAGGTCATCTTTTAAGCTCGCCCTCTCTTTCTCCCAGGCCTCTTTCTCAGCAGAAAAGCGATCCTGTACTGTCTTCAGTTCGGTGTTAACCGCCATGAGATCTTCTACTTCCTTCCTCAGGGCCACCCGCTCTTGGCTATTTAAGTCGAGCTCGTTGCGAAAGCGCTCTCTAGCACTCTCCAACTCGGATCTGTAATTCTCTGCGTCTCGCCGAGCTAAAGCCAGTTGGACTTGTGCATCCTCTAGTTCTTTTTCCATTTTGCACCTAGCCCTAGCATCATTATCGATCTTAACTCTGGCCCTGGCCGCATCCATCTCCATCTGGCGGATGATAGTAGAGAGTGTAGCAGCATGCTTCTTCATTACCCCGTATTGTTTAGCTGCATGGCATACATACCATATCACCTCTGTGTCCCAGTCCTCGGGGACAGGCTCAAGATCTGGGACGAACACCATTCTCTCAAAGTAAATATTAGGAAATTGTTTTCGTAAGCGCTCTAGCCTGGCCATAATCTCAGAATTGGCGGCAACATCTTTTACAGCAGTAGTATCCAAGCCACGCTCACTAGAGGGAACTGTCTTCCCCTTTTTCATAATCCTGCCCTCATCTTTGTTTTTGTCCTCTGGCTCGGGGTGTCTTTTGGAAGATTGGGCGTGATAAGGAGTACTTTTTTGGAGGGGTTAAATCTCTGGGAAGTTACTTTCCCCCAGCTGGTGGCAATGGACGACTATGTGGCTTTCCATAACCTTGCTTCGGTGGAGATTGAGGTCGTGTAGAATAAGATTGTTGAGAATCTCGGGTCCGACGACTATCCCTTCCCCGACTATCGCTACGAGTGTGCTCAGGATCTGGAAGGATGCTTGGTGTGCCCTCGCGAAGGGAACAGTAAGAATAAGACCGTTTACGAGGCATTTTTCCTGCAAAGGAAACAAGTGTGTATTAGAACTATTAACCGCAATAGCAAAAGGGTGTTATGATAAATGGTGCATGTGATTTGTGCATCCCATGAAATCCCCTTTTTAAACGAACCCGGGCACGGAGTTAGTCTCGTTTGAGTGACTTCTTTTTCTCTAACTGGGGCACTCGTCTCTTCGGAGATAGGAAAAATTGGTTCCCCTTCGAAGTCTTCTTGAGTATAAATATCGTCTGGTAAAAGAATTTTATTTAATTCCCTAAGAATTTGTTCCTCCGTCAATTCGTCTTGGCCGACAGACTCAACTGGCGATGAAGTTCTTAAGGGATACTGCCCCTCGGAGGATGGAAACTCCTTTGATTCATCATCTCGTTCCTCATCTCCTTTATGTACGTTTAAATCCTTGTCATCCTGATTAATCATCGCCGAAGGACTCTTGCGAAGAGTGGTTGTCTTTACAGCTTGAGAAGTTTCTTCTCCTTCAGTCGGAGGTATATATTTGTAAGGTTTACCGCCCGCTCCAAGTCCGAACCTTATGTCTAAGAGACGGTGTCTATGAAGGTTTTCGTCAGTGATGCATTTGTTAATCCTTAAGAAATCTGAGTTACTCTTGAGGAGGCGAGACATTCGATCTTCGTATGCCGATCCTTCTGTTCTCTCAAAGTCGTGAACTATGTGGAACAAAATGACTCGTTAGCACTAAAAGTTATGCTTTTGAATTAAACGCGGAAAAGTTGGAAACATACTCGCTTGTAGCCACCTCCTCGCACATCCGGCCTGATGTTTTATATTGAACCAGTCAGACTTGACATCCCTTATATTGCTATAACCATTTGTCACAACTTTTCTATTAGCGACCGATTCGAAGAAAGTGAAATTGGGAGCCTTTGCAGAACGATGTTTGAAATGGTAATAGAACTTCAAATCTTTAAGAGTAAGTTCGATACGCAGGATCTCCATATAAGCAATGTACAGAGTATACAAAGCCGCATAAGCATTCGGGTGGAGTTGCATGGGGGCAATCTGTAACTGTCTCGAAAGATCAACGACAAATGGAGGAAAAGGAGGAATGACCCCTACCCAGCACATGAGTCGACTAATGGTCATGTACCCCTCTGGGGAAGAATGAGGTCTATCTTTGTTTTCTAGAACTTTCACGTCGTCCCAGGGAATTCTGTATCTTAAACATATCTTCTTAAGTTTTATATCGTCTAAGGAATCTGTGAATTTTTCTATCTCCTTAGCACCTGGAATTTCATCGGGAGCTCGATCATCCTCATCTTCAAGGGACGTGCTATCAGAGGTTGTTGATTCTATATCGGTCTCTGTTTCGTAATCAGGATCGGATTTTTCATCACTTGAATCTGAGGAAAGCACATCAGGATTATGATGTATTAATGTCTCTGATTCGGTACTTTCACTCGATATCTCAGTCACTTGTTTATCCGACATAGCTGTGTTGGCAAGCAAAAATTAGAACATAGTTACCCATGAGCCCCGTGTATGTGCAAGTGCTCGTGTGTGAAAGTGTGTGTGATACCAGAAAGTAAAGTCGTAACATAAATTGAATGAGCGCAATGAGTATGCTGTTGAGTTATGCTGCAGAATCAGTCCAAGAAGTTCATCTTGAAGGCTCTAACCTAACTGTTCAAATTCTTTTGATAGCAATACATTGTTTAAGTTAAAGTGTTTGGGATCGCTGACCAGCCCGGTTCGGTAGAGACGAAGGGATCGGATCGTGGGATGTGTGTCACATCGTGGGACATGGGATCGTGATGCGGTTCGGATCGGAATATACGAGCAGATCGTGGAACTCCTATGGTTAACACAAGGCGCCACGATCCAATTCATCTCCATCAGCGATCCGATCCACTACTCTAACTTCACACTACAAATTCCCCTCCGATCTTTCTATCTTCACGATCCATTTCAATACCACAATCCGATCCGTAGACATCGACTACACCTCATCTTCTTCACCCCAATGGCGCTGCGATCCGAACCCGAACCTTGCAAACGATCCAAACTAGTCAGCGTCTCTTTCTTCTTCCTCTTTTTTCCTTTCCTCCCAAACGCCTAAACCCATCAACTATCATCGCCCCTAAAGTCTTGAACACCACAAAATTTAGCCACTCTCTCCTCTCAAATCAGTGAAAAACTCAAGGAAAACGAGAGTAAATTTGCATTAAAGCCTTGTTGACATGATTACCTGCTTTGTTTTAGCTTAAATTGGGAGATGAAGCTATTTTCTGGAGATCGCGAGCTAGGGTTCGAGATAAGGGATCGATGGCGGCTGCAAAAAGAAAGAAGAAGGAGAGAGGATGGAAGAAAGGTCGGTTTATATATAGGCAAACCCATAACCGTTGGTATTATTTTTCTTGTCTTATTCGAACCGTGGAGACCAATGGGCCATGGATCAAAGCCCAACTCAGGAAAAGAAGGGCCACTCCCTTTCAAACGACTTGGGATGTCGTGGAAAAGCCCATAACTTTCGTGAAAAAGCCCAAACGATCACCAAACCAAAGCAAAAACCTCGTTCCACGGACCGTGGGGCGCCTTGGCGATCCGACTTGATAAACTACCGTTAAGAATGAAGACTCATAAATACTTGTGAAGATTTAAAAAGTTTACCTAGCAGTTTGATAGCAAAATCTCCAGAAATCCAAAAGACGAGAGTGACCTCAGCAAATGTAAAAAATAACCGGGGTACTAGTCTGATATTTATACTAATTAGGGGACATAACTTCTTGGAGCTGTACGTCATTTCAAACAGACGCGGCCTTTTGCTTACGTCACTTCATGAAAAGATAGTTCTGTAATTTCGAAGCATGTTCCATCCTTGATAAAACATACTTCGAGGGGGAAAAATGTTGGCTAGCTTTTAGACCAAGCCACCAGGGTTCATATTCATAAAAACTACAGAGTTTCACACATCTTGATCATTAAGATCTTGATCGTGATCCCCTTTTCCTTCCCGGATCGTGATAGTGCTTCCACGACCCCTCGATCGTGAGTCCCTGTCGCGACCCGATCCGCCTACTCAACAGCCTCTCGATCCGACCCCTGAAGTTAAAAAATGAAGGCCATGACCAAGTCAATTACAATCTGAAAATGCAGGATCTCGCGACACCTATCCACAACTGTCATATTGACTATTTCTCCATCGAGCTGCGAACCAGTCCGAGATCCTCGGGATTCGTGCCACGTATGACCGCGATCCGTCTGCAGAAATCACCTATAAATAGCCCAGAGCTTGGTAATTTTGAGAATCTTTTTGGGCAATTCCGAGTTTTGACTTCACCATTATTACATCTCTATTATTATTACTCGGAGTTATCTCGAATTTTCGAGTGAACCGGCATTGTAAAAGTGAGGTTGAGGGATAAATCATCGATTGTACTTGAAATTTAAGTATAATCATAAATATAAAGTGGACGTAGGCTCGTTAACACCGAACCACTATAAATCTCGTGTCTTTCTTGTTTTTTCTTACATTTTTTCTGATATTAATCTCTGCACAATTGAACAACTTGGGTGTTGGAGCCAATTTTGGATCTAACCGACAAAATTTCAAAATAGGCTTTTTTTTAAAACTAATAGCAGGTTTAGGCTAGTTTTAAAACTATTTGCAGAAGTAGGCTAGTTTTAACCACCTCAGCACTGAGGTGGTAAAGTTTTAAAAAAAATCGGGGGCGTAGTTGTAAATGGTCATTGTAACATATCAAGTGTGTCAGTTATATTTTTTTTAATTGTAGGCATAACCTAATTTACACAGACAATATTAACAATACTGACAAGTTACATGATAAAGTTGCAGAAGAAAACTGCTTTGTAAATGGTCATTGTAACATATATTATATAGAACAATCGCATGCGCACATTATGTAAAATGCACATGAGCAGTATTTCTTTACACACACATATACGTGCGGGTGTGCGCTTGCTCACTTTGAAAATGCACAAGTACAAATTAAAATTTTGTGCTATTGCAGTTTTCAAATCTACGAGTATAAAATGCCGAATGAAAAAGTATACTTCTTTTTATAATAAGTTTCGAATGAAGCTTAAAATTGAAACAAATTTTTAATGGAAGCCTAAATTGAAGTCTTGTATGTATAATTAAATGATGTTAACAGCCAATAGAAATTAAGTGTGTGCTCAAGATGATTCTACTATGAGCTCATATAGTCGTAGGGTTAAGATGCTTTTACAGGTTTATGGTCTCGATATAAATCCAAGAGCTGTCAAAATTGCATGGATAAATTTGTATCTAAATGCTTTAGATGAGAGCGAGAGTCCTATAAAAAAAACTTTGCTTGATCGGGTGGAGTTTTATGAATCTGATCTTCTAGGATAATGTAGAGAACATAATATACAACTTGACCAAATTGTTGCATCCATACCTCAGGTATTGTCACTGATGCTTTTAGGCAATAGAAATTTCTATGTTACTGCACAAATCTTTCTTCGTACTGAATACGGTAGTTTGGTCAGTCCTTAGCATCATGTTAGTAAGGGCGCACTTGACAAGTGTGCCCTTATATTTTTTAAGGGGCGTACCTTATAGGTGCACCCCGTGTTTTTTTAAAACATGTCACCTCATCGCTGAGGTGGCCAAAACAAGCCTATTTCTGCAAATAGTTTTAAAACTAGCCTAAATCAGCTATTACTTTTAAAAACTAGCCTATTTTGAAAATTTGTCCTTTCTTATTTATAAAGTATTTTTTTTCATTATAGTTTTGTAGTGTATTTTTTGTTTCTTTTAGTAGTTTAATAGATTTTTTATTTCATTGCAGAATAATGAACAAGTTGATAGTGACTTGTTTTAAAAAAAATTAAAAAAATGAGTTAAAAGAAAATAGAGAAGATTATACTAATGATATGGAAGAAGGTAAGAATAATGATGATCATGTTCAATTTTTAGCTTGAATATTCCACAATTAATGAGATATGATTATTTTTAATTCATTTCCTAATTATAAGCGATTAATTTGAGTTATAATAGGTTAAAAAAACTTAGAAATAATATATTCATAAATAATCCAAATTTTTTATTTGAATGAGGTGTTAATTTACGAAATAAGGACTTAAAGGCTAAATTAACACTAGAGATTAGGGAAGGTGAATAATATTTCCTTATTTATGTGATTTTTTTAATCTTTTAATAATATACTTAAAATTATGCAATTAACAATCACAGACACAATGATAGAATCAAAACACAAATAAAAGTAAATAAAATAACACACTAGGATTTTATACTGGTTCAGGGTTATTATACATCTACTTCTGTTAAATTCCTTGTACGATTTTCCTTTGATACAATGTCAATTAAAAAAATGATTTCAAGGTTACGACACACACCCTTTAGAATTTTCGACTTCTAGGTTGAGTCATATAGATTTTCGGAGCAATTAAGCACTCCGAACAGATTTTTAAAGTTTGGCTGGACCTATTAGATTTTCGGTATTGCAAGCCTACTCAACTGATTTTCGAGGCTTAGCGACATCTAATTAATTTAGGGACTCGACCGCACCTGCAACTACAGTAGGAGGATTTGACTGAGTTTTATAGGCTCGGATCTTTAATCTTTGATTGCAGTTGATCCTATAACTCTTGAATAGCACTTTGATCTTGATTTGATGAGAGAGAGAGCACGGGGATCAACATATGAATGACAAGGAATCAATCCAATATTCATGAATTTTGATTACGGTTGAATTTTAACAAAGTTCGAGTATAATTTGATTTTAGAAAAGTGGAGCAAACAGAGGAGAGATAAAATGAGAAATTATTTATTGAAAATTCACTTGGAAGTATGGCATTCATAGGGAAACAATGGTTATGTCCATTTGCAATGAGAAAATATGAAGATATGCTTCTTTTGAAATTTAATTCGTGAAAACAATATGTCGACATATAGAGGTATAATATGCCGACATACTCTGTGTATTTTTTGGAAAAAAAAAATTGGTTTAAAATTTGAATATCCATTTCTTTGTAAAAGGGAATTGTTAATGGGACTCCAGTTTTGGTTAAGCGAGAGAGAATTTTAAGAGGAGTCCTTATTTATTATTTGTTAAGGGGGAGATTGAATATAAAAAATATATAATAAGAGTCCAAACTACCCTTTCTTACATATCACATGCTTGTAGCCCTAACTTTTTAATTCTCTAATAATCGATCAACAGAAAACCGCGCTACTTTAAAAATCAAATTAAATCGCATACCTAAACATAATTCATCCACTATGGTTCAAACGAAGATGACGAAGAGAAAGCAATCATATCCCAATGTAATGGCGTAAATTTTGGAAAGGTTAAGTCAATCATCTTTTCTTTTTTAAAATCGAATGTTTGGCGAAGAAGAGGAAAATGGTGGAAGGTTGCAGCGTATACTGATGAAAAAACATAAGGATTATAAGGTTATTATTGGAATTTTTATTTATTATTTTAAGGGAAGGCTTATTTATTTTGTCCTCCCCTTACCAATTTTAAAATAAATTAAAATTGTAAACCCCTTAATAAAAATTGTTGTCCCATTAACAATCCCCTTGTAGAATAAATTGGATCATTGTAAAATCATTTAAAGATAATACATATATATTTCAATGAATATTAGGCTTAGATTCTCCAAATCAAACTTAATACATGAAAACTGCTTTCTAGAAAATGATTTTAAATTCGATTCTTAGAATTTAATCATTGAATAACTATATACAATTATGTCATCATTCAATGAATAACTGCAACATATTCGCAGTTTTACCCAAAAATTATATAAATGTCTACAATTATTGAGTGAATAACTGCGGATATTTGTGCATCTTTAGATCAATAATTGCATACATTTCCTAAAACTTTTATTGCATAGTTGCACGGCTGTCTATTACTTTTCAATATAATTACATAATGTCTTCAATTATTCACTGAATAATTGCAAAGTTATGCAATTATTTGGTAACTAAATTCTAGGGATCTAATTTACATATTTTTCTATTAATGATGTTTAGTGTATTTTGAAACTTAATAAGGACTTAACCCAAACCGTCCCTTTTTTTATCATAATGAAGCTTTATAAAATAATTTTGCAAGATTGATATATACACACACAAAAAAAACTAATAAAATTACAAAGTATAAGTTTATATTTTTTTCAAATCAAAATAAAATTATAAGAGAGAGAGTGTATGTGTGTATTAAATTCAAATTTACAATAATTACTACAAAATATAACAACTTATATATAGGCAAAAACTTATTATTTGTATAATAATAAAATCAATAATATTGTATAAAAATCACGATTCTTTTGAAAACTATTTTGTAAAAGATATATTTAAATCATTTTAAAGTTAGGAATATTTAAAAACGAAATTAGATTGTAATGTCCCAAATTTTTGGTAGTCAAATATTTAATTTAATTTATTATTTTAAATATTATATTTGGAATATTAATGGTTTTTAGTATTTAGTTCGTTAATTATAACTAGGTTTGAACGTTAAATTATATATAATTTCTTGAAATGGCGCGGTAGTTCGTAATATTGAGTTTTGAATTTCAACTTAATATACAGAATCCGGTTTAAGTCAGAATTTTGTGAAACAAGAAATGTTTGAATCTAGGTTATTATAATTTGCTAATGAAAGAGAAAAATCCAGATTTCGTGTAATAAATTGTTAGTTATGTCCAATTCAAATTTTAAAATGGTCGCTATGGAAATCGTTATTAAAATATAATGTTTAAAAAAGGTTTTAATATAATTTCAATACAGTTTTAACTTGAAATTGATGATATTGAGTTGTATAATCTATACTAATTTATATTCGAAACCATATGACATATTTATTTAGATAATTATGATAATAATAATTTATAATTATTTAAGCTGATTACTTGGAATTTAAATAATATTTAATTAATATCATATGAGCCATAAAAATGACCATTTTGCAAACGATCTCGGCTTTCCATGAAATTTGTTTCATTAGAACTGTAACGTTAAATTATTGTACGATACTAAAATTTGTGGCAAACCGATGTCATATGTGACAACGGCAACCCTAAACGCCTAGTCATTTTCTGTAGCACGTAATTAAATTAAATTAACTTAATAGAGGGGTATTTGTGTATAACTTGAGCATACGATCGAATTAAGCCACGAAACCAATTCTGTTGAGTTCGTATCGACGGTTAGAGTCATAATGGGTATGTAGTTTGTTATTTTTAGAAATCGGGTATTTTGGTGTCCAAAATAACGTTGTTTGGCATATAAAAATAGTGTACCGGGAAACAGTCTCGGAATGCGATGAAATTTGTGTTGTTGGATTCGTATCAATTAATTATTATAAGATTTCAATTTTTGTGTCAATCAGACTTACCGTTTGATCATGGCAACGATAAATACCTTAATCTTTTATGTTATTTTAGGCCATTTTAGATAGGGTAACTTTAAAGAAATAAACAACTAGCCAAATGAACTCTGATTTTAATGAAACAAATTTCATTGGATCCATAAGGAAATGGACAAGTAGAATTTCAAAGTTTCAAGTTGATTGGATTTATATTGTGATTGTGGAAAATTTAAACACGTGATTTTTAGCCTGTGCTTTATAAAAGAGTTTTTACAAACAACCTCGGAATTCGACAAAACCTGTCCCATTGGGTCCAGAATATTTTTTTTGTTAGGATTAGGAGTTTTATTTCAAATGGAGGTCGTATGGGCTTATTTTAACATGATACTTCATGACGAAGTTTCGTACATTATAATATTATTATTTTTATCCCCACACACACATATATATACACCAACGAAGCTGGTCAAAACCTAATATTCTCTCTTGCCTGGTCAACTCTTCTTTATATACGCCGCATCTCAAATGAGATGAATGGCTTACATCTTCTAATATTCCTCATGATTTTCCATTCAATCTGTTGATTGAATCGATAAGCTTTCAACTACTAAAATAAAGAGCTCGGTGAGGTCCTTCATCGCAATGGCTGCGATCGAATCTGAGGCATCAGGGAAACCGGAAACCACCCTCAAAGGCGTGACGGTCTTTGGATGATTGATGGGGAACGGTGGCACAGGGCAGGTCGGCTTTTGGGGCTTTGTTCGAGGAGGGTTGCGCGCTTGTTTTGGCAATGACTGATGGCGATACGATGGTGCAGGAAGGTGGTTGCATTAGGATTGAAGCGGTCATGGTTTATTAATGGTTTCAAATGAAGGTTATGGAGTTTGGAAGCTTTATAGCATGAAGTAGGAAATGAAAGAAAACAAATCAGGCATATTTTTGGTGTGATGGCAGTTGGAGTCAACCGCATTTCTTCTTCCTAAAAGTAATTAACTCATGTATCAGTTTAATTAAATCTTGGTTATGGAATTGATTTAATAACTAATTTGAATCATGTCCACATATATGTGTTATCGTGGCTTCTGAAATATGGTATGGAAACATGGTAAAAATCCTATGAGCTCGCGTGAAGAAGGAGAGTTACGTGAATACGGAATCAGTCTTGGATATCCTTTAACAACGTAATTTATATTTATAGATTGATTAATTTAAAATAATATGTGATTAATAATTAATTAAATTATTATACCAATGTTGATTGATGCAGATGGATTAGTAACGAAGGCAGTGGGAACAAAATAGTGAATTGGCCCAGGTAAAGAGATGTAATCGACCCTAATTTGAACTAATCCCATAATTAATTTTTAAATAAAGATAATTAGGAATTAATTTATTAAATTATTGTTAATCAATGCAGATGGAATTAATACTCAAATCAGTGGAGAAAAGGGAAGCCGGGCATTTCGAAAGTTACAAGAACAAGTGTCGACCAATTATTTTGCTTAACTAATGTAATTAGTCAACGTTAAAAAACCCTTAACTAAGAAGTGATCAAAATATATTCAATCTATACCTTATAAATATTATAACTAATTCATATGTGGTCAAAATTGGACAAAGTGTCGTTGGAACCGCAGTGACGAACACTATGTCATGGAATATATATGGATGGAATTGGAATAAAATGGATTTTCTGTTAAATTAAACACTTGTTTAATTGAACTAAGACCACCTGCTTAAAAAGAGAATCAAATCAATGTATGTTAAACTCACTCAGTTCTTCCTACTTATATTTTATATAAGTCGGGTTTTATAGTTATGTGCGATGGTTGCTAATGATTGACTGTTTGTTTGTTTTGTTAAATATATATTCATATATTGATTGTACAAATGAAATTTTTAATTTCAGTGAAAAACCAAATTGTTATTCTAACGATTGGAATCAATTGAGGTAACTTACCTTGTCGGTCACATTTATAAAATAAACATGTTAAATTTAATGAATTGTTTGAATTGTTTTGCCATGTTAAATAAATTGGTTGATGTTAACTAGTCGTTATTTCCTGTTATAGAAATAATCTATTTTAAATAAATTAAATAAGTTTATTAGAGATAACCTATTTGGATACAGGGAAGAACAGGTTGGAGGGATCCAACTGGATTCCTCAAATATGTTAGATGTTATTTATTTTCATATTTTCATTATAAGAACTGTTTAAACCAATCCAGTTGGAGGATTGATTTGATTGTTGACCATTGACCTGAAATTCAACATTTGTTTTGTTTAAACCAATGGGTGATATTGGTTGAGTAATTGGCTGTATATGGTCTGTAAATCAATCGGTTGCTAAATATTGCTTTATCGTCAGATGAATCGATAGAAATGAAGTTATAAAATTTATTTTATAACTAAAGATATATTTTTAATATCATTTTGAATAAAAGTTTGTAAAAAAGGAAATAAATATTTATTATTATTTGAATTTATAATTAATTATTAATTGATATTATAAATTAAGCTATGATGTTAATCCGATTTACAATTAAATGAGCAGAAGTTAACCTAACGGTTAAAAATGGAATAATTGTTTATAAGAAACAATTAAATGGAATTTATTTAATTTAATTATATTATTAATTAATTTAAAAGAAGAGCTAATTGGAATTGGTTAACGAATTGACTATTTTTTGAATTGACTAAGTCAACCGTTTTAACTGGGATTGATTATTTAATTAGTTCTTTTGAGTTAATCTAATGTAATAGTTTAAAGAATATTTGTTTTAATTTTAATATGATTTCAAAAAAGGAATTTAGTATTTATTTTAGTAAATGGTTGAAGTAAATTGTTATTTTAATTAATAATAATTTAGGAGATTTGTTTTTAATTGAAATTCACTTAAAAAGTAATCGAAGTGGAAATGAAATCTAATTGAATTGTGAAAGTAGTTTATGAACAAGTTTTATATTAAAACCTAAGTTTTTATAACGAAGTTATAAAAGGGATTTTAAGCGAATAGGATAGCTTAAACTAAATGTTTACTTAATATTTGAATTAAGTAAAGGGGAATTGAGATAAAAGGGTTTATATTAAACCAGAGTTTTACAAACAAGATTATAAAAGAGATGTGGAATGAAGGTGTTAATTTTAAATTAACATTACTCAATAATAGAATTAAGTAAAGTGGATGAATTTGAATGCAGATACCCAAAAAGAAAATGGTTAAATGAATTGGGAAAAAGAGATTTTTGAAATGGTATGGATTAATGGATGTAAGAAAAAGATTTTGTAAATGAAAATTCATGTATAAAATAAATTGGTTAAAGGTATTCAAAGTAACGAAATTATAAAAGGAGATATTCAAAATATAGAGATGGATTATAAAATCATGGTTTAAATAAAATAGTTAAATGAGATTTGGTTTGATACAAAAATAATTATCGATTTATGAATTACAACTCATATCTATAATTAGATAAGAACATTGTTGATTAAGGTCTGAGAGGTAAATATACACACCAATTTGAATAACTTCAGGGTTATCTAAGGATGATATTAGTTTGTAATGAAAGAGGTTGAGAATGATTTATTATTTCCATATGAGAAATAATAACGCCACATTAATTGCAAGACTTGAGAATATATATCTTTTTATCTTTATATCTTTTCTTTATAATAATAGGAATACTTAAGGGATGGTGAAGCTTTTTTTAAGTTCCTAAAAAGACCTTTCTCCTCCTCTTTATGATGTAACACCGAAAGAAAACATAGGACACTTCCGTTATTTCCCTTTCCTAGTCCGTTCCACTTTCACACACGATGTCTATTCCTCAAATCCACGTTCTGCAGCTTCTCCATGTCTCCTATTTCCTCTATCCACTCTCATTTCCTCACAAACTGGCTTCAACTTCGGCCCAAAAATCTACAGCACCACCTCTTTCGATTTCGCTGTTGTGATAGGCACCGAAACCCGTTTCTCGGTAATCCATCAATTCTGCGATTTCCTTCCTGCACATTTGTTTTAGGCTCATAATTTTTCAAATCTGGAATCCAGCATCAAGACTACGACTGCGATTGGAAATACGAGAAAGAACTCAATTCTGCAGGGCTAAAATCCACAAGCGAGAGCATACTACAAGTATTATTTTTCTATAGTTGGCTAAATTTGTATATTTTATTTAATTATTCTTGGGATTTCATTTATCTCTCTATTTGTGAATCACTCTACAATGGTTGGGTACATCCGTTGACAGTATAATGATTTAAACTCATGTTTCTTCTTTTTGATTGAGGTTGTCCATAGGATTAAGCTTCTTTTGGTTTTACCGTACATTTATCTGTGTAACGGTTGACGAATACAAATTGTGGATATGGAGGTAACATATAGATTATTTGACTGTATGATTGATTTGCATAATGTTTATTTGGTTGTTTGTAATGACTTGATAGAGCAACTTGCTTTTAAACTTGGGTCGTGCTGTATAAACTACCAGATTATCGAACGAATAATGTTCTGAAATTTTCAATGCCAACTGATGTCGGAGGATTATGTTTCAACATTTGAGGCTTCAGAAGCGTTTGAGAAATAAAGTGGGCTCCAATTGAAGGGTACAGATAAAACCGATTTAAATTGATCCAATATTAAAATGTCATATTTCGACTGTAATAGTGGTTCATATATTATTTTACCAATTCTTAATGTTGACTGTAGATATGAAAAATGGGTTGGTGATAGAGTATATCTAATATGGGCGAAAGGTATTGCGGTTGTTTTTTTTTTTTGTACATTAAGGAAAATCATTGGTTAGAGACACAGGATCACTTAGCTGATGAAATCATGAGGCTAAGAGATTATCCGTGGATTCGGTTGATCTATTTTTAACAATAGTTTGTTTGCCTTTATTTTCTCTATCTTTTTTTAATCACTATATCATATGTTAAACAAACTAATGCATTTTTCATTAGATGACCTCTTAATAGTATAATTGAGGAAAGACTGTTCGCTTTTTCAATTTACTGATATTCCAAGGTCAGCTTGACAAAATCGTTGCACTCAGCTTTTGATACTCCTAAGGTAATTATGTGCCATGCATAGCCTGAAGATCTATTATGATGATTTATTTGAAACAAACAATCTTATATTTAACTTCTGTACTTACAACAGACTATGGCAATGTAAACCGGGCTATGATGATGTAATTCTATTTTATGAATTCTTACTTATCAGGTACTCATTAGGTTTTCTTTCACCTGATTATTTTACAGTTTAAGACAGAAAGCCTAAATCCCCTTAATTTAGTATGATAGTATAGTAGTTAAATCGCAAAAATGGAGTACTGACTAAAAATATATTTGCAGGTTGGTGTCTCTTTCACACTAACATTAACCTTTAATGTATTACTATGCTAATATTTTTGCTTTTATTGTTTTAATATTTACAGGGCTTTACTTGCTATGTCACTTGAAAGGGACAGCATGAAGAAAATAAAACAGGCAAGAGAGACATGGTAAGTCACAAATGAAATTTTGAAAGGTCTTCGTTTTTCGGTTGTAAGTTATTCTTTTGCATTTAAAACCATTTTTGAACATTGGAATTATATTTCATTATTTAGTTTGAGCTATTCTATTTTTTAGTTGTCCATATATATTATATCCATTTGAATAGTTGTTAGTCATTTTATTTTTCAGTTTTTTAAGATAAAAAATTTGAATGATTATGGGTTTTTTTCAAACATTTCCATACATATTTCAATTATGCTTCTTATTTTCTAGGATTATTATTTATTTCTTTTATTATATTAAAGCTGCTGACATTTGCACTTTATAATCAGTACTTTTTATTATTCAACCTTGCTTCCATCCCAATCTAACATAACTTCTTATCGTATTCATTGAAACAAGACCAATGATTTGATATTAAGAATAATAAAGTATACAAAGGTAACTTATGGTACTCCTGAGATAGTAATTTTATTTTCATTTTAATACTGATTTCTCATAAACTAATTAGTTTCTTCCAATTGCTCAAGACAACATTGAAAATTTCTCTATCTACATGATAAGTAGATGCTATGCATGGCTTGAATTATCTATTAAGTTGATTTTTTTTCTAAAAACAAACTATTACTACCAGAATGATCTCAGCACAAGACGACAGAGAAAGGATGTCAAATGAACATAAGGAAGGGATAAATAATTTGAGAGCGACTCAGGCCGATACCCCCTCCGAAAAGAAGGGACCTGAAACCTACAGAGTATCAGCAAAGGTTCATCCGACATGGTCTACCTGCCAGGAATTAACCGATGTAGCGCCTGCACGTTAAAAGAGGAAGAGTATCGAGTCAGAGCATAAAGATTGTCTGTAACCGACCCCTGAGAAAATGGCCCTATAGGTGATGAAAAGGGTTACCTTCGTAAGCACCATGGGTATCACCAGAATTTTTATTCCAGGGAGTCAAACCGGAAGGTTAAACCGAGACCCAAGCAAGGATGTAGGCTACTCATACTAATCCACCTAGTACCTGAACCATCAAAAGTTCTAATTCGGCGATTATAGATGTACATCGCGAGGGCGGGCCCCTCTAAGTGACCATGATAAAGCCGAAAGCCTACATCCGAAAGCCTACGATAAAGGACTGACACTTGGAGGCATCCACTGAGAAACTCGAAACGCCTCCGCAACCCGTCTCGGCAACAAACTCCCTTCCATCTTGGGAAGGCCCCAATTCACCCGAAACCCTCGCTTCGAGTACTGTAACCGGTACCATAAGGAGGACTGACAGCTAGATGGCCGAGACCAAGAAAAATAGCGGCCGATAGGAATCTCTCAGGCCGAACAACCTACTGATAGAAAGACACCAGATTCTGAATAAATAGGACCCTGGAAACCCATGAAAGGGGGACGAACCTTTTACTTCTCAATTTAATTCCTTCCTTCTCAAGGGGAGCAAATCATCAATTCTTGTAATATATCTGCAATCTATGAATGGAGAATTCCGAGTCCTATACATCTTGCGATTTGATAATCTTGTATATCATATTGATGAAAGAAGGAGTTAACACTAACCTTTCTGATGAGGAGATCAACCAAGGTGCTCAGGCAGCGCAGGAAGAGGGCTTGGTGTAAACATGAATTCCCCTTCTCCTCACCTTATAGGGCCGTCATGATTGATCCATACTCTCATGCTGAGCCTAACACTTCCCGAACATTGATGTAACGAAATCATACACGAATTCCTAAAACGATCCTTGTCATGATCCAGATTCCTCTTTTGGGAAGATCTGACACAAGAGGATCATCGGAATTAATGAATGTTACGGTGCCTTCATCCGTGAAATCAAAGGAAACGTTAGCCTGTTTTTTCTTAATGAAATAGACAATGTATTTGTCATGGATCAGAGACTTATCTATTCTAGATCCAGGATTGTATCCTAAGGACTCTGAGTCATAAACACGACAAATTTCATGAACGCATGCATCACCTACCATAATCCGGGTGTTGACGAAAAATGTCGTTAACATTTAGGCACTAGAAGGAGGGCCTGAACCTCCGACCCTGTGGTTAATTTGTCTACGCTAACTGGATGAATTTATCGTTCCATGACAAGAAACAATGAAGTCGAAGAAATTGAAGGAACAAAACAAAGAGCTAGATCCCAATATCACCCTCGAAGGAAATGAGGGCCCAACACTTAACTCGAATGATAATGAGAAAGAAGCCGTGCCCAATCCGCAACAACCACTAAACACAAATGCCATGGAAGATAGTGTCACAAGAATCTCGATCTTTGAAGGGCAACTTCAAGAAATGCAGGCTCAAGTCAATGTTGTCCAGGCACAAAAATCCTCAAAGCTCACTAAGTCCAGTCAGAGAGAGATGAATGAATCTCCAAAAAGGAAGGCTCCCGTTCAACAGCCAGAAGAAAAA
Source organism: Allium sativum (assembly GCA_030737875.1). Lineage (NCBI taxonomy): Eukaryota > Viridiplantae > Streptophyta > Magnoliopsida > Asparagales > Amaryllidaceae > Allium > Allium sativum. The sequence continues at coordinate 317,213,309 of CM060918.1, forward strand.
AGGGAAGGATCAGGCAATTTCTTCAAGAAAAAGAAGTCTCATATGATGGGAGTAGTTCATAAAGGTAATCGGTGCGAGCAGGAACAGTTTGGGAGATCCACCTCCAAAGGATATGATCCTAAAAGGGAAAACAACGACAACACAGAAGCTTACATCAGAGATGTCACTCAGAAGACCGTCAAAGACTTACTAGGAAGAATGGGGAAGAGAACCGAGGATGACAAGGTTAATGACAATGAAAGAGTGGCACCGTTCATTGATATGATTACGAATACCATAATACCATCAAGAGTCAAAGTTCCCACAATAAAATATCTAGGAACAACTGACTCCGACGATCATCTGATGGCTTTTGACAGCCAGGTGGATCTTTACAATGCTTACGGAGCTGTTAGGTGCCGCCTCTTCCCGATGACCTTTCAAGGGGCTGTGGCGAAGTTGTATCGCCAGTATAGGGAAAACACTATTTACTCGTGGAAACAATTCTCCTACGAATTCTCCGTGCCGTTCTGCAATTGCAAAGATCCAACCGTAGACTATATAGTCATTGCCAACATCAAACAGATACAAGGAAAGTCTCTTGGGGACTATCTGAAAAGGTTCAACACAGAAGCCTTAAAAGCCAAGGGTATGACTGACGGCGACAAGCTAATCGCCGTACACTTAGGGTTGTTTGAGAACGCCTCCTTTGGGAAGGAGTTATATATCCACGGCAGCAAAGACTTGCATGATTTCCACTTCCAAGCCAACAAGTTTATCTGCAAGAATGAACTGTGCTTCACGAAGAGGAAGTTCGGGACTCGAGGGGAAGGAGAAAGGTCGAACGTCGTATGAAAGCTCCCGGAAGGGAATCAGAGGAGGTCAAGGTGGGAAGACTCTACCACCAACTCGGTTGCCTTGAACAAGCCCATCTCATATGTGTATAACTTTGCAAAAGAAAGGGTCAATAACTTCCCTATCTCATACAAAGCCAAAAATTGCCCCGAGCCTAATGCGGGCGGTAAATACTGCGAGTTCCATAAAACCAACGGGCACAAAACAGACAATTACAAGGTATTGGATGGTATTATCCATAAGTTAATTCGAGAGGGACATCTGAAGGAGTTTGTTTCAAATAAGGCAGCACCTGCTCAATGTGTAGGGAGACAGCAGAAGGTTTCGGTAAACAGATAGGAGTCACTACGGGGGAGAATAACCTAGATCTGGGGCCTCCCATAAACCGAATCAATGTGATCCATGGGGGACCACACCCAGCCGAAAGTTGTCCGAAGGCCAATGAACAATATGCGAAGGAAGCCTTGGAGGGAATCTTCTCCATCCAAGAGGAGCCATCATTGAAGAGCGCGCGTTATGCCCTCAAAATGGGTAACCTCGTGGTCTCTCCAGAAGAAATGAAGAAAGGGGCCCGTCACCCCCATAACGACCCCATCATAATAACGGCGCAGATCGGGCTTTCGGTCGTTTCTAAAATATTGGTGGATACCAGAAGCGCTGTCAATGTCATCTTCAAGCATGCCTTTGATCAGATGAGAATTTCCAAAAAGAAGTTGGAGCCTAGTAATGAACCAATTTTTGGATTCAACAATAAAGGGTCAACTCTAGTGGGTCAAATCAACCTTTTGGTTCAAGTGGGTTTGTCCCTTCTTTATAGGACTTTTGAAACTCTCTTCATCATGATTGATCAGTCGTCCTATTACAATGCCTTCTTCGGACGACCGACTTTAGAGGAAATGGATGCCTTCGTTTCTTCCAAATATCTCGGGTTAAAATTTCTGACCAAACAGGGATGGCGTACCATCCGGGGAGAACAGTCTAGCTCCCAAGAGTTGTACTTCGCAATGGTCGAAAAATACAAAAGGGAGTATTCTTCGTATTTTGGTTCTTCTACTGTTTTTATGCCTTCAGATAAGGGATTCTTACATCCCTCATTTGAAGCCAAGTTAAAAATAAATAAGACTGACAAATGCACTAACGGTAGCTACGCTTCTATGAAAAGGAAGAGGAAAAGGTCCAATGAGGTAAACTTAGCTAAAGAAGGAGAAATCATCACAGATTTAGACTCTAGAGGAGATATCGAAGGGATAAAACCAACAGAAGAAGTAAACGTTGACCTGAAAGATAAATCGAAGTTCATCAACATAGGGAAGAGGCTAATGGAACCTCTCCAAAGCGACTTAATCCACTTCCTCCAGCTCAACAAAGATGTTTTCGCCTAGACCCATTCAGACATGGCTGGTATCGATCCTTCAATTATGAGCCACCATTAAACATCAACCCTTCGATAACCCCGATCCGACAAAAGAAGAGACAATATAATCGAGACCGGATAGAGACCTTGAAGGAGGAAGTCAAAAGGTTGGAAACTAATGGGTTTATCCGAGAGTTCCATTACCCGAAATGGTTAGCCAATCCCGTGCTAGTGAAGAAGTCCAATGGGAAGTGGAGGACGTGTGTTGATTACATGGATTTAACCAAAGCTTGTTCAAAAGATTGTAACCTCTCCCGCGGATTGATTAGCTGGTTGATGCCACAAGTGGACACAAGATACTATCCCTTATGGATGCTTATTGGGGTACAACCAAATCCTGATGCACAAACCCGACGAGGAACACACAAGCTTCATCACCAACTGGGGAACATTTTGTTATAAGGTAATGCCCTTCGGTTTGAGAAATGCAGGGGCAACATACCAAAGGCTTATAAACAAGATGTTCCAAGAGCAGATATGGCGTAATATGGAGGTGTATGTGGATGACATGCTAGTGAAATCCACTAAAATAGAGGATTATCTAAAGGATATGGAAGAAATGTTTGGTGTCTTGAGAAGTTACCAGATGAAGCTGAACCCTAAAATTGTTCCTTTGGAGTTCAATCGGGGTTGGGATATGTGGTAAGCGAGCACGGAAATGAAGCTAGCCCCAACCAAATACAAGCCATTAAGGACATGGAGGAGCCTAAAGCCAGCAAGAAACTCATGTGCCTAAACGGGAAGGTAGCAGCGCTCAGCACATTCATTTCTAAAGCAACCGATAAATGCGTCCATTTCTTCGATGTTTTAAAGAAAGATAAGAATTTTGAATGGAACAAAGAGTGTAAGAAGGCATTCCAAGAATTGAAAGTTTATATGGGAACAATTCCGGTTTTGTCCAGTTCCGAGAAGGGAGAAACTCTATACCTATACATGGTTGTCTCCGAATATGCAATGAGCTCAGTCCTGATAAGAGAGGACAAGGGGACTCAACACCCTATCTATATGTTAGCCGAAGGCTAAAGGACGCGGAAACCTGATACCGTGTCATAGAGAAACTAGCGTATTGCATAATTCTTACCACACGAAAACTCAGAGGTTACTTCCAAGCACACCCTATTAAAGTTTTAACTAGCTTCCCACCCAAACAAGTGTTAAGCAAACCTTGGGGAGGATAATTAAATGGGGTACCGAGCTTAGCCAATACGAAATTGAGTTCCATCCTCGAGAAGCAGTCAAAGGGCAAGCTCTCGCAGATTTCATGAACGAACGCACGAACTTCATTTCAGAACAGTCGATTAAAGAAAATGACTCAAAGACCAAATGGAAACTCTTTGTAAATGGAGCTTCCAACGAGCAAGGTGCAAGGGCAGGTTACGTTATAATCTCCCCTGACAGACACCGCTTGCACAACGCCATAAAGTTAGGGTTCCCAGCAACCAACAATGTAGCTGAATATGAATCCATGATAGCTGGTCAGAATCTGGCATTATAGTTGAAGATACTAAGGATAGAAATCTTCAACGACTCGCAATTAATGGTATACCAAATAAAGCAGACATATCAAACCAAAGACAAACGGCTCATCTTATACATGAAGAAGGTAATAAAGATGTTTTTCATGTTTGAGGACTTCTCAGTTCATCAAATACCCCATGAGGAGAATAACTAGGCAGATTTGCTAGCTAGAATAGCCAGTTCTCGAGGAGCTCCTGAAACCCAAATAGTGTCAGTGGGATATCAGGAGATGCCCAACATCAAACAGGAAGAATCAGAAATGGGAAAAGAGTTATTGGCTTTGACCAGATCCCAAGCCTTAAGAAGGGGAGACAGAGAAGACCGAGAAAGAAGCCCCGAGAGGGAACCCCCCCTCCCCCCATACCGGAAACACGCCACCAACAAGAAACTATGTGGATGACTCCCATAAAGGACTAGCTCCTAGGGGAGCGTTACCCTTTAGTAAGGAAGATGCAAGAAAGATAAAAAAAACCAAGCTCTCACATTCGTGATCATGGGCAGCATACTTTATAAAAAAGGACATTCACTTCCTTATTTAAGGTGTGTAGGTTTCGAAGACGGACCCAGCCTATTAAAAGAGGCTCATGAAGGATGGTGTGGGGGCCATTCCAATGGGGTTAAACTGGCCAAAAGGGTCATGCGACAAGGTTACTATTGGCCGCGGATGGTTAGTCAAGCAGTTTAGTACATCAAGAGATGCGACAAATGTCAGAAGTACTCTAAGGTGCCACAACTTCCTCCCAGCGACCTAACCACTATATTGAGCCCCTGGCCTTTTGATGTATGGGGAATAGATTTAATCGGGCCATTACCACTCGGCAAGGGAGGAGCTAGATATGCCATAGTAGATGTCGACTACTTCACCAAGTGGGTGGAGGCAGAGCTCCTTCCGCTTATTACATCCAAAAAGGTATTAAGATTCATAATAAAGAATATCGTTACCTGCTTCGGAATCCCACATAAGATTATATCGGACAACAAAACACAAGTCGAGAGAGAAGAGTTCACCTGATTCTATGAGAAAAATGGAATTATCAAAAGTTTCTCCTCAGTAGCCCACCCGAAAGCTAACGGAGCTGTGGAAGCCGCAAATAAGACCATTTAGACAATCCTTAAGAAACGCCTAAATTAGGCTTAAGGGAATTGGGGAGAGGAGCTGCCTCTAGTGCTATGGGCATACATAACTTCTACCAAAACAGCTATGGGACACGCCCCCTTTTCCCTGACATATGGATGCAAAGCTATGCTTCAGGTTAAGATCAAAATTCCATCACATAGAAGGGTAGCGTACGCATTTGACGCTAATCAGGAGTTAAGAAAAGAATCACTAGACTTGATACGCGGACTAAGGGATGAGGTTGCAAGCAGAACCGCCGAATATCAAAGAAGGATCACAAAATACTACAATTCAAAGGTCAAAGCTAGAACCTTCACTAAGGGTGAATTAGTACTGTGGAGAGTAATGGCTAACACCAAGAATCTGGCTAATGGTCCTCTCGGTCCAAATTGGGAAGGACCCCTAATTTTCCATCAAGAAGTCATACCCGGCACATATCGTCTATGCAGACCCAACGACGATCTTGTTCCAAGGACATGGAACTCGGAACATTTGAGTCCATATTTCTCAACCATAAAAGAATAGCGGATAAGATCTTTCCCACAAGAAATCATCATACAACTACAGTCATGGAAACCTTCTCAGTAGCTCGTGAGAAACCCAAAAGGGTCAAATTAGAAAAAGGATTGAATCCCTCATCATCGCCAAATTGGCCGGGGCAAGGCATCCCCTGGAGGGGGATGATTGTGTTAGTTTTTCTCCTTTCCCAAACCGAAGGGGGCAGGGTTAAAGCATCGAAAGCATAAGCCTCCGGTTCACACCAGATATGGTCGTGGTGGTGCATCTAAAATTTAGCACGCCTTTCCTCTGCTCGCAGAAGAGTGTGCCTTGCCTCTGCTCAAACTAAGCACTTCCTACCTCTGCTCGTAGAAGAGCACGTCCTACCTCGCTTATGTTTCGTGTTACCCATAGAAGGGAGCACAAACCCCTATCATCGCCTGCGATGGTCAGGATAGGGCATCCCTTGGAGGGGGTGGCATATAATCTTTATCAGTGCCTACGATGGTGCATGTAGAGCGTCAAAAGAATAAACCTTAGTTCTGTGCCTAAGATGGCCCCGTCTAAGTTTCCAAGCCCTTATCATCGCCTACAATGGTCAGGATAAGGCACCTCCTGGAGGGAGGTCGGGTAAGTCCTTGGGCCCTGCTTGTGGATAAGCTAGCCAAGCGCTCTGCACGCACAGGCCCAGAGAGTGACCAACAAAGCATGTACATCCTCTACATTAACAACAAAATCTCAGGGGGAGGCTCAAGAAGCATGTACAACATATGCTTCCCTAAACAAATCCGAAGGGGATACTCACTTTATTAGTACCGAAGGGGGTTTCGGTTCTCTAAACGTATACCCGAATCTGGGTTGATTCGGCGCTTTACTAATACCGAAGGTGGTTCCGGTTCTCTAAACTTATACCCGAATCTGGGTGGATTCGACTCTTCATTAATGTCGAAAGGGTTTCTGATCCTTAATCTAAAAATATCCGAATCTGGGTGGATTCGGCTCTTCATTAATGCCAGAAGGGTTTCCGGTCCTTAATCTAAAATACCCGAATCTGGGTGGATTCGGCTCTTCATTAATGTCAGAAGGGTTTCTAATCCTTAATCTAGAAATACCTGAATCTGGGTGGATTCAGCTCTTCATTAATGACGAAAGGGTTTCCAGTCCTTAATCTAAAAATACTCGAATCTGGGTGGATTCGGCTTTTCATTAATGCCGGAAGGGTTTCCGGTCCTTAATCTAAAAATACCCGAATATGTGTGGATTCGTCTCTTCATTAATGCTGGAAGGGTTTCCGGTCCTTAATCTAAAAATACCCAAATCTGGGTGGATTCGGCTCTTCACTAATGTCAGAGGGGTTTTCGGTCCTTAATCTAAAAATACCCGAATCTAGGTGGATTCGACTTTTCATTAATACCGAAAAAGTCCTCGATCTTCAACCTTTAATTCCTCGAATCTGGGTGAATTCGGCTTCTTAACCTTGATCCGTCCAAGTCTAGATAGTATTTGACTCAACATTATTGTTAGAAAGAGTTTTCAATCTTCCATCAAGGCCTGACTCTAGGTCATTTCATTCCTTCACAAGGCGTTGAAAGCGAATATCTTCAGCAGGACATATGGCGTAACTTAGCATTGGAAACTAATTGGCAAACAAATAGGAGAAAGCCCGGAAAAAGAAGCTTGATTTCGAATGTCGAAGATACCTCTTCACTGGGGGAGAGGCAAATGTTACTACCAAAATGATCTCAGCACAAGACGACATTGAAGGGATGCCAAATGAACATAATGAAGGGATGAGGAGTTTGAGAGCGACTCGGGCTGATACCCTCTACGAAAAGAAGGGGCCTGAAACCTACAGAGTATCAGTAAAGGTTCATCCAACATGGTCTGCTCGCCAGGAATTAACCGATGTAGCGCTAGCGCATTAAAAGAGGAAGAGTATCGGGTCAGAGCATAAAGATAGTCTATAACCGACCCTTGAAAAAATGGCCCCATAGGTGACTTAAGGAGTTACCTTCGTAAGCAACATGGGTATCACCGCTACCTTCCAAGGAGTCAAGCCGGAAGGTTAAACCGTGACTCAAGAAAGGATACAGGCTACTTGTACTAATCCTCCTAGTACCTGAACCATCAACGGTTCTAATTCGGTGAATATACACGTACATCGCAAGGGAGAGCCCTTCAGAGTACCCACGATAAAGCCTACATCTGAAAGCCTATGATAAAGGACAGACACTTGGAGGCATCCACTGAGAAACTCAAAATGCCTCCACAACCCATCTCGGCAACAAACTCCCTTCCATTTAGGGAAGGCCCCAGTTCACCTAGAACCCTTGCTTCGAGGACTGTAACCGGTACCATGAGGAGGACCGACAGCTAGATTCCTGAGACCAAGAAAAATAGCAGCCGACAGGAATCTCTCAAGCCCAACATCCTACTGATAGAAAGACCCTAGATTCTCTATAAATAGGACCCCAGAAACCCCGTGAAAGAGGGACGAATCTTTTATTTCTCAATTTAATTCCTTCCTTCTCAAGGGGAGCAAATCATCAATTCTTGTAATATATCTGCAATCTATGTATGGAGAATTCCGAGCTCCATACATCTTGCGATTTGATAATCTTGTAGTATTATAATGATGAAACAGGGAGTTAACACTAACATTTCCGATGAGGAGATTAACCAAGGCACCCCAGCAGCGGAAGAAGAGGGCTTGGTGTAAACACGAAGTCCCCTTTTCCTCGCCTTAAGGGGCCACCATGATTGATCCATACTCTCATGCTAAGCCTAGCGCTTCCCGAACATTGATGTAACGAAATCGTACACGAATTCCTAACCCGATCCCTGTCGTGTTCCAGATTCCTCTTTTTGGAAGATCTGACACGAGAGGATCATCGGAGTTAATGAATGTTACGCTGCCTTCATCTATGAACTCAAGGGAAACGTTAGCCTGTTTTCTTCTGAATGGAATACACAATGTCGTTGTCATGGCTTAGAGACTTATCTATTCCAGATCCAGGATTGTATCCTTAGGACTCATAACCACGACAAATTTCATGAATGCATACATCACATACCATAATCCGGGTGTTGACGAAAAATGTCATTAACACAAACAATCTTCTTTATTTACCAAAGGAAGATTGCAATACTGTAAACCTATTTTATGGATCTTACTCATCCAGTTTTTCCATTCAATAATTTTGCAATTCCTATTTGAAGCTTAATTTAGTATGATAGTATTAGTTGCTAAAAGTGCACAAATGGAATATTAGCTAAAATATTGTTTTTAAAGTTTGAGAAAGATCACCAATTAGGAATACAAGTGATCACGAAGAGTGATATTTACAGATTTGTTATCTCTTTACATAAACCAAAAGTTTTGATGTATTATTAGGATCTATCATTTTTTTGCTCTTATTGTTTGAATAATTATAGGGCAAGATCAGCTGAAGAAGTGTGACTTCAAAGAGTTAACAGACCAATGAAGGAAATGAAAAAGGTAAGAGGAAATATGCTAAATCATAGATGTAGTTTTATCAAGTATCACCAATTTAATTGTATGTGTGTGGCATCACTAAGTTTGTTTGACATTTAATTTAATGTCTATCATTTCTTGAATTAGCAATAGGTACTTAGAATTTAGCATAAATATATCAGTGACCAATACTGTTATTACCATGGATATCAGATATGGCCCGATATAAAAAGAGGATAATATGTGAACGTGTATATATTAGCATGAATATCAGGTATGGTATGTTTTGTCGTGGCCTTCCAATAATTTATACCACGTTTGTAAACATTGCATATGGCCACATATTAGACTTAAAGTATGCCCTAAACACATTTTCTAAATCTTTATAATAAATCTGTTACTGCAACTTGATGTGTTGTCAGCATTTTTTTCCCACCTCAATAGGTACTTGGTTTACTTCATATCCACTTTTTTAGTTGCAGATAAATTTACACCAAGTGAATATTGTTATAGTCTTTACAGCAGTCAAGTAAAATTTTGATGGATTCTCAGGTAGAAGAAAATATTCGCTGCGAACAAAACATAAAGACAGTGGAGATTTAGATTACGATATTTGTCATAGTTTTTGCCTTTTGATTCAATTGTAATGGGTTCGAAACAACATTGTAAATTATTTCTGTATTTTTATTGCACTATAGTGTTGTTGCATTTATGAGGAAGTTGGATTATGTTGTGTGACATAACAATATGTACTTTAACAGGTAATAAGGATGTATTACAAATGTGTAATCATGAACTTTGTTTTTTGCACTTTGTATGCAATTTTTAGCAATAAATATTAAACTTCAATATGCATGTGCATATGTTTCCCACATCTATTATACTACACCAATTATATAAGGGGTTTTAATATGAACATAAATGGGCAATAATTGCAGTTAACATTATTTTGTCCACTTAATTGTTTTTTGATGTATTTTCAAGTATTTCATTTTTCTTTGAAATGGGTAAACCGCCTCATTAAGAACCTATACTAATACTTAGAGTAAGTATTAGATAGGAAAAAAGAGTGCGGCGTTTTATTGACATCGCATCAATAAAAATATGTACATAATCCAAGTACAAAGGACATATCAACATAGAAAATACAATAGCCCAACCCAAAAAATATTAAACAAAGTAAAACAAAAGACTTCTAGAAAAAGATGGCCCAAATAAAACGGGCACATAACTCATGTGGATGGTAGCCGCAAAGAAGTCAAACATTAAACAGCAGATCCACTTCAATCGATGCTTTAGACAAAAACATTCACAAAATGGAAACCTAATTGAAAGACCGATAATTACACTGCTAGTAAAATCCAAAGAAAAGTGAATGATTTCAGCCTTCGTCGTTTAGATCGATGCCCCATCTCTGGATAATCTTCGTGTATTTATATCTCCGAAACCGTTGTTTCGATTTTCGCATCAGGTAGATAATGTCCAAATTAAGAAGCTCCCATCTTTGAAATTTATCTCGTCGATTATTGTTATGTAATCTCTCATTCCTTTCCTTCCAGATGTGAAAAGCCATTGTGACGATGCTACAGAAAGCTATATCTTGAATGAATCCTTTCTGGTTAAATGCAGATTTGAGTAAATTCACCTCGTTCTCCACCAATAGGGGTTCATCAGTCGAAGGAGGCAAACAACTATTAATTCTGCACTGCATCCACAGATAAACAACGAAAGGACACAAAAAAAAACTGGTGATCTCTATCTTGAGCACTTTCATTACAAAGCAAACATTTTGGGTTCACTTCACACCCCCAAGAAATCATTCTGTCTTTAGTACTTAGGCGGTTTAACATGGATTTATAATTACACAAAGATATTTTGGGACTGTTAGTGTAATGCCACATCACTTTTCACTAGTCAAACTCAGGAGAATGTTCTCTCGATAAATCTCATGCAGAATAGAAAGAAAAGCCATTAGGTTTGTCGTTCCAACTCCAAAAGTCCTTGTCATAAGAATAGGGAGTAGCCACATCTCTGATTTTGTCTGCCACCATTCTAGTAGCTATGAGGTTATTGGACTTAAAGGTGTCATTATGAATAACACAACTGACTAGTAAATTATCACCACCACATATACTCAGGAAATCCCACCCCAATATGTTGACAAGAATCTCGTTGTTAATCCAAGGATCGAACCATAATTTTGAGTCTTGGCCATTGACAATACACCTATTAATATTTTGTAGGCCCAAATTTCTGTGTTTAAGGATTGATTTCCAGGTACACGAACTGTTTGAGTCACATTTCATAACCCAGAACTAATCCACCACACAGTATCTACTAGTCATCCACTTTTTCCACAGACTATTCCCACTAATAAAATGCCAGAGTAACTTGAGATCAGCAGCGGTTTTAATATCTGTGAAGCTTCTGATACCTACTCCTTCATATTTAGCCGCACAAACAGTATCCTAAGGAATTTTATGATTTTTTCCTGCCCAGATGAAATTAGCACATAATCTATTAATCTTTGTAATCATAGCCGTGGGTAGTTGATAACTCAGCATCCAGTACATTACCATCGGAGTGATAACCGAACGAATGAGTTCTACTCTCCCTGCCATTGACAATAATCTCCAATCCCAACTGTCCATTCTTCTCCTAATTTTATCGAATAACTCACCACAATCTGCAAACTTCAGATAATTTGTAGACATAGGGATCCCCAAGTATTTGATAGGTAATTTTCCTTCCTTCATGTTCAGCAGTTGTAAATTTTGAGATTTAATAACAACCCCTTTGCTAAAAAGACTTTGGATTTGACAAAGTTTAGCTTTAGTCCTAACACGTCCCTTAAAATTTCAAAAATCTTTGCGATCTCTTCCACATCTTTAATTTTGCCTTTAGAGAAAATCATTAGATCGTCAACGTATATCATGTGTGTGATGATTGGGTCATTTTTGTAAATTGTTTCCACAGTCCTCATACTAGCAGCCTTAAGCATAAGAATGGAGAAATATTCCATTGCAACACAAAATAGATAAGGTGTAGAAATGAAACCTTTCGGACTCCTCCGAATTAAAATAGAGAAAGTTGGGGTTGTAATGCAAGCTTTAATAATACGAACAGTGATTTTAGGGAAACCCATCATATGTAACATGTGACAAACAAACTCTCTACTAATCATGTCGTATGCTTTTTGTAAATCAATTTTAATGCAAATATTTCCACTACCATTTCTATTAAACAACCTGATTCGTTCATGAGCCAAAAGAATGTTTTCCGTAATGTATCTTCCCGTGATGAAAGCAGATTGATTATTCGAAATTAAATGCATTAGATAAGGCTTTATTCTATTGCAAATAACTTTGGATATAATCTTATATATCACATTACAACATAAAATAGGTCTATAATCAGAGATCACTGAAGGCTTGTCATTTTTTGGGATAAGAGTGATAAAAGTATGATTAATACCCTTAGCTAACTTAACAATTTTGAACACTTCTTGAATCATATCTAGCAAGTATTTTCAAGTATTTCTTTTATAAATTACATCATCAAGTTAATTTTATTAAAAACGTTTGAGACAAAATTTTCAACTTTATTGCAAGAATAAAATTATAGTCAAACATAAAAAAGTCGCTTGCAAAATGTTTTTAGCCCACGCCATCAATGCATTGTCGAGGTTGGAAAAAAATAAGAAAATGCCGAGAGAAAAAATCAAGGATAATTCGAATTTATACACTAGCATTAAGTTGAAGTATTTAGAGTTTGTGAGGTCGGGATTGTCGTGCATGGTAATATTTTTTAAGTTGATAAGAAAAATTATTTTATACTAACAGAACGACGTATAACTTTTTATAGTAGAGAAGATGGAAGTTTTTCAGTTTTAAACAACTGAAAATGCTAATTTTGACGTTTATTACTGTTGACACATTTTTTGTTAAAAGCTGTCACACATGGAATTCCTGAATGATAACATGCTCAAGCGATGGAAACAACATCAGAAGACATGCAGCGATTTGGTCAAAGTCGCATCACGAACAAAGAAAGGCCCGAAACTCCTATCAAACGACCTTTTTTGGGCCCGAAAACAGCAATTATGGAGCTAAGCTCTGTAACTTTTGTAGATCTCTGAGTTAGCTTCAGTTTGAGCTTCGGTTTGGCTCAATCGGACTTACGTTTTGAATGTTATGCCCATTTCCGTGAATGGGTGTAATCTAGCATCGAAGACTCAGAACCATCGCACCGGATTGCTCCCATCAGCTCGCTCACGATTGGATCGCCCCCTCGGATCGCACTCCTGCATCACGATCCGATCCGTACTGCGTCACCTTCAGCACTCGAGTACCACGACCGGATCGGCTCGCCCTGTCTCCTCACGATTCGATCCCATGAACACAAACCGACCTTCAGACCTGCTGATACGCGCACTATTTTGACCTCTTCTCAAGGCTATTTATGCTCCTACTTTCTTGGATCGCCTGCCACGTGCCCAGTCACGAACCGGTCCTCCTAGAAGCTCTCCTATAGCTATAAAAACACCATTTGAGGGCATTTTCAAGGAACTTTTGGCCATTCTTCTTCACTGCTTCCACCATTACTGAAGTGCAAGGACTTTGCACTTTTCTACAGTCAAATTCTTCTCTTTTCTACACAATTAACACGTGGATTACGTGTATAAACCCTTGTAACCTCAATTAACACACAGATTGTGTGCTTGCATGTAACTGATTCTTGTACTCTGTCAGTATAACAATAAGATTATAAAGTGGACGTAGGCTACATCTACAGCCGAACCACTATAAACACTTTGTGTGTCTCGTCTTTATTTACTGTTTTCTGCATTCTGTGATCTGTGATCTGCATTTGGGTGTTAGGCTCAGATTTTGGTCTAACATTTTGGCGCGCCAGGAAGGGGGCACACAAAAACTTCAACTTCTAGCTTGAAAGGAAACTCAATGGCAATCAAAACGAAGAAGACTGGAACTTCCGCTCATGCTGATGATGCTGATGCTGAAGGCACAAAGAACGAAGCAAGCCAGGAAGCTTCCTCTCATGGAGATCTTTCTGCATACTTGACCAGAGACGAAATGGATGGAGTTCTCGCTGAACTGAGAGATCAGATGGCACGGCAAGATGATCTCCTCCAGAAACAGTAGGAAATGATCAACCAATTCTTCGCTCGGATGGATGGAAGGTCTGGAAACGCTCAAGCCATTGGAGACGGAGCCACTGAAGCGGCTCGCACAGGCCACCACGATCAGATCGGGTCGGGCCCAGCGACCCGCGACCCGCCAGCACCAGTGCTCAGGGGCAATCTACTCCCTATTGCAAATGCACAGCAACCTACTTTTGCTCAGGTTCATATAGACATTGGATTGCGAGCTCCTGCTCCTCAACAGCATCAAACGGTTCGTGATCTACCTCCAGGACCCAGTCGGATCGCCCCCTACTTCACGATCCGGCCTCACGGGCTGGACTTCACGAACCTACCTCACGAACTGAACCGCTCGAACCGGGTCGAGTCGCCCCCCTCGATCCACGATCCGTGAGCCCGATCCCCGGGCGATAGCTCACCAGCTTCCGTTTTCTCCTGCACTCAACGCTGGGGGCACCAGCTCTGATCTTGGCAGTTTGCAACAGCTTTTTGAAGGCAATCGACTCGCTGATCTGATTCAACACCTCATGAGAGGCCGCACTTACCAGAACGACGTGGATGACGTCAATCACAACCCGTTCACTCAGGAAATCAGGAATTCCCGCAATCCCTCGGATTTCAAACTTCCACAACTAGAGCCTTACAACGGCAGGACAGATCCTACAGTACATCTCATGCGTTACAAACGGCATATGGAAGTTCAAATGGCATCGGAAAATGTCATGGCTAAATGTTTTCCCCTCTTTCTGTCTGATATAGCAACCATGTGGATTCGGCAGCTGGAAACAGAATCGATCAGCAGTTGGAACATGTTGGTCGCACGCTTCATTGAACAATTTCGTGCCCACATCGCACGACCCAAGAACGTCATGTCACTCACCACAATCAAGCAGAGGCCCAGAGAAACTCTGTGTTCCTTTTTGGAAAGATTCAACACTGCAGCAGCATCAGTTGATCGCCCTGAACCGTCGGCAGTATCCGGCGTTCTAGATAACTCGGAGTTCAAAAAGTCTTTGTACAGAGATCCACCGCGAAACCTCAGCGAATTCTACCTTGAAGCAGATAGGTTCCTGCGAGAATAAGATGCAACTTCTGAGAAACGCACTCTCGACGTCAACATGCTCGGAGATGGAGAACCGCCCAATCCTGGAAAAGGCAATGACAAGGGTAAAGGAAAGACCCCTGCTACAAATGATTGTAACGCTCCACCCCGGAGAGGGTCTAGATACGACAAATACACTGAACTGAATGACACTCTGAGCAACATATACGTGGATACAGGGGGAGCCGCCTCATATCCAAGGCCTCCCAAGAGGGAGCCAACGCTTGCACAACGCAACTCCGGAAGGCATTGCATATTTCATGACGTGGACGGTCATAACACCGATGACTGCAGACATTTACGAGACCTTATCGAGGATCGGGTCAGGCGAGGAGAACTACCTGAGTACATCATTCAATCAACAGCGCCCACACCTGCTTTACCACCACCGACTCCCCGGAGAGGGAACGAACCCGGATCGAGCAATCGCGGGCTTATCATTAATTGATCCCACTCAGCGGATCTCTTCATTTTGACGAACTCCGGTTCGTAGTTTATGTTTTTAGGCTTTTAGGCGACTTCTCGCCCCTCTTTGTTTTCCCTGCATGTAATAAGAGTCGTCGCATCAGCCCACGCGCATGGAACTGGCTTGTGGTCTCCAGTCGTGTCCGGCAAACGACTGCTGCATTTTCATGAATTAGCAATAAGCATGAGTTCTAGCTCCCAACTGGATCCGTCCAGTATAAACAAATCCTCATGTGCTTTTCCTTGATTATCTTTCTCCTGTAAGGCCGTCTTGGAACCTCATGAGTTTTTCCTTGGTCGTCTTACTCCGGTAAGGCCGTCTTGGAACTTTCATGGCATTTCCTTGGTCGTCTTACTCCGGTAAGGTCGTCTTGGAACCTTCATTGCTTTTCCTTGGTCGTCTTACTCCGGTAAGGCCGTCTTGGAACTTTCATGGCATTTCCTTGGTCGTCTTACTCCAGTAAGGCCGTCTTGGAACCTTCATCGCTTTTCCTTGGTCGTCTTACTCCGGTAAGGCCGTCTTGGAACCCCTCTAACATCTCCTTGGATGGTTTACTCCGGTAAGGCCATCTAGGAAATATTCTTGCATTGTTTGTTTTATCTTATTGCAGGTACAAATTCCTGGTCTTCTTGGATTTCTCTGGCCTTAATACGATCCCGTGTGATCGTCGGTTTTCTGGCATTAATACAATTCGGCGTGATCGTCACATTCTAGACTCGGATTTCTCAGATTATCCAGAACACATCTTCCTTCAACCAGCAAGATATGTTCTGGGGGGCAAACATGTTGACACATTTTTTGTTAAAAGCTGTCACACATGGAATTCCTGAATGATAACTTGCTCAAGCGATGGAAACAACATCAAAAGACAGGCAGCGATTTGGTCAAAGTCGCATCACGAACAAAGAAAGGCCCAAACTCCTATCAAACGACCTTTTTTGTTCCCGAAAACAGCGATTATGGAGTTGTACTCCATAACTTTTGTAGATCTCTGAGTTAGCTTCAGTTTGAGCTTTGGTTTGGCTCAATCGGACTTACGGTTTGATAGTTATGCCTATTTCCGTGAATGGGTGTAATCTAGCATCGAAGACTCAGAACCATCGCACCGGATCGCTCCCATCAGCTCGCCCATGATTGGATCGCCCCATCGGATCGCACTCCTGCATCACGATCTGATTCGTACTGCGTCACCTTCAGCACTCAAGTACCACAACCAGATCGGCTCGCCCTGTCTCCTCACGATCCGATCCCATGAACACGAACCGACCTTCAGACCTGCTGATATGCACTGTTTTGACCTGTTCTCAAGGCTATTTATGCTCCTACTTTCTTGGATCGCCTGCCACGTGCCCAGTCACGAACCGGTCCTCCTAGAAGCTCTCCTACAGCTATAAAAACACCATTTGAGGGCATTTTCAAGGAACTTTTGGCCATTCTTCTTCACTGCTTCCACCATTACTGAAGTGCAAGGACTTTGCACTTTCCTACAGTCAAATTCTTCTCTTTTCTACATAATTAACACGTGGATTACGTGTATAAACCCTTGTAACCTCAATTAACACATAGATTGTGTGCTTGCATGTAACTGATTCTTGTAATCTGTTAGTATAACAATAAGATTATAAAGTGGACGTAGGCTACATCTACAGCCGAATCACTATAAAAACTTTGTGTGTCTCCTCTTTATTAACTGTTTTCTGCATTCTGTGATCTGTGATCTGCATTTGGGTGTTAGTCCCAGATTTTGGTCTAACAATTACATATTTCTATTTCTATATGTTGAGGTATTGATGTATTAGTCGCTTTACCTAATTAACTATTTCCTGAGATAACTTAGTCTCATTCGTATTTGATAAATAACTTTTTGTTGAATGTAAGCATATAGATAATGGAACATTTCATAAGCATCAAGATATTTACTATGATTTTTTTTATACAAATAAAGGTTTTTAACATCAATTCTACCTGTGCACATGCATCGCACGTGCCAAGGTACTCATATATATATATATATATATATATATATACACACATAATGAGATTTCCAAAGCAACAAAAATGGAAAATTTGAGAATATAGATATAAATGATATTTCTGAAGTAAAATTAATAAAAAGAGACTATGAGAAATTATAACGGTATTTTCAAGAAAAGGGAAATGAAATGTGGAGTTTTGGAACGGACTTATTCTAAAAGTATAATAGTTGGTTATTTTTTTTCAAATAATGAAGCAAAGAGATTTTGTAACGTTGTTTTAAAAGTGATAACCGGAATTGATTTTCCTCATTACAAATGATGAGAAATGATGTAGCAAATGTTTTGTAATGGATAGTAAAATAGAAATTGGATATAATTATAGTATATTTTCCTAAGTATTAAATTAAAATAGTTTTGAAAATAATATTATGTTAAATAAGAAATGAAAAGCTATATTTGTAATATTGATAGATTTAAGAGTTTTAAATTAACCTTAATTAATTGTTTTTAATTAAAGAGGCATAGTAATGTCGAGCACTAAATCAGTGAACTCATGTTATTTTCATGATATTTATTTGATAGTTAAATAACCAACTATAAAAATCTGGCATAACGATTACGGGAAGGCAGGGATCAGATTTATATTCGAAAACCATTCCGAACCAGCAAATACGTGAAGATGCTAATTGAAGTTGGAGCAATTGAAGGCCGTGGATCTTCATAAACGGAAGAACAACTTGTCAAATTTATCTGATGCTGCAACCAGATTTATTTTGATTTGTGAACCTGTCGTGGTTGAAATCTACGGATTGCAAGGACAACTCGGTACTGATCTATAGGGTGATTCCTAGAATGTGGTAGGAGGGGCCTTCGGTTCACCCTGTTCCTGGATGACTTGTATAGACAAGTGTCTGACAGAGTATTTCCAAAGGGATTATGTACGTTGGTTTCTTCAAACGTACTGTAGTTGCTGGCAGAGAGGGGCACTTCTCTTAGCTTAACAACTGGAGTATTTTTGTGGGCGCCAATTAGTGATATCTGATGGATCTGACGATGTGGCATTCAAAGTGAATGGTGGCCAGATGTTCTAAAAAGTAAGTATAACCTCAAGCCTCATCAACCGGGAAATGGTATAAAATCGAGTAGGTCGCATTACTATGTGGGTCATAACCATCAAAAGGGTATATCATTACTTGATTTGGAGAAATCAAATGCCTTTTGTTGTCCCTTATATTTTTGTATGTATACTTTCAGTTCGGTTGACTGGCCCTCAGCCGTGGTGATGATATATTCAGTATCTCAAGGGAAATGAGGGGTCGGTCATGTTTAGCCTGGGTTGTAAGACGTTCTTGTTGAACCCCAATGTATTCATCTCCAGAGGTACATTGTCGGAAGGGTGGTTGCCCATACCTTGCCATGGAAATCCATTCTCCAATAAGTACCCGCGGTTTTGATTGTATACTATACATGTAGAGCTTGAGATGCAATCGTTCTGCTAGAATGTTATTTATTAGTATTTAGACACTATTATAATATCAGAAAAGATACTGATTTCAAAAATGTTTTGGATTATCGTAAGGTAAAAACCGCCCATGTTTATGTGTGGATTGGTCTTACGATTATCTTTTTCTTTAGAAAAGATTTTGAAATAAAAATCAAGTTGGATGATATGTTTGAACTTAATGTGTTTTTCTCACTATGGTTCACCAGACTGGTCCGATGTTTGTAATGTTTGGGTTAGACCGGGTTTTACAGGTTTAGACCTGGATGCTGCAAACTTCAGAAGACGTGTTGGAGGAGTTCAGACGTATAATTTTTTTTTTTTTGTGTTTTTCATTGTGTGTTGTATATGAGGAAAAATTATTATAACTATCCAGATGTGTAGATGTACTCTGATGATTGTAAGCATTTTTAAAGCTCTCAGTAGAGATTTATTTGTATATTATATTTTGTTCCGCTGCTATGTGAGACTCTGTGCTGTGTTGGTTCTTCTTCATCTTATATTCTAATAATTCTTTCTTTCTTACCTCACCCTATAATATTCTTTCTAAAAGCTATATGTGTTTCGATACTTATGTTTTGGCAAGTAATATGGGATTTATGTATTATTTTTAGAATTTGGGTGTCGAATTCTTGCAGATCGTTACATAGATAGAGAGAGACAAGAAAAGTACTATTAGAGATTAGAAATATAATTCAAGACTCGGTAGCTTTTTTGGGATATCTGGATTTTTTGAACTTTTTGATACTCATGAGTCTTTATTTTATAATTCTTAAATCTCTATATCAACAACTTTAACTTTATCAGCATCAGTAATAACCCTGGTCTTAGACATTACCTGCTATATGATTAATAAATTAAAATGCAAATTATAATTTTTTTAATCACGGAATAAGTGTTATAATAAAATGGTTGGAATTTGAAATTGTTAAATTTGGGAAAACAAAAATATAAGTCATTTGATTAAGTGGGTAATTTGACAAAATTTGTACAATATAAATTGATTTATTTAATGATGTTTTATGAGAAAATAAGGAATTTTATTAAAAGATAAGTATACATTGTTGTTTTGAAATGAATTTTAATTTCTTAATTAACAAGGGTTAGAAATATAATAAAAATAAATGCTGGAAAAGTTATAAATGGCTCTTGAGGCAGAAATAAGTGTTTTGTGGCTTTTGAGTTTATCACTTGATCTAATTGTAAATTATAAACAAGTAGTAATTTTATTATGTCAAATGGCTCTATAAACGCTTGTAAAATACAAACTTGAAATGTAAATTTTGTCTCATTGCAAACTGTAGATATTTGCGTTTAAAAATAAAATAAATAAATTGTGAAATTGCCTTGTGGAATATTAAAGTTGACTGGATTATTAGAACACTTGAGTTGCAAGTGTTGTACAAAAAAAGGGAAAAGTTACAAGCTTTGTGGAATTTGTAAATTTTCTTTAAAACCTCTACGGTAGTGCAAAAATATGATAAATAAGTGTTTATAATTTATTGTGTTTATTTTGGTATAAACTATGTTTAGTAATGAGGCGATGATGTAATCTTTGCGTAATAACCTTTTAAATACAATGTATAATAGAGTATTTAGCCAGAATGTGTTCACAATGGTCTAATTACATTGTTAATGACCTCAATAGGCCTAACGGGCCTTAATTCCTTAATTAAGGAAGGAGGCTTCTGGATCAACAATTTGTACGTAGTTTTCCCCCTTTCTCCTCCTTCTTCTTAGAGCAACTCCAGTGGTTCAAATTCAGCCCGTAATATTAAGGTAATTGCACCCAGTGGTGCAATTACGGCTGAATATGAAGGCTTCGATTCAGGATCCAGTTCAGGATCCTGAATCGGATCCTGGCGCCTGTAGTACAGGCGCCAGGATCCTGGCGCCTTTATTGTAGGCGCCAGCTTCTGGCGCCTACAATGTAGGCGCCAGGATCCTGACGCCTATACTACAGGCGCCAGGATCCCTCATTTTTTCACCCCAACCTTCTCTTTTATTAAGAATTTTGTTTTTAATAGATTAATTTTGTTTTTAATAGATTAATTTTGTTTTTAATCTCACTTCAATGGCGGAGGGGGTTTCTAGGCGCCAGAATCCTGGCGCCTACATTACAGGCGCCAGAATTCTGGCGCCTATAATACAGGCGCCAGGATCTGGCGCCTGTAATGTAGGCGCCAGACCACTGGCGCCTACAGCCCAATTCAGGGATGAATATTCAGTGGGCTGAATATTCAGCCCTGAATCCACTGGAGATGCCCTTAGAGCACAGTAAGTGGAAAGTTAAAAAAACAAAAAGAAAAAACACTCCAATCCAAATCTTAGCCTCTTAGTTTTACAGGCCAGTGAAATTGAGTTATAAATTGTTGTCTCCAACAAACTAGTTTATTCCATCAATTTTCTCTCTTGTGATTATTTTCAGTTACTGTATTTGATAACCATGCCTTATATGCAGCTAAAATCTTTTCTACGGGCTTGGATAAGGTCTCTTGAAGCTCCAAATTGATTATTTGCTATCGATCTTGCTGTAAATTTCTATCCGAGATCCAGTTGAGTTCAACTCAAACTTTCTGGTTGAAATACGTTGTCTGTGTTGAGGTTTTACTGTAATAACCAAGTATTGTGAAAATTCTCAGTTCGATGGTTTGATGGTTCCACTTTGAGAAATAACACCTTTTTAAATCTATATTCCTTTGGGGTGGTGTTTTCTTTGTTGCATAGCCTAAAAATTCATCTGTGATTTTGTAGATTTTCACTGGATGAAAACAATGAGAGATTAACTTAAAGTCGGATGATTTCCCTGGAAAATTGCATCCAAGGGGTCGACCCACATTCTTTCTGGGTCAACTTAGCGGTCAGCCTAGGGAAAGCACTAGTCGTCCCACCCAAACGTAATTCCCAGGGTGGGTCGATCCCTGTTGGACCAAAGTACTTGCGTGATTTTTCAAAGGTTGAGCCCCTTTTGTGCTACATATTAGACCATTTGAAGGCCTCTTTGCAATGTCAAATGCAAATGTTAAAAAGTGATGTTGCTAGCATTAGGCTGAGGCTAACTCAAAGCCATATCAAATGTCTAAAAGAAGGACGTATTTGCATGATGTTGTGAATGAAATTTATACATATTGGTGTATATTTGCTGAGTGTTGTGCATTGATCCTACACACCGTGCACGTTTTAATAGTATGATTTCATTACGGGTTTTTTGTGTTGAACTTATATAGTTATGACACAATATATTTTCAAGGATTAATTATTTAAATTAAATCGTCTCAAAGCAGTAATACAAAACTATATTTTTTGATATATACATACATACATATATATATATTAAAGAAATAAATCAAATGCTCTGAAAATTGTTTATAAACCCATTTTCTTATCAATCAAGTATTTTCAATATATAAACTATATGCAATTTGCACCTTCGAGAATACGAGAACGTAATCAAACGATATACTACATCACATGGTATGAGACTTGTAGATAAGAAAATAGGGGGCGAGAACTCAAGTATCGAAACACCAAATAGTTAATGAAAGAAAATAGAGGGCGAGATAAGAAAAGAAAGAAATATTAGAATAGAAGAAGAAGAAGAACACAACAACATCAGAGTTTCACGTCGCAGTAGAATAAAATACAATAGAAACAAAATTTTATTAAGATCTTTGAAATAAAAACCTACAATCATCAGGCTATAGAAATACATCTGGATAGTTATAATAATCCGTCCTCATATACAACACACAGCAGAATACATACTAATCTGTATCATATGCCTGAACATCTTCAGCTCTTCTCTGGACTTCACAAAATCTGATAACCTGAACCCATACAACCCGGTCTAACCCGAGCATTACAAACGCTGGATCAGTCTGGAGAACCAGAGTGAGAAAACTTGCTAAGTTTAAAACATCACTTAACTTGATTTTAAAGTCAAACCATTTCTTTTTGAAATCATAACTTATTCTGATATTATAATAGTGTCTAAGCACAATTAAATAACATCTAGCGGAATTCTTTCATCTCACGCTCCGCATATATAGTATACAATCAAAAACCATCGGTTCTTATTGGAGATTGGATTTCCAACTATGAGAGAGTATGGAACCACCTTCCGAAAGTGTATCTCTAGAGGCGAACACACTGGGTTCAACAAGAACATCTTGCAACCCGGCCACACATGACCGACAACTCATTTCGCTTTAGTATATCGAATGTATATCACCAACGATTGGGTGCGACCCACCTTTTCCCAATAAGGGACAACATCGAAATCGATTAAAGAAGGAAATGAATTTTCTCTAGATGGGTGATTATACACCCTACTTGGGAGCTACCCACTTAGCCATGCTACATGACCGATTTTTGTTATTTCCCAATTGAAAAGGCTTGAGGTTTAACACTACCTTTAGAACATCATATCACCATTCACCTTGAATGTCACGTTGTCATACCCGTCAAACCACTACTCTCTGAATTCAATTCTATTTATATAAAACTTCTTCTCTTTTCACTCTCTACTCATTACTCTCTGAATCGAAGTGCTATTGAAGTGTTATAGGGCTATTGTAATTGTTTGGGAAGTGTTTCCTTGTATCCTTGAAATCACGAAAAGGAATTGGTGGTAACCTTATAGCCAGGGAAATCAAGGGAAATATACTTGATCAAGGGTGTTTGGAATCGGTGGTAACCTTGTGGCCGTGAAATCAAGGTTGTTGTACCTGGATATTGATATAATAATAATACTCTGCGCAATCCAGTGTTGTATGGGACTGGACGTAGGAGTAATTCGAACCAGTATAAAATTCGGTGTGTTCTTTCCTTTTTTACAATTTATTTCTATTTATTTTTGTGTTTTTGTTTGATTCTGTGGTGTGTAATTCATATAGTAGATCATATAAGTTTTAGATTTTCTTAAATTCCTTAAAAACACTATTCATCCCCTCTTGTGTTAGTTTTGCCTTAACGATCCATTACGCATTCAATAACAATTGGTATCAAAGCAAGGTCTTTCAAAAAGTTCATAATATGATTTTTGAAAATTTTTAAATGGAAAATTTTGAAATAATTGTTAATACTAGTGTCAATTCATGCATTGTACCAATGTCGAAAGAGTTTGCATATAATTTTATTGAAAAGTCAAGTGATCTACTGAAATGTTGTCTAATACAGGAAAAGATGTGCTACATGGCTTTTGAAAATTCAAAAGTTGAAAAGATGGGTGAAGTGGCTGTTGGAAATTCAAAATACGAAATGGTGGCTATTGACAATTCAAATTCCGAAATGGTGTGTTACATGGCCGTTGAGAATTCAAATTCTGGAACACAAAGGGTGGAAACCAAAAAGGACAAATGAATACCAGATAGTGGATGTTCAAGGCATATGATGGGAAATCCAGAAATATTAAATAATCTTGTCCATGAAGAAGGTTGAATGGTGAATTTCGGAGATAACTCTAAAGGTTACATAATTGAGATCGGCAATGTCTGTAATTCTGAAACTCATATTATTTCTGATGTTTTATTAGCTAGGAATCTAAAACACAACCTACTAAATATAAGTCAACTTTGCGATAAGGGTTATAAAATAAACTTTGAGAAAGATAAATGTTTTATAGAAGATAGAATTCAAAAGTAATATTCGAAGGAGATAGAAAGAAACATATCTATATATTGAGTATGAAAATCTCCAATGATAATCTATGTCTTACGGCCAATACAAGTGACCCCTGGATTTGGATTAATAGATTTGGTCATATAAATTTCAAACACATCTCTAGGATCTCTAAATTAGATTCAATTAGGGGATTACTCAAATTGAAGTTTAAAGTTTATAATGTATGCGATGCTTGTCAGTTCAAAAAAATAAAAAGAAGTTCATTCAAATCAAAAGAAGAAATTACAACCTATAACCATTAGAGTTAATTCACATGGATTTATTTGTTCCATCTCAAACCCAATCGATATATCATAATAGATATGTTTACGTAGTAGTCGATGATTTTCTAAATCTACCTGGACTTTGTTTCTTAAAAATAAAAGTGATGCTTTTGATCAATTTAAAACTTTTGCTAACGAAACTTATTATCACTAAAAATCAAAACAACACGTAGTGACCATGGTGGAGAATTCGAAAATGAAAATTTTGAAAATTTTTGTAATAAAAAGTGAACAACTCATAATTTTTCTATCCCTAGAACTCCTCAACAAAACGGAATAGTTGAACGAAAAAACAGGACAATACAAGAGTGTCCGAGAATTATGTTATCTGATAGTAATTTACTAAGAAATTTTTGGGCTGAGGCAGCTACAACAGCTTGTTATATTTTAAGTAGAATTTCAGTTAGACCCTTATCTCATAAAACACCATATGAACTTTTGTATAATAAGAAACCAAAAGTATCATATTTTAAAATATTTGGAAGTAAATGTTTTATACTTAATACTAAAGAAAATTTAGATAAATTTGACTTAAAATCGATAAAGGAATATTTATTGGATATTCAGAGAGAAGTAAGGCATATAGAGTTTTCAATTCTAGAACCAACACTATAGAAACCTTAAACGTATCGTTTGGCGAAAATTATAAAAGTATAAAACAAAACAACGAAGACGAATGTGAAGATGAAATCAATGAAAAAAATCCTGAAGATAGTTAACCAAATAAACGAATTAAATTACTTTGAGATCATCTTGTAGAAAATATCTTAGGAGATATTGAATCCGCTGTTAGAACTCATAATCAATTAAATAATATGAGTAACTCTGCATTTATTTCAATTGTTGAACCTAAGAATCCAAAGGAAGCATCTTCTGATGATTCAAGGATCCTTGCTATGTAAGAAGAACTGAATCAGTTTACTAGGAATGATGTATGGGAACTTGTTCCTAGATCAGGGGATAAAGCTATAATAGAATTAAACGGGTTTATAAAAATGAATGAACATGGTGAGGTCGTGTAACAACCCGTATTTTAATAACATGTTATAACCATAAATCAAGGCAGAATTAAATTTAAAATAAGAATCAAGGGAAACGGGCTACGCCATTGCGTTCGTCTCGAAATTCTGCTTGGAAACGAGTCTGAGTTTTCGAAAATCGGAGTCCGTATGAGGGAGATATGACCCTCCGAAGTTTCAAAAATTTTCAGAATCAAAAACAGCTCGAAATTCGAATTCAAAATTCGAATTCAAACTCCAGAACAGGCTAGGCGGGAAAATTCCCGCCAATGGACCAGGTCGGCCTGGGGGTCGGCCATAGTGTCGACCTCCCAGGGACCAGGTCAACCATAGTGTCGACCTGGGGGTCGACCTGCCTCCCGAAACCCACTTTTTGAACCAGATGCGTTCTGATGTATTTAGACTCGTTTCGTGACCAGATACGTCGGCCTAATCCTATTTAAACAGCCTCCTAGCCTCATTCTCTTTACACCATTCTTCTCTAACCTTATGCTGCTCAAACTCTTGATGAGCATGGCTTCTTCTTCCTCCTCTAAATTAAATTAAATTAGATTAAAATAAATTGTGAAGATTATTTCTTGAAGACTACGGCTAGAAATTGCATATTTGGGGATTTGCTTCTTCAATCAAATCAAGATTCAACGATTCAGCAATTCGACAACTAGTTTATAGATTCGACTTCTGCATCTCAATTTCTTAGACCACGATCTATAAGTTCCAGTTACTTTTAGATAAAAACTGTAAACTCAATATCCATGTTGTAAATTGGAATTGGATCTATGTATGATAATTGATTCATATCTATTCTTGTCCATCTTGGATCTTGACTTTCATGAATATTGCTTTGGGCCTATTCATGTTGTAAATCAAACTCTTTCATGACTATAACCTTGACATGCCTATGACTGTGAACATAAGACTATGCCTGTGCCTATGACCGTGAACATAAGACTATGCCTATGCCTATGACGGTGAACGTAAGAATGTTGCCTATGACTATGACAAGGACAATTGTGGCTAATCACCTATGACTCTTGACTATGAGAATTATTACCTATGATTATTAACATAAGGCTATTAGCTATGACCATGACTTTGAAACTATTATCGTTAATTGCCTATGACTATTGCCTAGAACTATTTTGGATAATTAACCATGACTATTGTGATTAGTCGCTTATGTTCTATAACTATTAGGTTTCTACCTATGACTACTGGGGTTAATTGCCTAAGACTATTATAGTTGAGGGTTCATTCCCATAACGTTATAGTTGAAAACCATGTTGTACACCGAATTGGCATTTTGTTGGATCTCATACCTAGGGTGTGACTTGCTTAGTTTATTCGCTATTATGTACGCCAAAACCATTGGATCCATTACCCTTGTATTTGGCTTGCTTTCGCATGCCTATTCTTTTATGTCAACTTTTATCGTGACTATCGCCTTATCCTGCTAGATTTGAAATCCTATATGACAGTGATGTTGTAACCAATTATCTCAAGTTATATCATGCTAGTCTTGTAACCCTTTTTATCGCTTTATGCTCGTCCCTTTTGCCTATCGTAGTTTTGATGTTATTCCCTTTATTTTGAGATTTGGATTTATTTGTAGTATGGATCGATTCAGTTTACGTGCTATGGGAATACGATTTGGGTAGATTAGGCAAAACATGAATTGGTTACGAACATGAATTATGAACTTGATAATAGGCAAAACTTGAAACATGAACATTGTTATAACTGGAATCTGGATGTGGACATGAAACTTATCCTTGAAACTTGACATGAACTTGACATGAATCTTGAACATGGACATGACACTAGAATGAACATGAAAATGGCCAACTCGAGGTTGGGTTGAGCTTGCAGTGTAATTCTGCCCGGAACCGCCCGCCAAATCTAGTTACTGCAAACAATAGGATACAATGTGGGTAGCTGGTCATATCGCACTTGAAAACCCGAGGTCAGACTGAGTTGTGATGTAATTCTGCCCAGAACCGCCCGGCATATCCTGTGACCACAACAACAGGTCTGATGTTAGAGGTTGGGGTGCATTAATGAATTAATGCCACATAATAGGGTTAAGTTATGAACCGCTTGAATATACTTAACCAATTTAATAGGGTTAAGTCATGAACCGCTTGAATATACTTAACCAATTTTACACGATGATTTGATAGGGTTAAGTCATGAACCACTTGAATATACTTAACCAATTTGACATGATGATTTGATAGGGTTAAGTCATGAATCGCTTGAATATACTTAACCAATTGGACACGATGATTTGTTAGGGTTAAGTCATGAACCGCTTGAATATACTTGACCAACTTGACACATGATTCATAGGGCTAAGTCATGAACTTGAACGACAACACTTAGCCAATTTGACATGACACATAGGCGGGTTAAGTCACGAACTTGAATGACAACACTTAACCAACTTGACATGCTGGACTGATAAAGGTTAAGTCACGAATTTAAATGACAACACTTAACCTATTAGACGGAAACCCTAGTTACGCAGTCCATTTCTGCAGTAACCCACTTAGATGTATCACGATACCCTGGGACTAGGCAGGGTGGGGCACGATTATTGGGCTGATTGTAGTCGACCAGAACGACGGCTGAGTTGGTGCGCCATTGTAGGTTCCGGCGGACTATGGTCGTGCACGTAGTCCGGAGTTGAAAAAGCAGGCACTGGGCACCAGTAGGTTTACACTGTGCGTGCTTGATTCATGTCGATGGTTGGCACCCTAGGGCTTGATACACCCTATGGTGGACCTAGCACATGTGACTACATTTCGTGATTGGGTCGTATGACACAGACACATGACAAGATGGAACTTGTAGGGGGCCAATCGATTAATAGATCATTTCGTGGGACCAAGTAATTGGTCATTTCATGACATTGGGCAAGGGATCATTTTATAGTCAACACATGACACGGGTCGGGATACTTGTACGAGTGGTGCAGAGCAAATAGATATCATAGAAATATTTTAACGGTGAAGTAGAGAAATCTTGCGATCTTGCGAAATTATACTTAGTTCATCTTGAATGGGAACCTCGCAATGTTATACATGACAAAAGTCATATGATGTTATTCTTAGTTATCGTGCCTGTAGCTTATCTTGTCATCATGATTATGTTTATTTTTCAGTTTATTCATGCCATGTTATCTTTACCTATTTTTATGCTGAAAGTCACTAGGACTTACTCAGTCTTTATGACTGACCCGTTTTGTTTTGCCTCTTTTTCTTCCGTCCCCCCCCCCCCCCCGGTTCGCAGGGTGGGAATACAGCTTAGTTCGGATCTTACCAAGCTCCAAGGCTCTTTCATGTACGGCTTGGATTTCCCTTGGCTATGGCTTGCTTTGCTTTATTGGGGAATATCACAATTTATTTTTATGCTTCTTTGTTTTTGAGCAAGACATATATTTTAGCTATGTAATTGGGTATTGGAAATTGATGGGCTTTTATTGTAAATAATTATATTTAATAAATGATTTGAAGTACTTCCATTTTACTTTCCGCTGTTTTATATATGTCTATCTTGTAATATTTCTATTCCAGTACCCATAATGCTCCACTGAAGTTAAGGCATTCCCTTTGTGAGTGACCTTAACGGATGTGGGGTGTTACATTTGGTATTAGAGCAGAAGGTTACCAGACTGGGCAAAAGCTTTTAAAGACCTTCTGAAATTATTTTCAAAACGTTTACAAAGAAGCATTTTTCTAAAGAAAAGTTTTGTTTTACGAAAGGCATATTCCCCAAAGCCATATGCACTATCTTTTGATTCTCTCCTTGTGTCTCTTCTCTCTATCTTTTTCACCATAGTTTGTGGGCATGCGACTCATGTCGGAGGGCAAAGTAGTGTCCAACATCCATCTGTGGTCGTAGTAGTTTTACTTGCGACTAATCTTATTTCAAGCTTTGTAGGGTTGCCGTGCGATGGAGATAGCTTTCGAGAAACTTGTCAACAAACTATTCAAGAATAGTAAGAACGAGGATAAAAGAACATAAGCCTAAGGATAAGAAACTTGTTGATATGGCTTAATCCACGAAGGAGGAAAAGGTGAAAAGGAAGAGGCCGAAGTGAAAGAATAATAAAAATCCATCACAAGAGAGAATATCTTTAGTATGGTAAAAAAGGACATATAATTAAGTATTATAGGACAAGGACAAGGGCAAAGAACAAGATCGTCGAGAGGGAAATTGTATGCTCTCACTACTAGCGTACCTAAGAGAGGTGGTAACGTTTCTGTTAAAGGCTTAGCTTTTCTTTTCTATGATCCCGTTAGAACTTTGTTTTTGTACATTGCATCCTTTTAATTCTGCTACAATAGTTGAGTCTCTGCACCTTAGTACTAGCGTAGTAGAGGATCCCATTTTATTCTCAAATCCTGTTAGGGAATCGGCTCATTTATTCATGACTTGTTTGGATTTGGGAATGTCTATGCTAAGTGTTGAGTTTAGAAGTAATGCTTATGTTTTTTTGGGCTATGGGTTGATTCTAGGGATGGAGTGGTTATCCAGTAATGATGCCATTCTTGAGTATGAAAAGAGGGTAGTTAGATTCTTGACTTGCCTTGGTAATGCCCTCGAAGTCTAGTGTAACCCTTAGGGTTCTGCCATGCTTAGTTACCTAGAATCGCTTGATACATTTATTGATCCGCTCGAGTAGTGTTAGCCACTAAGGCGAGTGGTTCATTTCGCTTATGCATGAGTCATAGAAAATCACCTTAGTAAGTACATTTGGCAACATAGTTGGCATTTGTTTGTTTTCAAGAGATAGTTCTTCTGCGTGGAATACCTTATAATAAGTTAACGAGATCCAGGATTCACTAGTGAATTTTGGAGAGTTTGCATGAAACCATGAGTACGCAGTTATGTTTGAGCCAAGTATACTAGAAAAAGAATAAATGAAAGTGGAACGAGAGGCAACACTGAAATGAGTTCCAACTCATATTTTGGAAACAAGAATTAAGAAGCTACGAAATTGTGAAGTTAAAAATGGCCAAAGCACAATGGAGTTAAGCTCAAGGAAATGTAGCTTAGAAGATTGAAGGCTAGATATGCATATTATATCTCTTTATAAGAATATATCCTTGATCCCTCTTTTGCTGTAGAGCTTACTTGCATGCTATCTTTTAAGTATATCCTCTCGGTCCTATTCTCAATCCTATTTCTATTGTAAACCCCATAGGGATTATGACTTATCTGTTAGTAATACATGTTGGGGCTTGAGGGTGTCCGTTGGGTTGGCGAAACTTTTTTGGTTTTATAGGATACGAGTTGGTTTTAGGAAGGGATTTACTTGTGACCTAAAAGGAGTCCATCATGCTTAGTTTCCTAGAATCATATATATTGGTTGGGATGAGTAATTCTTTGGGTGTCAGCCTGATGTTGATTTCGGTCTTCGGGGCTGGTGTTTAGGGGAGTTATTCTCTTAATCAGTATATATGTGAGGAAGATTTCCAGTTTTGACATTGCCTAATGGGTACAAAGTTTTTCTTTACTTGCTTCTATCATTCGACTATACCGTTAGGTAGGAATTAATGGATGTAAACTTGTGTTTGAGTCATGTTATGGTTGATGATTGCAAATGGTTGCAAGTGGTTGCTAGTTGTTGCTCGTGGATGCATGAACACACACTAGGCACTAGATCGGCTTGGTCACATCTCATATTGCATATGCATGAATTTTTATACTTGTACATGGATGGAAACTTGATATGATATCATTTGGATGTTGCATATGAATGAATGTTTGAGCACTCATGTAGAAATTGTGAGATGTAATAGGAATTTGCATACATGTTGGACTCATCGCACTAGCATACTTTTCATTAAGGAGGTTTACTGAATCAGTTACCGCCTGATCTTTTGCATTAAATAAATACATATACACACACTTTCTTCATATGTACATACAACATTAGGAATCTTTTAAGGACAATGATTACTTGTGGATGATTTTTTGAGTAGATGGATGATGGATGGTAGGATACATACTTCCTAACTTAGAGATTTCGGGGACGAAATCCTTTAAGAAGAGGAGAATATAACAACCCGTATTTTAATAACATGTTATAACCATAAATCAAGGCAGAATTAAATTTTAAAATAATAATCAAGGGAAACGGGCTGCACCATTGCGTTTGTCACGAAATTCTTCTTGGAAACGAGTCCGAGTTTTCGAAAATCGGAGTCCGTATGAGGGAGATATGACCCTCCGAAGTTTCAGAAATTTTCAGAATAAAAAACAGCTCGAAATTCGAATTCGAATTCAAACTCCAGAACAGGCTGGGCGGGAAAATTCCCGCCCATGGACCAGGTCGACCTAGGGGTCGACCATAGTGTCGACCTCCCAGGGACCAGGTCGACCATAGTGTCGACCTGGGGGTCGACCTGCCTCCCGAAACCCACTTTTTGAACCAGATGCATTCTGATGTATTTAGACTCGTTTCGTGACCAGATGCGTCGGCCTAATCCTATTTAAACAGCCACATTCTCTTTACACTATTCTTCTCTAACCTTATGCTGCTCAAACTTTTGATGAGCATGGCTTCTTCTTCTTCCTCTAAATTTAATTAAATTGAATTAAAATAAATCGTGAAGATTATTTCTTGAAGACTACGGCTAGGAATTGCATATTGGGGATTTGCTTGCAATCAAATCAAGATTCAACGATTCAGCAATTCGACGACTAGTTTATAGATTCGACTTCTGCATCTCAATTTCTTAGACCACGACCTATAAGTTCCAGTTACTTTTAGATAAAAACTGTAAACTTAATATCCATGTTGTAAATTGGAATTGGATCTATGTATGATAATTGATTCATATCTATTCTTGTTCATCTTGGATCTTGACTTTCGTGAATATTGCTTTGGGCCTATTCATGTTGTAAATCAAACTCTTTCATGACTATAACCTTGACATGCCTATGACTGTGAACATAAGACTATGCCTATGCCTATGACCGTGAACATAAGACTATGCCTATGCCTATGACGGTGAACGTAAGACCGTTGCCTATGACTATGACAAGGATAATTGTGGCTAATCACCTATGACTCTTGACTATGAGAATTAATACCTATGATTATGAACATAAGGCTATTAGCTATGACCATGACTTTGAAACTATTACCGTTAATTGCCTATGACTATTGCCTAGAACTATTTTGGTTAATTAACCATGACTATTGTGACTAGTCGCTTATGTTCTATAACTATGAGGTTTCTACCCATGACTACTGGGGTTAATTGCCTAAGACTACTATAGTTGAGGGTTCATGCCCATAACACTATAGTTGAAAACCATGTTGTAAACCGAATTGGCATTTTGTTGGATCTCATACCTCGGGTGTGACTTTCTTAGTTTATTCTCTATTATGTACACCAAAAACATTGGATCCATTATTCTTGTATTTGGCTTGCTTTCGCATGCCTATTCTTTTATGTCAACTTTTATCGTGACTATCGTCTTATCCTGCTAGATTTGAAATCCTATATGACAGTGATGTTGTAACCAATTATCTCAAGTTATATCGTGCTAGTCTTGTAACCCTTTTTATCGCTTTATGCTCGCCCCTTTTGCCTATCATAGTTTTGATGTTATTCCCTTTATTTTGAGATTTGGATTTATTTGTAGTATGGATCGATTCACGTTTACGTGCAATGGGAATACAATTTGGGTAGATTAGGCAAACCATGAATTGGTTACGAACATGAATTATGAACTTGATAATAGGCAAAATTTGAAACATGAACATTGTTATAACTGGAATCTGGATGTGGACATGAAACTTATCCTTGAAACTTGACAAGAACTTGACATGAATCTTGAACATGGACATGACACTAGAATGAATATGAAAATGGCCAACTCGAGGTTGGGTTGAGTTTGCAGTGTAATTCTGCCCGGAACCGCCCGGCAAATCCAGTTACTGCAAACAATAGGATCCAGTGTGGGTAGTTGGTCATATCGCACTTGAAAACCCGAGGCCAGACTGAGTTGTGGTGTAATTCTGCCCGGAACCACCGGGCATATCCAGTGACCACCATAACAGGTCTGATGTGAGAGGTTGGGGTGCATTAATGAATTAATGCCACATAATAGGGTTAAGTCATGAACCTCTTGAATATACTTAACCAATTTGACACGATGATTTGATAGGGTTAAGTCATGAACCGCTTGAATATACTTAACCAATTTGACACGATGATTTAATAGGGTTAAGTCATGAACCGCTTGAATATACGACACGATGATTTGATAGGGTTAAGTCATGAACCGCTTGAATATACTTAACCAATTTGACATGATGATTTGATAGGGTTAAGTCATGAACCACTAGAATATACTTAACCAATTTGACATGACACGTAGGCGGGTTAAGTCACGAACTTGAATGACAACACTTAACCAACTTGACATGCTGGATTGATAAAGGTTAATTCACGAATTTAAATGACAACACTTAACCTATTAGACGGAAACCCTAGTTACGCGGTCCATTTCAGCAGTAACTCACTTAGATGTATCACGATACCCTGGGACAAGGCAAGGTGGGGCACGATTACTGTGCTGATTGTAAGCGACCAGAACGACGGCTGAGTTGGGGTGCCATTGTAGGTTCAGGCGGACTATTGTCATGCACATAGTCCGGAGTTGAAAAAGCAGGCATTGGGCACCAGTAGGTTTACACTGTGTGTGCTTGATTCATGTCGATCGTTGGCACCCTAGGGCTTGATACACCCTATGGTGGACCTAGCACAGGTGACTACATTTCGTGATTGGGCCGTATGACACAGACACATGACGAGCTAGAACTTGTAGGGGGCCGATCGATTAATAGATCGTTTCGTGGGACCAAGTAATGGGTCATTACATGACATTGGGCAAGGGATCATTTTATAGTCAACACATGACACGTGTTGGGATACTAGTATGGGTGGTGCAGAGCAAATAGATATCATAGAAATATTTTAACAGTGAAGCAGAGAAATCTTGCGATCTTGCGAAATTATACTTAGTTCATCTTGAATGGGAACCTCGCAATGTTATACATGACAAAAGTCATATGATGTTATTCTTAGTTATCGTGCCTGTAGCTTATCTTGTCATCATGCTTATGTTTATTTTTCAGTTTATTCATGCCATGTTATCTTTACCTATTTTTATGCTGAAAGTCACTAGGACTTACTCAGTCTTTATGACTGACCCGTTTTGTTTTGCCTCTTTTTCTTCCGTTTCCCCCCTCCTCCCCAGGTTCGCAGGTTGGGAATACAGCTTAGTTCGGATCTTACCAAGCTCCAATGCTCTTTCATGTACGGATTGGATTTCCCTTGGCTATGGCTAGCTTTGCTTTATTGGGGAATATCACAATTTATTTTTATGCTTCTTAGTTTTTGAGCAAGACATATATTTTAGCTATGTAATTGGGTATTGGAAGTTGATGGGCTTTTATTGTAAACAATTACATTTAATAAATGATTTGAAGTACTTCCACTTTACTTTCCGCTGTTTTATATATGTCTATCTTGTAATATTTCTGTTCCAATACCCATAATGCTCCACTGAAGTTAAGCCATTCCCTTTTTGAGTGACCTTAACGGATGTGGGGTGTTACAGGTCGTAAGAAATAAGTACGACTAGTAGCACAAGGTTATACTCAAGAAGAAGGAATAGATTACAATGAATTTTCCCCCCTAGCAAGATTAGAAGCAATTTGGATATTACTAGCCTTTGCAAACCATAATAATTTCAAATTATGTCAAATAGATGTCAAAACTGCTTTTCTAAATGGATTTGTTAAAGAATACGTATATGTAGAACAACCACCTCTTTTTGAAGGCGAAAAACTACCAAATCACATATATAAGTTAAAGAAAGCGTTATATGGATTAAAACAGGCTCATAGGGCTTGGTATGATAGATTAAGAAATTACTCATTACAATCTAACTTTAAAATTGGAAAATTAGATAATACTTTGTTAATTAAAAAGAATAATAAGGATATACAATTAGTACAAATATATGTTGACGATATAATTTTTGGATTAACAAATGATAAGATGAATAAAGAATTTTCAGATATTATGACCCAAGAATTTGAGACGAGTCATATGGGAGAACTAACATTCTTTTTAGGATTAAGAATTCGTCAATTAAAGAATGGAAATATTTATTAACCAAGAAAAATATGCAAGAGATTCAATTAATTAATACAATTTAACACAACAAATGGGAGACCAACACTAATGACGACTAATATAGCATTAAGTAAAGACGATATGTCTAAAGACGATGATCAAAAATTATATAGAGGTATGATAGGATCACTATTATATATAACCGCTAGTAGACCACATATTATGCATAGTGCATGCCTTTGTGCAAGATATCATCACTACCTAAGGAAACACATTTAAAAGCCGTAAAATGTATTCTAAGGTATGTAAAACATAGATCAGACTTTGGATTATTTTATCTTAAGGTTGATTCACTCAACTTAGTTTTCTATTGTGACACGGATTATGTTGGTTCGTAAAAGTACTAGTGGAACTTGTCATTTCTTAGGACATTCGCTAGTCTCATGGTTTATAAAAATCAAAATACTATATCCTTGTCAATAACTGAAGGAGAATATATCTCTGCTGCTTTAGCCTGTTCACAAGTAATATATATGGAACAAACTTTAAATGATTTTGGATTAAAAATAATTAAATCAACAGTATACTGCGATAATATGAGCGCCATAAACATATTTAAAAATCCAACTCATTACTCAAGAACTAAACATATCGATATACGACATCATTTTCTATGAGATAACGTAAGTAAAGAGAAAATTTCACTTGAATTTATAAAAAAATAAACAAATAGCAGATATATTAACAAAACCATTAAACGAAGAAACGTTCACTAAATTTAGAAGAGAATTAGGTATTTATTCACTAAGCGAATTAGAATAATTAATTATACTAATATATATAAGAATAACATTAAAAATAAGAAAAATAAAATAAAAAGTATAAGTATGTCGACATACATACTTGCATATATCGACATATAACTCCCAGATTTCAAAAATTAATTCCCACCAAAAGTTAGTTACAATAACCATTTAAACTCTCCACTTCGAATTTTCTTCTTCACTCTCTCATTTCACTTCTGTAAAAATTCTATAGTTAATAGCCTCCACCAATTTTAACACTCAAATCAATTCTGAATCATCCGTTGGACCATCCGAAGGTCCTTTCCAATGTTTTACTCTATCACGTGTAAACTGGAATATACTCTTCAGATGCTTGCTGAAATACAAATGCTCCAAATTTGTATGAGTCAAGAGAAAAATTGACAAGGAAAGATGTTGAGGAGTCTTAGTAAATTCATAATGAGCAACCAAGCCAACCCAATCATCATTTAAGATGATAATGAAGCCATGGAAGAAGAAGAAGAGCCGGAAGAAGAGGATGGAGAAATTATGGAAGAAGAGGAACAAAAGGAAGTACAACAAGATTTCACTGATGAAGATGATCAAGTAGTTTGCATGGGTGAAGTTTTGTTTGATCAAAATGGAAATGTGATAGAACAAAATGGGGAATTTTGTCTCCATTACTCAAATTGTCCAACCCATAAGTCTCCCATCGTCAAAAATAAATAGCATTTAGGTTTTTCTTTCCTTTGTGTTCATTCGATGTATTGCGTTAGTATTAATTCATGTAATATCGCTTGTAAAAACTAAGTTCAATATAATGCTTGATTGTGTCTATCATAAGTATTCTATTACTTTGGTATATAGGCAAGAATTTAGGGGGAGTCATATATAATCACAAGTTATACACATATCTTTAATATAGTCTAGATAGATATCAAACTTAGGGGGACTATTTTTAGTTTCTTTTTGA
This sequence comes from Allium sativum, assembly GCA_030737875.1. NCBI lineage: Eukaryota > Viridiplantae > Streptophyta > Magnoliopsida > Asparagales > Amaryllidaceae > Allium > Allium sativum. The sequence continues at coordinate 317,251,259 of CM060918.1, forward strand.
TAATGCCAAAGGGGGAGAAATTATAAAATATAGACTTAGTTTATAGGATTCATATAGACAGGGGAAGTATTAGAAGGATCATCATCAACAGGTATATATAGGTATGATATTTTATAAACTAAGGTTGTCATCATCAAAAAAGGGGAGATTGTTGGAGAATGAAGTTTTGATGACAGCAACCTTATTTCAATATTAATTGATTATAGAATATATACTAACACCTTTATCTAGAATATATATATATACACACATATATGCGGGATTTGTATACAGGTATTAATATTGAAAACTGTACATTTTAAGAGTTCAAGAGATTCTAGATTCAAGACCCATAAGTAATCAAGATTTCAAGAGTTCAAGAAAAATATAGTAATAGAGTCCACGTTTATGTAAGACTCTGAATAGCACTACAGGTTCAAATTCAAATTCAAACTCAAATTCAAATTCTATTCTGATTTTCAGATTTCAAATTCAATTTTGAAATTCAATTCTAATTCTAATTAAATTTTATATCTTACTTCTGATTTTAAGCTCAATTTTTTAAGTCTATAAGTTTTATATATATTTATATAGTTATATACTTTTATATACTTTATATTTATGTAGTTTTAATCTTTATAATTTTATAAATATGTTTATATAGTTTATATTTATGACTTCATACGATTTTCTACTTTATAATACTTATTTGTATCACTATGTTTTAATTAAAAAATTTCTAGAACTATACATAATAGGCCATGTTGACATATAACTGTCACATTTTATATTTTGGAAGGAAGTGTCTTTTCACTATTTGTAATCATTTTTCTTCTCTATCTCCATCCCCTTTCTTTACACCTTTAATATTTCATATTTTTATGATTTCTACACTTATACTTTGTCGAATTCAATTCTATTTATAATACACTTCTTCTCTTCTCACTCTCTACTCGTTACTCTCTGAATCAAAGTGCTATTGAAGAGTTATTGTAATTTTTTGGGAAGTGTTTGGGAAAAGCTGTGTTCCTTGCAGCCTTAAAATCAAGGAAAGGAATCGGTGGTAACCTTGTAGCCGGGAAAATCAAGGGAAATATACTTGATCAAGGGTGTTTGGAATTGGTAGTAACCTTGTGGCCGTGAAATCAATGGTGTTATACTTGGATATTGATATAGTAATAAAATTATGCACAATCCAACATTGCATGGGACTGAACGTAGAAGTAATCCGAACCAATATAAAATCCAGTGTGTTCTTTCCTTTTTGCATTTTATTTCTGCTTATTTTTGCGTTTGTGTTTGATTATGTGTCTGTGATTATTTTTGTGGTGTGTGATTCATATAGTAGATCATATTAGTATTTGATTTTTCTTAAATTCCTTAAAAACACTATTCACCCTCCCTCTAGTGTTAGTTTTGCCTTAATGATCCATTTCGCATTCCCTAAGACTCGGCTTTTGTAAAACTCAAACAACAAAGTGTGTTGGCTCCGATGAGCAACTCCACATATTTTTTCGGTCATTCCATATCTTCTATCTGTAACGAACTGGGTTTTCAACCTCGAAAATCGACATAAAACCCATGTCAACTATTCAAGTATCGAACATACTAGATCATTAATAGAAAGAAGTTAGAGGGTGGGAAATAGAAGGAAAGGCAGTTAGAATAGAAGAAGAAGAAGATCACAACAGAAGGGAATCGGAATAAACACGAATCTCATAGCGGAACAAATAAAATATATTATGTAACATAATTTCTGAAATACAAACTTATAACTATATATACATACCATTTCAGAGTACAACACATAACATCATAGCGGAAATAAATAACATCTACATAATCCTGAAGCCTTTTGCTCTAAGCTCTCTATGTATATCTGTAAAATCCCGACTACTTGACTGCCCGTAAAAATTGGGCACCCAAGAGTTTAGGGTAAGACAAAATGAACTCTGGGTCAGTCATGGGACTGGTGTGAGTAAACTCTAACCACTTAGTTTAACTTTTAAAAATCTTTTTAAAAGAAAGGATAATTGTAAGACCGATCCACACATAAACACTGATGGTAGTTACCTTATGATAACCCAAAAAAAATCTTTAAAAATCAATACTCTTCTGATATTATAATGATGTCTAAATCAAGTAAATAAAAATCTAGCGGAACGCTTTCATCTCATGTTCCACATACATAATATATAAACATAACCCGTAGGCACTTATTGGGTAATAGATTCCAACTGAGGGTGACCACCTTCTGATAGTGTATCTCTAAAGAGGAATACACCAGGTTCAACAAGAACATATTGCAACCCAGGATAAACATGATCGGTCACTCATTTCTCTTGAGTGTACCGAATGTATTATCACCAACGGTTAGGATCAGCAACCATTTCTCGAAAAGGACAGCATCGAAATAGATTAAAGAATCAAATGGATTTTCTCTAGATCAGGTGATAATACAACCTAATTGAGGGACAACATCGAAATAGATTAAAGAAGCAAATGGATTTTCTCTAGATCAGGTGACAACACACCCTAATTGGGAGTTACCCACTAAAACATGCAACCTACCCGATTTTATACCATTTCCCGGTTGTGATGTTTGAGGCCATAACGTATCATTTTGGCAAATCACACCTTTATTTACTTTGAATGCCACATTGCCATACCCGCCAAATCACAAATTGATTTCTCCAAAAATACCACGGGTATAAACCTAAGAGAACGAATTCCTCTGCCACCAAACGTAAATACGTTTGAAGAGATCAACTTACGCGGTCTTTTGAATACACTCTGTCAAATATTCTTCCATACAAGTTGTCCTTGGATTGGACAAACCGAAGGCACTATTCTATAAACCCATCTTAGGCAATTTCTTCCTAGGATTTGCCATAACAGCCCTTGCATAAACTCTGTCTTCAATTATCTTCATCATATTTGATTCACAATGCTAACGCCCATATATAGTGTTTTTCAGATAAGAAATTTGATCCTGGTCTCTCTATATTGACGACGAAAAAATGGTCAAAACTTTGATAATCGGTTATTTAACCATCATAGGAAAACATCAGATCAATACCCAGAAAGCCATCCAACTTAACCAGTCTCCAATCAGTTTCTACTTTCCTTAATCCCATTTAAATTCTTATTTCCAGAGCTCACAATTCCTTTAAACTATTTTCATCTGCAAAATATTTGCTTTAAACCATTATTTATTTCAATCGTGAAAAATATTTCTTTTATACAATCAAATCAGTTTGATTTCGCGTTAAAATAATGACTCAAATCTAAATTCTTTTATACTTCTATTTATAGACTATTTATAAAAATCTTATTTTATTTCCAACACTTATAATCTCGTTGATAATTCCCTTTATAACCGCTACATTACCATTCAATTTGAAATGTCGGTGTTAAAACCGATTTTTTTTCTTTTTTATATAAATTCAGACTTATATATTTATTTGTTCAATGATAAATATTTTTCTTAATTTATAAATATCGTTTATTAGTTATTCTTCTCAATTTATCTGTTAAAAACATATTTCTATTTGAAATCTACTTTAAATCAGTAATCTCATAATTCTATTATAATTCGCAGTTCACTTTTATAATTCTATTGATTATAAAACAAATCATATCCGTTCAATATAACTTTTAATAACTTGCTACAAACGTTTCTTATTTAATTTCCAAATATTTCTTTTTTTTATAAAATCTATTGATTTTATAAAATTCTTAAATTTAATACCCACTTCAAAAATTCCTTTTTATAAAATCCTTGGATTTTATATAAATATTTTTATTTCAATATGCACTTTGAAAATTCCCTTTTTACATTCCAGTATTACTTATGGTATTTTAAAATACCAATATAAAAAGACCAGTGTCATCCAAATACTTCAAAATCAATTTCGAATTATATATCACATTATATATCACAATATATGAAAAACAGTATTATATATATTGAGGAATCCAGTTGGATCCCTCCAACCTTTTTCCTTGCATCCATAGATGTTAATCAACATAAATAACACGAATTTTATATCAACATGAAATATTCTGATAAACATAATTAATATTTAATTAACGATTTATATATATAACTATATCTATTTTTTTCAAACAATTAATAAGTAATTCATTCAAACAACCATCACACAGAAATCAATCATCATTTATCAATACTAAATTACGTTTACAAAATTATAAACTGGACAGAGTTAGTGAGTTCACTCACATTGGTCGTTTATCGTTAAATAATGATATTGATTTGATTCAAGTTTCCTATTTTCTCCAAAATTCTCACAAGCTCGAATCATTCCAAACTTCACAAGCTTGTAGTATTTTTCGATACGGTCCCATCGGTGCTTGTTTTGTGTAATTTTGTAATCGTATGACGAAGTTATGACATTTATAAGTTTAAATGAATATTTATATTATTTCATTTCATTTCTTTATCAATTTGGGCTAACCCACAAAACTGTCGGCCCAACTTCTCCATACCAACCCGCGTGACCTTTCTTCCCCTTTAACTTCAAAAAGTTGTGCTCCAGTTATTTACCAAAACCCATAGCGTGTTTTTATTCAAGAGCCAGGCTCCTTCACCTCTCGAAAAAATCAATAACCACCTTCACCATTCATCACCTTGTCGCATAAGCTTCCACTCCATCCCCTTAAATTCACGCTTGGTCTCCCCTTTCTATTTCCGTCGACAGCTCTTCCTTCACTATCACAATAAACACACAGAAAAAAAATCACCTTGAATATTTCTGTTTTCTCCTACATATGCTACTCCACCTCCTAATCACAAATATCACCTTCAAATTTTCTAAAACGCATCCAAACTCCCAAAATATCGAACCCTAGGTTCACAGCAGTAAAAGCCAATGAAAATAAACAAGCTCGATCCTTTTAAAACTTATATGAGCTGGAAGAGGAAGCTCTACAGATTGCAAAACATAGGTTTCGAAATTTGTGGAATTTCATTTGGTTTCCTATAAATTTATGAAGATGAAAACTTTTCACTTGAAGGAAGGAACCTAGCGACACACTTATTTGACCAAAGAAAAAAAATGAGGGTTCAGGTTAGTGAGGGTATTTATAGGATTGAAGAAATATTTTTTTATTAATTATAATATTAATTTTTATTTCAATGCTATCTATATTTGTCGTTAAAAATCCCTATGATCACACATAACATCCAAATTCGACGAAAATGGACATACAACTATGGTTCGACATTACGGATCCAATGAAACTTGTTTCCTCGAATTTCGAGTCCGTTTGCTCACTCAGTGTATTTTTAAAGTCGAATCATTGACTTTTTTTCACATTAAAATCACACATGGCCACATGCTGACTCAAAAAATCACGAAATTTAACAATAATTTAATATTCTAGATCGAACTAAATTAGTTTCGTTGAAAACTGAGGTAGTTTGCAAAAATGGCTATTTATAAGGTCTAAATAAAAGAATAAAATATTAATATATTCAAAAACAAATTAATATAATTTAATATTAATAAATAAATATTATCGTATATATACACATAGAATATCATATGGCTCCAAAATAAACATATTTGGATTTATAACTTTATATTTCAAAATCCAAGTTAAATTGATATTCAATTTATATTAAAAATCCTTTTATTATGTAAATAATTCATTATAATTTATAAATGAATTCCATAGTGACTTTTTGAAATTTTAAATTCGACATAACTCACAATCTATAAGATGAAATCTCAAATTTTCTTTTCCATTAGAAAAATATCGTTCGGTAGATTCGAACGTTTCTTGTTTCAAAGAATTCCAATTTATATTGAATCTTGTATATTCATTTAAAGTTCAAAACATAATATTACGAACTACCACGTCATTACAAGCTCGTTTATAATTATAATATAATTAATACGTTCAAACTTCATTCATAAATAAATTCATTATTATAATTAAATTCGAAACTGAACCAGATCAGTTAAATCAACCAATTCACACAATATTGTGAATTCTACTATTCCCGATTATCTCGGATTTAAAATTTATTATCCCACTAATTATATTAATTAAATATTCAATGTTATTTAATTCAGGTCATTTTAAATTACCAAATCAACATTTAAATAATTAAATTAACTAATTATTTAATCACTAAAAATACGGAATGTAATACTGTCTGTCTCCTCCCCCTTTCTCAATGAGGTAGAGATTGCGATCATTAATGATCGCCTTTCTCGCCTAACTTAGAACTCTTGTCCTTCCGGGGTCGGTGTGTCTGCCTCTTCTCCCGTTAACCAGAACATAGTGGCTTCTTTAGGGTTCTCTATGTCATGTAAGTCTGTAGGTTTCTTATCTGCTAGGTCTTCGCATCATGGGAGGCGAAATGCACCCCGCACTCCCCGCACCATTCATACACGCTCAATAGCGGCTTCCAAATAGATCGTTTGATCTACTCGACATACGTTATACCTCATTTGAGAGGTCTGGACCCTGTTTGTTCTTGTTGGTGCGTTTTCCCTTATTGTTGGCCATTCGCCCTCTTTTTCTTCTTTTCTGATGGCGAATTTCCTCTTCTGGAACATCCATCGTATTGGCAATGATGCGTCGGTGGCTAGGCTCAAGCGCATTGTTATGAAGCATTCTACCTGTTTGGTGGCCCTTATGGAACCTTTTTTGGGTTCGGAGGAAATCATCTAGTCGATCTTGTCCATTAGGTTTGGTGGAGCCATAGCCAATGTGTCTGACAATATTTGGATCTTGTGGTCCAAATATGTTGTTGTACACCCTATTTTCGACTCCGGTCTGCTTCTCTCGGTCGCCTTCTCTTCCCCTTTTTTCTCTTCCTATTTTCTTCTCTCTATGGTTTACGCTAAGTGTGACAAGGTAGACCATTTGACCCTTTGGTCTGACAGACTCGCCCTTTTTTATCTTGGTTTTCCAGCCTCGATCTTGGGGCCGACTTTAATGTTGTACCCTCTCAGGTGGAGAAACGGGGAGGCAATGCCGTTAACCGCTTAGCAGTGCAAGATTTCATTGTATTCATTATCCGTTCGGGTTCTGAGAAGTTTCTTTCGCCTGTTCTTCCTTCACTTGGTGTAACAACCAAGAAGGACCTAATCAGATTTTGTCCAGATTGAACAATACTTGGATCAGAAGGTTGGTTCAACCTCTCATTCAATTACTCTGTTTCCCATTTACATCGTACCTTATCTGACCATGCTCCTATGATTCTCAGCTGCTCCTCCCAGCCCTTTTGGGCCCTTCTTCTTTTCGATTCCAAATCATATGGAAATTTCACCATATTTTCCAAAGTGTTGTGGAGGAATCCCGGAACTTCCTTATGCTAGGATCTCTGTGTGTCGTGTTTTCTCGTAAGCTGAAGCGTCTTAAGTCCTGTCTAAAGGCATGGAATATTCTTGTTTTCAAGAATATATTCATCCACGTTTGAGCGCCAGAAGAAATTCTTGTTTTAGCAAGATCATCCTTTGATGAGTCCACTTCTCCTGCTGACAAAGAGGCATAGGTAGTTGCCCAACTGGCCTTCTCGTCGAAGCTTCGTATGACTGTCTTCGTCAGAAGGCGAGGAACAAGTGGATTGTAGAAGGCGATACGAACTCCAATTTTTCTATTCTTCTATCCGTAAGAGGAATAAGCTTCTTACTATTCTCCAAATCCAACCCCCTGATCTCTCTATGACGTCCTCGCTGAGTGAGCTTAAAGATACCATTCTCTCCCATTTCTAATCCTTTCTTGGTTCTCCATCAGTGGCGGTCTCCGACCCGACAATGCGGGCTTTCATCCCGAGTTTGGTTCTTCCCTCGGAGAGATTTGGCCTGGCCGCACCACCTTCCTCAAAGGAAATACGATCTTGTGTATTTGCTCTTAATAAGGACTGTGTGAGTCGGCTTGACGGCTTCAATGAGGTTTTTTTTCCGGAGTGTATGGCCTATTATTCAAGCTGATTTTTGTCTTGCAATTTAGTATTTTTTTTCTGGTGGAGACCTTACTTTGGGTTGGACTTTTACCAATCTTGTCCTTATCCCCCAATGCAAAAATCCTTGCACTTGTGCAGATTTTCTCCACATCAGCTTGTACAAAATCTCCAACAAGGTCATTTCCAAGGTATAAGCCTCCCAACTAGCACCATTTCTTGAGTGTATCATCTCTTCTTCTCATGTAGGGTTTGTGAGAGGACGTTTGATCACCGATAACGTCATTTCCCTACAGGAGCTAATCTCTCAGATTGACAAGAACGTCCGTGATTCAAATGTGGTCATAAAGTTGGATATGGCTAAGGCCTACGATTCGCATGTCTTGGTTTTACATCATCAAGGTCCTAAGGACTTTCAGATTTTCGGAATCCTTATTGATCTGGTTGGAGACTGATTTCCAACTGCTGGTTCCCCGTTCTCATCAACGGATCGGCCAATGATTTTTACAGAGTGGGTTAAGGACTTCGCCAAGGAGACCCCCTTTCCCCTTCTTTATTTGTCATCGTTTTCGGGGATTTCATACGTGGACTGCATTCACTTACGATAAATGAGAAGATCTAATGGTTTGACATCCCTCGTTGCTACCCCATTATCTCTTCCTTATCCTTCGTGGATGACATCATCATTTTCACAAATGGTTGTCGACGCTCCATTGCCTTATCAACCTTATCCAGCAGTACGAGAGAAGTTCGGGGCAACTCGTGAACTCTAGTAAAAGCTGCTTCGTCCCCTTAAAATGTCTGTCACCTTTGAGAGTTTCTTGGATCAGGACTTTCACGGGTGTTAAGGATGCTTCCCTTCCCTTACCTTATCTCAGTATTGTACTTTTCCAAGGCAGAAAGCTTAACACCATTTTCGATCCTCTGTTGGATAAAGCAAGGGAAAGATCGTTCGTTGGAGTGCTACCCTTCTATCCCAGGCAAGCAAACTAGTCCTCATAAATTCAGTGCTTGACTCTATTGGCTCTCACTTCTTTGCTGCCATGACTCCTACTTCTTCCTTCTTATGCTCTTTTGGATCCTTGCCTCATCTTTTTACTGGGGGAACAAGGACAATGCTAATAGGCACCACTGGATCTCGTAGAACACCATTTTTCACCCTAAAGGTGAGGGAGGCCTAGGTCTCTGTTACCATTAGGATATGTGTTCTTCTTTTGCTTGCAAGCTATGGGCTAGGTTGGGATCAAACGACTCCTTGTGGGCGACATTCCTTCACGCAGAGTACCATAGACTTTATGGTATGGATTATTTCGAAGCCTTGTCCTATGCTAGTGAGACGTGGAAACGAATGCAATCCATAAAAGCCGTAACGGATTCACATGGAGGCGGAACCGGTGGGGATGGTAGTCCCTTATCTATTGCTGTAGCTTAGAATTTAGTGAGAACTCCACCCCAGCAACTTCATATCTTTTCCTTTATCTGGGATGTTCGTCTTCACCCTAAGGTTTCTCTGTTCATGTGGAAAGGCTTGCATAATGGATTAGCGCTAGACGACAACCTACAGAGGATACGCATCCCAATCATTTCTCATTGCATGTGCTGCAGTTCGGGTGCTACGGAATCCGCTGTACATTTGTTTTCTAAGGCGCTTGTGCCTCTTCTCTCTGGAATTACTTTGGGAACCTGGTTAGTTTCCGAGGTAATGCCAACTGGCTTGAAGATTTACTGAGAAACTGATGGGGCGAAATCTTAGGGAGGTCTTTTCGGTTGATCCTCCTTAGTCTTATTCCTTGTCTTATCTGCTGGCATATCTAGTACTTGCGAAATAAGGCAAGATTTTACGAAGTGCCGATGGATCCCCCTTTTATCATCCGGAGATTGAGGAATGATGTATTCCTTGTGTTTCAGGGAAGACCCTTCAGGGGTTCTGTTGGATCCCGTTCTAGGAGATTGGCAGGTACTATTAGTGTTACCACGATTCCAACTAATCCCATAGCTGGAATTGGATGAGTAGTTTTGTTCTGGGATTTGTTACTTTATCACCACTTTTATCAACCCCACCCACCCGATCTTATGGTGTTTTCTACTTCTGTAGGAACAAGCTTTGCAGGTTTTGGGATTCACTTACATTTGGAGATTTGGTAGAAGTGGTTGTCGCTTTACTGTTGGATCCTTAGTCTTTGGCGTGCTGCTATTTCCAGAGTCTTCAGAATTCCTGGCTAGAGTTTCTTGCTTGCTTTCTGGTCTTCGTTTGGCACTTCCTAGCTCAGATTATTGGTCTGTCATTTGTTGACCTTAGCAGTCATTGGTGATTCTCTTGTTCTGACTTCTTGATGACTAGAGAGCAGACTTGAGAGTTTTTTCAGATTGCTTTCTTATGTATTTGTGATGTTGTTAGGATGTTTTGTGTTATGTAGTACTGTTTGTCTGTATGCACAATCTCGGTAGGCATCTCCGCTGAAACTATTTTTGTGAGCTATTGAAGAATGGCTTGATTCTCCTTTTTGTTATGTTATTTTCTCCTTTTTGTTAAAAAAACCCTCATCCAGGTTCGTCTTCAAACTTCGAGTGATAAATCATTTCCCGGATCAGTGTAAATACACCTCTAAGTTCTACACTTGAATAGAATCTATTTGAGGAAATGATCCACATAAACTCACGTAATTATTCCTACGGTTTTTCTTTCTTTACCCTATCCAATTATTTCATCTGCAAAATATTTCATCTGCAACTTAAGCATATTTAAGAATTTATCGACTACTTAGTTCAATTTCTTTAAAATTACCATGATTGTGAAATTATAACCACAAAATAACTCTATTCGAAATTTAATAATCTTGATTTTAAATCAACTCGGTTTTAATTTACGATATTTATTCCAAAAATCTTTTCTTTTAATATTCAAAATATAATCTTTTAAAATTATTTTCATATCGCAAATATGCCCTCTCATATAAATAATATTCTCAACTTATTTTAGGGCATTACAAACCCTATCTCTAATGAGTTCCTCTTATAGGATGTTACTAATCCTATCTTTAATAAATAATTTTTTTCTGCTCTAATAAGTCGTACCCCAAAGCTTTGAATAATCCAAAGCTCTGAAATCACTATAACGACCTGCCTTCATGCCCAGTTCAAACTGATAGTTAAACCGACTTAAACCGATTAACAAGATGTATCACCTTTGGGTAAACAACACATAAGAACTGAACAAAAGAACTTTTTCATTAATATCACTGCAATATTACATCAGAGTACAAGATATATCAAATTAAAAAGTATCATAGTATCCGAAAATGCATACACAGCGGATAAACATTTATGCTTAGCGAAAGATTAACAAATGATCCAGAGTATAGCTCTAGGCATAATCTAGAATCCTACTCTAAAAATCTTCAAACCCAAACAACCAGGTTTCCCGTATGGAAAATACGGGCACTAAGAGTTTAGTTGGAAGAATAATAAACTTCGAGTCAGTGATGAGACTGGTGCGAGAAATAAAAACTATTTTCTTAAATTTATTTTTAAAGTTAGGTAAATCATAAGACCATGTCATATATCACGGAATGGGTTTCCCCTTATGAATAGCAATTATAAGAACTCGAAACTAAAACAGTTCCATCCTTATATTTAGATTTATCAAACCCAATCAACTTCATTTATTTACAAAATCCATCTTTTTGAAAACAATCTCTTCGAACTTAAAATCCCAATGTCATTTCAAATCATTGAAATAATATATATATATATATATTTCATATCAAATAATACTTCACTTCGGGGTTTAAAAAAAATCACTTTTTGAAAATATCAAATATTTACCATACAGGCATTTCAACTTATATGCCACCAGATCAGGATGTTTCTCCCGATAACAAGGCAATTGGGTCCCATCCTTCTTCTCATCAATAATATAAGTATGTACCTCTATCTCAACAGCGAACCATACCTTCACACATGTGCCCACTTGTTTAGTTATGGGTTACCCGAATCAATAGTAACACTATAAATCGTTTTATATCCCGAAGTGGCAAATTATTTCGCATTAATAACAACAAATATCTTCAAATCGTAGTGTTTTTACTTTCTGAATAATTTAAACATCGGGTATTAAGCTGCCGAGATTCTCTTCGTTTATAAAAAATCTTTTATAAACCATTTATTGTCTTTGAAATATTTTCTGTTTCTTTGAAATCAAAATTTTCATTTCATATTCTTTTATGAAAACCAATATTCAAAACAGTTCATTTAAATTTACATTCATAAATAAAATGAATCAAATATTATTGCTAAACACCTTTCAGTCAAATCATAAAATAAATCACAAGGAGATAGTTTGCAAATATATATTTTCTATCCCACCCAATGCTAAATATAAAAGCACACTTGCTCATAAACTGGTCGAGCGTAAATCACACAATGGCGTCATTAACTTAGGCGTTAAGGTCATTAACAGTTAATTATTATTTGAAACCACTTTAACTATATTATCAACCATCGTTGATAATTTGTTTTCTATTATTAGCAAATCAAATCATGTCCAATTAATGTCAACATACATCACATCTAGTTACCAATCAATGTCACATCAAAATTTATTAAAGCTGTTATTCATCCATAACATAACAATTATGTTATCAACCTAATTAACCGATCATTTATTTCCTGTTTAACTTCATAATCATTAGGGCATTCACATTAATTACCATATTGTTAAGTAATTAACATATAAACTTCCATTAACATCATCAACAGACATTAATCCAAAGTTACTTAATAACGTAGCAATTACTATTCATAACGTAATTAACCACACAAACACAAAAATTAATCAGAACGTTAACAAGGTTTGCTCAATATTTATACTTAAACATCGTATCTTTACTCCCTAACTTAATGAAATTTTTTACTAAATTATTTTTTACTTCCAAACCTAACTTCATATAAGCAATATGCTTACATATATCAACTATTAACATCTCAACAATCATAATAATATAAAAGATCATTTCAAAACATAACAACAAACCAAAGCACAAATTTGAAGTTAAAAACTTGTGCAAAGTGTGAGTTTTTCTCACTGAAGGATCCACTCCTTCGTTCTCTAAGGCTAAATATCCTAGATTTCTTACTTTAAAGTGATTCCGATTACTTCCAATTTTCAAGTGGACGGTACCCCGGCGTCATGAATTATTTTTCACTCGAGATTTTAGCAAAATATTTCTATGCTTACTAACACTAAAAAAAATTAAAAAGGAGGCATTTTTATGTTTGAAATGGTTTAAAGGTTCGATTTTTATGGTGTATAAGCTTTGATCTTTGAAGGAAAGAGGTGTGAGAGTGGTTTAAATGTGGAAAGGTGGAGGAAGGAGGAGGAATAGTTTCGACTGAAACATGAGGAGAGGAGGGGAGATGTAACACCCCACACCCGCTAAGGTCACTCACTATGGGAATGCCTTAACTTCGGTGGAGTATTTTAAGTGAATATAGAACAGAAAAATTACAACAAGACAGATATAAATAATACTTGTTAACTAAAACATCATTTCATTGCAGCAGAAGGTAAACATGTTTGGTTACAAAACCATAAAACAAGAGTCAAGTACTAAATATCCATCCTGATAAAACATAAGTACATAATCCCACTACATAACTAATAGCCATAATAGAAAAGATAAATTGGGCTTTACATCAACGTCCAAGCTCCAAAAGATAGATAAAGAAATCTGATCAAAGCCCACTAGTGCTAGGCCCAACCTGAGGACCTGAGGGGGGGAAAAGATAAAGACAACGGGGTCAGACATAAGTCTGAGTGAGCCCTATAACTTTAAAAATACAATCATTAAAGTAATTAGGGTATGATATAAACTTGGTACGGTAATGACTGGGGATAAATGACTACACTAAGCAGCCAACTACACATAGGATGAACTAAGATATCGGTAAAGACGCATCTACCCACCCAAGGGTAATTACTACACTGCACCACACCAGTCATTCTTACTTAAAGGTTGATCCCACCCAAGGACTTAGAAAATTTAACTAGTAGTTTCGTGTACCCCTAGCTGACTACATAGGTGACGTCTGCCCCTATCTCCACTAGGTGTACCCACTACTCCCCAAGCGATCGGCTCCCTATCGTAGATACCCGTGCTGGCCCCACAGTGGGGTGTATCACTTCCCAAAGTGGCAACCCGATACAATCAACGGTGCACGGCTTATACCTACACGATGCAACAACGTCTTACCTACCAGCCCGGGTCCACACAAGCATATGAAACCCGTTGGACTTGCGTTGCCACCACTAACCCGTTTTGGCCTCTTATAGTCAAGCCCAGTACGCGTGTCCCGTCCTCGACATGGGTCGAGCCCAATAAGATACATATGGGTTACTAGTTGAAATGGGCCCCCACAAGCTACCCACCTAAGCTTGTCCCTTTTTCTAGTGCATCCCACTTAACCCTTTAATCATGTTTAATTACATGTTTCCACTTGGTTAAGTATTCTAATCGTATTTTCTATTGCCACCCAAGGCAACCCACTAGATTTCCACAAGCCACCCAAGGCACTTACTTGATTTCCACATGCCACCCAAGGCACTCACTTAACCCCTCATGCCCCACTACATGCTTATCTGGTTAAGTGTTTCTTAATTGATTAAGACCGTAACCTTTGCAAAGACCCCTCACATTAGACTATCTTTTATGGCAGCTGGATTTGCCGGTCGGGTCTGGGCAGCCTTACGCCATAACCGAGTCTAACCTCGTGTCTTTACACTTGTCACGTATTTAGTTTATGCCTAAGACCTCTCACATTGGGCCAATCATTTGTAGCCGCTGGATTTGCCGGTCGGTTCAGGGCAGTCTTATGCTACAAAAGGGTCCAACCTCGTGTCTTAGTCGATTAATTACACCTAATTAATCACCCCCATATTTTGTATTAATTATCCCTAATTAATTACAAATTTAACGATGTACATAATTGACTTAATTATGTCCATCCACTTTATGGTATGCATAATCATACCAACTTCACACCATTTTATTAACATGAATATTAACCCCATCGTTCCCCACGTAATACGCTAACGTGACATACTTAAAAGGGAAGATTCATCACAAATACAATGGGTTCAACTTAGCATAACATTAGCATCAACATGGGTTTTAAAGGTGTCAACTTGCATATATGACCATAGCATCAAACCCAACTAGCATAAATAATCAACCCAACTTGCATGAATCACATATGTCATAAAGAGGGTAACTTGCATAAGTTACTTATGTCATACAAAGGGGTAAACTTGCATATATATATATGTGTGACATATAAAGGGGTTAACTTGCATATGTATGCATCTCATACAAAGGTGTAAACTTGCACATGTTACTTGCATATAATCAAACACCAAACTTGCATAACATGTCATATATGAACTTGCATATAATCAAACACCAAACTTGCATAACATGTCATATATGAACTTGCATATAATCAAATACCAAACTTGCATAACATGGTGTCATAATGGATCAATGTTTATCATAGTGATTTGCATAACTAGCATCATGAACACATAGCATAAAACTTGCATAACTAGCATCATGAACATATAGCATAAAACTTGCATAACTAGCATCATGAATTCATAGCATATGACTTGCATAACTTGCATAACATCATGAACACATAGCATATGACTTGCATAACTTGCATAACATCATGAACACATAGCATATGACTTGCATAACTTGCATAACATTATGAACACATAGCATATGATAACATAACTTGCATTGATCCACATACATAACCATAACCTCATTATATCCTATCATAATTAGTTTAGCAATTGCTTGCTAAAGGCATAGAAACTCACAACTTGTTGATTAGCACTCCTATGAAGAAGATTAAGTTGCTAGATGTGACGATCCCAAAATCTGAGGGGCGGTATTAAGGATAATCATTGGAATATAACACATTAAACATCAAAGCAGAGTACAGATAATAGCAGAAACAATAAATAGAATAATTTTACATGGATATGACAGTGGAATCACAACATGTAATAACATCAGAATAGCATAGCGTGGGATATAACTTAGTGAATAAAAGGAAGTGATCGGTCATCATCGCCAGAGGCAGAATACATACATACAGTGAGACATAATAAGGGTATCAGTCTACATCGCCGAAGGCGGTACATATACATACAATAAGAAATACGGAAAGTAAATCAGTCTGCATAGCCAGTGGCGGGATCATAATATAAGTACAGTAATGGCAGAAAATGTCAAAGTCATCTTTGTGAAGTCAGCCTCGCCATGAGCCAAAAATGCACCCTATGCAACAGTGCAGAGCCAAAAACAACCTGTCACCTGTGAACTAGGCTGCCCGTGTGAAAATAAGGGCACCCGCGTTTGCAAAGTGAAACAAACAACGAGTCAGTCATGGGGACTGGTATGAGGAATCTATTTAACAGTTAAACAACAGTAATAGCAAATAATAGGACCACGCCACTTTCGTGGAACGGGTTTACTCCAGTGATTGCTAGTGCATTTAAACCAAAGTAAATTCTTTAAAACAACACAATGCTTTTTAAAAAGAATGAAGCCATTATAAGACTCAAGTCCCATCACACAATGCAACGCAAACCGTAGGATAGAGTTTTACCTTATAATGGCCAAATATGCTTGGTACGTATAAAGCAAAATCATTTGATATTATTACTAGTGCATATATGTTTCAAAAGCGAATAGCATCATAAATAGCAATCATAGGCGGCATAGCTACCATCTACTATGTCGCCATACTAGTTCTACAATCGAGTCCGTTATTTTGTATTGGAAATTGGATTTCCGTCATGAGTCGAGGCAAGGGGCAAGCTCCTCTCCGCTTCGAGACACTCTAGAAAATGCCTCAGGACTACACACTCTGGGTAACCCCTGGATCGGCTGGGTCGGTCCTCTCTTACGTTTGAGGATTGGCAATTCCTGAGCACACGTTTCCCGGTCCTTACAGACCTATAATCGAGGCGCCTCGCATTCCAACAACCACATAGGTGAAAAATAGATATATATGTCAGGGATGGTAAGTCACTGACACCACCATAGCTAGAAAGAAACGTCGTGCTCTCCCAGCGGCCCGTATCCCGTTTTAACTCATACCGGGGTGTGAGGCTCGCGAATCTACGAAATACACAAAGCTAGGCCATGTAGACCGTGCTTTGGTCATCATCCACAAGACTTTGCTTTGCAACAGAAGCCTTGATCACAACATCTTGGCATGCCACATAGGCAGTTCACTCCATACGATTGATTTCCATCGATATATAACCCCTGAGCTCGTATGTCTCAGAGAAGGGCGTTAAGCAAAAGAATAAATTCTCCGCCGCCAAACAGATATATATTTAACAGAGATCAACCAGTATAGAACAAAATCCAATGTCAGACACGCAGTCCATTTACAAGTTCGTTCTGGGTCTGAACGAAACCGGAGGCGTCAATTCCTCGTATATCCATACAATCAACACATACGTTCAGACGGCTACTACTTCCGTCCCTTTCCGGTAGCTACTCCGGTCAGGAAACTCAGTAGCGCCCATCCAACCGATACGAAGATCGTCGGTCTTGAATCGTCTTTGCATTTTCCAATTCGAATCGCTCGATAAATTATTTGAAATGAGGGTTAGCTCGGCCTTTTCAAATAATTCACGTCATTAGAATTTAAATCGATTCTTTCTATGGTTATATTATTCGACATCCATCTTTCAGTTCTTTAGTGTTATTTTCGTGTTAAGCACATACAACCATCAAATATCAAACAATTCAAGCCCAATTGGTTTATTTGCAATCTATGTTGCCTATAATATTTTATAACGATTTTTCGCCATTTTTATTTATTTAAAAATGGCCATATTTAATTAAACGACGTTTCAGGTCGTGCCGTGGCACTGGCACTGTTTTTCCCCTAATTTGTTTTACACATATCGGAAAATCTAACCGTTGGATTTCTACAAAGTCTATATCAGTGGGAAGATATTCCCAAAGCGAACCCAACGGTTCCAGTTTCGTGAGAATCCGACGGTCGGATCTTCCACACTAGTCGTTTGAAGTTACGGTTTCAAAATTCGAACTGCAGCGTCATTATTCGATTTAATTTAAATATATTTATATTTATATATAAATATAAACGATTCTGGCGCTGTTTTTCTTCAGATTTGAATTAAACATTCCGGACAATCCAACCGTTGGATTTTTACAAGGTTAGTGCCGTTGGGAAGATATTTCCAAGGCGAACCCAGCGGTTGCGTTTTCGGGAAAATCCGATGGTCGGATTTCTCGCACTAATCGTTTCAAATTACGATTCCGAAACACGAACTGCACGGCCTCTATTCATTTTAATTATATTTATATTTATATATATAAATATAGTTCATATAATTTCAACTATAGTTCATCCCATATTTTCAACTTCGTTTTCACTTCAAATATTTCACTAACGCCTTAATATTTCAAAAAAATTCGCCATAACCTCCTTTGTACGGGGAGGGGTTTGGAAATTTATTGGGCCGTATTAGGTACCCAATAAATCCTAAAATGCATCCACATATTTATAGTGATATATTCTGGTGTTTACGGGGGAGTATGTACTGATAATCACTCCAGAGAATAAATTCTCGTCACCCCGTTTCCGTGTGGAAATAAATAGTCCATGTGCCGTATCTAATAACTAGAGTGACGTGATTATTGTCAACTCCAGACCCGTGTGGGGTTTTTATTAATCTGGCAATTTATCGTTATATTTTATATAGTCCATATCAGTCATCAGTTCAACCTGTAGTATATAGTCATCGCCATACAAGCCTCTCGCTCGTATGGTAAATCTTCCACCTTGTCACACAAGCTCCAATTGCTTATGTGGAATATGATGAAGTATGCCTATCGTCAAGAAGTATGTCATGTAGTGTAGTTCAAAATTAATTGTTACTATCCTATGGCGATGTTTATTATTTCACATAGACTAACCAGCACTCCGCATCCAATGGCATTCACAGGAGTTGATATAAAAATAAAATTGCGCAGCCAACTCATCAAGGCTTACCTATTTGTCGGGCACGCAAATAATTTCTTTACTCTACAGTTAACCCATTTTTCCTGTTCAACACATGTATATATATGCAGAACAAAGCAAATAAAAAATATTTCTAGCAAACTATTATTTATTTCAACACGTGTGTATTTTTATCAAAGCATATACAAGATAAAAGAAATATTTTTATCGTCAAAAATATTTGTTCAACACATGAATGTTTCTAACCCTTCATATTTACAATAAAGGTGTAGTTTTTATTGTCTATTCAATTTATTTTAAAATACGATAACATTCAACACATGAATTTCAAATCGACGAACGAATTGCAACTCAACACATGAATATTCTATATAGTTTGTATATATGTAAAAATGTGATTTTTATCGCTAAAGCTATTTGTTTAAATTCAAATAATATTCAACACATGAATTTCAACTCAACGAATGAATTGCAACTCAACACATGAATATTCTCTATGGTTTGTATATATATAAAAATGTGATTTTTATCGTTAAAGCTATTTGTTTAAATTCAAATAATATTCAACACATGAATTTCAACTCAACGAATGAATTGCAACTCAACACATGAATATTCGCTATGGTTTGTATATAAATAAAAATGTGATTTTTATCGCTAAAGCCATTTGTTTAAATTCAAATAATATTCAACACATGAATTTCAACTCAACGAATGAATTGCAACTCAACACATGAATATTCTCTATAGTTTGTATAAATATAAAAATGTGATTTTTATCGCTTAAGCTATTTGTTTAAATTCAAATAATATTCAACACATGAATTTCAACTCAACGGATGAATTGCAACTCAACACATGAATATTCGCTATGGTTTGTATATAAATAAAAATGTGATTTTTATCGCTAAAGCCATTTGTTTAAATTCAAATAATATTCAACACATGAATTTCAACTCGACGAACGAATTGCAACTCAACACATGAATATTCTATATAGTTTGTATATATGTAAAAATGTGATTTTTATCGCTAAAGCTATTTGTTTAAATTCAAATAATATTCAACACATGAATTTCAACTCAACGAATGAATTGCAACTCAACACATGAATATTCGCTATGGTTTGTATATAAATAAAAATGTGATTTTTATCGCTAAAGCCATTTGTTTAAATTCAAATAATATTCAACACATGAATTTCAACTCAACGAATGAATTTCAACTCAACACATGAATATTCGCTATGGTTTGTATATAAATAAAAATGTGATTTTTATCGCTAAAGCCATTTGTTTAAATTCAAATAATATTCAACACATGAATTTCAACTCAACGAATGAATTGCAACTCAACACATGAATATTCGCTATGGTTTGTATATAAATAAAAATGTGATTTTTATCGCTAAAGCTATTTGTTTAAATTCAAATAATATTCAACACATGAATTTCAACTCAACGAATGAATTGCAACTCAACACATGAATATATTTCAACATATGTAATTTATTTCGAAGAATGAAAATTATTCAAACACATGTATATTTCAGAAAATTTCGGCAGCATAACGGCAGGGTAGTTAAAACCGAGACCGTCCCTGGTACGGCTCCTCGCTCTACCTTAAAACCTCGCGGTTTTTGACAATGGGGATCATGCATCAAGTTCGCACACAGGCGACATGTTTTATTTTCAATTCCACAATCCTATTCTAATTTGTTTCAACCACAAGAGGGTATTTTTCAACCATAATATCAACCACAAACAATTATTTCCAACCATTCGTCATACCATATAATATTACGTCAATCACAAGCAATAAATATCGTCCATGGTCTGTGGACGAGGGGAGTATATATATATATATATATATATATATATAATAATTCACTTGCATTTCATCACAATTCAAAGCATATATGTTTCATTCAACGCTTGTATAATTTATACATCGCTAATATAACTTATACAACACATGTACATGAGGTATACAATGCATATATAATTTACACTTCGCTTATATAATTTATACAACGCGATTTCATTCACACAAATAGTTTAGATTCCTCACATTGGTTATTGCAGTGCTAAAAATCGTAGGAAGGTCAGAAAAATCCGTGGCTTCTTCTAGGATGTAGAGAGCCTCCTTGCGGTCACGGTGTCTCCTGTTTCATCGAATTTCGTTAACACACTAAAAAGATATGATTTTTCAAAGTTTTGCAACACTTAAAAGTGTTATTTTCATTTCAGAATTTTATATTAGAAAAGTTTTCAAAGCTTCAAAACTAGGTCTTGATTTTTAAGCCAAACCGTACCTCGTTGCTTCGATCAGACCACACGGCGTCAGAGGGCTACGAATCACCTTCCGATCGGCGGTGGTGGCGATGAACTCGGTGGCTCCTGTGAGTCGCGGTGGCGCTCCAAAGGGCGTGACTTTCTCCTCGAAATTCAACGCGTACAGTTGATGGATTGAGGCGAGGCTTGGTCGGATTTATAGAGGAGGCGGAGGCGATCAAAAGCTTCAACTGGCGGAGGCGGCGAAACGGACTGTGGCGGCGGCAAAAGCGATGGGAAGTTTCGTGCTTCGTGCGTCGTTCAATCGCTGGCGGCTAGGGTTTTTTTCGATTTCTATTTTTTTTTTAAAAAAAGAAAAAATCCTATTGGTCCGAGCTATATAGTAAATTTTAAATAGTGTTTTCTCAAACGGACTCGAAATCAAACCCAACGACTGTCGCCCCTAGCTAAATACCCCTATACCGGACACAATGGGATATGTTTCGTTGGCCAATTCGACTATTACAGTCAGTTATTTTTCCAATTAAAGTATAAAACATTCAATATTTAATTTGAACGTACATTTCAATTTGCCAGGGCCACAAACTGAATCGAAAAATTCCAGAAAAATAAATCTAGCTTTGTTTTGACGATACAGTCCTAACAAAACCAGTTTCGTCGAATTCTGAGCTCGTTTGAAAAACGGCCATTTTTAGGTCGACCCATTTTAACAGAAATTGACCAATCACATTTTCTTTTGCCCCGCTCACATACTAGCTTCAAAAATTATGAAATTTGAAACTTAGAAATAATTTGACATCCCGGACCCAACAAAAGTGGTTTCGTCGAATTCCGAGGTCGTATGCAAAATATCAATTTTCGAGGGCTATATATGCTATATAGCGACCTTTCTGAAAATTCATTTGGCCATAAATTTTGATTTCCGTTATGAAATTTCGATTTTTCGGATTCGTTAAAAAGGTATTCATAAACAGATTTAAATATTTTCAGTTTCGCTAAAATCCGTTATATTTTCCACCCGGTACAGTCAGACAAAGTTTGTATTCAAAATTTCAAACTGCAATACTATACCCAATTCTATATTTTATTGAAATTTGCCATTTCAACTATTCAAATTCTTTGGTAATAACCAAATTTAAAAAGTTTAAATTGGTTCACATTTTCCGGGTTTTTACACTAGAGTTGATTAGAAGTTGATTTGAGAAGCTATCTTCTTCTACAATTTGATGGAGGCTCCTTCAAGTTGCATTTTGACGGCATAACGACGTTGTATCTATTTTTAGTATGAATTAGGGTAGTCTTAGGGTGTATTTATAGAATTAGTATGTAGTTTAGTCCCTTAGATTAACCCTAATTTAGTTTAGAGCCGTCAGATTTCGTCACAAGCCACCAAAACACAACCCAAAGCTCAAATCAGTGCACCCAGGCCAAACTGACCGACAGGGGGGGTCGACCCCTGGGTCGACACATGGGTCGACCCCTTGGGGGGGTCGACACCCATGTCGACCCTAGTGTCGACACCCTCTGTCTGGCGGGAATTTTCCCGCCTCTTCTGAAATTTGAAATTTGAATATTTTAAATCTGTTTTGAATTTTCTGAAACTTCGGATGGCCATAACTTCTTCATACGAAGTCCAAATCACGCAAACTCGGACTCTATCTCAACCAGAATTCCGAGACGAACACAATCGCGCAACCCGTTTCCCTTAATTCTCACGTCTGAGATTAATTATTCTTTAATTACTAAACATTAATATTAAGTGAAATTCGGGGTGTTACATTCTCCCCTACTTAAAGGATTTCGTCCCCGAAATCTCTAAGTCAAGAAAAACGTATCCTACCAACCAAACAACCATCTACTAAACCATCAAACACTGGCATCCATTGTCCTTAAAGTTTCTAATGCTGTATGAACATATGCAAAAAGTGTGTGTATATGTTCCCTGTCTAATGCAAAATCAGGCGGTCTACTGATTCAGTTGACCTCCTTTATGCAAACCATGATAGTGCCATGCATCCAATATGTATGCGAAAGAACCCTATCGACACATACTATTTCTAGATGTGTGCACAACCATACACCAAAATGCATCATCCATATGATAACACAACCATTATACATCCATTAATATAGCTACCTACACGCAATTATATGCAATATGCAATATGAAGTGACTGAGCCGATCTAGTGTCTAAAGTGTGTGTATATGCATCCACGAGCAACCACTAGCAAACACTTGCATCCACACGCATCCATCAATCATAACATGTCTCAAACACATGTTTCAACCATATGTTTACCCTATCTAAAGGTCAAAGATACTCATGAGAGGACATACTAAAGATAAGATAAGTACTAGACAAACGATAAAGGAGAAGTTAAAAGACATACCCTCAAAAAGGAATGGGTACAGTGAACGCATCTTCGCTTCTGTCTCCAAAGTAGCATTGCTCTCATCCTCTCCCCATTGCACTTTGACTAGTCGAACCTCTCTGTTTCTCAACTTCCTAACCTCTGACCCAAGGATGCGAGTAGGAGCTCGTCGAATCGTCGCATCACGCTCTACCTCCACTTCTCTAAGCAAGCTCGGCTCTACTACCTCTGCGGTCTCATGTAGGAACTTCCTCAAATGTGACACATGGAATACATCATGTACCCCACTAAGTCTCTCGGGTAAATCCACTCTATATGCCATCCGTCCAATCCTTTCCTTAATAGGAAACGGTCCTACAAATCTTGGTGCTAACTTCCCAATGGACCCAAAGCGAACAACATTCCGTAATGGAGACACTTTGACAAAGACCATGTCCCCAACATCAAACTCCAGATCCGTCCTCCTCTTATCCGCGTAAGATTTCTGTCTGTCTTGCGCCGCTTTCATCCTTCTTCGAATCAAATCAATCTTTTCCGAAGTCTCTCTAACCATATCAGGCCCAAGCAAGATCTTATCCGTAGATTCCCACCAACATGTAGGTGATCGACAAGGCCTTCCATAAAGAGCTTCGAAAGGAGCCATACCAATACTAAACTGAAAGCTGTTATTATACGCGAACTCCACCAATGGAAGATGCTCTTCCCATGTATCTCCAAAATCTAAGATACATAGCCTCAAAAGGTCTTCTAGAACACGATTCACCCTCTCGGTCTGGCCGTCCGCCTGAGGATGATATGCGGTGCTCAAACACAACTGAGTCCCCACTGCTTCTTGCAAACTCTTCCAAAACTCGCTAGTGAAGATAGGATCTCGATCACTCACTATGCTAGAAGGTACCCCATGCAATCGAACTATCTCTCGAAGGTAAACTGAAGCTAGCCATGGAGCAGTCCTCTTGCTCTTCACGGGTATGAAATGGGCACTCTTAGTAAGTCTGTCTACCACAACCCAAATTCCCGTATTACCCTTCCTCGATCTTGGTAACCCATCAATAAAATCCATCGAGACGCTATCCCACTTCCATTGCGGAACTTCCAATGGGTGAAGCAACCCACCAGGTTTCTTTTGCTCCGCTTTCACTTGTTGGCACACCAAGCATCCAGCAACATACTCGGCCATATCTTTCTTCATACCGGCCCAAAAGAAAACTCGCTTCATGTCTTGGTACATCTTGTCCCCACCGGGATGAATGGTCATCTTTGAACGATGCGCATCATCAAGAATAGCCTTCCTCAAACCCTCGTCTTGTGGTACACAAAGTCTACCGTCTCTACACAAGCACCCCCTATCGTCTAGGGTGTACCTACTCAAATGGCTGGACGACTCCCCCCTTATGAGCCTCTCTACCAACTCAACCAACTGTGGGTCGTCCCGCTGTGCCTTGCCAATCCGTCCCAAAAGAGTAGGTCTGACCTCTACGGATGCTAGCAAACCGGATACAAAGTCAACGGAAGGTCTGAAGTCAAACATCGAGATAAATTCCAAGCTTCGTCGTTCCACGAACAATGGACTCAAGGACAACCTTTTTCTGCTCAAGGCGTCCGCCACCACTTACCCTTGCCAGGGGTATACGCTATCTCGAAATCATAGGATGCTAAGAACTCCATCCATCTTTGCTGTCTTAGGTTCAAATCCTTTTGAGAAAACAAGTACTTCAAAGATTTGTGATCAGTGAACAATTCGAACCTCTCGCCAAGAAGATAATGGCGCCAAGACTCAAGTGCAAAAACAATAGCGGCCAACTCTAGATCATGGGTAGGGTAATTTTTCTCATGCTTTCTCAACTGCCTTCCCCCATATGCTATTACCCTTCCCTCTTTCATTAAAACTGCGCCTAGTCCTGTCCCACAAGCATCGGTATAAACAACAAATGGTTTACTCCCATCTGGCAACACTAAGACTGGAGTTGTGGTTAAAGCTCTCTTTAACCGTTGGAACGCATCATCACAATCTACGTCCCATGTGAAGACTAGACTCTTCTTCGTCAATCGAGTTAATGGGGCTGATATCTTTGCGAAGTCCTTGATAAACTTCCTATAGTAGCCAGCCAACCCGAAGAAACTCCTTACCTCGGTAGCATTCTTCGGAACCTTCCAATCTTGGATGGACACTACCTTCGCGGGATCCACAGCTATCCCTTCCTTAGAGACCACGTGCCCTAAGAACCGCACTTCCTTCCTCCAGAAGTGACATTTAGAGAATTTAGCCTTAAGGCTATGCGCTCGAAGAGTCTCCAACACTTCCCTAAGATGTAGGGCATGCTCTTCTTCATTCT
Organism: Allium sativum; assembly: GCA_030737875.1. Lineage (NCBI taxonomy): Eukaryota > Viridiplantae > Streptophyta > Magnoliopsida > Asparagales > Amaryllidaceae > Allium > Allium sativum. Next base: position 317,277,256 of record CM060918.1, read on the forward strand.
CATAAAAGACTAAGATGTCATCCACAAAGACCACCACGAACTTATTAAGGTACTCCCTGAACACCCTACTCATCAGATCAACAAAGTATGCAGGGGCGTTCGTCAAACCAAATGGCATCCCAAGCCACTCATAAAAACCATCCGGAGTCCTAAAGGCGGTCTTGTCTATGCTATCCTCAGCCACTCTCAACTAATGAAACCCCGTGGCTAAGTCCAACTGCGAAAACACTGAGGCGCCAACCAACTGATCAAAGAGATCATCAATCCTCGGCAATGGGTGTCTATTCTTCTTTGTGAGCTTGTTGAGTTCTCTATAGTCAACACAAAGTCTGAGGGACTCATCCGCCTTCGTGGCAAAAACTACTGGAGCACCCCACTCCAATATACTTCGTCTTATGAACCCCTTCTCAAGCAACTCCCCTACTTGCTTATGGAGTTCCCTCCTCTCACGAGGAGCCATGTAGCGCACTGGCAAAGATACCGGTTTAGCATTGTCTACCAGATATATTCGGAAGTCTATCTCCCTCTTCGGAGGTAAGCCCTTCACCTCCTCAAACACATCCGAGTATTCCCGGACCACTCTAACAGATTGCAAACTCTCGACCGAAGCGTCAAGCGATTCAAGATAACTTAGCATAACAGAATTCATGGGATTACAAGAGATCTCGAGAGTGTTCCCCAAGCGGGTCATGAGCCTAACAACTGTCCTTTCACAATCAAGAACAGCACCATTACTGGATAACCAGTCCATGCCCAAAATCAACCCATAGCCCGTGAAGCCCAAAACAAAAGCATCACATCTAAACTCAACGCTAAGTATAGAAATCTTCAAACCCAAACATATCATGGACAAATAAGTGGAGCCCCCAATTGGGTTTGAAACAACTAAGGGATCATCTACTAAACTGGTGTCTAAGTGCAGTGACTCAACTAATGATGATGAAATAAACGAATGCGATGCGCCAGAGTCAAAAAAAGTACGGACAGGATGATCAAACAGAAAAACCAGACTTTCAACGGAAATAGTTCTACCTCTTTCCTGAATCGGTGGAACCGCGAGAGCCTGAACTTGCCCCCTTGCCTGACCTGGTGCCATAAGAGCTTGCACCTATCCCCCTGAGGTAGATCCCGTCCTCTGCCCCTTCTTAGGGCAGTCCTTCACTAGATGCCCTGCTTCGCCACAGTGGAAGCAGCCAGTCTTCTTCTTCTTCCGACAATCTTTGCTTAGGTGGCCTGGTGTCCCACAATTGAAGCACTTCTTCTTTCCCTTGCCACCGTTGCCTTTCACACCCTTGTTTTGCTGTTGCTGTTGAGGTCTCTTCTGATCTCCTTTCTTCTCGGGTGCCTTATTAGCATTGGGACCCTTCTCTTCCTCATGCATGAGTGCCATGTCTACTAGCTTCTCAAAGGTGGCCCCTATAGGGATGTGAGTCATAGCCAATCCATGCATTGGTTCATTCAAGCCCTTAACGAACCTCAAAGCCTTCTTCTCCGGTGTATTCACCATGTCTATGCCAAATCTTGCTAGCTGATTAAACTTGTTGACATATTCCTTTACGGATAGGTTTCCTTGCTTTAGAGTCAAGAACCTTTCCATATACAGATTTTCTTCCGCCCTTGAAAGAAACTTTGCCACAAACCTTTGCCTGAAATCCGCCCAAGAGTCAACAGGGCGCTCTCCATTAGTGACCTCCCACCAAAACGAGGCCTCTCCCTTCATTAACCAAGCAGCTAACTTGACTTTCTTTCCTTCTTCCATCTCAAAGATATCTATCAACTCTTCTACCTCCTTAAGCCAATCTCTAGCTTCCACAAAAGTTTCTGATCCTTGAAAAGGTTTCCCTCCCATAGCCTTAAATTCCTTGCAAATCTTAGCAAAAGTATCCGTGCGAGGAGGAGGAGGGGAGGAAGGTCGGGTGCTACTATTGGTGGAGGAACATTTGCTAGACCCGTAGTGGCGGCCCTAGCCTCCATCAATCTCATATACCATACTGGTATCGTCACACCCTCCGGAAAGTTAAGATCCTCAGCCATGCTGAAACGAAAAAGGAAAGATTCAAAACGGAGAATTCCAACGATAAAGATATGGCTAACATCAACGACCAAGCTCCAAAAGATAGATAAAGAAATATGATCAAAGCCCACTAGTGCTAGGCCCAACCTGAGGACCTGAGGGGGGAAAAAGATAAAAACAACGGGGTCAGACATAAGTCTGAGCGAGCCCTATAACTTTAACAATACAATCATTAAAGTAATTAGGGTATGATATAAACTTGGTACGGTAATGACTGGGGATAAATGACTACACTAAGCAGCCAACTACACATAGGATGAACTAAGATATCGGTAAAGACGCATCTACCCACCCAAGGGTAATTACTACACTGCACCACACCAGTCATTCTTACTTAAAGGTTGATCCCACCCAAGGACTTAGAAAATTTAACTAGTAGTTTCGTGTACCCCTAGCTGACTACATAGGTGACGTCTGCCCCTATCTCCACTAGGTGTACCCACTACTCCCCAAGCGATCGGCTCCCTACCGTAGATACCCGTGCTGGTCCCATAGTGGGGTGTATCACTCCCCAAAGTGGCAACCCGATACAATCAACGGTGCACGGCTTATACCTACACGATGCAACAACGTCTTACCTACCAGCCCGGGTCCACACACACATATGAAACCCATTGGACTTGCGTTGCCACCACTAACCCGTTTTGGACTCTTATAGTCAAGCCCAGTACGCGTGTCCCGTCCTCGACATGGGTCGAGCCCAATAAGATACATATGGGTTACTGGTTGAAATGGGCCCCCACATGCTACCCACCTAAGCTTGTCCCTTTTTCTAGTGCATCCCACTTAACCCTTTAATCATGTTTAATTACATGTTTCCACTTGGTTAAGTATTCTAATCGTATTTTCTATTGCCACCAAAGGCAACCCACTAGATTTCCACATGCCACCCAAGGCACTTACTTGATTTCCACATGCCACCCAAGGCACTCACTTAACCCCTCATGCCCCACTACATGCTTATCTGGTTAAGTGTTTCTTAATTGATTAAGACCGTAACCTTTGCAAAGACCCCTCACATTAGACTATCTTTTATGGCAGCTGGATTTGCCGGTCGGGTCCGGGCAGCCTTACGCCATAACCGAATCTAACCTCGTGTCTTTACACTTGTCACGTATTTAGTTTATGCCTAAGACCTCTCACATTGGGCCAATCATTTGTAGCCGCTGGATTTGCCGGTCGGTTTCGGGCAGTCTTATGCTACAAAAGGGTCCAACCTCGTGTCTTAGTCGATTAATTACACCTAATTAATCACCTCCATATTTTGTATTAATTATCCCTAATTAATTACAAATTTAACGATGTACATAATTGACTCAATTATGTCCATCCACTTTATGGTATGCATAATCATACCAACTTCACACCATTTTATTAACATGAATATTAACCCCATCGTTCCCCACGTAATACGCTAACGTGACATACTTAAAAGGGAAGATTCATCACAAATACAATGGGTTCAACTTAGCATAACATTAGCATCAACATGGGTTTTAAAGGTGTCAACTTGCATATATGACCATAGCATCAAACCCAACTAGCATAAATAATCAACCCAACTTGCATGAATCACATATGTCATAAAGAGGGTAACTTGCATAAGTTACTTATGTCATACAAAGGGGTAAACTTGCATATATATGTGTGACATATAAAGGGGTTAACTTGCATATGTATGCATCTCATACAAAGGTGTAAACTTGCACATGTTACTTGCATATAATCAAACACCAAACTTGCATAACATGTCATATATGAACTTGCATATAATCAAACACCAAACTTGCATAACATGTCATATATGAACTTGCATATAATCAAACACCAAACTTGCATAACATGGTGTCATAATGGATCATTGTTTATCATAGTGATTTGCATAACTAGCATCATGAACACATAGCATAAAATTTGCATAACTAGCATCATGAACATATAGCATAAAACTTACATAACTAGCATCATGAACTCATAGCATATGACTTGCATAACTTGCATAACATCATGAACACATAGCATATGACTTGCATAACTTGCATAACATCATGAACACATAGCATATGACTTGCATAACTTGCATAACATCATGAACACATAACATATGATAACATAACTTGCATTGATCCACATACATAACCATAACCTCAGTATATCCTATCATAATTAGTTTAGCAATTGCTTGCTAAAGGCATAGAAACTCACAACTTGTTGATTAGCACTCCTATGAAGAAGATTAAGTTGCTAGAGTTGATTAGAAGTTGATTTGAGAGGCTATCTTCTTCTACAATTTGATGGAGGCTCCTTCAATTTGCATTTTGACGGCATAACGACGTTGTATCTATTTTTAGTATGAATTAGGGTAGTCTTAGGGTGTATTTATAGAATTAGGATGTAGTTTAGGCCCTTATATTAACCCTAATTTAGTTTAGAGCCGTCAGATTTCGTCACAAGCCACCAAAACACAGCCCAAAGCTCAAATCAGTGCACCCAGGCCAAACTAACCGACAGGGGGGGTCGACCCCTGGGTCGACACATGGGTCGACCCCTTGGAGGGGTCGACACCCATGTCGACCCTAGTGTCGACACCCTCTGTCTGGCGGGAATTTTCCTGCCTCTTCTGAAATTTGAAATTTGAATATTTTATATCTGTTTTGAATTTTCTGAAACTTCGGATGGCCATAACTTCTTCATACGAAGTCCAAATCACGCAAACTCGGACTCTATCTCAACCAGAATTCCGAGACGAACACAATGGCGCAACCCGTTTCCCTTAATTCTCATGTCTGAGATTAATTATTCTTTAATTACTAAACATTAATATTAAGTGAAATTCGGGGTGTTACAGGAGAATACTGGATGTAGAGAGAAAGAAAGGAGAAGAGGAAAATGCAAAGGAATGAAAGTGAAGTCAAGTGGCAACTATTTATACACATGAGCTAGGTTCTTGAGTGAAATTATGCCCACCTAGGTGTCAATATGAGAGAGATTGATTCATGGTGAAGTATAGACTTTAAAACAATTTTCCCTTCCATGGTTTATTAATTAATACATGTATTAATCTTTGTGTCATTCCTTATTTTTTGTACCATAAACATCATCTGTACTTAAGCCATCATGGAAGAGTGCACATAGATGCTAGTGAGGTGTCATGGAGGGAGTAAATTAAGGAAACAAGTTTTTGATTAATTTAAGCTTGCTTTTAATTAAACGACAGTCTTACGTTTTCAACTCGAACGATCAAACCGTAAGTTCGATCGATATGAAATTTGAAATCATACTATATCTCATCGACATAGATCCAATGAAAGTGGTCTCTTTAAATTCGGAGACCATTTGAAAAATGGCCTTTTTCTAAGCTATTATTAAATTCAATCATAATTTTTTGACATGCGTTTATATTACGCATGCTCACATACCAGTTCCGTGATATGAAATTTGAAACCTTACCATATTTTAACGTTTCAGATCCAGTGGAACTAGTTTCATCGAAATCCGAGATTGTTTGCAAAATGGATATTTTCCATATATTAAAATAATAATAAACTATCGAATTCTTATATATTTACTTTTAAATCAATTTTAAAAGTTCACTAACCTTATTTTAACTTCCGTAAGATAAAAAACAAAGTTAGAATTCATTTTCCATAGTTTTTCAACTCAACATTCAATATTTAATGAAATTTGTAATTCAACCAAGCTTATCCATTTAAAATCCTTTTGAATATATTTAAATCCATATTTTAAATTAACTAAATATCCGGGTCATTACAATCTCCCCACTTAAAAATATTTTGTCCTAAGAATCGAAGACGGAACTGATGGTCGTCTACTTAACCAACAAAGCCATATCCAGTCAAACTTAGCCCTGAACTTAACTCCATAAATTATACATAGATCATTAATGGGGAATATATGTTTCGATTCTCATTCTAATACACAACTTATCTCTGAACTAGTATTGATCCTTCAATCCCTTAATACAGACACTAATCAGGCCATTGATCAGAAAACTCTAGCTTTCCTTACATAGCTCAGAACTATGATAGAAAACTCAAGAAACTAACCACAAACCCTTATCCAGGTTCGTCTTCAAATATCAAGTGATAAATCATTTCCCGGATTAGTGTAAATACACCTATAAGTTCTACGCTCGAATAAAATCTATTTGAGGAAATGATCCACATAAAATCACATAGTAATTCCTACGGTTTTCCTTTCTTTACCCTACCCAAATATTTCATCTGCAACTTAAGCAAATTTCAGAACTTATCAACTGTCTAAAATCGTTGATAACAATTTCTAATCCAATTTCTTTAAAATTACCATGATTGTGAAATTTTAATCACAAAATAACTTTATATTCAAAACTTAATGATCTTAATTTTTAAATCATCCGAGTTTTAATCTACCATATTTATTTCAAATCTTTTCTTTTAATGTTCAAAATATAATCTTTCAAAAATCAATTTCATATCGTATATACACCCTCTCGCATAAATAATACTCTCATCTCATTTTAGGGCATTACAAACTTATCTCTAATGAGTTCCTCTTATAGGATGTTACTAATCCCATCTCTAATGAGTCCTTTTTTCTGTTCTAATGAGTTGTACCCTAAAACTTTCAATAAACCAAAGCTCTAATACCACTGTAACGACCCGCCTTCATTCCCGATTCAAACCGATAGTTAAACCGACTTAAACCGATTAACAAAACGTATCGCCTTAGGGTATACAACACATAAGAACTGAACAAAATAACCTTTTCATTAATATCATTACAATATTACATCTGAGTACAAGAATATATCAAAGTAAAAAAATGTCATAGTATCCGAAAATGCATATACAGTAGAGAAACATCTATGCTCAGCAGAAGACTAAGAAATGATCTAGAGTATATCTCTAGCCATAATCCAGAATCCTGCTCTAAAAATCTGCAAACCCAAACAATCAGGTTTCCCATATGGAAAATATGGGCACCTAGTGTTTAGGTGGAAGTACAATAAGCTTTGAGTCAGTCATGGAACCAGTATGAGAACTCAAAACATTTATCATAAATTTATTTTTAAAGTTAGGTAAATCATAAGACCACGCCGTATATCACGGAATGTGTTCCCACTTATGAATGCCAATCACAAAAACTCGAAACTAAAGTAGTCTCATCCTCGTATTTAGATTTATCAAATCCAATCAACTTCATTCGCTTATAAAATCCATTTTTTTGAAAATAATATCTTCGAACTTAAAATCCCAGTTTCATTTCAAATCATTGAAATAATATATATATTTCATTCATATCAAATTATACTTCACTTCGATGTTTAAAAACAAATCAGTTTTTGAAAATCTCAAATATCTACAATACAAGTGTAACGACCCACATTCCACGCATCGAAGGATCGTAGAATATTTATTTCGTTCTCATACGAAGTCGTATGGTCGTGTAACTTTGGGGAAAGACTATTAGGGTTATTCCCCATGTTCACGATTTTTGCCAAATTCTAAATAACCGTTTTTCCCCTAGCGAATGTTGTTTCACCCACAACTTTTGATTGGTAAGGAGTTTTGAATAAAAACCACTTCCATTAGAATTGGATGATGGTTTACCTTTCCATAGAGTGGTCACCTTAATCAAATAGACTTACCGTTTGGGAGATATGGCTAAAATAAGGTTTGGAAGATGAAAAACATCATAATTGGGCTTAATTGGGTGAATAGTGCTTAGACCCATAACCCATTTCGGAATTAGGGTTATGGGAGGGCTGAAAAGAGTTGGAGAATGTTTCTTTTTCATTTTTACAGCCGCCACTAACATTTCCTTGAACCATAACAATGGCCTCAATCCTCCAAATTTCATTCTAATAGCTTCCTATTGACACACTTTTTAGTCAAGGCTGTCATATATGGAATTTCTGGATAGCATCGCGCTCAGGCACTGAGAATCTCATCAACAAACAGGAAGCGGTTTGGTCAAAATCGCTTCGTCAATATAAACAGGCCCAAAACTCCTATCAGACGACCCATTTTGGGCCCGAAAACAGCAATTACGGAGCTTTCGCTTGGCTAAAATGGACTTACGGTTTAGAAGTTACGCTCATTTCCGTGAACGCATGTAAAAGTATGGACTGGCAATCACCTGGATGAAGCAACGAAGCATCGCTAGCTTGGAGTATGAACCGGCTCGCCATCCTAGGGCTCGCCCTTCTAGGGATCGTGACCGTCCTAGGGGTCGCCCTCCTAGGGCTGGTGATCTTCCTAGGGGTCGCCCTCCTAGGTCAGGACCCAATCCTAGGGGTCGCGATCCTAGGTCACGAACCGCCCTGGACTGCAGCATCATCACAATGTTTTGGCCTATTTTGATGGCTATTTTCACTCCAACTCGCATGGATTTGATTACACGTGTCATATGATGACTTGGAGAGGATTTCTGGATGTTTTCCACCACATTTCATGATTCTTAGGATGCGTGCCACGTGGATCACGAACTGCCTGCTATAAACAGCTATAAATACACCATTTGGAGGATTTTCAAAGGACTTTTGTCCATTTTCCTTCACGGTTTACACCATTATCATTGCAAGGACTTTGCGAATAGTAGAAGGCCAACTCCAATCAATCAAACACGAGGATTTCGTGTACAAAATCACTCTCTTTTCTCCACTTCTTCATAAAAATACAAGGATGTTGTATGTAATTGAATCTCACGGATTGTGAGACGGCATTGTAACTGTAATTTCTTAGGTTTTAGGGAATTATAAAGTGGACGTAGGCTTGGTTTGACCCAAACCATTATAAAAACCTCGTGTGTTCCCCGTTTCTACTGCTTTGTCTGCACTCTGTGATCTAAAATTTGCAATTGTGAGGTCTGAATTTGGGTGTTAGGACCAGAATTTGTTCTAACACTTCCTAATCGCTAATTAACCAAAACTACATCAGATCAAGAGAAATTAACATAAAATAAGAGATAGAGCTACTGTTATACATTGGAATTCTTGCCATATCAGTCATAGTTTCAGATCTAAGATTCATTTGTGGCTAAGGTTAGTGATTTGCACTTTTATTCACTAATTATGACTAATTATGGGTGATCAGAGATAATTAGCGAAATTATGCATCATAAAAATTTGGAAAAATACATAGAAATTCTAAAATATTATTTTACATCACTAGTGAAAATTTGGGTTAATTTGGATTAAGTTTGCTAATCTTATAGTTAAAACACGCTTAAGGGGATTAAGGGGAAAATCATGCTTTTTGGGTATGCTTGATCTAAAATATTTCATGTGACTGATATATTGGTGTTTTTGGTTGATTCTACATGTTACGACTGTTGTTTGGTATGTTTTGTGATTTCATAGTAAGGTTACTATGGTTGAAAACACCATCGTTTGACAAAATTAGCTTGCTGGAAAAACTGCAGAAAACTGGTTCCTTAAGGGTGTATGCGTCACGAACCACCCAGGAGGACTTAGATTCCTGAAGAGGGTATGTCTCACGAACCGCTCCAGGATGATGGTCACGAACCACTCCAAGATGATGGTCACGAACCGCTCCAAGATGATGGTCACGAACCGGGGCGGTCACGAGCCAGAAAGGTGGTCATGAGCCGGGGGGTGGTCACGAGCCGAAGGGGTGGCCACGAGCAAGGGGGTCATGAGCCGGGGGGGTGGTCACGAGCTGGGGAGTGGTCATGAACCGGGGGGGGCCATGAGCCACGAACCGAACCTGACAAGGACCACAACACCGACCTGAACCAAGATGATGACTCCAAAGAGAACCAAATTCAAACTTCTGCCATGCGACGACAATTGTGAACTCTTCTAAAAATTAACTACAATTCAAGCAAAACCCGAGATGCAAATGAAGTTCAAATGATAAGTTATTACTCAGGATCCAGATGGGAACCAACAAGTTAACTTCTAGAGTTGGACTTTGCTGCGGGACATGTGCAAAGGGGTTATCGATATTTATAACTTTGGTTCACTGTTGAAGAGAAGGGACATGTAGATGAACTAGAGCCAGGGAAGTGTGGACTGGTTGGCCCTTAACCTAGAGCCAGGGATGTGTGGACTGGGTAGGGTTATTGATTATAGACTAGGGAAGATGGTCATAGCAATAGTTGTACAGAGTTTCCATCATGGCCCCAATGGATTTGGTGATCAAAGCAGTGGATACCGTACGCTTTACGCACTGAGTGAGAGACATGAGGATCATTGCTTTGTTTGATGTTTGTTATCACCATGACACGCACACTTCCATTTTTACACTATATGCTAGTGTTACTTTAGAGTACTATACATCTTGTTGTGCTAACTCTTTGGTTGTAGGTCCAGGTTCAGGTATGATTATTTATACCTGATATTGTTTTTTTTTTTTTGCTGCTATCGCTCATAGAAGACTTTTGTATGACCCAGAGTTTTATGTCTCTTCTTAATACTATGGGTGCTCCTAAACGAGCAGACTAGAGACAGGTTAGGTGGTTATGCGCGAGTAGCTATCTGGAGATGAGCAGGAGGTTTCCACGTACTATTTACATATATTCTCCCTGTGTTGTTGTTGGTCAATACCTTGGAATTAATAGTGTACCTTTTCTATTTTGCTTTAGAGACAGTATTTTGAAGTTTTAATAATGATGGTTTGGATCATAAGCTGTATTTCGGATTCCGCTGCTATGATGGTTTAGGTTCCAGCCTATGCACCGTCTCACCTGTTTTATGTCGAGTATGTTATTATTATATTTTATTTCATGCGTTGTGAGATATGCTACATGTTCTTTGGTGGTTTATAGTTTCAAAACCCTTTCCTTTTTGACGACCATCCCGTGCTAGTCGGGCATTGGCACAGCGTATTTTAGGGAAATGTCGGCTGGTCCGGGGCGATCCATCAAACTTGGTATCATAGCCTAGGTTGCGTAGTTAACCTAGAGGAAGACATCAGGGAGAGATAGTATATGTATATGAGGGCGCGTATTTGTGATATTTTGGTTTTCAAAAACTATAAATATATATAATATTAGTACATCTAAGGAAGAAGTCGCACTGCACTAGCGACACTAACGAGATGGTTAATCGTTTTCTCTTTACAGATTGGACGATGAACCGAAATACAAGGAGTATGGGTTCAGGGGCCAAAAATGGAAATGTCCCTGATATAAAGACGATGTTTACTACCTTGATGCGAGAGATGCTTAGGGATGCTCAGGGAGTAGTTCCTAATGCTGCTAATGGTGGTGGTGCAGCAGTGCAGGCGCCTAGAGCCGATTTTGCCAAACTGAGCAAGGATTATACTAATCTTGGTGGAAAGTTGTTCCATGGAATGGAATCGGCTACGGGTTCAAAATTGGCTTGATAGTTGTGAGCGCATCTTCGAGGATTTATGAAGAGAAAGCTATCATCGCGTCAACTTCAAGGATGGGCTATAAATTGGTGAAATGCCATTAAAGCGGCTACTCCCGACGATCAAGTTACTTGGAATCAGTTTAAGACTTGCTTCAGTGACAAGTTTATTCCAACTGCCCAGAAATCAGAATTGTTCAGGAAGTTTATGGAGCTTAAGCAAAATGGTAGGTCAGTCTTGGAATATATTGATGAATTCGATACCTTATCAAAATATGGATTATCTCTTATTGATACTGCCGAGAAGAAGAACGAGAGGTTCATAACTGGCCTAGATGAGTACTTGGGGGAAAGACTTATAAACCATATCGATGAGACATTCAAATCAATTATGGGGAAGGCATTGAGATCCGAGAGCCCTTACCGTAAGTCGAAGACCAAGGTTGTTATTACATCTGCAGAGGAGCCAAAGTCGCAGGCAAGCGGTGGAGGCAAGAATAATTCCCAGAATAAAAGGAAACAGAATCAGACCAAGGATGATTAGAAAAAGAAGAATAAGAAAGATATCGAGTGCTATAGTTATGGCAAGAAGGGTCATGCCAAAGAGTGCCGAGCAAAGCCAGGGGAAAAGAAGTGCTTCAACTGTGGCCAAGTGGGACATTTTAAGAATGAATGTCCACAACCCCCTAAGGAGAAGCAAATGGTAAAAGCATATGCTATCAACGATGTTCCTTCTTCATTGAATGCCCCAATTGCAGCGCAGAAGGGAAACGTGTCGTTATTCAAGGTATGCTTTCTATTTATGATGTTTCTGTTCGAGTGTTGTTTGATATCGGAGATTCCTATTCCTTCATATCTAGTGACCTGGTAGATAGGTTGGAATTGGAACCCGAGATTGTCGACAGACCTTTAGTTATGACAAACCTGATCGGTGGTCTGACTAGCCTTTACACGATTTTTCATAATTTGGTCTTATCGAGTCATGGATGTATGTTTGCTTGTGATTGCTTTGTTTTGAGTTTTACTGGGTTTGGCGTTATTTTGGGAGTCGATTAGCTCTAAAGATATGGGCAGGTGGTAGACTGTGAGGGGTCTTCGGTGACCATTAGAGCAGATGATGGGCGGAGGGTGGTATTGGGTTGCCTACCTAGTGATGAGGTGATGGCTAGTTTTCTACATTCCCTCGACACCCCGTAGGACGAGTTATCAGATGTGCCTATTGCTGGCGAGTATCTGGACATCTTCGACGAAGTGACCGGACTTCCACCACACCGAGAGATCGAGTTTCGGATTGATTTAGTGAAAGATGCCAGACCTATAATGATGCCTCTTCATCGTATGGTGCCAAGAGAGAAGCGAGAGCTCAAGGTGCAAGTGGGCAATCTTTTGAAGAAGGGATTTATCCGAAGGAGTGTTTCCGAGTGGGGAGCACCAGTTGTATTTGCTACTAAGGCAGATGGTTCCCTTAGCATATGTGTAGACTACCGCGAGTTGAATAAGGTGATTAGGAAGAATAATTATCCTCTTCAATGGATAGATGATTTGTTTGAACAGTTCAATAGAGAAAGAGTGTTCTTCCAGTTGGATCTCATGACAGGTTTTCATCAGCTCCGAACTAAAATGGCATTTCGGACGCCGTCTGGATTCTATGAGTGGTTGGTTATGCCATTCGGGTTGACCAATGCACCCTCATATTTTGTGGATCTTACGAATAGAGTTTTCAGAAATCAATTAAATAAGTTTGTTCTTGTGTTTGTGATGATATCTTGGTTTACTCGAGGATGGAGGAAGAACACAAGGAATATTTGAGGACAGTGATGGAGGTGTTAAGGAAACACCAATTGAAAGAAAAATTTTCTAAGTGTCACTTCTGGAGGAGGGAGTGAGATTCTTGGGCCATGTTGTCTCAGAGAATGGTATTGTCGTGGATCCTGTGAAGGTGGCTACGGTACAAGATTGGTTTATGCCCAAGAATGCAACGGACATGAGAAGTTTCTTGGGGTTAGCTGGATACTATCGTAAGTTTATCCAAGACTTCTCCAAGATAGCAATACCGTTAACTCAGTGGACCAAGAAGAATCAAGCTTTCATTTGGGACGAAAGGTGTGAGTATGCATTTAAGATTCTAAAGGAAAAGTTGACATGTGCACCAGTGTTAGTCATTCCTAAGGGGAACAAAGAGATGCTGGTACACATGGATGCCTATGGTACCGGACTAGGTGTTGTACTGACGCAAGGTGGTAGGGTTATAGATTATGCTAATCGGCAACTAAAACTGCATGAGAAAAGATATCCTACCCATGATTTGGAACTGGCAGCGATCGTGTTCACATTAAAGATGTGCAGACTTTGTCTCTTGGGAGAAAGATTTGAGTTGTTCACTGATCATAAGTCATTAAAGTACCTTTTCTCCCAAAAAAATTAAATTTTCGTTAGCAAAGATGGTTAGGGTTCTTGGCTTCATATGATTTCTATATCGCATACACACCCGAGAAGGGCAATGCGGTAGCTAAAGCATTGAGTAGGAGACATGCCAGTTTGGGGGCTATGTTCCTGGAATGGAAGCAACTGGAGTATATCGCAGGATATGATTTTAGACCTAAGTGTGAATTGGATCCCGAGATGTTGGCAAGCTTGACGATCAAATCCACTTTGATTGAGCGGTTCGGTTCCAGCCAGAGGGACGATCGTAACCTATTGGAAATCATCTCCAAGGTAGAGATGAGTATTGACGGTGAGGAGATGAACAAGCATGGACTTGATAGAGAAGGTTGGCTTCGAAAGAATGGGAAACCGATCGTACACAGCGTTAATGGATTGAGAGATGAAGTACTTAGAGAGTGTCATAAATTGAGATTGACTATACATCCCAGTTGTAACAAAATGAACTGAGACATGAAGCAGACCTACTATTGGGAAGGGAAGAAGAGAGACGTTGGGAAGTTTATATCCAAGTGCATGAATTGCCAGTTATTTAAAGCCGAGCAAAAGAAGGCAAGTGGTTTGTTACAATAGCTGGGAATTCCCAAATGGAAATGGGAACAAGTCTCAATGGATTATTTCATTGATGGTTTACTAAGGACTAGATCGGGTCATGATAGTACTTGGGTGATTGTGGATCGATTGCCCAAAAGTGCAAGGTTTATACTGGTCAAGTCGAATAGAACGGCAGCTAAGTTAGCAGAATTATATATGAAGTGGGTAGTGAGATTTCATGGAGTACCTAGAGGTATTATTAGTGACCGAGATCCGTTATTTACTAGTGGGTTTTGGAAGAGCTTACAAGAGGCTTTAGGATCAGAATTACATCTCATTACCGCGTACCATCCTCAAACCGACAGTCAAACAGAGAGTGTGAATCATGTATTAGAGGATCTCTTGAGGGCTTGTATATTGGATTTTGGGGGTTCATGGGATGACCATTTGCATTTGGTTAAATTTGCATGTAATAATAGTTATCATTCCAGTATTGGTATGGCACCATTTGAAGCTTTGTATGGAAGACCGTGCAACTCACCATCATGTTGGTTGGAGACCGGTGAGAAACTTGTGCTTGGGCCAGATGTAGTAACAGAAACTTCAGATAAGATCAAGGTTATTCAACAATGAATGAAGGCTGCCTCTGATAGGCAGAAGAGTTATGCTGATAAAAGACGAAGAGAATTGAAATTCTCCGTTAGCAACTTGGTATTCGTCAAAATTTCACCGTTGAAGAGTGTGATTCGATTTGGTAGGAGAGGTAAGTTAGCACCAAGGTTTGTTAGTCCATTTCCAGTTCTCGAACAAGTTGGGAATTTAGCGTATAAAGTTGGATTACCAGACAAGATGGCAGGAGTGCACAACGTATTTCATGTTTTCCAGTTAAGGAAGTTTGTGCATGATTCTGATATGACTATCTCACTAGATCAGTTGGATGATATTAAAGTTGAATGAGGCAGTTGGGAGACACAGAACGATTCGTGTTGTCGGACATGATACGAAGCAACTTCAAAGGAAGACAATGGAACTGGCTAAGGTCCATTGGGGTGATAATGAGAATGACTGTACTTGGGAAACCGAGGAGAGAATAAGGAAGTCATATCCAGAGTTCTTTACCTGCTAATGTTTTAATTGCGGTATAGTTATTCTGCATGCTAATATAGGCTTGTTGTGTTTATTTTGTATGTTTGATTGTTGCAAATGGTTGATAGGCATGCGGGACCTTTCGGCTGTTTTCTTAGTTAAGAAATGTTGGAGGCGAAATTTCTTAAGGGGGGAGAGTGTAACGACCCGCATTCTACGCATCAGAGGATCGTAGAATATTTATCTCGTTCTCATACAAAGTCATATGGTCGTGTAACTTTAAGGAATGACTATTGGGGTCATTCCCCATGTTCACAATTTTTGCCTAATTTAAATGACTGTTTTACCCCTAGAGAATCTTGTTTCGCCTATAACTTTTGATTGGTAAGGAGTTTTGACCTGAAACCACTTCCATTGGATTCAATGATGGTTTACCTTTCGGTAGAGTGGTCATATTAATCAAACAGACTTACCGTTTGGGAGATATGGCTAAAATAAGGTTTGGAAGATGAAAAACAGCATAATCGAGCTTAATTGAGTGATTAGTGGTTAGGCCCATAACCCATTTCATGATTAGGGTTATGTGAGGGCTGAAAAGAGTTGGAGAATGTTTCTTTTTCATTTTTCCAGCTACCATTAACATTTCCTTGAACCCTAACAATGGCCTCTATCCTCCAAATCTCATTCTAATCACTTCCTAATGTTAATTAACCAACCCTACATCAAATCAAGATAAATTATCATCAAATCAGAGATAGAGTTGCTGCTATACATTGGAATTCATGCTATATCAGTCATAGTTTTAGATATAAGATTTATGTGGCTAAGGTGAGTTATTTGCATTTTTATTCACTAATTACTGCTAATTAGGGGTGATTAGTGATAATTAGCGAAATTATGCATCTTCAAAATCTGGAAAAATATGTAGAATTTCTAAAATATTATTTTACGTCACTGGTGAAAATTTGGGTTAATTTGGATTGAGTTTTCTAATCTTATAGTTAAAACATGCTTATGGGGATTAAGGGGGAAATCAAGCTTTTTGGGTATGTTTGATCTAAAATATTTCATATGATTGAAATTTTGGTGTTTTTGGTTGATTCTGCATGTTACCACTGTTGTTTGGTATGTTTTGTGACTTTATAGTAAGGTTAGAATGGCTGAAAACGCCATCATTTGGTGAAATAAGCTTACTGGAAAAACTGCAGAAAACCGATTCCAAAGGGGGTATGCCTCACGAATAGCCCGGAAGGACTTCGATTCCTGAAGGGGGTATGTCTCACAAAATGCTCCAAGATGATGGTCACGAACCGCTCCGAGATGATGGTTACGAACCGAGGGGGTCACGAGCCGAGGGTGGTCATGAGCCAAAGGGGTGGTCACGAGCCGGGGGGGTCACGAGCCGGGGGAGGGGGTGGTCATGATCCGGGGGGTGGTCCCGAACCACGTGGATCATGAGCCACGAACTGACCCTGACGAGGACCATGACCACTACCCGAACCAAGATGATGACTCCAAACCGAACCGGATTCAAACTTCTGCCACAGGACGACAATTGTGAACTCTTTTGAAGATTAACTACAATTCAACCAAAATCCGAGATGCAAAGGAAGTCCAAATGGGAAGTTATTACTCAAGATCCAGATGGGAACCAACAAGTTGACTTCTGGAGTTGGACTTTGCTGCGGCACGTGTGCAAAGGGGTTATCGATATCTATAACTTTGGTTCACCGTTGAAGAGAGGGGGCATGTAGACAAACCAGAGCCAGGCACTACACCATAACATCCAATTTGGCACACAATGCCGCGGAGATAAAATATGGGTTATAGCCGTATTATATTTGATAGTGCTTAGAGCCGTATCAAACTACATTTTGCGATCCACACCGCCCTAAGCACCATAAATCTGACTGTCCATCAAGGAAGCTCCGGATCATTTAATTTGGCATGACCTTTGGCCAAATCAAATGCATATCATATTGTGCACCTCTTTAGGCACTCCGAACACAAATTTTGGCCGCTCCCTTTTCCTTTTGTTTTACTTTAATGGTGACCGATTGAAAACCCAAATTAGGGTATTCGATCACCAAATCGTGCCTCCACCTTTCTCTGAAATCTCCTCCAGCAGAGATGAACAACTCTCTCCATCTTTGCGCTAGTTAGATCATTGGCATCATTCCAATGTGCTAATCAACCTTCATCAAAGTCTCATGTATAATTATAAGTAGTCGTGCTTTAACTAATTCAGCTATAAAGTGGAATTTGGTTTGCCACTGTAAATGTAAATGATGTCCATGATCTACTAGCACAAAACAAGATTTTCCAATTTTGGTTTATATGAAGATTGTAGTAATGATTGTTACATTCAGGTAATTCTACTAGCACAAAGTGAATCATTACATTCAAGTAATTCAGGTAATTCTACTAGCACAAAGTAATGATTGTAGTTCAGGGGTGAATCCATTCAGGTAATTTGAGTTTTTACTAAAATTAGTACACTGTTTATGACACCCCACCTCCATTAAGGTCACTCACAAAGGGAATGCCTTAATTTTGGTGGAGCGTTTATTGTGTATAGAACAGAAAAGTAAACAAGACAGATAAATATACTAGTACTTGGAAAATAAAAACCACTTTTATTGCAGCGGAGAAATAGTTTGGTTACATCACATCAAAAACCAACTACAAAACCAAATACACTTATTATCCATCTTGAAATATAAACTCTGAGTACATGAACTAAAAGACATAACCCCAACATAAAATAGCCATAAATAAGATAGGCTGAACTTTACTTCAGCGATCCAAGCAACTTCCAAATGAAAGAGATAAAGCTGTCCAGATCAAGCTCCACTAGAACTAGTCCCACCCTGAGCACCTGGGGAGGAAAAGAAGAAAAGAGGTGGAAACAAAGGGGGTCAGACATAAAGTCTGGCGAGTGCACTAACTTTAACAATATAATTATTAAGTAACTAGGATTAGGCATAAGCTGGAAAATAAGGAAATGACTGTGAACAATGGGCATGACAGAGCAAACAAAGGAAATAAGATGAACAAAGATAACGATAAAGGCACACCTAATCACATAAGATAGTTACTACATTGCACTATACCAAACACCCTAAAAGTTGATCTCGCCTACCAAACTTAATAATGATAATGGTAGTTTCGTGTACCCCTAGCTGCCTTCATAGGCGACGTCTGCCCCTATCTCCACTAGGTGTACCCACTACCCCCATTCGATCGGCTCCCTAACTCGTAGATACCCGTACTGGCCCCACAGTGGGGTGCATCACTCCCCAAAGTGGCAACCCGATACCACCAAGAATGCACGGCTTATATCTACACGATGCAACAACGTCTTACCTACCAGCCTGGACCTACACACGCACATGACCCCGTTGGACTTGCGTTGCCACCGCTAACCCGTTTTGACCTCTTACAATCAAACCCAGTACGCGTGTCCCGTCCTCGACTTGGGTCGTGCCCATAAAGATACTTAATGGGTTACTGGTTTGAAAAGGGCCCCCATGCATAACACAAGCTTTCCACCTATGCTTGGTCCCCTCTAAGGTTTTTCCCACTTAACCCCATTCTTATTCATGTCTTCTTACATGTTTCAATCTTGGTTAAGTGCACCTAATCGTATTTCACATGCCATCCAAGTCACCCACTTAATTTCACATGCCACCCAAGGCACCCACTTAACCCCCCCTCCCCCCATGTCCCACCACATGTTTATCTAGTTAAGTGTTTCTTAATTCATTAACACCATAACCTTGTAAAGATCTCCCATATTAGACTCGCATTTGTGGCTGCTGGATTTGCCAGGCGGGTTCGGGTAGTCTTACACCACAAACGAGCCAAACCTCGTGTCTTTACTACAACTGTTACGCATTTAATTCATGCCTTTGACCTCTCACATTAGACTGGCATTTGTGGCTGCTGGATTTGTCGGGCGGGTCTGGGCAGTCTTATACCACAAACGAGTCTAACCTCATATCTTAGGCGGTTTATTATTACACATCTTTATTTAACCCCAAAGTGGATTAATATCCCTATTCAAATTTGTTAATAAATTCCAATTATACTTATGTCCATAATTGTCACCTAAATTATGTCCATAAATACCAAATTTTCCAATTTATGTCTTAAATTAATTATATGCCTTTTTAAGGCCATTTATGCCAATTCTCAATATGTGTATATTCAATATTACCCCCATCGTCCCCACGTTGTTCTTTCGCTTATCATGATATATATATATATATATATATATTAGACTAGTAATTAGTCTAACACATAAAAGGGAAGAAACATTGCAAATTTGCATAACACAAAAAATGGATCTATATAGCAAATAAGGATTACAACATAACTTGCATAAACTTTGTATTGTCATGAATCTAAACATAGGCCTAAAGGTGTGAACTTGCATATATATATATATATATAAATATATAAATATATATATATATATAGTTCTTTACCCAAAACTTGCATATATGAATATAGTTTTCATCCAAAACTTGCATAGGACATAGTCACAAACTTGCATAAAATTATGCATGTCATAGATCTAAATCTAAAGGGGGTAAACTTGCATATATGTGAATCCAATTCCTACCTAAACTTGCATATAGTCACTTTATTTGATTCACATGTAAACTTGTGCACAATTCACATAGAAACTAGCATATAATCTACACCCAAACTTGCATATAGAATGATGTCAAACATGAATCAAGTTGAACATTGGTGATTGGGCATATACAAAGGAATCTACAACAAGAACTGTCATTATGAACAACTAGCATATATTCACAAAATATCACATTTTCCAATATTTCACAAACATAGCCATATAACCCAATTTATATCTCAACCCAATTAACTTGTTAATTATCTTATTAAAGAAATTGAACCCACAACTCAAAGAAGGTCTTGAGTTCTGGGGTCTGAGTTTTGAAATTGATTTAGCTTGCCTTTGAAGAAGACAAATTCGTTGTTGTTGTTATAGACTTGAGTTGAATTGAGTTGATTAGCTTTACTCTTCCTCTAGTTGATGACGGCTATTCTAGGTTGCAAGGTGATGGCGTGACGACCATGGTTCTAATTTTGATTAGATTTTAGGGTTTGAGTCTACATGTGTTTATATAGAATTTAGGATTAATTTAGGCCATCCGATCAACCTAGAATCAATCAAGACCATTCAGTCAAGATAGGGTGACACCTCAGCCCTAATGACTCAGCACTGAGTCGCAAAATCATCATCTTTCAGATCTGCCCGGGGGGGAGGCAGGTCGACCCCCAGGTCGACCTGTAGGGGGGAGGTCGACACTAGGGTCGACCCCCTGGTCGACCTGGGTCCTGGACGGGAATTTTCCCGCCCGGCCCGCTTCTGACTTCTGATTTGAATTTTGAATCTGTTTCGAGCTGTTTGAATTTATTTGAATTTTCTGGAAACTTCCGACAGCCATAACTTCTTCATACGAAGTCCAATTTACGCAAACTCGGACTCTATCTCAACCAGAATTCCGAGACGAACACAATGGCGTAACCCGTTTCCCTTGATCCTCACATTTGAAATTAAGTATTCTTTAATTTGTTAATTTTAATATTTAAAATTACGGGGTGTTACATTCTCCCCTCCTTAAAGGATTTCGCCCCCGAAATCTCTAAGTTAAGGAGAATGCATATCCTAACATCCAATCATCCATCTACTCAATCATCAAACATAGGCATCCATTGTCCTTACAAGATTCCCAATGCTGTATGAACATATGCAAGGAGTGTGTGTATATGTTCCTTTTTTAATGCAAAATCAGGCGGTCTACTGATCCAGTTGATCTCCTTAATGTGAATCATGATAGTGTCATCTGTCCATTATGTATGCGAAAGAATCCTATCGATACATATTATTTCTACATGTATGCACAACCATTCATCAAAATGCAGCATCCATATGATAACACAACCATTATACATCCATTAATTAAATATGCACACACATTTATATGCAACATGAAGGTGATTGAGCCGATCTAGTGCCTAAGGTGTGTGTATATGCATCCACGAGCAACCACTTGCACCTATTTGAATCCATCAAACATAACATGTCTCAAACACATGTTTCAACCATAGGGTTCTTCCTAACTAAAGATCGAAGATGTCATCACAAAAATAATACTAAAAGATAGGACAAGTATCAATAAAGCGGTAGAAAAAAGGAGAAAATAAAACATACCCTCAAAAAGGAAAGGATACAACGTCCGCATCTTATCTTCCGTCTCCCAAGTCGCGTCTCCTTGATCATCTCCCCATTGCACTTTGACCAACCTGACATCTTTCTTGCGAAGCTTTTTGACCTCCGATCCGAGAATGCGTGTAGGAGCTCGTCTGATCGTGGAATTGCGCTCTATTTCCACTTCTTCGAGCGTGCTCGGCTCTACCACTTTCGCCGTATCGTGTAAACACTTACATAAATGCGAAACATGAAACACGCCATGAAATCCGCTGAGCTTTTCCGGTAACTTTACTCTATACGCCATCTGCCCAATCCTCTCTGAAATTGGAAAGGGTCCCACGAACCTTGGTGCTAACTTCCCTGCTGATCCAAAACGGACTATGTTTCTTAATGGTGACACCTTAATAAAAACCATATCCACAACATTGAACTCAAGATCGGTTCATCTTCTATCAGCATATGACTTTTGTCGGTCCTGTGCCGCCTACATTTGCTGTCGTATCAGGTCTATCTTCTCCGCTGTCTCCCGGATCATGTCGGGTCCAAGCAAAACCTTATCCGTGGATTCCCACCAACATGTTGGTGATCGGCACGGCCGTCCATAAAGAGCCTCAAAAGGTGTCATGCTAATGCTAGCCTGAAAACTATTATTATAGGCGAACTCTACTAGTGGAAGGTGTTCTTCCCATGTTCCTCCAAAGTCTAGAATGCACAGCCTCAGAAGGTCTTTCAGAATCCGATTTACTCTCTCGGTCTGGCCATCCGTCTGAGGATGATAAGCGGTACTTAAGCATAACTGCGTCCCAACCGCCTCTTGTAAGCTTTTCCAAAATTCGCTTGTGAAAATGGGATCCCTACCGCTCACAATGTTGGAGGGTATGCCGTGCAAATGAACTATTTCTCTAAGGTAAACGGATGCTAACCATGCGGCGGTCCTTCTACTTTTGACGGGAATAAAATGGGCACTTTTAGTAAGTCAGTCTACGATTGCCCAAATCCCCGTATTACCCTTTCTTGATCTTGGTAACCAATCTACAAAATCCATGGAAACGCTTTCCCATTTCCAAAGCGGAATCTCTAAAGGATGGAGAAAACCTCCGGGCTTCTTTTGCTCCGCCTTGACTTGTTGTCCCACTAAGCATCTGGCAACGAACTCGGCCACGTCCTTCTTCATTCCGGCCCAAAAGAAAACTCGCTTCATATCCCTATACATCTTATCACCACCGGGATGTATGGTCATCTTAGAGCGATGTGAGTCTTCAAGAATTGCCTTCTTCAAACTTTCGTCTTGTGGTATGCAAAGTATCCTATCTCTTCGTAGCCAATCTCTCTCATCTATAGCATATCTATCAAGATGTCTTGAGGACTCCCCTCCTATAAGCTTGCCTACTATCTCAACCAACTGTGGGTCGTTTCGCTGTGCCTCCCCAACTCGACCCAAAAGTGTAGGTTGCACCTCTAACGATGCCAATAATCCGGTTACATAATCGACAAGGGGTCTGAAGTCAAAGGAAGATATATACTCCAAACTCTGCCGCTCTACGACCAAAGGACTTAAAGTTAACTTCTTTCTACTTAAGGCGTCAGCTACAACGTTACCCTTACCAGGGGTATATGCAATCTCAAAATCGTAGGATGCCAAAAACTCCATCCATCTCTGTTGCCTCAAGTTTAGGTCCTTCTGGGAGAATAAGTACTTTAGCGACTTATGGTCTGTATACAACTCAAACCTCTCGCCAAGCAAATAATGACGCCATAACTTAAGCGCAAAAACTATGGCCGCCAACTCCAAGTCGTGGGTAGGGTAATTTTTCTCGTGGGCTTTCAACTGTCATCCACCATAGCATATCACCCTTCCCTCTTGCATTAAAACTGCGCCAAGCCCTGTCCCGCAAGCATCGGTATATACAGTGAATGTCTTACTCCAGTCTGGCAAAACTAAGACTGGAGCTGTCGTCAAAGCCCTCTTCACACGTTGGAAAGCATCGTCACAGTCAACGTGCCAAGTAAAAGTCAAATTCTTCTTCGTTAATCGAGTGAAAAGGGCTGATATCTTCGCGAAGTCCTTAATGAACTTCCTATAATAACTAGCCAGCCTTAAAAAGCTTCTTACTTTTGTTGTGTTCTTAGGCATTTTCCAATCTTGGATTGCCACTACCTTAGTGGGATCCACAGCTATCCCTTCTTTAGAGACCACATGTCCTAAGAACCTCACTTATTTTCTCCAAAAATGGCACTTATAAAACTTAGCTTTAAGTTGATGCGCTCGTAGGTTCTCTAAGACTTCCCTAAGATGTAGGACATGCTCTTCTTCGTTTTTAGAGAAAACCAGAATATCGTCTACAAAGACTACCACAAACTTGTTCATAAACTCCCTAAACACCCTAGTTATTAAGTCAACAAAGTATGCGGGTGCATTCGTCAAACCAAAAGGCATGACGAGCCACTTAAAGAAACCGCCAGGAGTTCTGAATGCAGTCTTATCAATACTATCTTCAGCCACCCTTAGCTGATGAAACCCTGTAGCCAAATCCAGTTGCGAGAAAACCGAAGCACTCACCAACTGATCGAATAAATCGTCTATCCTTGGTAACAGGTGTCTGTTCTTCTTTTTTAGCTTATCCAGCTCTCTATAGTCCATGCACAATCTAAGTGAACCATTAGCTTTCGTAGCAAAAACGACTGGAGCACCCAACTTTGAAATACTTCTTCTTATGAACCCCTTCTCAAGCAATTCTTTCACTTGCTTACTGAGTTCTATTCTCTCTCTCGGAGCCATGTGGCGCACTGGTAATGCAGCTGGCTTTGCATTATCTACTAAGTATATTCGAAAGTCTATTTCACGCCTCGGGGGTAAACCTCAAACTTCATCGAAGACATCCGAGTATTCATGGACCACTCTAACAGACTGCAAATTCTCAACAGACGCGTCTAGCGATTCTAGATAACTTAGCATAACAGAATTCATGGGATTACAAGAGATTTCGAGAGTGTCGCCCAGGCAAGTCATAAGCCTAACCTCTCTCTTTTCACAATCTTGGATGGCTCCATTACTGGATAACCAATCCATGCCTAGAATTAACCCATAGCCCGTGAAGCCCAAAACATAAGCATCACATCTAAACCCAACGCTAAGTATAGAAAATTCCAAATCCAAACAAATCATTGACAAATAGGCTGAGCCCCCAATTGGTTTTGAAACAACTAAGGGATCCTCTACTATACTGGTGTTTAGGTGTAGTTACTCAACTAAAGCAGTAGATATAAAAGAGTGTGATGCACCGGAATCAAAGAGTGTGCGAACAGGATGATCAAAAAGATAAACTAAACTTTCAACGGAAATCGTTCTACCTCTTTCTTGCAGCGCTGGGGTCATGAGAGCCTGGACTTGCCCCCTTGCCTGCCCCGGTGCCATGAGAGCCTGAATCTGCCCTCCAGAGGTAGTCCCTGCCCTCTGCCCTTTCTTTGGGCAGTCCTTTATCAGATGTCATGCCTCGCCACAGTGGAAACAACCAGTCTTCTTCTTCTTCCTATAGTCTTTGCTCAGATGGCCTGGTGTCCCACAGTTAAAGAATCTTTTCTTTCCCTTGCCATTGTTGTCTTTACCACCCTTCTTGTTCTGATGTTGCTGTTGTGGTTTCTTTTGATCCCCTTTCTTCTCAGGTGTCTTACTAGCATTGGCACCTTTCTCCTCTTCATGCATAAGCGCCATGTCAACTAGTCTCTCAAAGGTGGCCCTCATAAGGATGTAACTCATAGATAACCCATATAGCGGCTCGTTCAAACCCTTAACAAATATCAGGGCCTTCTTTTCGGGTGTATTCACCAAGTCCAAGCCAATTCTTGCAAATTGATTGAACATGTTGACGTACTCTTTCACTGATAGATTTCCCTGCCTCAATGCCAAAAACCTTTCCATGTATAGATTCTCTTCGGCCCGTGAGAGAAACTTTGCCTTAAACCTATGCCTGAAATCTGGTCATGTATCAACTAGACGCTCTCCATTAGTGACCTCCCACCAAAACGAGGCCTCATCCTTCATTAACCAGGCAGCTAATTGGACCTTTCTTCCATCTTCTACCTCAAAGATTCCAAACAATTCTTCCACTTCCTTTAGCCAATTTCAAGCTTCAACAAACGTCTCCGACCCGTGAAAAGGTTTTCTGCGCACTGCCGGAAAGTCCTTGCATATCTTTGCGAAAGTATTAAAACGGGGAGGAGGAGGAGCATTTGTTGGACCTGCGACATGGGCCCTAGCTTCCAGAAACCTTTTAAACCATCCTGGTATCAGTATCCCTTCGGGTATCTCGGGAATTTCAGACATGCTGAAAAGAAAATGAAGAGATTCAAATGGAGAATTCGAAGGAATGATATATGGCTCATGGGGGTTATGTTTTTAAAATAAACTTTTCTCTTAAAAATACTTTCCTTAAAATAATTTTTTGAAAGTATTTCTTTATAAAATTCTTTTTGAAAAATAGTTTTTCAAAATATCTTATCTGTTCTGGTAACCTTCAGCTCTGATACCACGTGTGACACCCCACCTCCATTAAGGTCACTCACAAAGGGAATGCCTTAATTTTGGTGGAGCATTTATTGTGTATAGAACAGAAAAGTAAACAAGACAGATAAATATACTGGTACTTGGAAAATAAAAACCACTTTTATTGCAGCAGAGAAATAGTTTGGTTACATCACATCAAAAACCAACTACAAAACCAAATACATTTATTATCCATCTTGACAAATAAACACTGAGTACATAAAATAAAAGACATAACCCCAACATAAAATAGCCATAAATAAGATAGGCTGAACTTTACTTCAGCGATCCAAGCAACTTCCAAAAGAAAGAGATAAAGCTGTCCAGATCAAGCTCAACTAGAACTAGTCCCACCCTGAGCACCTGGGGGGGAAAGAAGAAAAGAGGTGGAAACAAAGGGGGTCAGACATAAAGTCTGGCGAGTGCAATAACTTTAAAAATATAATCATTAAGTAACTAGGATAAGGCATAAGCTGGAAAATAAGGAAATGACTATGAACAATGGGCATGACAGAGCAAACAAAGGAAATAAGATGAACAAAGATAACGATAAAGGCGCACCTAATCACATAAGATAGTTACAACATTGCACTATACCAAACACCCTAAAAGTTGATCTCGCCTACCAAACTTAATAATGATAATGGTAGTTTCGTATACCCCTAGCTGCCTTCATAGGCGTCGCCTGCCCCTATCTCCACTAGGTGTACCCACTACCCCCCATTCGATCGGCTCCCTAACTCGTAGATACCCGTACTGGCCCCACAGTGGGGTGCATCACTCCCCTAAGTGGCAACCCGATTCATACGACCATGGTTCTAATTTTGATTAGATTTTAGGGTTTGAGTCTACATGTGTTTATATAGAATTTAGGATTAATTTAGGCCATCCGATCAGCCTAGAATCAATCAAGACCATTCAGTCAAGATAGGGTGACACCTCAGCCCTAATGACTGAGCACTGAGTTACAAAATCGCCATCTTTCAGATCTGGCCGGGAGGCAGGTCGACCCCCAGGTCGACCTGTAGGGGGGAGGTCGACACTAGGGTCGACCCCCAGGTCGACCTGGGTCCTGGGCGAGAATTTTCCCGCCTAGCCCAGTTCTGACTTCTGATTTGAATTTTGAATCTGTTTCGAGCTGTTTGAATTTATTTGAATTTTCTGGAAACTTCCGACAGCCATAACTTCTTCATACGAAGTCCAATTTACGCAAATTCGGAATCTATCTCAACAAGAATTCCGAGACGAACACAATGGCATAACCCATTTCCCTTGATCCTCACATTTGAAATTAAGTATTCATTAATTTGTTAAATTTAATATTTAAAATTACGGGGTGTTACGCTGTTAACCATGTTTTTTTTACTAAAAGCTAAGTTAAAGCCGACCCCTCTCAGTTTTTGATCCCTCTAGAGTATAGGTCTAGATTCGCCCCTGGTTGTAATGATTGTTACATTCGGGTAATGATTGCCAAATTTGGGTAATCTACTAGCCCAAAGTTATTGTTACATTCAGGTAATTCGTTTTACTTGTTCATATTCTCGTAGTGTCACTCTAGCTTTTGATTTTGTTACTTGTTCATATCTGAACATACTTACAGAGGTTTCTAGTTCAATGCTTAACGAGATACTTCTATTCATGTAGTAATGATGCTAGGATATATTCATGCTTATTAAAACACTCTTACTTATTATTTATGCTTTCTATGGCTTTTTGTTAAACCTGTGGGGTGATGACCTGAGAGTGCAGTGCCATACGGGAAGGAGTCGAAGGAGGAATTGGTAAAATTAGTGGAAGGAAAGAGACTCAAGGTTAATTTCTATGGTAGCAATCAATATGGTCATTTTGTTGGCGATGTCTATTTCAATAACATTTTTATTCAGGTAATTCTATCATGGTACAACCCTTCATGTAATACGAGAAGTTGTTAGTGTTTTGAACCGTATAGGTTATAACTATGCAGTAAAACCATAATTGTGCGGGGTCTACTGGATTGGGATTTATGTCATGGTACTTAGTAGGAAAAATCTGAGCATTTTTTATATAAACTTCAGGTAATATCTCACTATTTTCCATCCCCTCATCTCGGATACACTACATTGGATAAGGATGATAGAATAGAAAGGGCAAGGCTATAGGAATGTTATATCTATATTGCAGCCAAGTGACAAGGAGAATTATAATAAGTTTGTGGTTTAATACTTTTAGAGCGAATTAGTGAGTCCTTTTGTGAAAATCATGTTTGTAGAGGTTTTGGAGAATGAAAAATAAACTGGTTCAAAGCAAAGGAATTGTTTTTAGAGAATGAAATCATGTCAGTAGCATTACATAAACATGTTATACATATAATTGACAAATATGCATACACGAATACAGAGACATGATATGCCCTTCGTTGTTATCAGTACGAACACAATGATATGATATTTTGTGTGCAATCAGGCATAAAATTACTTCTTTTTTCTTGTAGATTTTGATGCTTTTGTGTTGTTGGAACTCAGGCGCTAGCTATCACGATTCAGTTTTACTGCCAAACATCAGGTTGGCCTTTTAAGCTTTTGTTTTAAACTATGCACATATATAAATATTTATGTTGTTATATATAAAACTTTATGATCAGCATCTTGAGCTAGCTTATTCTCATAGTACTGCTTTTAATTTACAGCAAACACATGGATTTCATTGGCATGATCAGCACGTACGCTTAGTCTTCTCGGCCTCGACTGGAGTTATATATATTAGGCTGATCATCATATGTTTTTACCTTTTTTTGTTAGTTCGTACTGTTATGAAAATCTTAGATAGTTTCCTTTGTATATGTTTGTATGTTATACATTGTGTTTGTGTTATGAAAAATCTTGTAATGCTTTGAGTATATATATATATAAATTGTGTTATTCTTGTGTATAAATTGTGGTATATATATTGTGTTATGTAAAATATATGCTACTGTTTCTGCTTATATATATATGCATATATATATATATATATATATATATATATGCACACATAGATATAATTAGATACGGTCAAAGGCTGTGTTTGAATACGGTTTAGATACGGCTATAAGCCGTATGTTACTGCTAGTGAATTATGGTTTATAGCCATACCTAAAAATTTAACTCGCCATTTTTTGATACGGCTTTTGGTCGTGTTTAAGAGATTTAGATACGGCTAAAAACACAGCTTAATTAGCATATATGGTGTAGTGAGGGAAATGTGGACTAGTTGGCTCTTAACCTAGAGCCAGGGATGTGTGGACTAGGTAGGGTTATTGACTATAGACCAGGAAAGTATAGTCATAGCAATAGTTGAACGGAGTTGTCGTCATGGCCCCAATGGATTTGGTGATCAAAGTAGTGGATATCGTATGCCTTACGCACTGAGTGAGAGATGTGAGGATGATTGCTATGTTTGATGTTTGCTATCACAATGACAGGCACACTCCCATTTTTACACTATTTGCTAGTGTTACCTTAGAGTACTATACATCTTTTTGTGCTAACTCTTTGGTTGCAGGTCCAGGTTCAGGTATGATTATTTATACCTGTTATAGTTTTATTTTGTTGTTATCGCTCATATCAGACTTTTGTCTAACCCATAGTTTTATGTCGCTTCTTATTACTTTGGGTGCTCCTAAACGAGCAGACTAGAGACAAGTTAGAAGGTTATGCACGAGTAGCTGTCCGGAGATAAGCAGGAGGCTTCCACATACTATTTACATATACTCTCCCTGTGTTGTTGCTGGTCACTACCTTAGGCATTAGTAGTGTACCTTTTCTATTTAGCTTTAGAGATAGTATTTTGAAGTTGTAATAATGATGGTTTGGATCATAAGCTGTATTTTGGATTTCGCTGCTGTGATGGTTTAGTTTTCAGCTTATGCACTGTCTCACATGCTTTATGTCGAGTATGTTATTATATTTTATTCCATGCGCTGTGAGATATGCTACAGGTTCTTTGGTGATTCATGGTTTTAAAACCCTTTCCTTTTTGATGACCGTCCAGCGCTAGTCGGGCATTGGCACAACACATTTCGGGGAAATGTCGTATGGTTTGTGGCGGGTCGTCACAACAAGCATATCAACAAATATGCCACCAGATCGGGAGGTTTCTCGCGATAACAAGGCAACTGGGTCCTAGCCTTCATCTCATCAATAATAAAAGTATGTATCTCTATCTCAAGAGCGAACCATACCTTCAAACTTGTGCCCACTTTTTAGTTATGGGTTACTCGAATCAATGGTAACACTATAATTCAATTTATATCCCGAAGAGACAAATCATTTCACATCAATAATAACAAATTTTCCAAATTGTAGTGTTGTTACTTTCTAAATCATTTAAATATCGGGATTTAAGCCTTCGAGATTCTCTTCTTTTATATAACCGCTTTTATAAACCATTTATTATCTTTGAAATATTTTCTATTTCTTGAAATCAAACATTTCATTTCATATTCTTTTAGGAAAACCAACTTTCAAAACAATTCGTTTAAATTTACATTCATAAATAAAATGAATCAAATATTATTGCTAAACACCTTTCAGTCAAATCGTGAAATAAATCACAAGGAGATAGCATACAAATATTTTCTATCCCACCCAATGCTAAATATAAAAGCACACTTGCTCATAAACTGGTCAAGCGTAAATCACATAATGGCATCATTAACTTAAGCGTTAAGGTCATTAACACTTATTTACTATTTCCAATCACTTTAACTATATTACTAACCTTCGTCAATAATTTATTTGCTATTATTAGCAAATCAAATCATGTCCAATTAATGTCAATATACATCACATCAATTTGTCAATCAATGTCACATCAAATTTTATTGATGTTATTATTCACCATAACATAACAATCACGTTATCAACCAAATAACCAATCATTTATTTCCGGTTTAACTTCAGAATCATTAGGGTGTTCACATTAATTACCATATTGTTAAGTAATTAACTAACTAACTTCCATTAACATCAATAACAGTCATTAATCCAAAGTTACTTAATAACGTAGCAATTACAATTAAAAAAGTAACCAACCACACTAACACAAAAATTAAACCAAGCGTGAACAAGGTTTACTCACTATTTCTACTTAAAGATCATATCTTTACTTCACTAATTTAATGAAATCGCTTACTGACTTTTTAGTAACTTCCAAACAAAACTTCATATAAGCAATATACTTACATATATCAACTATTAACATCTCAACAATCGTAATAATATAAGAGATTAGATCAAAATATAACCACAACCCAAAGCACAAATCTGAAGTTAAATATTTGTGCAATGTGTGAGTTTTTCTCACTGAGGGATCCACTCTTTCGTTTTGTAAGGCTAAAGGTCCTAGCTTACTTACTTTAAAGTGATTATGATTACTTCCAATTTTCAAGCGGACGATACTCCAGCGTCACAAATTATTTTTCACTCGAGATTTCAACAAAATATTTCTCTGCTTACTAACACTAAAAAAATTAAAGAGGAGACATCTTTATGTTTGAAATGGTCTAAAGTTTGGATTTTTATGGTGTATAATCTTAGATCCATGAAGGAAAGAGGTGTGAGAGTGGTTTAAAGGTGGAAAAGTGGAGGAAAAGAGGAGGAAAAGAGGAGGAATAGTTTCGACTGAAACATAGGGAGAGGTGGCGAGAGTAATGGAGGTAGAGAGAGAGAAAGGATAAGAGGAAAGTGCAAAGGAAGAAAAGTGAAGGGAAGTGGCACCTATTTTTACACATGAATAACACCCCCACTCTGGTACATGTATCCAGAAGCGGCTGTGCTACATATAAGTTATGGTGCTAATAGAACAATATCACAACTTAACAAAAGCTTGTTGGAATATAAAATCATTCATCATACATGATTTTAAACAGAAGAGCTATTATACAATCATCCTTTCGTAGAATACGGTTACAAAGATTCAAGAGACTAAACATTAAATAATTATATATATTGGTACATAGAACGATAATCTACATAATAAAAGTCTTCACTCCAAGACTTCCAACTAACCATCTAAACCTGAAATGTTTTAAATCTAGCACCGTGAGCAACACGGACCCAGTGAGATAGCTATTTAAGTTAGTTTTCAAGTCATTTCCTAATGGGTTGTATTATAGTTTCATCATGATTACTCTCTTCAAAGGTTTCGTCAATCCAAATTTTAAAACAAAAATCAAGGAAGAATTCGAGATTAAATCAAACAAGTTTATAATCACTTCATTCTATCAAAAACCCATAATTTATCAACATATTTATGAATCTAAACCACACCCTCAACTTAGTTCAGATTTTAGGATAAGTTACCATGTTGTAGTCGGTGTCCCATCACTAAGTAGGGACATACACTACTCGGCTCAATGCCAACTTAGAGTAATAGTGCACTACCCAAGATCGATTGTCATATACCGCACCCCACCGAAGAAATATAATTAAGAAAATATATCTCTAAATTAATCTTAAATTACTTTTAAAATTCATATTTTTAAGGGTCTAAGATAAACCCAAAAACATCTCAAAAATATTCCAATCTGTGTCAAAATATTGAAGTAAGTAGTAACATTTATAATTACTTCATAAAGGTTCTAAAATTGAAAATGAAAAGAGAGCGTACAAAAACATGCTATAAAAAGTTTCAGTACCAATAAGAATAAAACTGCAATGTTTATAAAGTGCTATGAAAAGTTATGTTTAGTTTATATTAGGTTTAGACTCAACAGTTATTACAACATTTCAGATGCGCTATAGAAAGTTCTGGGTAGTTTATAATGCTCAAAACAGGTATTATAGTGCTTCAAAGGCGCTGTTGAAAGTTCTGTTCTTGTTAGAGTACTTTATAATCACTTCAGAAAAAACAGCGCTTCAGAAATGCTACAGAATGCTCTTAGCAGTTTAGAATGGTTAAAAATAAATACTGCAGCGCTTCAGAAATGCTATAGAAAGCTGTGGTTTGATACACTTCAGTATCGGTAACATTTAAAAAGTTTTTCAATTTCCAAAAGTGTTTCAAATTTCTGAAAACCAGCTTTTTGACCAATGTTTCGGCAAAATGTTTGCTACAATTTCTCTATGATAAATCTAGTTTTTAACTTCAATTTTTCTATAGTAAGAAGCTTCCTTAGTCTACTTAATTACCATGAAAAGGAAACTTTAAAATCATTTATCAATTTTAATATATATAATTCAACAATACAAGACATTTTCAACATGTCCATTTTAGGCAGATTTTTACCTGTCTTTGCCTCCAATTTTCAGGTACGTAAAGGTTGAATTAGAAAAAGTAGCCAAAGTGAAAGTTGTAGGCCTTCGAGTTAGATTTCTAGATTGATAAAAAAAATCGAAATTTCATTAATAGTTGCAAAAGTTTTGGCCAAAATACCAAACGTCATTTTCAGGTGTTCAATACAAATCATTCGTTCTTAAATTTTCCAACTTTTCTTCAAAATATGAAATGAATACATGAACTTAAATAGTTTTTCTCACCTTAGAATTGTACATTAAGCCTGTATCTATTCTCTTGGCTTTTCCTAACCTTCTCCACTTTATCTTATCTTGTTTTTATTTTGTGAATGCATGAAAAGAAGTGAACATTTCCACCCTTTGTAGAGTATCTTTCAAGGCTGGTTTAGTAATTTAATTTTGGACACTTGTCCACTTAATCTTCATGCAAGCTTTAGGATGTAGACACATGCCTCCTAGGGTGTCTTTAGATGTTTCTACATATGGACACCTAATGGGTTTATGTGTCTTTACCTCCTTAAATCTCATGACATGTGCACTGTTCATTTTATGACATGTGTCCCTATCATTTTAAGCCATTTTTCATATTCCAGAATATATATACATATACCATTTGTATTTCATTTATAAACTATATGTTATGTTTGTATTTATACATATATATACACATATATGTATACATTTTACTTAATTGTTTGAATCAAATTGAATTAATATATTCAAAATTTCTAGAAAATTTTTCATGCTCGGATTCTTGAGTTAGGCTCACCACCCTTATAAATTGATTTCGTCCTCAAAATCTAGGTTTCGAGCAAATTTGAATAATCTCTACGAATTTCTGATTCCACCTCCCATGGTTCTTCATCTTCATTGTGATGGTTCCATTGAACTTTCACTAAAGGAATTTCTTTCGTTCTTAGTTTCTTACCTTTCTGTCAAGAATTCGAATAGGTCTTTCAATGTACTCGGTTCCCTTTTTAACTTCATTGTCGCTTAAATCAATCACATGAGATGGGTCATAAATACACTTTCGTATCATTGATATGTGAAACACATTATGAATATCTAATCATTTCTCAAGTAAGTTGAGTTCATATGCAACTTTTCCAATTTTCTTGGTAATACGAAATGGTCCGATAAATCTTGGTGATAGTTTTGTTTTT
This sequence comes from Allium sativum, assembly GCA_030737875.1. Classification (NCBI taxonomy): domain Eukaryota; kingdom Viridiplantae; phylum Streptophyta; class Magnoliopsida; order Asparagales; family Amaryllidaceae; genus Allium; species Allium sativum. The sequence continues at coordinate 317,311,938 of CM060918.1, forward strand.
TCTTGTCAACTTGCATTACCCCTTGTACAGGAGAAACCTTTAAAAGGACTTGATCTCCTACTTTGAATTCCAAATCTTTTATTCTATGATCTGCATAACTCTTTTGCCTATGTTGTGCTGCTAGTAGTCTTTCCCTTATAATAGAAATCTTCTCAGTTGTTTCCTTTACTAGGTCTGTACCGAGAAGCTCACGATCTCCAACTTTTGCCCAGCACACAGGAGAACGACAAGGCCTTCCATACAAAGCTTCATATGGGGCCATACCAATACTTGCATGATAACTATTGTTACATGAAAATTCGATTAATGGTATGTGAGTTTTCCATGTGATTACAAATTCCATTATACAAGACCATAACTTATCTACTATAATTTGGTTTGCCCTTTCAGTTTGTCCATCTTTTTAAGGATGAAAGGTTGCACTCAAGTTTAGCGATGTACCTAGTGCTTTTTGAAGACTTCTCCAAAACCTTGAAGTGAATTGTGAGTCTCTATCTGAAACTATGGTAAATGGTATACCATGTAGCCCAACAATCTCTTTTAAATAGAGCCTACTCAATTTCTCCATCGAGAAGTTCACGTTGGAAAGTATGAAATGTGCTGACTTTGTAATGCAATCCACCATTACCAATATTGCATCATGACCTCGTTTTGTCATTGGTAATCCATTGATAAAATCCATTATTATATGCTCCCATTTCCATTCAGTAATAAGAAGTGGTTGCAGAAGTCTTGCCGGTCATTGCTGCTCTGCTTTAATTTGTTGGTACGTAAAACATTTTGCCACAAATTCAGCAACGTCCTTCTTCATTCATTCCACCATAACTGACGCTTAAGATCCTTAAACATTTTTGTGCTTCCTGGATGCACTATAAACCTTGAGTGATGTGCTTCATTAAGAATTTCATTCTTTAATTCAATTTGGTTTAGAACACAAAGTCGATTTTTGAATCTATAACCTCCATCTTTATCACTGTTCCAATCTGTAGCTTCATTTTCATAAATAACTCCTTTAATTCCTCATCTTCTTCCTGGCTTTCGATATTCTACTTACTATAGTTGGCTGAATAATAAGATTACATAGAAGTGCTATTTTGTTAACTATGGCTCCACTAATCATTCTTGTGCAAGTGTTGATCTCAACAAGAGTCTCTAGAGCCCTTCATTCTCTCATCATTAAATGGGCTACTATGTCATGGGACTTTCGACTTAATGCATCTGCAACCATATTTTCCTTTCATGGATGATAATGCAATGTAAAATCATTATCTTTTATAAAATCCATCCAAATTCTTTGTCTCATGTTTATTTCTTTTTGAGAGAAAAAAATATTTTAAACTTTTATGGTCAAAGTAAACATGGAATTATTCTCCATAAAGGTAATGCTTCCAAAATTTTAAGACAAACACAATCGTGGCCAATTCTAATTCATGAGTTGGATAATTGGCTTCATGGGGCTTTAATTGACGAGAGCCATAAGTAATAACTTTTTCTTCCTACATTAGTATGCATCCTAATCCTTGTCTGCATGCATCAGAATATACTTTATATGGGATTCCACTCCTTGGCAAAGACAGAATTGGTGCCTCGGTCAATCTTTTCTTTAAGGTTGCAAATGTTGTCTTACATTTTTCATCCCAAATAAATTTGGTTTCCTTACAAGTTAATTTTGTTAATGGAGATGTTATTTTTGAGAAATCTTGGACAAATCTTTGATAGTAAACAGCTAGAAAGCTTCGAACTTATGTTGGTGTTGTTGGAGGTTTCCATTTCAACAACGCCTCAACCTTTGATGGATCTACTCCTGTTCCATTCTTTGAGACAACATGTCCAAGAAACTTTACTTCTTTCAACCAAAATTCACATTTACTTAGTTTTGCATATAGACAATGTTCTTTTAGTGTTTGGATACATAAACGCAAATGGCATTCATGTTCCTCCTTTGTCTTAGAGTAGATAAGGATGTCATCAATAAATACAATAACAAAATGATCAAGATATGGATGGAACACACGATTCATTAGACCCATGAATACTGTTGGGGTGTTGGAAAGGCCAAAAGGCATCACCAAAAATTTGTAATGTCCATACCGTGTTCGAAAAGCTGTCTTTGGAATTTCTTCTTCTTTTATTCTTAAATACCCCAATCTTAAGTCAATTTTCGAAAATATGGTAGCTCCTTGTATCGTGAGGATTTTCTGAAAGTGCTCGTCGAAATTGACTATGTCGAAGTCCGCTGGGGGTCAAAATCCAGTCTCAAGATGGAGGATTTCTCGAAACAGGTTTTCGACCCGAATTCAAAGAGCTTGTCTCTTATCTCGAACCCAGATCTCTTAAGCCGCCGCAAGCTGTTCCTTAGCTCCCCCAAAGCTCATCGGACCCCAAGGTGGTACGTATCCTATAAAAGATGTCACAATCATTAATAGGAATATGACAACTTCGAGACACCAAACTAATTCCCTAGGACTGCTATAACTCGCATGATATAGACCACGAAAAATATGAAGGTGAACCACAATGAGAAACATACTTGCCCTATTAGCATGCATATAACGGAGCAACCAGCCCCCTTCAACATCTCTCATAATGTGTTCTACGCTGTTGAAAGCTAGATCTACATGAGGTGTGTAATGCATAGCTAAAAAACGCCAGTCACTATCTGAATGACTAAACAAATACCAGCTAACGAACTGAACCCTCCTCTGTTTACCTTCCTTGAACCCCCATCAGAAGTCCTTAAGGCTTTTCTCAATAGACACACATAAAGATTTGGGCAACAAATAAGTGGACTAGTATAAAAGGGGGCCGGTATAGCGGATGCAACTGCCCTAATAAGTGTAGTTCGTCCCGCTTGTAATAGAACTCGAGCATTCCACCCTCAGACCCTCTTTAGCACCCTGTCTGTCGATGCGGGGTGGACTGGGGGCATCGAATCGATTAAGACCTCGTCTAGCTCCCACTTTTGACTCTTACAAGCGAGATAACCCAATGGCTGATGTGAAAGTGCTTAGTTTAAACATTTGGACGTAGAGACAAATGCCATCTCTCGGTATTATTAAATAGGACTAAAGAATTTCTCTTATAAGGAAGGCCAACTGTAGTAATCCCTCAAGCCCCACCATCGCTTGGCAACCTTCTCAAACTCGGCTTCATACTCCCGTAATGTGGACACCTGACCGAGTTTACCAAATAGATCATTGATCTGAGGTAATGGGCATTTGTTATTAATTGTTACCATATTAAGCTCTCGGTAATCTACGCACAAGCAAAATGTTCCGTCATGTTTCTTTACGAACAACACCGGCGCTTCCCAAGGAGATTTACTACGTCTAATAAATCCTTGATCCTCCATTTACTTAATTTTTCTCTTTAATTCTTGATTTCCATAGGAGACATACGATAAGCCGCGTTAGCAATAGGAGTGGTACCAGGGATTAAGTCGATACTAAAATCGATTTCTCTTTTTGGTGGCAATCCTGGCACTTCCTGAAAAACTTCTTTAAATTCCTTCATTATTGGAATTTGGTCCATCATTTAGCTTTTATCCTTAATACTGATATGAGCAATATATCCAAATATAAAAGCATCTTCAACTTTATCACATGGGTAAACAAAGGTTTCGTGTTCTCAAATTGTCAAACTTATGGTCTTGTTGTAACAATTCAAGATGGCTTCATATTTTGAAAGCCATTCCATCCCAAGGATGATATCAAAACATTCCATTGGAAATATAATTAAATTGGCCACCATATCCTTACCTTCAAAGTTAAGGATATAGTTCCTACATATACTCTCAAGTTTAGTTCTCCCTCTGACTAGACTATCTATTATCAAAGGATTCGATAGTTTCTCAATAGGTAATCCTATCTTAGTAGAAAATATTTTAGCAACAAGAGAATGTGTGGCACCGGTATCAAATAAAATTCTAGATTGAAAGTCAAAAGGAACAGAGAACCTTCTACTTGAGCTTGTTCATAAACAACTGCATATACCCATCCTTGTTGCCCCCTATTGTCCTTCCTTGGCTTCTTGTAATTCCGAATAATGTGCCCAGATTGATTTCAATTGTATCATATGATTGCCTTAGTACAGTTTGGAGAAATGTGTCATGTTTTGTTACACCGGTAACATCTCCTTACTTTGTCAATCTCCTTTTCTTGTCCCTTCGGTCCTTTACTTCCTCCATTTCGTTTCTTCTTTTTCTCATTTGGTTTCTTATGATTGTCAGAAAGATTGTTTATTTTCCTTTTATTTGAAACCTTCCTTTCTTGCAAGAACTGAAGATAATCTTCTTTCAGATTTAAAGCTTCATCTACTATTATCTCATAAGTTTTGCGTCTATCACCAATAACATGTCTTCTTATGGGATGGATTAATCCCTTTGCAAATTGCCTAGCATGCTTTCGGGTGTATCAATTAAATGATTCCCAAATCGGGATAGTGCTTCAAACTTATTTTGATATTAACCTACCGACATACCTTCATGAGTAAGATTTTGAAATTTTGTCTCCATCTTCTCTCTCTCTCATTCTCTGAGAAATAATTATCCTAGAACATTTCCTTAAATTCTTCTCATGTCATATGTTCCATCTTGTCTGGGCTAGTTATTGTTCGAACTAGCTCCTACCACTTTTGTAAAACCCCACATCCGTCAATGTCACTGACAAAGGGAATGCATTAAGTTTCATGGAGCGTTATAAGTAAACAGAACAAAATATTACAAGACAGATAAAATATTACTTGAAAAATTTATGACTTTATTGCAGTGGAAACAGAAATAGGTTTGGTTACACCTTCAAAACAACAAAACCAAGCACATAAGATCAGTCTTGTACAAAAGCCTTCAGAGTACAAAATTTTAAAGCCATTATCCCCAATAGAAAATACCATAAGCAGAATCAAAGCCAAACAGTACATCTTTCAACTTCAAGCTAGAAGAAAGAGACATCTGAACTAAGCTTGAGTATTTCCTCCCTGAGAACCTGGGTGGAGAACGGAAGAAAAGAGGCAAAACAAACTAGGTCAGACATTAGTCTGGTGAGTCCAGTAACTTATACAATATAATCATCAAAGTAACAGGATAAGAACATAAACTGGAAAGTAAGAAATGACTGTATATAAGCATGCATGACAAGGTAGGCAAGATGAATAAGATAAACGTTGATTGCACTTCTAATCACTATAGGGTAATTATTACACTGCACCAATGCTAAATATATTGCATCGTTATTAGTTCCATACTGAAAGTTGATCCCAACCCTGCAATTGGTAGCCCTCAGGCGTAACATCTAGTAAGAGGTATCCACCCCATACAATCCTTGACGGCCTACTAAATACTAGATGACCCACACTACCCTCTTATCGCTCAATCAATCGGCTCCTTAACTCGTATGTATTCATTACTTATGTCATTCGGCCGCGCTTGTTTGTAGATACCGGTGCTGATCCCACCATGGGGTGTATCAATCCCTATGATGGCAACTCGACACAATTCAAGATGCATAGTGTATGACTACTGATGCCCAGTGCCTGTTTTTTTCACTCCGGAGCACATACACGCCCGTACTCTGTCGGAACCTACATTGATGCACCACCCGCCGCTATTTTGACCGCTTATAATCAGCCCGGTAATCGTGCCCCACCCTGCCTTGTTCAGGGTACCGTGATACATCTATGTGGGTTACTGCTGAAATGGGTCCCCATTACTAGGGTTTCCTAACCAACATGTTATTATAGTTAAGTGTTCTCAGTTTAACCTAACCCCGCCCATTTGTTTAATTAGCATGTTGTATTGGTTAAGTGTCGCCTATCCATATGTCACTTAACCTTCCCACTGATTCACGCATGTTTATTTAATGGTTAAGTTTGTGGGCCTATATATACTAATATTATCCACCTACCCAAGATTTACTTAACCCTTTTACTTATCAAATCCATATGTATTATTGGTTAAACTTGCTTTAACCTTATCCACTTTGTTTATGTAATATTGGTTAAGTTGTCTTCTTACCCATGTTAACTTAACCCCCCCCCCCCACCTAACTCGTTTAGGTATCATATTCAGCATTAATTAGTTATTAATGCACAGACCTCGCACATTAAGTCAATCACTTGTGGCCGCTGGATATGCCGGGCGGTTCCGGGCAGACTTCCACTACATGCCAGACTTAACCTCATGTCTAAGCATGCAATTTATGCCTTTGACCTCTCACATTAGACTGTCATTTGCGGTTGTTGGATATGCCGGGCGGTTCTGAGCAGTCTTATATCGCAAACCAAGTCCAACCTCGTGTCTTAGGCGTTCATCTTTTAGCCAACTTACATATTTGCTGTACAAGCCTAGATTTATATGTAAATTATCCATAAATGTTGTCAATTCAAGATATGCCACATTTACTTTATATGCCCAAAATTACTTAATTAAGTTATACCCAATTCCCTGCGTTTCAATTGCACGTACAACAAGGTCCAAAAATAAAATGGAGAGGGATAGAGGATAAACACAAGAATTAACATAAGGAACAAAATAGGCATGTAAAGGTGTACCCAACTCAAGAATCATGTTTCCAATAGACAAGTTGTATATTAACAATAAGTATGGCTAAACTGAGCAAGTTACATCATTGGCATAAAGATTCGATAGAACTGAACATAAAAGAATCACCAATTTGGTGTATAACATGATAGGTACCATTGTATCAATCACAATAGTCTCATAGGCATAGGTAATTCAGATTTGACAAAAGAATAAGCATGAATCAGAATTGATTATCTTAGAATTAGGCATAGTTCTAGAATCGATTCATTACAAGTCATGATTCCTATTACATGTTCCAAATTTGAGAAATAACCAAACTTACCAAATTATCACAAGTTTACACCCAAACCCATTTACGTCAAATCTCATGTTTGCTTATTATATACAATTTTTCCTAAACCATAGCCATCATCAATTTATGCCTTTTTACAAATCACATGTTATCAACATTTCCCAAACTTTTTCCCCATCATTCAAGCATTATACGTGTGCGAATTTTGCATAGTATGTTAGGCTCGAAGTTAACCTAACTCATAAAAAGAAAAAGGAAAAAGGAAGAGGGAAGAGAATCTTGGTATCAAAATAAGCATAAATATACGAGCATGAACATGCATGAACTGATAGAATTGATCAGAAAAGCATACGCTATGAACCAAAAAAGATGACAACTTGCAAATTTTATAAGATAGGCACAATCATATGATCACAATTTACAACTTATCATAATCACTTTAGTTTAATTACTTGTGAAAGCTACATGAACTCACAGAGATTAAGAAAGAAGAGAAGATCTGGAATCTGATTTCTGAAGTTGATAAGCTAATCCATTGATGTAGGCTTTGATCTTTCTCTTTTATCTTGAATTTGACTAGTTAAGGTGGAGGCTAGGTTAGCTTAGAGATGGACAACATAACGGCTTCATAGAATAGGGTTATGAGGTTTTGGGTTTAGGTTTGATGTGATTATATAGAAGTATAGAATTATTATGAGCCTTTAGATCAGCCTAGGATCCATCCAGTCCAAGAAAATGAGTCATCAGGCCAATCAAAAGTCGCCACGTAGCCCTACGACTCAGAAAATCGTCACTGTCCGGAACAGTAAACATAGATTGACCCCTACAAGGGGGGTCGACACCAGTGTCGACACCCCTTAAGGGGGGTCGACACCCTCTGGCGGAAATTTTCCCTCCCACTTCTTTTTGCTGGTTTGAGTTCGAATTTTGATTTATTAATCATTTATTTAATTCTAATTTAAACTTAAATCTTCTAAGCTCCATAACTTCTTCATACGGAGCCTGATTTACGCAAACTCGGACTCTTTCTCAACCAGAATTCCGAGACGAACGCAATGGCATAACCCGCTTCCCTTAATTCTTCTTCTAAAAATCAAGTGTACTTAAATTTGTTAATTTTAATATTTTAAAAATTACGGGGTGTTACATTCTCCCCTCCTTAAAGGATTTCGTCCCCGAAATCTCCAAGTCAAGAAGAATGTATATCCTACCATCCAACATCCATCTACTCAACCATTTAATCATAGGGATCCATTGTCCTTAAAAAGGTTTCTAATGCTTTTCATGAACATATGCATAGTGTGTGTATATGTCCTTACCCAAATGCAAAATCAGGCGGTCTACTGATTCAGTTGACCTCCTTAATGCAAATCATGATAGTGCCATGCGTACATTATGTATGCAAAAGAATCCTAATTATACATATTATTTCTACATGGCACAACTATTCATTCAAATGCAACATCCATATGATAACACATTCAATGTACATACATTTAATTAAATATGCACACATATTCATATGCAATATGAAAGTGATTGAGCCGATCTAGTGCCTAATGTGTGTATAAATGCATCCACGAGCAACCACTAGCAAACACTTGCATCCACTTGCATCCACCAAACATAACATGTCTCAAACACATGTTTACAACCATAGGATTTCCTATCTAAAGATCGAGGATGTAAACGAGAGGACATACTAAACAATAGAATAAGTATAAAAAAATTGGTAGAAAACGGTGAAGTTAAGAACATATCCTCACAAAAGCAAAGGGTACGATGCACGTATCATGTCTTCCGTCTCCCAAGTCGCGTCTCCTTGATCATCTCCCTATTGGATTTTAACCGACTTGACCTCTCTGTTGCATAACTTCTTGATCTCCGATCCAAGGATGCATGTAGGAGCTCCTCTAATCGTGGCATCTCGCTCCACTTCCACTTCTCTAAGCATGCCCGGCTCCACTACTTCCGCGGTATCATGTAAACACTTCCGAAAATACGACATGTGAAACACGTCATGAACACTACTAAGCTTCTCCGGCAATTTCACTCTGTACGCAACCTATCCAGTCCTCTCTATAATGGGAAAGGGTCCTACAAACCTTGGTTCTAATTTCCCTGTAGCTCCAAAGCAAACTATGTTCCTCAATGGCGACACTTTGACAAAAACCATGTCCCCAACATCAAACCCAAGATCGGTCTGTCTCTTGTCAGCGTTTGACTTTTGTCGGTCCTGTGCCGTCTTCATTCATCTTCGAATCAAGTTCATCTTTTCCGAAGTTTCTCTCTAATCAGCTCGGGTCCAAGCAAAATCTTATCCGTAGACTCCCACCAACAAGTTGGTGATCGACACGGTCGTCCATAAAAAACCTAATACTAGCTTAATAACTCTTGTTATAAGCGAACTCCACAAATGGAAGCTGCTCTTCTCATGTCCCTCCAAAACCTAGGATACATAACCTTAAAAAGATCTTCAAGGATTCTATTCACCCTTTCTGTCCGTCCATCCGTCTGTGGAAGATACACGATGCTCAAACATTACTACGTACCCAACCGCCTTTTGCATGTCGCCTTTTCCTTTTGCATCGAAAACTGCTCCAAGCCTTATCCTGCAAGCATCGGTATATACTGTGAACAGTTTACTCCTATCTAGAAAAGTCAAAACTGGGGCTAATATCTTCGCAAAGTCCTTAACGAGCTTCCTATAGTAGCCCGCCAACCCTAGAAAATTTCTTACTTCCGTTGCTTTTCTAGGAACTTTCCAATCTTGGATTGCCACCACCTTTGCATGATCCACTGTTATCTCTTCCTTAGAGACCACATGTCCTAACGACCTCACTTTTTTCCTCCAAAAATGACATTTGGAGCTTTGAGTTGATGCGCTCGTAGGGTCTCTAAGACTTCCCTAGATGTAGGGTATGCTCTTCCTTGCTTCTAGAGAAAATCAAAATACCATCCACAAAGACTACCACAAACTTATTTAGAAACTCCCTAAACACCCTACTCATCAAGTCTACGAAATATGCGGGTGCATTCGTCAAACCAAAAGGCATGACGAGCCACTCGAAGAAACCATCGGGAGCCCTAAAAGAAGTCTTATCTATGCTGTCCTCAATCGCCCTTAGCTGATGAAATCCTATAGCTAAATCCAACTGCGAGAAAACCATAGCGCCAACCAACCGATCGAACAAGTCATCTATCCTCGGCAATGGGTGTATGTTCTTCTTCGTAAGCTTGTTCAGCTCCCTATAGTCTACGCACAATCTAAGCGAACCATCGACCTTCGTAGCCAAAAACAACTGGAGCACCCATTCCGAAATACTTCTTCTCATGAGCCCTTCTTCAAGTAGCTCCCCTACTTGCTTATTGAGTTCCCTCCTCCCTATTGGAGCCATGTGGCGCACTGGTAACACAATTGGCTTTGTATTGTCTACTAAGTATATACAGAGGTCTATCTCGAGCCTCGGGGTTAAACCCCGAACCTCATCAAAGACGTTACCATACCCACGGACTACTCGAATAGATTCCAAATCATCGATGGATGTGTCAAGTGATTCTAGGTAGCTAAGCATCACCTGACCTCTAGGGTCATAAGAAATATCAAGGGTCTTTCCACAATGAATCAACAGTCTAACTACCCTCCTTTCGCAGTCTAGGATGGCACCATACCTGGCTAGCTAATCCTTTCCTAGAATCAAGCCGTAGGCCATGAAACCAAGAACATAGGCATTGCATTCAAACCCAACGCCCAAGATAGACACTCTCAAATCCCGACAAAGCGTAGATAAATGAGCCAAACCACCAATAGGATTTGAGACTACAATGGGATCCACAATTAGACTAGTATTTAGGTGCAGTGTTTCAACTAATGAAGCAGATACAAACGAGTGCGAAGCGCCAGAATCAAACAAAGTTCGAACAGGATGATCAAAAAGGAAAAATCAAATTTCAACAAAAATGTTTCTATCTCTCTCCTGTCCTGGTGCCATGAGAGCATGAACTTTTCCTCCGGAAGTAGGTCATGTCCTCTGCCCTTGCCCTTGTCCCTGTCCTTGCCTCTTCGGGCAGTTTTTAATCAGATGTCCTACCTCATCGCAATGAAAACAACCAGGCTTCTTCTTCTTCCTACAGTTCTTAATTACATGGCCCGTTATACCACAACAAAGACACCTTCTTTTGTCACAGGGTTAATTATTTTTTCCACTTTCTCCTTAATCTTCTTCATGGATTAAAGCCATATCAACAAATTCCTCATCCTTGGGTTGTGCTCCTTAGCCTAAACCCCCCTCATCGACCAAGCAGCTAGTTGAACCTTCCTTCCATCGTCTATCTCAAAGATACCAAACAAGTCCTCCACTTCCTTGAGCCAATTCTAGCTTCGAAAAACATCTCAGTCCTATGAAACGGTTTTCCGCCCATTGCACGAAAGTCCTTACATATCTTAGAAAAAGCATCTACATGCGAGGAAAGAGACTCAAAAAGGAAAAAGGAAGAGATTCGAAACAAAGAATCGAAAGAAAGATATATGGCTTTTGGGGATTATGTTTTTCATAATAAACCTTTCTCTTGAAAACACCTTCTTTAAAACATGTTTTTGAAAATACTTTTATAAAAAAAATGCTTTTGAAAGCGATTTTCAAAATCTTTTATCTATTATGGTAACCTTCAACTCTCATACCAAATGTAACACCCCACGTCCGTTAATGTCACTCACAAAGGGAATGCATTAAGTTTCGCGGAGCGTTATAAGTAAACAGAACGGAATATTACAAAAAAGATAAAGTAGTACTTGAAAATTTTATGACTTTATTGCACCGGAAACAGAAATAGGTTTAGTTACACCTTCAAAACAACAAAACCAAGTACATAAGATTAGTCTTGTACAAAATCCTTCAGAGTACAAAATTTTAAAGCCATAATCCCCAACAGAAAATGCCATAAGTAGAATCAAAGCCAAGCAATACATCTTTCAACTTCAAGCTGGAAGAAAGAGACATCTGAACTAAGTTTGAATATTTCCTCCCTGAGAACCTGGGGTGGGGGTAAACGAAAGTAAAGAGGCGAAAAAAACTCGGTCAGACATTAGTCTGGTGAGTCCAGTAACTTTAACAATATAATCATTAAAGTAACAGGATAAGAACATAAACTGGAAAGTAAGAAATGACTGTACATAAGCATGTACGACAAGGTAGGCAAGATGAATAAGATAAACGTTGATTGCGCTTCTAATCACTATTGGGTAATTACTACACTGCACCAATGCTAAATATATCGCACCATTACTAGTTCCATACTGAAAGTTGATCCCAACCCCATAATTGGTAGCCCTCAGGCGTAACATCTAGTAAGAGGTTTCCACCCCATATAATCCTTGATAGCCTACTAAATACAAGATGTCTCCACAGTACTCCCCTTATCGCTTAATCGATCGGCTCCTTAACTCGTATGTATTCATTACTTGTGTCATTCGGCCTCGCTTGTTTGTAGATACCTATGCTGATCCCACCATGGGGTGTATCAATCCCTATGATGGACACCCGATACAATTCAAGATGCACAGTGTATGACTACTGATGCCCAGTGCCTGCTTTTTCCACTCCGGAGCACGTGCACGCTTGTACTCCGTCGGAACCTACACTGACGCACTACCTTCCGCTATTTTGACCACTTATAATCATCCCAGTAATCGTGCCCCATCCTGCCTAGTTCAGGATACCGTGATACATCTATGTGGTTTACTGATGAAATAGGTCCCCGTTACTAGGGTTTCCAAACCAACATGTTATAACGGTTAAGTGTTCTCAATTTAACCTAACCCTACCCATTTGTTTAATTAGCATGTTGTGTTGGTTAAGTGTCGCATATCCATATGTCACATAAGCTTCCCACTGATTCACGCATGTATATTTAACGGTTAAGTTTGTGGACCTATATATACTAATATTACCTACCTACCCAAGATTTACTTAACCCTTTTACTTATCAAGTCCATATGTATTATTGGTTAAGCTTGCTTTAACCCTATCCACTTTGTTTATGTAATATTGGTTAAGTTGTCTTCTTACCCATGTTAACTTAACCCCACCCACCTAACTCGTTTAGGTATCATATTCAGCATTAATTAGTTATTAATACACATACCTCTCACATTAAGTCGATCACTTGTGGCCGTTGGATATGCAGGGTGGTTTCGGGCAGACTTCCACCACAAGCCAGACATAACCTCGTGTCTAAGCATTTAATTTATGCCTTTGACATCTCACATTAGACTGTCGTTTCCGGTTGCTGGATATGTCGGGCGGTTCCGGGCAGTCTTATAACGCAAACAAAGTCTAACCTCGTGTCGTAGGCGTTCATCCTTTAGCCAATTTACATATTTACTATCCAAGTCTAGATTTATATGTAAATTATCCATAAGTGGTCAATTCAAGCTATGCCACATTGATTTGTTATGCCCAAAATTACTTAATTAAGTTATAACCAATTCCCCGCGTTTTAATCGCACGCGCAACAAGGTCCAAAAATAAAATGGAGAGGGATATAGGAGAAACGCAAGAATTGACATAAGGAACAAAATAGGCATGTAAAGGTGTACCCAACTCAAGAATCATGTTTCCAATAGACATGTTGTACATTAACAATAAGTATGGCTAAACTGAGCAAGTTACATCATAGGCATAAAGATTCGATAGAATTGAACATAAAAGAATCACCAATTTGGTGTACAACATGATAGGTACCATTGTATCAATCACAACAGTCTCATAGGCATAGGTAATTCAGATTTGACAAAAGGATAAGCATGTATCAGCATTGATTATCTTACAATTAGGCATAGTTCTAGATTCGATTCATTACAAGTCATGATTCCTATTACATGTTCCAAATCTGAGAAATAGCTGAACTTACTAAATTATCACAAGTTTACACCCAAACCCATTTACGTCAAGTCTCATGTTTGCTTATTATATACAATTTTTCTTAAAACATAGCCATCATCAATTTATGCCATTTTACAAATCACATGTTATTCAACATTTCCCAGACTTTTTCCCCATCATTCAAGCGTTATACGTGTGCGAATTTCGCATAATATGTTAGGCTCAAAGTTAGCCTAACTCATAAAAAGAAAAAGGAAAAAGGAAGAGGAAAGAGAATCATGGTATCAAAATAGGCATAAATATACGAGCATGACTAGGCATGAACTGATAGAATTGATTAGAAAAGCATAGGCTATGAACCAAAAAAGATGACAACTTGCAAATTTGATAAGATATGCATAATCATATGATTACAATTTACAAATAATCATAATCACTTTAGTTTAATTATCTTGTGAAAGCTACATGAACTCACAGAGATTAAGAAAGAAGAGAAGATCTGGAATCTGATTTCTAAAGTTGATAAGTAATCCGTTGATGTAGACTTTAATCTTTCTCTTTTATCTTGAATTTGATTAGTTAAGGTGGAGGCTAGGTTAGCTTAGAGATGGACAGCACGACAGCTTCATAGAATAGGGTTATGAGGTTTAGGGTTAGGTTTGATGTGATTATATAGAAGTATAGAATTAACATGAGCTTTTAGATCAACCTAGGATCCATCCAAACCATCCAGTCCAAGAAAATGCGTCATCAGGCCAATCAGAAGTTGCCACGTAGCCCTACGACTCAGAAAATCGTCATTGTCCAGAATAGTCAGCAGGGGTCGACCCATATAGGGGGGTCGACACCAGTGTCGACACCCCTATAGGGTGGGCGACACCAGTGTCGACACCCCTTAAGGGGGGTCGACACCCTCTGGCGGGAATTTTCCTACCCACTTCTTGTCGCTGGTTTGAATTCGAATTTTGATTTGTTAATTATTTATTTAATTCTGATTTAAACTTAAATCTTCTAAGCTCCATAACTTCTTCATACGGAGCCCGATTTACGTAAACTCTGACTCTATCTCAAGCAGAATTCCGAGACGAACGCAATGGCGTAACCCACTTCCCTTAATTCTTCTTCTAAAAATTAAGTGTTCTTAAATTTGTTAATTTTAATATTTTAAAAATCACGGGGTATTACAAATTTCGAGCTACCTCTGATAATTGAGAAACCGCCAACTTCCTCTGTCGACTTCATTACATTCCAAAACTTCAAATATATCCTCTAGATGTTAAATACATTGCTCTGCCTTAACTAGATCTGCATCTCCAAATTTTTTTTTCAGGTTTTAAACCTTTGAAATTGCTTAAAAGGCTGTTTGTTGAAGATGTTGAAGAAACTTGCTCAATCTGCTTGATAAAAGACGCAAATAATTCCATAGCATTTGTTTGTATGGAGGACTGGGCCTCTTGACTTTGAGTCGTCGAGTTATTTTTATTTCCCATGACCTTCAATAAAAATATATCTTGTTATGGTCACGGATGAAATATAACTTCAGTTATAAAGAATATCTAACGACCTCCCCAAAATATAGATAGTCGCTCATACAACTTGATATGTTAGCTAATACTTAACTTCCTATTTTATTTTTAATCTATTACTATTATTTCTTTTGATGAAGAAGGACCCGTTTTAGCCTTTACTGCTCGAGAAGGTCCAGTGACTTCTTAAGAGCAATCATTTGAGCCAACTGTCCCAGACTCCTCTTCATCATATTGTTCCACTATTTTATTTGGAAGTCGTTTATGCCTTATATTCCATCCTTGGGGTGGTAGTGCTCCTTCTTATTGTAGAAATTCTAAAGCCTCTCCATAGTCAGTCCTTTCCACCAGTTTAATTGCCATCTCAATTGGTTTCAAATCTGGTGTAGACGGTAAAAAATAAGATTTCTTTTTAGACCGTCTTCATAATCGTTAGCTCTATGATAAACTTCATATATCTCATCGAGGAGAATCTTCTTTGCTCTCCTTTTAGGCACATGCTTTTCTATCATGCGGCTTGCAGCAACAAATCGTTCATTTGGTGTCTTTGTGCACTTAGCACCACCCCATGAATCCACAGTGTATCAAGTTTTGTTGCTTGCCATAACTTGTAACTACAAATAGACATAAAAATGTCAATAATTGTATAAACTTCATGTTCTAACAAATTAAATTATGATACTATAAAGTTTTCCAAAAGCACCCCTTAAACCTTGGCTTTGATAGCAATTCTGTAACACCCCCACTCTGGTACACGTATCCTGAAGCAGTCGTGCTATATATAAGCCATGATGCTAATAGAACAATATCACAACTTAACAAAAGCTTGTTGGAATATAAAATCATTCATAGTACATGATTTTAAACGAAGGAGCTATTATACAATCATCCCATCGTAGAATATGGTTACAATGATTTAAGAGACTAAACATTAAATAACTATACATAGCGGTACATAAAAAGATAATCTACATAATAAAAGTCTTCACTTTAAGGCTTCCAACTAACCATCTAAACCTGAAATGTATTAATTGTAGCATCGTGAGCAACACAGAGCCAGTGAGATAACTATTTAAGTTAGTTTTCAGGTCATTTCTTAATGGGTTGTATTATAGTTTCATCATAATTCTTCTCCACAAAGGTTTCGTCAATCCAAAGTTTAAAATAAAAATCAAGGAAGACTTCGAGAATAAATCAAAAAGTTTATAATAACTTCATTCCATCAAAAAACCATACTTTATCAAATATATATTTATGAATCTAAACCACACCCTCGACTTAGTATAGATTTTAGGATATGTTATCCTATTGTGGTCGAGTCCCGTCACTAAGTAGGGACTTGCTCTACTCGGCTCAATACCAACATACAGTAATAGCGCACTACCCAAGATAGATTGTCTTATACCACACCCCATCGATGAAATATAATTAAGAAAATGTATCTCAAAAGTAATCTTAAATTACTTTTCAAATTCATATTTTTAAGGGTTTAAGATAAACCCAAAGCCACCTCAAAAATATTCCATTCTATGTCAAAATATTGAAGTAAGTAGTAACATTTATAATTACTTCATAAATGTTCTAAAATTGAAAATGAAAAGATAGCATTTGAAAAAGTGTTATAAAAGTTTCAGCATCAATAAGAATAAAACTGTAGCGTTTATAAAGTACTATAAAAAGTTATGTTTAGGTTATATTAGTTTTAAACTCAAAACAATTATTACAGCGTTTCAGACGCGCTATATAAAGTTTTGGGTAGTTCATAATGCTCAAAATATGTAATACAGCATTTCATAGGCGCTATAGAAAGTTATGTTCTTGTTAGAGTACTTTATAATCATTTCAGGAAGAAAAAGATAGCGCTTCAAAAATGCTCCAGAAATCTTTGGGTGGTTTAGAATGGATACTGCAGCACTTCAAGAAAAGCTATAGAAAGCTTTGGTTTGAGACACTTCAGTATTAGCAACATTTAAAATGTTGAATTCCAGAAGTGTTTCAAATTTCTAAAAATCAAGCTTTTGACTAGTTTTTTGGCAAAATGTTTGATACAATTTCTCTATGATAAATGTAGTTTGTAACTTCAAATTTTCTACAGTAAGAAGCTTTCTTAGTCTACATAAATACAATGAAAAGAAAACTTCAAAATCATTTATCAATTTAATATATATAATTCAACAATATAAGGCATTTTCAACATGTCCATTTTAGGCAGATTTTTACTTGTCTTTGCGTCCAATTTTCAGATACACGAACAGTCAAATTAGAAAAAGTAGCCGAAGTGAAAGTTGTAGCCTTTGAATTAGATCTCCAAATTGATAAAAAAATCAAAATTTCATCAAGAATTGCAAAAGTTATGGCAAAAATACCGAACGCCATTTTTAGGTGTTCAAGACCAATCGTTCATTCTTAAATTTCACAACTTTTCTTTAAAATATGAAATGAATACATGAACTTAAATAGTTTTTCTCACCTTAGAATTGTAGATTGTGTCGGTATATATTCTATTTCTTTTCCTAAATTTCTCCTTTTTATCTTATCGTGTTTTTGTTTTGTGAATGCATGAAAAGAAGTGAACATTTCCACCCTTTATACGGTATTTTTCAAGGATAGTTTGGTAGTTTAGTTTTGGACACTTGTCCACCTTATCGTCATGCAAGCTTTAGGATGTAGACACATACCTTCGTAGATGTCTTTAGATGTTTCTGCACATGGACACCTAATAGGTTTATGTGTTTTTACCTTCTTAAATCTCATGACATGTGCACCGTTTATTTTATGACACGTGTCCCTATCATTTTAAGCCATTTCTCATATTCTAGAATATATATACATATACCATTTGTATCTCATTTATAAACTATATGTCATGTATGTATTTATACATATATATATACATATATATATATATATGTGTGTGTGTGTGTGTGTGTGTGTGTGTGTGTGTACGTATTCATTATACTTAAATGTTTGAATTAGATTGAATAAATATATACAAAATTTTCATATGTAGATTTTTTATTTTGGTTGTTACACATGAGCTTGGTTCTTGAGTGTAATTATCCTCGCCTAGGTGTCAACAAAAGAGAGATTGATTCATGGTGAAGTATGGACTTTAAAACAATTTTCCCTTTCATGGTTTATTAATTAATTCATGTATTAATCTTTGTGCTATTCCTTATTTTTTGTTCCATAAACATCATCAGTACTTAGGCTGCCATCATGGAAGAGTGTACATAGGTGCTGGAAAGGTGTCATGAAGGAAGTAAATTAAGGAAACATGTTTTGAATTAATTTAAGCTAGAATTTAATTAAACGACTTTTTTACGTTGTCAACTCGTATGATAAAACCGTAAGTCTGACTGATACAAAATTTGAAATCCTACCATATTTCATCAATGCAGATCCAATGAAACTGGTTTCGTCGAATTCGTAGACCATTTGAAAATGGACTTTTCCTAAGCTATTATTAAATTTCAACTGATTTTCCCACATGCGTTTATATTACGCACGCTTACATACTAACTCTGATTGATATGAAATTTGAAACCTTTCCATATTTTAACGTTCTGGATCCAATGGAACTAGTTTCGTATGAATCAGAGATCATTTGCAAAATGGCTAATTTTTCCAATATTAAAATAAGGGTTCGTTTGGCACAGGTCCCTGTAAAGTTTCAAAATTAGGTCACATTCGGTCATAAACTTATTATAAATTTAGTCCCTATTTCTCGAAATTGCAGTAAATAAATAAAAAAACACAAAAAAATCACGTAAATTCTTATTTAAATAAAACACGTAAACGTTAAAAAAAATCAAATCAAAAAACCATCGAAAACCACGTCAAAAACCCAAAAAAACATAAAAGCAACGAAAATGTAGTTAAATGCATAATAGTATACACATATTTGTATTTTCCTGCATACATCCGTGCATGTTTTTCATGTCATGCATCTGTGTTGATTTACTTGCACAAATCTGTGCAAGTATTTCACAGTTCTTGCATACATATGTGCAAGTGTTCACATGTATACGTATCAGTTCTAATTCCTTCATGCAATACTTGCACACATGTGTGCAAGTATTTCAAATAGTTGCACACATGTATGCAAGTTTCAGTTTAGATTTTCAGAAGAAAACAACGTATGCAAAAGTTGCATACATGTATGCAACTATTGGTAATAGTTGCATACATATATGCAACTTTTTTTTGATTTGCGTGGACTCCAAGAATATTTGCAGATTTTAGAATTTTTTCTTTAACTTGAGACCGCATTTTTTTGGCCAAAAAACGTAAAAGGCGGAAGTACTGAAAATAGGGACTGGGTTTGAAAGTAAAAGTAGGGAGGGACATGGCTTCTATTTAAAACATAAATAAGGGGTGCATCCTAATTTCCACTTAAAATAATGTTAAATTATAGAATTTTAATATATTCAATTTTAAATCAATTTTAAAACTTCGCTAACATTATTTTAACTTCAATAAGATAAAAAAACAAAGCTAGAATTCATTTTCTATAGTTTTTCAAGCCTAGATTCAATATTTAACGAAATTTGAAATCTAACTAGACAAATCCATTTAAAAATCCTTTTAAATCTATTTAAATCCATATTTTAAATTGACTAAAAATTCGGGATGTTACAATCTCCCCCACTTAAAATGATTTTGTCATCGAAATCGAAGACGGAACTGAAGGTCGTTCACTTAACCAACAAAGTCATATTCTTTCAAACTTAGCACCAAACTTAACTCAATAAATTGTACATAGATCATTAATGGAGAATATCTGTTTCAATTCTCATTTGAATACACAACTTATCTCTGAACTAGTATTGATCCATCGATCCCTTAGTACGGAAACTAATCAGTCCCTTGATCAGAAAACTCAAGCTTTCCTTACATAGCTTATCCCTCGAGCATCATCAACATGAAGACCCCTATTTGAAAAATGATCAAAACTTCCCAAATCCAATGGTCCCTTCAACACTGTAAACTCCTTATCACGTCCAAATTCCGAGACTGGAATGCTCTTTTCTCTTAACATAATCTCCACCAAAGTCTTCATTTTCCACAAAATCAGTAGTAGAATAATTACCAACAAATTTGCCGCTCTTTCTTGAAGCCATTGATGCGCAATCCAAACAAATCGCCTTACTCTGATATCAGTCTGTTGTGCAAAAATATGTTGCACAAATTGCTCTTATACCAATCTTTTGTGCAAAAAGGTTGCACAAATGCAGAAGCACAATAAACAAGATCTATATTTACCAATTGAGCATCAATCTAACAATAATTATTCTATTACTTCGAAGAAATAATAAATAACTATAAAGAAGAAAATAAAGACACAGAATATTTATACTGGTTCCACTATCATCAATAAGATAGTGTATGCTCAGTCCAAAGGAGAGAGATTTTATTCTACATAAGAGAGAGATACAAGAGATTATAAGATAAAGTTTACATAACCAAAACCTCAAATTAGGCTTAACAAGAAGAGACACTCTATTTGGTGATCTCTGGCTCCATGCTAGGATGAGTTTATAATGAAGTCTACCCCCAATATATAGTTAGTGAAATATATGTGAGTCATCAATCAAATTACCAAGATTTGGTAAGAAATAATGGAGGCAAATTGCATAGGAAACAAATGGCACAAACATAGCAAACAAATCAATCATTCTCTTCCTTTGCAAAGATGGTAGAAAATAATCCTGCATTTCTATGTCATATCATGCAAATGCAATCAATAACTTATGCATATCCATATTAAAATATTTACTTTCCGTTTTGCATATTTATTTCCACCTATTTGTGATTTTATATCACCAAATTTAACAATTTATACATTTTAATGTTCCTTCAACCATTATTCAACTATTAATTTTCACTTATACATTTTACGATTGACGTTTTTTAATATATTATTAATTTTTTTTATGTTATTGTTTTCTATTCAATGGTCGAGCATCTTACTTTCCATTACAAACACAACAACAATTACATTCTGTAAATCATTTCATTTTAAATGATTGAACATGATTTAGGTAGCACTTCCCCCTATATTTCCTTAATCATGGACGAATGCATTTAGATAAGGAACAACTTAGAAATGCTATCAAATTTTTTTGAACTATTTAGAACAAATGATTTACAAAACATAATTGCTTTTTTGTGTTTGCAACTTGTTCAACACAAGAATAAATCCGAAAATTATATTTGACGAATAGACGTTCGTTCGGTGATAAGAACGAATACCCATATAACGATCATATACAATGCTTGTCAGATGGGGTTAAATTTTTTATAAGAATTCTATGAATATAGTATAATACATAGTTTATACTTTTTAAAAACCTGGTTTTATGTTAATAATATTATATTTAAAAAATTAAACTAAACGTATAATAATTTATCACATATGTACTTATTAAAATTATAATTAACACTTATGTAAAATTAAACATCATTCTCGATATTTTAGAAAATATATACGTTACATTATGCTCATCCACATTGATTAACCCAAGCAAGCCCTAATACACATATCCACTCTTTAATCAATGCACATTCACAAAATAATTATCGCATATACACTAAAAAATTTATTGATTTCTACATTTATAGTATAATTAGCATTCCATGAGACATGATAAATATTTAGTAGGTTAGTAAAAACACCAAGAATAATAAATAAACCATAATTTAGCAAATCAAAATTAGTTAGGGTTTAAGAACAAAACCAATTATATATTAGTGAGTAGTGTAAAGTTGAAGAGAGTGAAGAACAACGACGTTGGAGATGACTCAAGAGGCAACAGGGTGGTTGACGACAGGAAGGAGGTGGTCAGAAATGATTTTTGGTTAAAATGGGGGGAGGGAATGAAGAATAAAGTAGTAGGTCTTGATTTCTCGGGATACACAAATTTTTTCGATGACTTGCAATGGCCGTTAACAAAGGCTATTACATTGGTTTTCAATGACTTCCGACGATTAGAATATTTTATTTACAAAAATATCTGGAGAAATGATTATATGTCGAAAGTCGCCGAGAACTTTCCAGCACTCCACTAGCGGATGTTGGAAATGTAAATCGATATATACTTTGTTTTAGTAGTGATACATTGTTTACCTTATTAAAACTATTTTGAAAACAGATAAACAATGTTTATGTTTAAAGAAAAAAACTGATAAACCTCGTAGTGTCTCTGTGTGATAGAAACATGAATCATGCAGTTCAACCACATGGTATTTATTTTTTGTCATGCTCTGATTCTACGTTGTAAACATATGTAGAATCCTCCTTCATTCCCATGCAACACTAAGCCCTAAATCTAATACATATAATATTGACGAACTCAAAGCTTGGACAAATATTCATTGGTGTGGCTTACAACCGAATATTCAGATGCTAGTTGCGGCTCGAGGCGAGCATGTGAAGGACGATGCGAAAGTTGAGGTGAGGCTAAGGATGTTTGGTATTTTTGTTTGCATGTTGGTAACTCTAAAATTTAGGGAGCGAACTTAAATGTAAAGAAGGGGCTAACTAGTAAAAACTTAAATGTAAACTTTTTTTATCTTAAAAGGGTCTACTATGTAAATTTGCCATGTGGCGAAAATATGAAAAGCACAAAAGAAAAGAATTATTGATCCCCATTCTCTCTCGAAAGTGGATGATTTCACGGGCTAGAATCAGCATTTCCATTTCGTAAATTTATTTGGGGCTGTGCACATTAGGTCTATATTTCTGATGTTCTTATAAGAAAATTCCATGTAGCAACGAACACGTAAATAAAGTTCATATTTTTATAAATTAAAAAGAACAAATTATTTAGTAGCTTTATGATTAAAAATGCAATTTAACTTACGATTTTCAAAGACTTTTTCAAAATTTAGAAAATCAATATTTTGTATTTTATAAATAATTATTATTATTTAAGGGTAATTTAATTAAACAATTGTAGCTTTTTAACCATTATCGAAATTTATATAATTATAAAAGAAATTGCAAGCCTCTTCATAGCTTCTATTTAAAAAGTGCAAAATGCTTTGTATTTCTCTCAATTTCGAAAATAGTTTCAAAATAATTTCTTTGTGATTTTCCGCACAATTAAAATCAGTATTTTTTCTTACCTTGTATTTTAATTTATAAGTGTGCAGGTCAAGCATGTGTGAATTGTAAAAGAATCCAAAACGTACTTAAAACTCTTTATTGTTGACACACCGGATTTGAATAACGGGAGACACGGGTGAAATTGGGTAAGACGCTGCCGTATTAATCCATAAAATTGGACAGAGATATTGCTGAGATTAACCCTTAAATTCGCTAATAAATCGTTCAAAATGAAAAAAGAGCAAATTTTGTTTTCCACATGTCCCCTTAACAATTTCCGTTGTGTGGAATGATCTACTAGAAGGGATCGGACTCAAACAGAATTAAAATGGTGGAATTGGCAAACGTGGTCGATCAAAATCAAGTATGACGGTTCAAATTCTTTTATTTCAGTTCGTTAATTATTTTATTCTGCTATCGAATATTCACAAAATTGTTTGTTTATTTGCTATTTGATCAGCAGTAGTCTCTTCTTCTAATTAGAAGTATGGAAATCGCTGTATATAAAACAATACTTATTTTGTTATGCGAGGTATCCATGAAATTTGGAATGGCGTTCATGCCATGTGAAACAAGCAGTAGACGAGACTTTGATAATAATTGATATTATGGGGAGGTACAGGGACAATGTGTCTCCTCTTAGCAGATGTTCAAGTCTGTGGTCTACTGAATCTATTGCAATATTATCTAAGTTTTTGTTTATCCTAAATAACTGTACGTAGTTTTTGACACAAATTGTTTATGTTGGAGTTCATTCATGTGATTGTTGTCGTTGAACCCCAAACAGTACAGCATAGCTAAATGCTCTCTTATATCAATCAGAAGTTGCGTTTCACTATCCCTTACTTATTCTCTGTCCCCCTTGAAGTTTTAGTTAAATAGAAACTTTACGGCTGATATTAAGACCTTTTTTGGATGCTTCCAAATTGGGGGGAGAGAGAGACCCCCCCCCCCCGGGGGGGGGGGGGCATGGCACCTGTTCATCCCTTTGCCCTTATCTTGTGTTTATGCTGACATTGCAACATGGCTTTTTAATTTCCGTACAGTTTGTTACAATCAGCTGTCCCATTATTTTGTTGGTCTTAAGTTACCCTTTTTCCAGTGTGTTGCAGCAAAGTATAGCTATCGGAATTAGTTCAAATAAAGTCAACACAAGTGCTGTGATTTGTGTTTTACAGGCGTCTTGATTGATTCATGCTTATAAGGTGTGCGCGTTGCTCTCGTGCATCATCATGATGCTTTTGCCTGTGTGTAGATATGTGTTGATACACCTGCAAATGTTGAGCTGTTATATATGTTTCTTTTTGCATGCTTGAGCTGTACCATACCACAAAAGAAAAAGGGTTATATATGTTTGAAGTATTAAAGCTTGTAGACATGACAAATCTAAATATATAGGGCACGCTGGTTGTAAAGCACTGCTCAGAGGCCTTTTAGCTGGTTTGGGTGGCATAGTCATGGATAAGGTGGTAGTGGGTGGTGATCGATGATCTACCAGTGAGCTTAGGGAAAAAAAAATACTAAACAAAAGAAGAAAAGACACAAAAAATAAACGAAGAAAAATGTACAATAAAGATGACTTGATTTTGCTTATTCACAGAAACTTGCACAAGAGTTATTCTGGATGCATATAAACTAATAATAGATCATTCTGAAAGAAAATAATGGCTAGCTGATTCTCTTTTGGTCCATTAGTATAACTAATGTCCAGTTAGTCACTAATACTGCCAACGGAATTAACACAAGGCAAGTACCACTTAATCGTTCATTAGCAAATTCATGTGCATCGTTTCTCACAATTTCTATTCATCAGGCGATGGTATTACTGTTGGAGCTACTTCGATATATGTCATGCACTGCTGTATTAGTTGTGCGCCATGTATAAACTTGCACATGCCTTTTTTTTTTGTGCAGCTGCTTTCTTTATTGTCTTAGCAGCTTCAAGCTGATGTGTGGCAAGCTGAATTCTATGCCTATGGTCATCTCTCACGCCAACATTTGGTCTGCGACGCTGATCAAATTTGGTTAGAAACAAATTTTCCTAATTTAATTTTGTTTGTTTTTTGTTACCATATGTTGCGTTAGTTTACATCAACCAATATAAGAAGAGTTTGTTTACTGTCTGAAGTTTTTACTTGGTATTATAATGTCGATTCCATCAAGAATTCTAATAAACATAGAAAAATTCTTAATAGTTTTTTGTTGTACGCAACACTAATTGTTAGTTGTTTATGCTCATCACTTCATAAACGTGGAAACTCATGCTTAGGTGTTTTTATAATGTTCATTCCTTTAAGAATTTTAGCAGAAGTCGAAAACTATACTTGATACTAGTTATATGAGACACTCGCTGCAGTAAGTGTTGGATGACTGCATTTAGCACAAAACACGTCAGTGCAAAAGAGCTTGCCGCTATGTTGATTGTTTTGATATGAGTGATTTAAAATTGAAGATATCTATATCCACAGCCAGAAGAACTTTTTTTGAGTCGTAAATATCTAGTGTGGACTGTTGATGTCATTATATGTTTATTAGCACGTTAATGAAAAATTGTGACCTTCCAAGTAGTGCTATAATGTAGAAAGCCCAAAGAAATACTATTTATTTGCATGAATTAGTTCGGTCAATTCTATATTTATGCATTGTATTACCGATCGAAGTAAATACAATTTCAATAATACATTTGAACTGATGTAGAAGCCCCTGAAATTTTAAAATACCAGTTGCTATCTTTCTGTTACAGAGTACGTGAAATAGGAGCAATCGTTTTTTACTACCATCATGTGGTTCTACCAGTTAACTGGTTGTTTGTAAAGGACTTTTGGTTGGGATCTAATTTCAACTATTTTTTCTTTAAATATCTATGCCTAACCGAAACCATAACTGGGACATTGGCTTGTCTTAAACATTATGTTGCATTTAGTTGACCAAGCAAATATTTGAGGTTATAAGGATGTTATGTCCAACATGATCACCGAATCAATATTTATTGTCGTGTATTTTGCTACCAATATTTTAACATTATATGAATTTCATATGATTATATCACTGTATTACTAACAGAACAATGCAAATATAGAAAGAAGAAACAATATCTTGCTTATTTAGGTAGACATAACAGGTAAATACAACTAGAGAAATATCCATATATATTCTAGTTTATGTCAGCCCAAAATTTAGCTTGAAGCTCCTTAACAATCTTTTTATCCAGTTGAAATGCCTTGGCAAGCACATCTGCATTGATTGGTGGGTCCGATCCAAACACAGCATTAGCAGTAGTAATAGTGCCCGGATTATGGCTTCCAAGTCCTGCAAATGCAACCGCCGCTGAATGTCCAGGATTGAACTGAAAATGGATCAGTCTTTGCGGGAACACGAACACATCACCCTTTTGAAGAACCTATTATCAAATTGATGAGCGTCAATATTAATCCTGTATTTATTTTCATCAATGAACATTGCAGAGATACAAATAATCAATTACCTTGGTGAAGAGTTTGTTGTCAGGATTGGATGTGACAAATCCAACATATAGTGTTCCTTCAACCACGGTTAGGATCTCACTTGCTCGAGGATGTTTGTGTGGTGGGTTGAGCCCATATGGTGCATAGTCTATTCTTGCCAGAGAAATGCCAAGGGTGTTCTGGCCAAGAATTCTATCTACGTTAACAAGAGTAACATTGGATCCCACGTTGTTGTACGTAATTCCAGGCTTGTCGAGCACTTCAGAAGTCTTCTGCCACTGCCATCTTTGGATCCTTGCATGCTAATCCGTTCACAAATACTGCAATAAACAGTATGTGTTCTGTTTTTAAGTATAATGCATCATTAATAGAGCTATGTATAAACAAATAAAAATGGTACCATTGGGCATTTTGATGCCAACACAGAAGTCCTGCAAAGGACTAGGGTCAGCAGCAAGCGCCACAAAAGCAACATTTGCAAGGAGAGCCAGAGTAAGAATATAAGAAGTCATTTAAAATGAAATTAGGAACTTTAGATTAGAAATTATTTTGAATGATTTGGATTTGAACACAACTTACGGGGCTATTTATAGTGTTTGTCATCAGATGTGATGCATTAATACATACTTGTTTCTGAATTGATCGAAGTTAAATAACATTAATTTACTGAATATTCAAAAACTGCTAGTCAAGGAAATCAGGTAGATCTTTTATCTTTCCGAATGTACTTAAATTTTTATTTTTCTTTCTGTGTGACAGAAGAGAGGCAATATCATAGTTGAATTAGCTCTCTCAGTACATAAAATCGTATAGTAGTTGGGAGTTGCTAAAGAGAGTGAATTAAAATATTGGTTTTGTGGATTAAATATAGTGTGTGAGGTTAAGAATTGTCATTTTTTTCGCACATTTTTTGTTGTATTTTGAACTTGTAGTTAAAAGGAGCAAGATATGTTGGTTGTGTAGCTTAACGTGAACAAGCCATGATCACACTTTTAGATTATTTAAAAGAAAACCACTTACCCTATAACAGATGATAACCTTTTCCACTATTTTTTAATCAAATTTTATAACATATTGTAAGTATTGCGTAGAAAAAAAACTAACAAAATCTTAGTGTAATCGGAGTCGGGCAAATACAGTGTATTCACAGATAACTTCATATCTATGCAGTTGGATATGCATAAAGAAGCCAGAAAAAAGCAAAGTAAAGTATTCTAATAAATTTTCCTATATGTAAAAAGAAACACGGCCAAGAGAGAGGTCTTATGGAAGGGGTTGGTTTTTAACTTCTCCCTGAATGATTTTTTTATCATAATTAAAAGAACTCGATACATTACAAATACGTCATTTCGCTACCTGTTGTTACATTATGCATTTATATATAATAAGCACAGCTACAAACTACTCTGTGTGTCAATGTCCAATCATAATAGTTGGCTAATTATAGCTCTGTGTAAATAACTTATGATCTATAATGTTATACCTGTTTGATAGTGTATATATACAACAGTATAACGTAGAACAGTAAAGATATACTAATAGTATTATATCCAGTTGTACATGCTCCTGCATCAAGAAAAGTTTCAAAATCTTTACTCTTTTTTTCTTTTGCCGCGGAGTAATAATAAACGTCAAATGTGTCGGTAATTACTATTGTTTACATATAATGTTAACATTTTTTTAAGTAAAGGGCTTTTTGGTTTGAAAACGAGTTTTGTATTTTGCATTTTCAATATGTATTTCAGAAAGGCATGGTAATGAATGAGCTATTGGAAGATCATAATCATTACAATGAGGAGGAGAATGAGAAGGGAGATGATAGTTTATGAAATGGTAAGTAAAAAGAAAAAGCTGAGTGTTCAAATAAAGTCAAGATTAGGTAATTCTATTTATTTCTCCAATATAGATTAATGTAACATCCCTTCTTTAGGACTATAATGAGAGACAAAGTCTTCGTTGAATTAGCTCATAGCACATATTGTCGTCCAGTAGTAGGAAGTTGTTGAAATGCAAATAAAAATATGGGTAACGTAAACACGACATGATCACACCTTCAGATTATTTGAAGGAAAACCACCTGCCTGGCACAAATCATTACCTTTTCCACTATCATTTTTTTAAATGTATTTTGTTTTATAATATTTACAGAGAAAAATCTGAAAAAAGAAAAAGAAAAAAATAATAATAATCGGATCTTGAAAAATGCATCTAATAGACTAATAATGTAATAGTATAAAAAGTGAACATAAGAGAAGTATTCATTACTGAAAATGTATTAGACTGAGCGTCCAAAAAGATAATAGTACTGAATCAGGAATACAAAATTTGCTACACACAATGTGGTTAGTCTGGGCATGTCCTTCCCTTGTCAATTCAACTTTGACTTTATAAATTTGCTAATGCAATTTGAAGTAATCACATGTAAAGACCATTTCATCATGAATTTAATAAATCTAATTCTTTTAACACATTTTTTAAAATATAGTAAGCAAGGTTAAGAATTGTCAATTTTAATTATATTTTGAACTTAATTGAAAGGACCAAGACACGTTGGTTGTGGATCCTAATTCCTAATGCGAAGAAGGCATGATCATACCTTTAGGGTATTGAAAAGAAAACTAATTACCCTGTACAAACAATAACTTTTCACTATTTTTACCTGATTTTATAATTTATTGCACATTGTGTAGAAAGAAATATCTGCCAAAAATGTAACACGGTATAGGAGTCTGGCAAATGTAGTATATTCACAGGTAACTTCGTATATATGCGGGAAGACAAACAAAGTAGCAAGTTAACAGTGAGGCAATATATTATAATAAATTTCCTTATAGCACTGGCAATTGCAGTGGCCAAGCCAGAGGTTCTCATGAGACGGGTCTGTTTTTAAAATTCAGTCCTCTCCTCAAATGATTTTGTGATTATAACTAACAGAAATTGATACATTACAAACAGATCATGTCACTATTTGTTATTATGTAGCATATGCATTAGTAAATAAGCATAGCAACAAACTACTCTGTGTCAATGTCGACGACTATAACTATAATCGTTAAATATATTTTTTAACCACAAGAGTGATACTTCATTTGTTATTTGTTATTGCAAACTAATGATGTCTTAGAGGCTCGATGTCACAACCTCTAGAATATCTGATTAAAGCGTCATATCTCTAACCACTTGAACTAGAGGTTGTCGACTGTATTCTTTAATTAATTATAACATACTGTAGATTTTATATGAAACCATAATGTTTGATAGTATAATATAAACTGCATAATGTAGAAAGCGAAGATATATTGTGCTTAAGCATTATTTTATGTAAAGTTTTAAAATCGGGTTTTGTTCATGCATTAATAAGAAGTAAGGCCTAAACATATACTGAGCTTGTTACTAAAGGGATATTACTTATAATATCAACAATTACTGTTAGGAGAAAATGTTACCTTTTTAGTTCAGTTAAGGTTACGGATAGTTATTATAGTAGATCACATGTGAAGTAATTGTTAGACCCAAATGTGGTTCTAACACCCAAATTGATTAGAAACAAGATAAAGTAAAGCAGAAATAAAAAAGAACACACAAGGTTTATAGTGGTTCGGCGAAGAAATGCCTACGTCCACTTAGTTTTCACTATATTCAGTAATTCAATTACAAATACAATGTAAGATTCGCTCACAACTCACTTTTGTTCACTCAAAAAGATAAAAACAAGAAATGAAAGATG
Source organism: Allium sativum (assembly GCA_030737875.1). Classification (NCBI taxonomy): domain Eukaryota; kingdom Viridiplantae; phylum Streptophyta; class Magnoliopsida; order Asparagales; family Amaryllidaceae; genus Allium; species Allium sativum. The sequence goes on from CM060918.1 coordinate 317,342,479, forward strand.
GTTTAGATTTTCCGGGAGTGAAGGAATTCGAATGGTGGAAGTACTTGGATTCTCAAAAGTGCTGAAAAAGATCCTCCTCTTTGTCTCTAGTTGGGGTATTTATAGGTGTGAATTTGCCTGAAATGCAATCCGGGTCGGAACACGTGTCATCCATCGCCCTCTCTTCGGGTTCGGATGGGCCATCAAGCAGACAACGCATCAATGAGATGGACGTTAGGGGTAGGAATTGGTCACATCCGGTCCGGTTCTCTAGGCGACTTTATAGGAGATTTTCCTGGATCATGGGTGCGGGTCGGAGACATGCAGGTTGGGGGTTCGGATCGGAATACCCGACCCGAACCGGAGTAGCTTGAACGTCTCTTCTTCCCTAATCATACTCCGCTCCGCTCCGAAGTCGTGGCAAGCAGACAGCTTTCCGATCCACCTGAGATTCATTGGCCTTCCGATCCGATCAGGTATGCTTTACTAATTTATCCAGTAAGAGATATCCGATCCGAACCGATACGCTGCTATCAATCTGAATTGTGGAGCTTCCTTCCGATCCGAACCGAAGTCACATAACTTGAAATACTCTTCAACGGTTGGTTTCTTGACTTTGTGTTGCCTAGTTCACAAAGTAGGCTAACATTTTGCCCCCTCAAAGGATGCTTTCGTTGTACGAAGCATGCTTTGATGTTGTTTTAACTGCTAGCCCTTGAATCAGAACAGTCAGGAGGGACGCACAGATTTCTCATTCGGCTCGGGTGTTAGAAGAACGCACATTCTCTTCATTCCTGAGCAAATTTGGAAATCTTTTCTTGACATATAATGCTTCTTGCAGGCGTACTCTACCTTTGTTCTTCTTCTTTTGAACTCAATTCGAGTTAGATGCTAAACTAACGTGTGAAATCCGCTCGGTTCGGATGCCGATCCGAAACGCTTTCATGGGTTTGGCTTTTTAACATTGGGCCTTCAGTGAGAGTCGTGCTACTGGGCTTCCACTCCGGTCCGAGCGGGTGAGTTAAAAAAGGGAGACGAGGAGTCAACACTATTCTCTATATAAACCCATCGCCGCCTTCATTCCTTCCTCCTTCGTTTCCATCGCCGCTCCCAACCTTAACATTGAAAACGTCAGAAACTCAAAAATTCTCAAACTATTTCCTGTAGATTTCCCGAATCAAACATATAGGTAGCTTTTCTAATCTCAAATACTTTTGTTGCGACCGCTCTCGATTTCAATTAGCGTTGGATTAGGATGGTTTGGCCATAAGCATCACTCGAACCCTCCGCCGTTGCTGGTGGACGCGCCATTGCTCCGAGACGTTGCGAAGTTGAAGAGAGCGAACATTTGTTCTTCACAGCGGCTTCGGTGGTAAAGTGGATTCATCTGTGAGTAGATGGAAAAAAAAAGAAAAGAGATGAAGAGTGGGATGACAAGCTGGAGTCGGTTCGGGTGGAAGACGAAGGAGCAGAAAGGAAAAGGAGGGAAAGGGGATCGGCTCGGATTTCGTTCTTTGGAAAGATGGAAAGGAAAGAAAAAGTCGGTTCGGGTCGGAAAAGTAAATGGGATAAGAAGCTGAAGTAAACGGATCGGTCAGGTGGTGCTGATTCGGATCGGATCGGGTCACCCGATCCGATCAGATCAGTTCTGCTTCCGAACCCACCGTTCCTATTGTCTTGAACTAACCTTGCCTTACCGAAGCACCCGAACCGAATGTCTTCTGTATTGAGCCAATCATCACATGCATATCCGAACCGAACCGAACATATTGAACTTGACACATAAAGACCACCCAACTAACTCAACTAACACTTATTCTAGACGAATATGCCTCGCGGACAGTTAGGATAGTGCCTTGTGAACATAAATGAGAATCAAGGACAACTCGGACTATTACTTTCTCTTTAAAGCTTCGTCTTATATTGCTGTACTTTTATTTTGCACTTCCCGCATTTGTTGCACACACTTTAGTTCACACACATACACAAAAAGGGGGACACGGGATAATTTACTCTAATCTATGCTATTGCTTCTTCAATAGTTCCATGACAATGAGGCCCAGACGCTCTTCTCGTTTAGCTGAGAGGAAAGAAGCTCCAGAAACTTCCCACAAAACCACTCTCGAGGATATATCTTCTTCATCTGACCCAGAATGGGATAGCGAGGGTCCGGATTACGGAGCTGGTCATCGGGAAAGCGATGAAGTATCTTCAGAAAATGAAGTTTCCCTAGGCTTTGAGGAGGAAGGAGGGATTGGTGACAATCGAGCACCTGATGAATTTGACTCGGCCATTATATTGGAATCACCTCCAGATTCCGTAGAGTCAACAATTGACAACGACCGACTCGTGAGAATCTGCTTGAAGTATGGAATAATGAAGAGAGACACTCTAGTGCCTTCACGTTCTGATCGTCCACATAACCCTCCAGAAGGATATATGACGGTCACTCGTCTGATGTGCATGGTTGGCGCTATTCCTCCTTTCTCGCCTTTCATTGTCGACTTCTTAAGACAAATGCGGATTGCCCCCATGCAGCTACATCCCAATTCATACGCCTATTTGCATACCTTATTCATAGCATATCGTGAAGTTCTAGGCGTAGAGCTTACGTTTGACGACGTCCATTTCTTCTATAATTTCAAACATCGGACTAGGGAAACCCCTTCTTTCTGTTACTTTGAGTCGGTCCCGAAGAGGAAGATAATCTCTACGCCGTTTAGCAGCAAGGCTGGAGATTCCAGACTGGAGTGGTTCTATATAAAGCAACAGTCTGGATGTGCCAGAAGATGGACAAAATCAAGTAAAGCACTGATTTTCTGACCCTGGACTCTATACACTTGAATCATCACCCTGACCTGTTTTTCCTTTTTACTTGCAGTCGATAATCCCAAACAGGTATCAGACCAAGTGTTCTTCGATCGAATGCACCATCTCCTCAATGGCGACCAAAAATTTCTTACTATTGACGAGGTTCTTAAAGATGAGTACCTTCATTCTCACGGGCTGCTATCCGTCTACCGTAGCATCGGTCATGGGACAGTCCCTTATGCATATATTCCTCCAGTGGAAACAGTGCCAGAAATAGGTGAAGGCTCGGGAACTCCTGCAGCTTCTCTTCAAACTTCACCCTCTCCCTCTTCCACTCAAGACGATGAGCTGGCTAATCTGGCCAAAAAACATCGTGAAGGGTATGTTGCCCCCGAGGAAACTACCTCGGTAGACAAATCAAAATCTCCCCAAGGGTCGCCACTTCACGCTTCCGAAGGGGATGTTCCTAGCGCCGACGAGCACATATTTCAAGGTTTGGGGGATCTCCCTTTACCCGAGACTATATACACTTCGGAAGATTTCAGAAAGGACCCTCTAGTCTTTACTTCTTCTGAGGAGACTACTCCTGCTAAGGCTAAAGAGCCTGCCCGCACCACTTTAGCTTCAGACTCGGGTTGGTTGGGGGGACACGTACACCACATAGGATGCACTTTGCACCGTAGCACTAGCATTCATTGCACTTCTTTTCCATGGATCCGCTGATTCTAAACTTCGTTTAACTTATCGTGCAGGTACAATGTCTCGATCCTCTTATGACATAAGAAAGCTTCGCCGCAGCATGTCTAATCCTCCCCAGGATGCCGAATATAACCGCCGGGATGACCGCGGCAGGGAGGAAAGGAGACCCTATGATCCTTATCGATCTCGATCCTCACGCTCCCGCTCACCAGTTCGACCGGAACAGGAAAAATACAAAAGCTACCAAGGTCGTAGGGAGGAGGATAGACCACAATCTAGGGATTCCACTTCCTCCCATGAAAAGCGAAGCAGAGAGAAAACACCTCCAAAGGAGACTGGGTCTAGAAGTAAGCAAAAAGTCCCTGCTACTAAGCGACCTCGGACAGATAAGGGTTCTACAGAATCTTCTTCGGGAAGGGACGCTGAACTAACAATCCTAGCCCCTCCTCCATCAGATGCGGGAACCGCCGTAAGGCTGGCATACTTAAAGGAGCAATTTCCCGAGCACTACTTCGAGACTCTGACCTTTCTACCTTCCCTTGAACCTATTTCTTCTAATTGGGCAGAGGAGGCCAGAGCAAAGATTGATTTGGTGGAAAAACAATACACCGAAATGTTCAAGTATTCCCGCACTCTTTCCAGAATCATTCGCACGCTACTGACAAATGCTGACTCAATGCACAAAACTGCAGAGGAAGATGCTAAAGCCCTAAAAACCTTAGGAAAAAATTTAGAAGATACTCAAGCTCAACTAGCTATCGCTCAAAAGAACGCTTCTAACTTCAAACAACAGTTTGAGGACATGCAAAAGCGCTATCATGATTTGCTAGAATCCCACACTCAGGAACGTTCCGAGTTAAAGAAGCAGGCTGACGAAGCCAAGTCAGAGGCTGCTAAGACACGTCTCGCTTATGTTGAGCTTGAGCAAAAGAATGCCGAGTTAGCGAAAAGGAGCGCTGAGTTAGAAAAGAAAAACGCTGACTTGGCTTCAAAATTGTTGGAGGCGGAAAACAGGGCTGCTCTGGCTGAGGGCAACGTTGAATGCGCTATTAAATCTGCGGAGGAAACCCGCAAACAGCTATCAGAGGCGGAGGCCGATATTCAGGGCTTCGGGGAGCTAATGATAGAATTCTTCGCGCACATTATTCGTCGTCGAAACATTTCCTGGATCGAGGACTATCCATCTACTTTGGTTCATGTGTGGAATCAAATCGTCGAGTGGGAAAAAGAAGAGCTTAAGGTCGATTCCCTCGATGAAGATAAGTTGATGGAGAAGTACTTGAGAGACGACGAACCGGAGCGCCTAGCTGAAGGTCGCCGTCTAATTGCTGAGGCCATGGAAGAAGAGAGGCAAAAGTCCAAACAGAAAACCATTCCTGAAGCTGGCTCCTCTTCTTCTGCTCCTGTAACTCCTGAAGTGGAAGGGTATGATCCCGAAAACCCGGGAATTTCCCGAACAACTTTGCTATCTCCCATTCCTGAAATAACTCCAGAGGTAGTAGTCACCCCCGCTGAAAAGTCTTCAGAAGGTATTCCTATTTTTTCTCCTCAATTTGTCAAGGCTACTACTACCTTTGGCTACATGACTGAATGTTCGATGAGAAATCCTCTGCTCTCGCCTGAGTTGATAACCGATGTTTCTCATTTTGTAGGCGTTGAATCCTCCGCGAAGACAGATGTTGTTCAAGGAGATACCACTGGGACAAAGCCCGCTGATAGTGTCAAAGAAGGGGAAGACAAGGCTGCTTCCACAGACTTGGGGGGAAGGAGTGAATCAACTAAGGTGACTACTCCCCATGACGAAGAAATGATTGCAGCGTTAAGAGACGACGGAGGAGATGAGGGGCATGATGAGGAACCAGAAGTTACAATAACCGGGGAGTCAAAAAGCGCTGAGGACATTACCCTAGCTGCCATGAAGGCTGATCAAGACAGGCGCTTGCAATTAAAGGCTGAAGAATTAGACCCTGAGGTCCTCAAGCCCCTTGCAGTTGTGGATGCAGGTTCAAGGTTAGTTGTTAAGCTTTCCACTAGATCTATTACCGAAGAACTTGCTAAAAAATCTTCTCTCGATTCCAGTGCCCCGCCCTCCGGGAAAAAGTCTGCTGGCCCCAGTACTACATCTTCAGGGAAAAAGAGACCAAAGCGGATCTTGACTGAAGCCGAGAAGGAAGCAAAAGATGCAGAAAAAGCTGTCAAGAAATCAAAGGCTCATTCCAAGCCCAAATAGTGGGTTCTTCTGTGTCCTTTTAGCATCTTTGTAAATCAATAAGTGCTGCTACACCAGCAGCTTTCGCACTTTCTTTTTTAGTCATTTCCCTGTACAAATTTATTCATTTGTAAATAAAAATAATTCACTTTCTGCAATGTTTATTTGTTAGCAGTTCTGCACTTATGTAAAAATGCATATCTATAGTTATGAAACAAAGTTGTGGAGAGGGGAGATATGTGTATATATATGTGTCCCCAGTCAATCTCCATAAGTTATTCAGTGCTTAACCATGCAATCTGAATATTCCCGATTCTCTAACGGGATAGCATTTCCTGTATCACCAACTTCTGTTGTTTTTCCTGGCATTCCTTTTATACTCTCTCTCATTCTCTCGAGAGTTAGAGTTCGAGTTCAGCTATTTGTTTATTCCCCGGTCGTTCAACGGGAAAAGATTTCTTTCTCGGCGCTCGGTCAGGGACGCCTTTATACTCTCTTTCTCTCTGGAAAGTTAGAGTTCGGAGTTGAACCTTTTTCTCAGCGCTCAGTCGGAGACGCTTTTATACTCTCTCTCTTTCTCTGGAGAGTTAGAGTTCGAAATAGAATTTCTTTTTCAGCGCTCAGTCGGAGACGCTTTTATACTCTCTCTCTTTCTCTGGAGAGTTAGAGTTAGAATGTCGTTTTCTCATTCTTTCACGTCCTATCGCACAAATAATCATTGTGCTTCTTTTTATGTCCAGACTGTTTTCCACCTTCTTTAGGTTCTCAGTTGTCCTGTATTTTATAATCACAACAGAACAACTAATGAATGTAAATGCATAAAAGTAAATAACACACAATATTTTTATAGTGGTTCGGCTAAGTCATAGCCTACATCCACTTTATAGTTCTTTATTCATATCACCGGATTTTCCCAAGGCAAGTCGTGCCTTATTACAGAGTTTACAGGAAGAACAGCAAAAAGTATAGCATTTCTAATCCAAATATCGCATTAAGTGTTGGGCATTCCATGCTCGAGGGACTTCTTCGCCATCTACGGTCGTTAACTTGAATGTTCCCTTATCAAGTTTCCGTTGGATGACAAAGGGTCCTTCCCATTTTGGGCCAAGGTGAGGAAGAGATGGAAAAACTCTCTTTAGCACCAAATCTCCTGGTTCAAAAGTTCTGAGGCGAACTTTTTTGTCATAATAGTGTGCCATCTGATGCCGATGTCTTGCTGCACGCAAGTCTGCTTCGTCTCTTTTCTCTTCGACTTCATCAAGAGACTCAAGTAAAAGTGCCCGATTCGTCATCGGGTCATAATATGTCACCCTGTGGGAAGGAACTTCCAGCTCAACTGGAATTACTGCTTCTGAACCAAAGGAGAGGGAGAAAGGGGTATGACCAGTAGCCGTTTTGAACGTTGTTCGATATGCCCACAAAGCTAGGGGCAATTCATCAACCCATTTTGCCTTTGCACGCTCTAATCGCTTTTTGAGGATGGATTTTATTACCTTGTTTATTGCCTCTACTTGCCCATTAGATTGTGGATAGGCAACTGCAGTATATCGTTTATCTATCTTATACTTCTGGCAAAAGTTTCTGAATTCAGTGCTATCAAATTGGGTCCCGTTGTCGGTAATAATTGTCCTTGGGATTCCGAATCGGCATATAATATTTCGGACCACAAAACTTATCACCTTTCTTGTGGTGATCTTAGTCAAGGGTTCAGCTTCCACCCACTTCGTGAAATAGTCCACGGCTACTATGGCATACTTAGCTCCCCCTTTAGCAATTGGTAAAACTCCAATGATATCGATTCCCCATGTGGCAAATGGCCAAGGACTCACCATCGATTTAAGCTGGGTTGATGGTGCCCTGGGGATTTTGGCGAATCTCTGGCACTTATCGCAGCGTCGTGAATAATCAGCTGCATCCTTGTTGATCGTAGGCCAGAAGTATCCGTATCGCAATATTTTCTTCGCTAAAGTTTGACCTCCTGTATGATCTCCACACTCACCTTCGTGCACTTCTCTCAGTACACGCTTGATATCGTCGTGTGCGATACATCGTAACAGGGGCATAGAAAATCCTTGTCTATAGAGAATATCGTCTTGCATAACATATCTGGCAGCTTTGCGAACTACAGCTCTCTTCTCACTCTTCTTCGATGGGAGAGTCCCATTCTTAAGAAAACTCTTGATTGGAGTCATCCATGACTCCTTCTCTGGTTCCGCTTCAAGAACGAATTCAACTTCCATTGACTCAAAGCTTGGCGACTCCAACGTTTCAATTGGAATTACCTCAGTCCCTTCTGGATTGTCAGAACTAGCTAATTTTGCTAGTCTATCCGCTTTCTGGTTTTCTTCTCTGGGAATATGTGTTATGTTGTACCGCTCTAAGCTACTTAATAGCTCTTTCACTTTCTTAAGGTAAGCGACAAGTCGAGGTCCTCGAGTCGCGAACTCCTCTCTCACTTGACAAACAACAATCTTAGAGTCACAAAATATATCCATCACTTTTACTCCGAGGTCTTTAGCGAGTCTCAGCCCGGCAATCAGGGCTTCATACTCAGAGTCGTTGTTTGTTGCCGAAAATTCTAATCGCAGAGCGTAATATAACGACCGTCCCTCCGGAGTGACTAAGACAATTCCAGCTCCGGATCTTCGGTCATTTTTAGCTCCATCTGTATATAATTCCCACGGATTCATCTTTAGCTCATCCTCGGATTTAACCACTCGGTCATTGATTATTTCTTCCTCTGGAATGGTGAATTCCGCAATAAAGTCGGCTAGAGCTTGCCCCCTGATTGACTTTCGTGGTTGAAAATTCAAATCAAACTGGCTTAGTTCTATGTTCCATTTAATCAACCTTCCCGACGCTTCGGTTCTCTGCAGCACTTGTCTTAATGGCTGATCGGTGTATATGGTTATTGGATGGGCTTGGAAGTAATGACGAAGCTTTCGGGATGCAATCAGGAGGCTATAAGCAAGCTTCTCGATCTTTGGGTAGTTGCGCTCTGCCGCTGCTAATTTCTTACTCACATAGTATACTGGCCTTTGTACTTTATCTTCCTCTCGAACCAGAACTGTGCTGACAGCGTGAGCCGAGACTGCTAGATAAACAAATAGTTCTTCATGGTCTACGGGCTTTGATAAGATTGGCGGTTTTTCTAACAGTTCTAACAGATTTTGAAAAGCCTTGACACAATCGGGAGTCCACTGGAAGTTCTTCTTTCCCCTTTTTATCAAATCAAAAAATGGAACACATTTATCGGTGGCTTTGGAGATGAATCTACTTAGCGCCGCCACCTTTCCTGCCAGACTTTGGACGTCTTTAATTTTCCTTGGTTCTTTGATATTTCTAATCGCCGCTATCTGGCTAGGGTTGATCTCAATTCCTCGGGAACTCACAATGAAGCCAAGGAACTTTCCCGACGCCACTCCAAATGAACATTTTAAAGGATTCAACTTCATACGGTATTTCCGCAAGATACCAAACATTTCTGCTAAGTCTTGCGTATGACTGGAGGACTGCTTTGATTTAACAAGCATATCATCCACATAAACTTCCATAGTTTTTCCTATCTGATCGTAAAACATTCTATTTACCAATCGCTGATAAGTTGCTCCAGCGTTTTTTAATCCGAACGGCATTACAACATAACAATATAATCCCAAATTCGTAATGAAACTCGTATGCTCTTGGTCTGGCACATGCATAGGAATTTGATTGTATCCAGAGTACGCATCCATGAAAGAGAGAAGTTCATGACCTGCTGTCGAATCTACAAGCTGGTCAATTCTAGGAAGTGGAAAACTATCCTTTGGGCAAGCCTTGTTTAAATCTGAAAAGTCAATACAAGTTCGCCACTTTCCGTTTGGCTTCTTTACCAGGACGGGATTCGATATCCAATCGGGATAGGTCGAATCTCGAATAAACCCATTTTGCTTCAATTTCTCTACTTCTTCTTTGAGAGCAACCGACCTCTCTGGGCCCAGCATGCGTCTCTTTTGCTTCACAGGCGGATGCTTCGGATTTACATTCAATTTGTGACTGATAACGGAAGGCGATATCCCACACATGTCGGCATGGGTCCAGGCGAACACATCTAAGTTCGCCTTCAAAAAGTTCGTCAGCTCTTCAGCACGACGCGAGTCCAATTGGGAACCAATCTTCAAAACTTTCGTCGGATCAGCTTTATCAACAGGAATTTCCACTGTTGCTTCATTAGGAGTTGCATTCCTAGCCTCTGGTTCCTCGTCTTTTCTAGGATCCAGGTCTTCAGGCGTTCCTTTTTGCAACTCCCTTGGGTTCAACCTCTCTAATTGCTATGCCAAGTCCCCCTTTGAGGGAGATGAGGCATCCTTATTCCCAGCATTAACTCCTTTCATCAACATCTTCAGTTCGGCCACATAGCAAGCCCGTCCAGAAACCTGATCCCCTCTTATTACTCCAGTCCCGGCTTCGGTTGGGAACTTTAGTAACAAGCACCAAGGGGCGATACAAATTCTAAACTCAGCGAGGGCAGGCCTCCCTAAAAATGCGTTATATGGCGAATCTACGTCCAGTACTACAAACTGAAGCATTCGCACTCTTCTACGTTCTCCTTGCCCTAGGGTCACAGGCAACTCTATGTATCCCATAGGAGCTGTCGTCGCTCCGTTGAAACCTCTAATCCATCCTTCACAAGGTTTCAGATCTTCAGGCTCAAGCTTCATCTGATCAAATGACTTCTTGAACAAAATATTAACGGAACTTCCGTTGTCTACTAATACCTTATGGACCAAAGCCGGCCCAATAGTGGTAGTAATAACCAACGGATCATTGGTGGGAGATTGTATTCCCGTGTTGTCTCGGCTGCGAAACACCACGTCATCGAACATGGTTTTTTGTTGTTTGATGGGGGTAACATCTTCCAAATCGTCACCTTCATTCACATCTAGATGCTTGGCCGCATTCACATATTGGTCCATTGACCTAAAGCTTCGGATTGCCGGGTGAGGTCCGCCTACTATGGAGTTGATGACGATCCCTTTACCTTTCTGCTGCGCGGTAGGCTTAGGAGCAGGTAGGATTTGCTTTTGAGCCTGCTCTCCTTGCCCCCTATCCCTCGGGGCAACCTTGTACTCATCCAACTTTCCCTCACGCAGCAGCTTTTCAATTACATCCCTCAAATGTCGACACTCATTGGTCGAATGTCCATGCGTTCCGTGAAACAAGCAAAATTTCCCTGTCGCCATTTCTTTTTCGGTCGAATCACGAGGTGGCGGTCTTTTGTATTGCAACACATTATACGTGTCCAGGTAAATATTTTCCAACGTGTCATTCAATGGTGTGTAGTTCTCGTAGTTCTGGAATCGGGGCCTTTTGTTTGGGTCGCTTCCCCTATTTCTGTTTCTCCTGTTACCGTTCGAATTACGGTTGTTGTTGTTTCCCCCGCTTCCAGTATTGCTGTTTCCACCCTTGTTTCCTACATTTACCTCAACCTTGCCAGAACTTTCCCCAGACTGCTTCACTGCAATATTACTCTGCACATTTTCCTTTGAGGCTGTCTCAGACTTTCTCTTCCGGTTTGCCCGGGCCTCCTCTCGTCTTAGATAAATATCAGCTTTTTCGTAGAATATCGCCCTTGTGGGGGGTGTCTTCCCAGAAAGGTAGTCTCCAAACTCAGATTCGGGATCGACTCCTTCCTTCAATGCCATCAGAATTGTGGGCTCATGCGGGTCACTGACCTCAGTTACAGCTTGGTTAAAACGATCTAAATATGCCCTTAAAGATTCTCCTGGTGCCTGTTTGATCCTCGACAATTCAATAACGCTCTTGGACTTTCGAGCATGTAGTCGGAACTGGTTCATGAAACGCTCACTTAGTTCTTTGTAATTAGAAATTGAACGAGGAGGAAGTCGGGTAAACCAAAATAAAGCCACATCTTCTAGGTAGATTGGGAACGCTTTGCATTTTACTTCATCGGGGGCAGCTGCTGCATTCATAAGCCACGAATACCGCATCAAGTGCTGTCCTGGATCAGTCCTTCCGTTATATTTATCCATCTGTGGCAAATTAAAGCGTCGGGGGAACTGGAAGTCTAGGATGTCGTCAGTGAACGGAGTATGGCTTCGCTCTATACCGTAGTCTTCATTTGTATAATTCCGGCTTTCGGACATAATTCGACGAACCATCGCCTGCACATCGGCACTAGTTAAGGGCTGCTCAGGTTCCCTGGCCCTAGTGTCCGAGTTCCTCCGGGGCTCTTGCTCAGGAGACGCCCTTCTTCTTCGAGCTGCCTCTGCTCGATTCCTTTCTCTGCGTTCCCGGTCAATCTCGGGAAGAGGGGACTGGAGTCTTTGCCCCCGAGATGGGCTATCGTTTCCTAATGCTCGTGCGATATCCTCGCGAGATCCCAAAGATCCAAACGTTAGCTGCTCCACGTTCTGAGGTCGTTCGAGTGGCCTTCGTTCACGGGGCCTCTCTTCCTCAGAAGATGAAGATTGATCTACTGGTGTATGATGAACTGGCGACGGAGTTCTTTGTCGGCGGAGCTCACTGATTTCCCGACTCATGAGCCTCATATTTTCCTGCATCATGAGGTTGGTACGCTCATGAACTCTCATAGCTTCCCTCGTGCTCTCAAGCATATCAAGCAAGCGCGAGAAATCTCCTTGAGTGATGGGAGCAGATGGATTGGCCTGGTCTCCAACCCTGGCAGCTGGAATTGGAGCATTCGCGGGGACTCGAGCAGATGTTCCAGCTTCACCAAGCATCGGGTCGGATCGGAGGTAGGAAGTCGGGTCGGATCGGAGTTGGGGTGCCTGTTCGGATCGGTGTGCAGCGAGCAAGTCGGGTCGGTTCAGACTGGGGGAGTGCACTGCTTCAGAGTCTCCAACCCGGATCGGATCGGAACTTTCCCCTTGCTGTCGGTTCGGATTTCCTGCATTGATTCTCCCTGCTGCTGAACTCTGCCCCCTAGACCTTGTTACAACAGCATGCTGCTGATCTTCACTAGCTCCATTTCCTTGAACAGACTGGACTTCCTTGCCTTTTCCTCTGGCCATGAGTCTTTGACAATTACTTCAACGAATGTAAGAAAGTGGAGACACTTATGGATTCACTTCTTTGAACTCAACGGTTCAAAAAGTAGAAAGAGATCCCGGAAAATAAAGAATTTAGATGAGGATTCTCAGTGAAAGCACCAAAATGTTAGACCCAAATGTGGTTCTAACACCCAAATTGATTAGAAACAAGATAAAGTAAAGCAGAAATAAAAAAGAACACACAAGGTTTATAGTGGTTCGGCGAAGAAATGCCTACGTCCACTTAGTTTTCACTATATTCAGTAATTCAATTACAAATACAATGTAAGATTCGCTCACAACTCACTTTTGTTCACTCAAAAAGATAAAAACAAGAAATGAAAGATGGTTTAGATTTTCCGGGAGTGAAGGAATTCGAATGGTGGAAGTACTTGGATTCTCAAAAGTGCTGAAAAAGATCCTCCTCTTTGTCTCTAGTTGGGGTATTTATAGGTGTGAATTTGCCTGAAATGCAATCCGGGTCGGAACACGTGTCATCCATCGCCCTCTCTTCGGGTTCGGATGGGCCATCAAGCAGACAACGCATCAATGAGATGGACGTTAGGGGTAGGAATTGGTCACATCCGGTCCGGTTCTCTAGGCGACTTTATAGGAGATTTTCCTGGATCATGGGTGCGGGTCGGAGACATGCAGGTTGGGGGTTCGGATCGGAATACCCGACCCGAACCGGAGTAGCTTGAACGTCTCTTCTTCCCTAATCATACTCCGCTCCGCTCCGAAGTCGTGGCAAGCAGACAGCTTTCCGATCCACCTGAGATTCATTGGCCTTCCGATCCGATCAGGTATGCTTTACTAATTTATCCAGTAAGAGATATCCGATCCGAACCGATACGCTGCTATCAATCTGAATTGTGGAGCTTCCTTCCGATCCGAACCGAAGTCACATAACTTGAAATACTCTTCAACGGTTGGTTTCTTGACTTTGTGTTGCCTAGTTCACAAAGTAGGCTAACAGTAATCTAATGCAGATTCCCACTAACTTAAATATAAATTTAATACATTTTTAGATCCTAACTATGCAACCAGGGGCGGATCCACTCCTACTCCAGCTAGGGCAGTGGCCCTAGCTCAAAATCCCTAATCATGGCCAAAAATCCCCAAATCCGGTCGCTTGCCCCTGTTGAATCGAAGCTTCTGCCCTAGGTGAAGGCTGACAAACGCAATTACGACAAGAATATGAGGTGCAGCTCGATTTGGCCCTAACTAAGCTAAGAAGCTAGGTCCGCCACTGTATGCAACCCATTATGTCAAAACTAGAACTTTTGTATTTAAATGAAAATAACATGTTTTGGTAAAAATTTGAAATTATAAGCGTAATAAACATAAAACTGCGGAACAGTTTATAACTTTAGTACATCATTCATAAGTATATCTAATTAATTTAAAAAGCATAAGCTGTGTTAGTATACCTAACTAATTTAAAAAGTACAAGTTGTTCATACACCCTGGTAATAGTGAATTTACAAAAGAAAAACACTAATGACAAATATAAAATAATTTGAGCAACCCCTTGGTTCTACTACCCATAGTTATCAAGATCGAACTGCTAATCGAACTATTACATTTCAAGCAATGTTTTTATAACCCAACCGTGAGGACTCAGGGTTCAAGGTTTTGGAGATCTGACCAGTCGAACCGTCAAGAATCACACATGCTTGTTAATGATGAAAATGTGAATAATCCAGTTTTATATGTACTCAACAAATGAATAATAAAGGTTGAAAGTCATTTATTTATTCACTATCGTTAATAGATGGCACGATATAATTAAATAGCAAGGGCACAAACAAACAAACGAACATGTTTTTATTTATTCACAACACAACTCACAATGAAAAATAATAAATAAAACAATAAAATAACTACCTTATAAATAGCAAAAAAGTTCCAACCATGGCATGACCACAATATGCATTTGTGTGCTTCTTAAAATGAAGTGGTAAAGTTTACGGTTTAGTGAAACAATCAAATTTTTTTGAAATATTTTAGTTAGTTTCAAAGCGATGCAAAAGATGAAATGATCAGAGATAATATGAGAAGTAGAGAAAAAACCGTGGTTTAACCCTGTAAAATTGAAAGTTGGACCGCTGTTTTGAAGGTCCGACCAGGGTTCATGCATGAATGAGGTCTGATTCAGTTCCGCGCCGTGATGGTCCAAGGTTCAGGGTTATTTGAGATCGGGCCGCGGCAGGGTCGGACTATGAAAACACTGATTTCAAGGTTCAAGGATCGAATTGTTTAACCCAGGTTAACCGAACATATTTGCAAACAAAACAACAGTAGTGACTTAGTGTTACCTGACTTCGTCACCTCGCCATTCATAGATCGGCACTCTGTTTTTTATTACAAAACGATATATTTGTTTACTTTGCAACTTCTTGCATCTTATAACTTCTCAAATTCTAAGAACAATGAGAAGTAATCGTGCTAAAGATTGAAATATGATAGAACTTGTACATTCAATTCATGTAAGTACCACAGTATCTGCTGAAGGTGATAACATCATCATGCATACATATGGAGATATTATACATCTGGACTTTTCTTAGTGAACATGTAAGATTTATCGTAAGTCTATCATGAAATTATATATAAGTTCATTTATTTCCATATGTTCGGCAGAGAAAAATAAACACAAACATAAGATTAACATATGTGTAAATAAATATGTGGACCATTGTGAAAAAAAACAACAAAAAATAAAACCTGGCCAAAGTCAAACAAGATGTTAAATTGTCATTGCCAATGCTCTAGATGATCAAAAATCAAATGAGTGCAGGTGTTGTATGGCAAAAGGTTTTATAAGAATTTTATATGTTAAAATAACAAGTACTATAAAAAGTGAATATAAGAAAAGTATACATGACTGGAAACATATTAGACTGAGCACTAAATAATATAATATAATACTGAATTAATGATACAAAATTTGCTACACGTAATGCAGTCAGTCAGGGCAACGTCCTTCCCTTACCATTCCAGTGTAACTTTATAAATTTGCTAATGCAATTTGAAATAGTCACATGTAAATACCATTTCAGGATGAATTTAATAACATATTCTGCCTCTATATATATCACATGCAAGTCATCTGAATATTATTCATTTTGGTAATCTAGTTATTGATATTTGGAAGAGGAAAAAAAAAGCCTCAGTTGACAATGGGAATAAACATGGTATCTGTTTTCCTTGTTATAACTAAAGCTTCGCCGTTATAAACAAAACCCTAAATCCAACACCGCTGCCACCTTGTTTCCTTCTTCCTCCATATTTTCACCTCTTCATCCAAGAGCTTTTCAATCAACCCCTTCTTATTGTCATTTTCCACCCCTAAACCTCTAAATTTGTGCGTTCATACACGAATTAAAGCTTGTTTTAGAGATCTATACCCGTAGAAACGTTCTAATTACTAAAAATTCATGCATGCTGAAAGCTGCAGCGACGGCGGTGCCGGTGGCAATGGCAGAGGTCGGTTTATTGTACATTATGGCCATGAGTATGAAATATTAAGACCTTCTTGAGGCTGTCAAAAGTTGGGGCAAATGCGAATGCAGTCGAAATCGTGGAGGCAGCAAGGCTGGTCGAGCGAGCATGACACGCAGGGGAGTCGGGCAATTTCCCATTAGAGTTGATTTCGGTTGTTTTTAGGATCCGAACTAGAACGTGGTGAAGACGTTTAATGATTTTCTTATGCTTCCTGAAGAGGAAGTGTAATTTTGTGCTAATATCGCTTTGGCAAATTCTATTCAAACCCAGCAATATGCCGAGTAGCCCCTCCAAAGCATGAAAAAACCGGTATACCCCCAATTTTGCTGAGTAGCCCCCCAATAATTTAAAAAAAAATCCGAAAATACCCTCCCACGTAGAGAGAATGCGTGGTTTATCAGCGTACCTCGTAACAACGCTACGTGGTTCATCAGTGTACCTTTTAGCAGTTCTCCGTGGTTCTTTCAAAGACCACGTAGTGCTACTACGAGGTACACTGATGAACCACGTAAGGAGACTACGAGATGTTCAGAAAACAGGAAAAAAATATAACATAGAAAGAACATTTTCGTCCTCGTATTTTTCTGTTAAAATGGGGGGCTACTCAGTATATTTATGGGTTGAAATAGAATTTGTCTATCGCTTTACAGTGGTATAAAACCATCAATACATATCATATTCTCTGCGGCGAGTTAGGGACTACACCACTAGACTTTAGTATGTTTGCTAGCATTAGCATACGAGTGATTGCTTTTCCGTCGATCTCATACGACAATTGATGATGTAATCTCGGACTTGGTCATGATCTTCTTTCACATTTACTTGTTTCACCTCCATATATCAGTCCACTAGTTAACCGGTCGGTAAGGGACTTTAGGTTGGACCCTAATTTCCATTGTTTTTTTAATAAAAATTCACGCCTACCCTAAACCTTATGGCTTATCTTGAGCATTACGATGCTTCTAGTTAACTAAGCAAATATTTGATGTTATAAGGATGTTATGTCCAACATGGTCACCAAACTAGTATTTGTAGTCCTATATTTTACTACAATTTTTTTAACATTATACGAATAATTATATCAAGGTATTAGCACCAAAACAATACAAACATAGACAAGAAACAATATCTTGCTTATTTAGATAGACATAATAATAGGTAAATACAACTAGAGAAATATCCATATGCACTCTAGTTCATGTCAGCCCAAAATTTTGCTTGAAGTTCCTCAACAATCTTTTTGTCCAACTGAAATGCTTTGGCCAGCACATCTGCATTGATTGGTGGGTCAGATCCGAAAACAGCATTAGCAATAGTAATAGTACCCGGATTTTGGCTTCCAAGTCCTGCAAATGCAACCGCCATTGAATGTCCCGGATTGAACTGAAAGTGGATCAGTCCTTGAGGAAACACAAACACATCACCCTTTTGAAGAACCTATTATCAAGTCAGTGAGCATCAATATTAATCCATTCCATTGTTTATTTTCTTGTATGATCGCTATACAAATACAAATAACTAAATACCTTGGTGAAGAGTTTGTTATCAGGATTGGAAGTGACAAATCCAACATAGAGAGTTCCTTCAATCACGGTTAGGATCTCACTTGCACGAGGATGAGTGTGTGGTGGGTTGAGCCCATAAGGTGCATAGTCTATTCTAGCCAGAGAAACGCCAAGAGTGTTCAGACCAAGAATTCTATCTACGTTAACAAGAGTGACATTCGATCCCACATTATTGTGTGTATCTCCAGGCTTGTTGAGCCCTGGAAAGAAGAAGTCATCTGTTGCCGCCATCTTTGGGTCCTTGCATATTAGCCCATTCACAAATACTGCAATAAAAGGTACACATTTTTTTTTAATGTTTATGTGTAATTCATTGTCAATGCAGGTAAATATATAAACGATTTAAATTAGTACCATCAGGCATTTTGATACCAACACAGAAGTCCTGCAAAGGACTAGGATCAGCAGCGAATGCCACAGAAGCAACAGTTACAAGGAGAGCAAGAATAACAATATAAGAAGTCATTTAAATCAAACTGGGAACTGTAAGTTAATTAGGAAACGTTTGAATGATTTGGATATTAACACAACTTACAAGGCTATTTATAGTGTTTGTGATCAGATGTTATGCATTGATACTTGCCTTTTTTTTGAATCGATCAAAGCTAAATATTCAAAATCTAGTCAAGGTAGTTAGGTAGATCTATTTATCTTTCTAGATACACTTAAAATTTTATTTATCTTCCTTTATGACTGAAGTGAGACGATGTCACAGTTGAATTAGCTCAAGGACATAAAATCATCGTATAGTAGTTGGAATGGTTACGATCGTGATTTTTTATATGGTATCAACAATTATTTTTTAAACAGAGGGTCTCTTTGCTTTAATAACGAGTTTTATGTTCTGCATTTCCTATATATATATTTCAAAAAGCATGGGAGTGAACGCGGAATTGAAAAAATCATAATCATTATAAAAAAGAGCAGAATGAGTAGGGAGAAGATAGTTCTGAAATGGTCAAAGTTAAGTAATAAGAAAAACTTGGATATTCAAATCCAGTCAAGGTTAGGTAATTCTAATTACCTTTCCAGTATATAAATTAACTTGAATTTATCTTGTTTACGACTAACTAACGGGAGAAACTTTTTTTTTTTTTTTTTTGTTCATAGCACATGATGTCATCCACGGAAGATAGTTGTTGAGGTGCAAATAAATATATCAGTAATGTAGATTAAGTAGTGCATGTAGGGTTCATGGTATTTTTTTTACTCATCTTTTCCATATTCTTAACTTATTTGACTAAGATATATACGTTGTATATCTAATTAAACATGAAAATAAAGCAGTAACATATAAATTAATAAACTATCATGAAGGCTAGATGATATCAAAAATTAAACATGCTTAGGTATTGTCTGACTGAAGTCTTGTATGTGAACGAACAGGTACGTAATTTAAAAAGTGAAAATATAAGAAAGTATAGATGGCTGAAAACTTATCAGTGTATGACTGAGCATGCGACAATACATCAACTATAATAATCCTGAATCCATAATACAAAACTTGCTACGTATATTAATATTGTGTCACTCAGGACAATGTCTTTCCCCTACAAAGTCCAAGCACATGCTTTAGGCTAGACTGCTTCAATTTACATAATATTCTTAAAGTACATGTATCTTAACGCTCCTTCTCCGGTGTGTATTCTTAAAGATGAGGCCAGGATTAACTTAATAGTAATTAAAATTACTCTGGCCCTATGCTTCTATATATATCGGGTGCAATACAAAAACAACTTCAAGCCTTCTTCATATTCAACTTATTTCTATCTAAAAGAAACCTTTGGTAGTAATGGGAATAAACATTGTAATTGTGTTCCTTGTAGCATTAACCTCATCATGGCAAGTGTTTGCTTCAGATCCTAGTCAACTCCAGGACTTCTGTGTTGCTCAAAAGCTACCCAACAGTAATTTCACTACCCATCTTGATTCCTATTCTAATTTTAAGTTTTTACTGTTGTTTTGTCTGCAAATATGTTCCGTCAAAATTCACTCTTTCTTATGTGTATAATTATTATGTGTATAAAATGCAGTATTTGTGAATGGATTTTTCTGTAAGGATCCAAAGCATGTAAAAGCAGAAGATTTCTTCTTCCCGGGGCTGGACAAGCCAGGAAACACAGAGAACCAAGTCGGTTCAAACGTGACCGCAGTGAACGTGATGCAAATTGCAGGTCTGAACACGTTGGGCATCTCCTTAGTGCGCATAGACTATGCACCATATGGGCTCAATGCACCTCACACTCATCCACGAGCCACTGAGATCTTAACAGTGCTGGAAGGGAAGCTGTACGTTGGATTTGTTACGTCAAACCCTGATAACAAATTGTTCACTAAGGTACTTAACAAGGGAGATGTGTTTGTGTTTCCAGAAGGGCTTATTCATTTTCAGTTTAACGTTGGGCATAGTGATGCTGTTGCCATAGCAGCACTTAGTAGCCAGAATCCTGGAGTTATCACTATTGCAAAAGCTGTGTTTGGAGCTAAACCTCCGATTTCAGAAGATGTATTGGCAAAGGCATTTCAGATTGATCAGAAATTAGTTGATTGGCTACAGGCTCAGTTTTGGGTTGGTAGCAACTAGATCTATCCTTTTCAAAACCTACTAAGAGTGTCTATTGTTCTCTGTATCTTATACTATGTATTATTGTGTGAATAAGTAATCATTTTTTTTGCATGTATGCGTCCTGTTCATTGCAATATAATATTTTGTCACAGTGATGTAATTGATGATCAGAAAGTACCTTCCGGTAACGCTAATTGATGCGCTGAAATAAAGCCAAGCGGTCTTCCTGCTATCTTAATTCTGGTTGTATTCGGCTGAGTTTTGGTTGTTAAAAATGCGTCAAAACCATTCTTGTGGCAGCTGTTGATTTCTCTTCAACTCTATAAAAGTATACATGATAATAATGCTACGCTTCTGAAACTGAAACATAATTTGCACTCGGTTATCACCACTTTGACAATTGACAAATTCTATTTCAACCCAAGTTAATTGCTGAGTAGTCCCTAAAGTAAATTAAAATCGAGTAAACCAATCATTTTGATGGGTAGCACCCCTTTTATTTTAATTTTTTTTTCCAATAATACCCTTCCTCGTAGTGCCTCTGCGTGGTTTTATAGTGAAACTCGTAGGGCTTCTGCTTGGTAAGTAATGATACCACGTAGAGCCTCTACGTGGTATCATTAGTTACCACACAGTTCTCCTGCGAGGTTCGCTACAAAACATTGTAGAGGCACTACGGGATAGACTAAAAACTGAAAAAAAAACTGAAAAGGGAAGTTTCGTCTTTGATTTTTTTTATAAAACTGTGGGGCTACTCAGCAAAATGCTGGATTGAAATAGAATTTGACTTGACAATTCCACTTCAACCATCATGAGGAAATCAGCGGCAGCTTCAGCCGTGATGTTTTGATCATAATTAAAAGATTATTAGTTGATTTAGGAACATTATTACAATATTATGTCAGAAAATTAGTTGATTATCGATTATAAATTGATGTATGTTATGTATTAGTTGATGATAATATAGCGTATTAGTTAATCTAAGAATAATAATTAGCAGTCTACTTCTTCTTCTTTTTTTTTTTTTTTTTTTTTTTTTTTTTTGTAATTAAAAATTTGAATTGATTTAATATACTTATTGATTTGAAGATGGCGAATTTGTGATGCCTAAATGTCTAGGGTTTTGCAAAAGTATATTGATTTGAAGATGGCGAATGTAAATGAATAAGCATCTAGCTCTAATGGCAATATGCGAAGACGGAAAAATCAAGAAATAAACAGTCTACTGGCGACGGCGATGATGGGTTTGGAGTTGGCGTAGAGAAGATGTTTTCTTCGACATTTCCATTTCGGTTTATTGCTAGTCTTCGAGGAGTACGTCATATTTTCACGACTGGAAAAGAGCTTACGGTACATTGTGTATTATTATTAAATGTTGTATTTACGTATATTTAAATGTTCATGTTTCTAATTTACCATAAAATTGTTGTTATGATTATAATCATGATAATATGAGATGTAATGGATCATTTACAACAATGTTTGGAGGAAAAAGCTAATAGTTCATCCACAAATAAGAGATCCTGTAGTGAAATTTTTTATTAGATTGGATGCTGACTTGGGAAATTTCTATAACAGATGTATACATGCCATAACTGAGCCATGGTGACCTACTACTAATACATTTTTATTTTTGAATGCTAAGATTAGTTTTACACCATTAGATTTACCATGTTGACATCTATACCTGCTGGGTTGAATAACCGTCAAATCGCATAAGATGAGCAATGGAGCCGATCTAGCAATGTTAGTCAATTTTTACCGCTTTTCGTTGAAAAAAATATCAAGATTGGAAATGTCGCCATATCACATTTGATTAAATATTTTTCTAAGGACTACATACAAGCTAACTTGAATAACGTTGATCATATTGTTAGAATTTTTGTGTTTTACATAATTGCGACTATTTTCTTCACATAGACAAATGACACAGTCAGTCTTGGGTACAAAGGTAGTTATGGACTTAGAATCAGCTTAGCACTATGATTGGGGTTTAGCTATTACTGGGTATTTATACCAGAGTATGGATGTAACTATGACGACTACTCATCTCACTGAATTTGTTGAGTTGCATGTATATCAAGCTTTCATATTTATAATCAATTTGGTAACATAATTATTTTGTTTTGCAGCACTGGCTTTTCAAGTATATGATTGTTGGTGGTTATATTGTCAAAAATAGCGTAAAATATGATAAAGAGATAAGGATTGACATAATTTATGTCAATCTCTGCATATATGGTATGCCATTGAAATAGAATAAATATCATGATAAGAATTGACATAATCTATGTCAATCTATGCGAATATGGTATGTCATAATATAATTTATTCCATAATTATTGCAGTTATAATAAATATGATGAAATGTAATAAATATTATGATAAGGATTGACTGTATGTATTTGTAATTATATATATTTGTGATTCATGAATAAACAATTGTATCCTTCTCTTCAACTCTTCATCATGGTATCAGAGCCTTGATCCAAAACAGTTCAACTTCTTCTTCTTCAATGGCTCTCATTAACCAAACTTCATCCTATCAGATTCTTAATGACAATAATCCCACAAAGCCCTACACTTTTCTAGGCAAATGTCAATGGTGCTGAGATCAAGGACATGTGATTGCTCAGTGCCCTTTATTTAAGCAAAAGTTTCCTAATTTCATTCCTCCTTCAAATTCTCAACCTCCGTCAAACCTATTCATACCAAAACCTCAAGCAAACATTGTAAATCCCTCTGCCTCTTCAACACGACTTCTCGATAGTGGTGCTTCCCACCACGTCACGACAAATTTGAACAACCTATCCCTCCATGCTCCTTATGATGGAACCGAAGAGTTGATTGTCGGTGATGGCAAATGCCTTAAAATCACCCACGTCGGTTCTTGTTCTTTATCATCACTCAAACTAAATAATGTCTTAGTTGTTCTTGCCATGTCCAAAAATATAATTTCTTATTCTCAACTTTGTCATATCTCAGTTGTCTTTTCTTCCACCTCTTTTCATATGAAGGATCTCAAAACGGGCGAATCTCTATTCCAGGGACTGTGTAACAAAGCGGAAAATCCAAGCTAATTTAAAATTTTTATTTTGGCAATTTTAATGAATTTTGAATATTTAAAATGAATTAGTTTAAATAATAACGACGAAAAATTTAATTTGAATAGAATTAGAACGTATATATTTATTTGAATCGAAGTTAAAATATAAATATTTATTTTCATTTTAAAAGGAATTGAAAATGGTGTGGTAGTTCGAAATTTCGATTTCAAATTTCAAATGAATGTACAAGATTCAACATAAACCGAATTTTAGCGAAACCAAAAATATTTGAATCTATTTGAAAATATCTTTCCAATGAATCCGAAAGATTGAAATTTCATAGGGGAAATAAAAAGTTATGCCCAGTTGAAAATTCAGAATAGTCGCTATGGAAAATATAACCCTTAAAAATAGCCATTTTGCAAACGACCTCCGTTTTCGACGAAACCACTTTTGTTGGATTCAGAATGTCAAATTATTGCTAGATTCTAAAATTCATAATTTTGGGGATTAATATGTGAGCGTGACGAAGTAAAACATGTTTTAAACAGTTTTAGTCCATTCAGATCGACCAGAAAATGATCATTATTCAAACGGTCTCCAAATTTGACGAAATTACTTTTGTTAGGACCGTATCGTCAATACGAAACTAGAAATTGCTTCTCTGTAATTTTTAGAGTTAGTATGTGGCCCCGGTAAATTAAAATGTACGTTCGAATTGAATATATATAGATTTATATTCTAAATTTGATGAAACCCTATCGTAACAGCCGAATTGGGTTACGAAACATATTCCATTGTGTTCGGAATGGGGGTAATTAGCTAGGGGCGACAGTCGTTGAGCTCGTTTGGAGATCTAATGGAAAGTCAAACCTAGTTGGAATTAAAATAGAATAAAAATAATAATTAAATAAATTACAAAAATTCTCCCCTTTATCTCCCTCCCTCCCACGATCTATATCAGATCTAAAATAAAAAGAAAATTAAATAAATAGAATGGACGGACAGCGTCCTAACCCCGTCGACCGCCACCTGTTGGGCACTGCCACCGCGCCGCGGGCCCCCTCCTACTGTGACCGTCGATCTTCTTACCCCCTCCTCCAGCGCACCTCCCCAAGTCCCTTCCCCGTTCAACCCCAACCCAATTCGAGAAACCCACCTCCAAGTCGAACGGACGCCTGCGCCGCGCGCCTCTGGCCGGCCACCCATCACCTACCGCCGCCTGCACTGACTTGCACCGCCCCCGGAGCCTTCTCCGACCACACTACAGCACCTGCGTTGCCTCCACAATCCCTAGATCTTACGGTGGCCTCTCCTACATCAAAGAAAAAAAATGAATTTTACAAGGAACGGTGAGTTTTTTTTTGTCAATTAATTTAGTTTGGTTGCTTAGTCTAAAATCAGTTTTTATATATGTAAAAGCATGTAATTAAAAATATGATTTTATGAAGTGGATTTGAAATAAAAATCTGATTTCGATTTTTATATAGAAAGGGAATCGATAAAAATATGATTTTTACTTCGATAAAAATATGATTTCAAAATAGAGCTATAATTTTTAACGTGTTTAAAAGAAGTCTAGATTTTTATATAACATGAAGATGTAATTATTATACATGAAGTGAAATAAAAATATGAACTTTATTTTTATCATGAAGTAGCGAGAATAAAGATTTAAGTTTTATATGAGTAGCGGATTAAAAATAGAATTTTTAAATAATAGAGAATATAAAAATATGATTTTTATTTATGTAGTGAAATAAAAATCTGACTTTTTTATTATACATATAGTGAAATAAAAATGTGATTTTTATAGCGTTGAAGTAAAAATGTGATTTTTTATGTGAACAGCGGGAAAAGGAGTGCGATGGAATGGACTGAAATCAAAACAAAATCCAAAACTTTTAGAAATAAAGAATGACGGAGTGGAACCCCAAATTGAGAACTTCTCACTTCAAATTTATTTTCTAGTGAAAAATATATACTAGGATGCAGACGGTGCTTAGCAGCACCCGATACCCGTCGTCCACAGACCATGGATGACTTGTTTGTTTAATTGATTGTGTGTTGTGGAATGGAATGAAATATTTTATAGTTAAAAATATAATTTTTAACGCGTATATGGATAAAATAAATATTCATAAACAAATCGGACGATTTGTTTACGTGCACTGATTTGACTGATATTGATTGGGACGATAAATTTTGCACATCGCCCAATTGCACAAATATAATTCATTATTTGTTGATTTAAACCCCACACGGGTATTGGGATGATATATAACATAGACTAGTCCCAATAATTAGCTGTATGTCGATCGATTGATTGACAGGCTGTTGTAAGCGTTAAATATTTATATTTGATGCTTATGTAGTGTAGAATGCACTCTGGATGATGGTTGACTATGTTTTATTATTGTTATACACATTTGTTGTGTGAAATCCATATAATGACATTATATGGTAATTGACTGTGTCTGATTCCAATTCAGAAAGAATGAATATTTTGAAATAACGATTATTTTAAAATAACGAATATTTTAAAATAATATTCAGTAAAAAATCAAAATCTGATTTTGATGTCCGATTTGGGATGGACACGAATATATTTAAATATATAAAGCCGTGTTGATTTGATATGTGCCATTTTGACATGAACGATATTTGTATCGATTTTATTCATTGTTATAATGAGTATCGAAAAGGAAATAATTTCGAAATCTAATGTTTTGAAAATATTATCAGTTATATATCGATGATATGGAATATTCAATTTTGATTTGAAATTGAAAATGAAGTTGAAATCGTTTTGAAAACGAATTTAAAACGATTTATAAAATATGTTTTAAAAGGAAATCGATGAAATATATATTATATATATAATGACCTGAATAGAACGCGCCACGCCGCGGTAGTTCGCGAATTTCGACCATTGACTTCGAACGGACGTTACGGCAGATCTGACCGTTGGATTCTCCTAAAACCAGAACCGTTGGGTTCGTATCGAAAAGAGCTTTCTAACGAATATTAGAGATTTGAAATCTAACGGTTGGATTTGGAATTATGTCCAGATCAAATTTGGAAAAGGTCGCTATAAGTGTAGTTCGATGGCCGTTTATGAAAATCGACTGTACGGGCCTTGATAAAATTATCAAAAATATCAATAATTTGTGTAAAATCATAATAAATGATTTGGAAAGAGTTGGGATGAAAAATTCCATATTTGAAAAGATAAAAATATATTTTTATCGAAATGAATTAGTGTTGAACTAGAATTAAAAGTCCAGTATTTTTAAATAAATAAATTGGGTTTGAAATGGTTTTAAAAATAACCGGAATTTCCAATATATGAATTGGAATGGATTTGATTCGAAATTATCTTCGGAATATTTCGATATTGGATTCCTTGATTATACGGATATTGTGGAGGAATTTGAAAGATATATATATCGTTATTCCAATACGGTATTTGTTGATTCCAGAATTTGATATTGAATATAAGCCGATATATTTTCTATTCAGAGTCTTGTATTTAATATTAAATGTGATTTGGGTTTGTCGTGAATAGTGTCTTCATTAACACCGTTTTTGATATTGAATATAAGACAATATATGTTATATTTAGAGCCTTGTATTTAATATTAAATGTGATTTTGGGTTTGTCGTGATAGTATCTTCATTAACACTGTTCTTGAACCCAGTTGAGAAAAGATTAAATCTTTTTATTCAGATTTAATGAAGTATACCAATTAATTGAAATTTAATTGGAATGGAATTGAAATTGGTCTTTGGGTTATATCGTGAACGGTGTTTTAAATAACACTTGTTCTTTAACCCGATTAACAATGGAATAAGATTTTGGGTTGTCGTGAATGATATCTTTAATAATACTGTTCTTAGACCCAATGGAGTTAAGAAAATCAGAAACTAACTGGAGATTAGTTAAGTTGAATGGTTTCCTGGGTATTGATCTGATGTTGGTTTCGGCCTTCGGGGTTAATACTTAGGGAATTGTTCACTTGCTAATTTACGGTTAAAGGCTGATGGAATGGAATGTGATTTTGGGTTTATCGTGAACCGTGTTTTAAATGACATTGGTTCTTTAACCTAGTTAAAGACATGATATGATTTCCCGAGTTAAACAATCGTTAATATTGATTTTTGGGAAGATTAAAACCAAGTGGAGTTTTAATGCATCTTTAATTAGATTGAAATGATATCCAAAGGAAGATTAAAGAATAAATTTAAAGAATTTATCTTTGATAAAATTAATGGGAACCTTTCCCAAAGTATAAGAATATTTGAATAAATAAATATTCTGGATTGGAATAAGGCGTGTGTTATGTTTTTATAACACTTGTTTATTATATACGCGAGTTATTCAGAAAGACCGAGTTTATCCCATTCTGAATAACTGGTTCGACGATATGTCGAGGATGAAGACGTGTGTCGAAGACCGGAGGTCTTCACATCGTTTGGATTATTACTGATGTCTTGATTGGGTTGTACACCCAAGACGAGGTAATAAGTGGTGATCGTCCAGACGTACTTGGAGATCGATCGGATATGCGAGGGCCTCTCTCTCCTGTATTGGACATACGGGATGAGGAATAAGGTGCCTCCGGTTTCGTTCAGATCCAGAACAAACTTGTAAATGGATATGTGTCTGACATCGAATTTCATTCCGTGTGATGGATAGACATCGATTGCATAGCGTGAATTGCCTGTGTGGCATGCTGAGATGCAAATGATCAAGGCTTCTGTTGAAAAGCAGGGTCTTGTGGTTGATGATCAAAGCACGACTTTAATATAGCGTGGTTTTATGTAGCGTTAATTCGCGAGCCTCGCACCCCGGTGTGAACCAGAAACAAGAGAGGACCACAGGGAGGACATGCGTTTCTTTCTAGCTAGGAGTGGTGTTAGCGTTTAATTAGCCCTCACATTTTACTTATGGTCGTTCCGGGGTCGACAATTTAGTCGGGATATGACCAGTTGACGCCCTATAGGGCGGGGAAATGCATTGTTCAGGCATTTTAATCCACTCCGTGTGGACCGGCCTTGATGATCCAAGATGCAGTTGTGGCTGTTCCTGAGACACGGGCTACAGCGTCTCGAAGCGGTAAGGACGATCCCTTGTCTTGGTTCACAGATGGAAATCAACCTTCCAATATGTGACATTTACGGTTTTGATTGTGGAGCCTAGTATTGGTGACATGATATATGATACTCATGCCGTTTAGTGTTGATACATTTATATTTGAAGTTGTTTTATACACTATGATCTTATAATAGTATCAAATGATTTGTTTTGAATGTACCAAGCATGTTTGGCTATTATAAGGGAAAACCCTATCCTCCGGCTTGCGTTGCATTGTGTGATGGGACCTGGGTCTTATAATAGTCTTATTTTTCCATGTTTTGTTATATGCACTGGTATTCTTGGGAGGAAACTCGTTCCGTGTTATACGGTGTAGTCCCTTGATATATCTGATTTAAAGTAAAGTTTTAAGTAACTATTTTAGTTCTCACACCAGTCACATAACTGGCCTGAAGTTTATTGTTTTAACCTAAACTCTGGGTGCCCCTATTTTCCGCACGGGCAGCTAGTAGTTTTGGTTTTGCAGATTTATAGTCATAGGATCCTGATTTACGGCTGGAATGATATTCGAAAAGCTCTGTATCCGTATATTCTTTTCAGTTGTGTTTGTATTATTTTCTGCTGCATTGTAACTCGTAAATCTCTGATATTTAGTAAATGTGTAATATTTATTCATACTTTGTATATTCTTATATTTTGATTGTTGTAATAAGCAATGAAATTTTCTTCTATTTGTGTTCTTATTCGTCGTGTTCTCAATTCATTTCGGGGTTTGCTTCACGGGGAGGTTCGGGTTGCTTCATTTGGTATCAGAGCTTTGGTTTACAGAGCTCGGAGAACAAGGCACGTTAGAACCAAACGAAAGAATTCATCAGAGATTGGATTAGTAATATCCAATGAGAATGACTCGTTAGAGATGGGATCAGTAGTATCCTAGAATGAGTTGGAAGAGAGTTGTCTTCAAATAAAGATGAAAACAATTTTTGTTTTGAAAATTTAAATCAATTATTCATATTTGAATTTTATTTTTATATTGATTTGGACAATCAAGTATATAAAGATTTTGCATATACATCTGATCCACTTGTATTCGAAGTTTTAATATACTGGATAGATATAGAATCACACTCTAGTCGCCCGAAGAAAATACTGATGATTGAGATCTCATCATCAGTGTTTATGTTCGAGTTTCAAAAGTGAGATATTTATATATTTCTAATTGACTGGTGTGAGAACCAAAACTAGATCGGGTCTATTGTTGTGATTTGGCGCCAAAAATGGATTTTTTTGTATATTTATCAAAATTATGAATTTGAAATGATAATCAACTAATTGATTGATGATTGTGTTGTGTGATTATTTATTTAAATCAACATGTGAAAGAAAGGTAAATTTAGGCCAAATTGAACCAAATATTGAACTGTATTGAAAATTGCTTGGAAATGCATGCATGTATATATATATATATGTGTGTGTGTGTGTGTGTGTGTGTGTGTGAGTGTGTGTGTGTGAACAGGTCATAGCAAGAAGGCTAGAGAAGAGGAATAAAATTGTATGCCCGACAAATAGGTACATGTTTACTAATTTATTGGGTTTGGATGATTTTATGAGCCGATTGGCCAAACGCTTGGCTGTTTCTTTTTCTTTTTGGATTGGAGAGGCCTGTGTGGCGGTTTGGGATTTTCCCGGTGCTCCGGTACAAAGGAGGTTATGACGAATTTTTTCGAAAATTTTGGGTGTTAGCCAAATTTTTGAAAAATTTGGAAAGTTCTTAGAAACTAAAAAGTTGGGTAATGAAAGACAAACTGAAAGTTGAGTTGGTTTGTAAAACAACTTCCAGCTCCATTCCTTTTCGGGGACGAAAAGATTTTAAGTGGGGGAGATTGTAACAATCCGGAAAATCCGAGCCAATTAAAATTTTTTATTTTGGCAATTTTAATGAATTTTGAATATTTAAAGTGAATTATTTTAAATAATAACGTTGAGAAATTTAATTTGAATAGAATTAGAACGCATATATTTATTTGAATCGAAGTTAGAATATAAATATATATTAATTTTAAAAGGAATCGAAAATGGCGAGGTAGTTCGAAATTTCGATTTCAAATTGCAAATGAATGTACAGGATTCAAAATAAACCGGGTTTTAGCGAAACCAAAAATATTTGAATCTATTTGAAAATATCTTTCCAACGAATCCGAAAGACTGATAATTCATAGTGGGAATAAAAAGTTATGCCCAGTTGAAAATTCAGAATAGTTGTTATGGAAAATATAGCCCTTAAAATAGCCATTTTGCAAATGACCTCCGTTTTCGATGAAACCACTTTTGTTGGATCCGGTATGTCAAATTATTGATAGATTCCAAAATTCATAATTTTTGGGATTAACATGTGAGCGTGGCGAAGTAAAACATGTTTTAAACAGTTTCAATCAATTCAGATCGACCAAAAAATGGCTATTTTTCAAATGGTTTCCAAATTTGACGAATTTAGTTTTGTTAGGACCGTATCGTCAATACGAAACTAGAAATAATTTTTCTGTAATTTTTAGAGTTAGTACGTGGCCCCGGTAAATTAAAATGTACGTTCGAATTGAATATATATATATATATATATATTTTAAATTTGATGAAAACCTATCATAACAACCGAATTGGGTTACGAAACATATCCCATTGTGTTCGGAATGTGGGTAATTAGCTAGGAGCGACAGTCGTTGAGCCTCGTTTGGAGATCGAATGGAAAGTCAAACCTAGTTGGAATTAAAATAGAATAAAAATAATAATTAAATAAATTATAAAAATTCTCCCCTTTATCTCCCTCCCTCCCACGATCTATCTCAGATCTAAAAAATAAAATCGAATGGACAGACCGCGCCCTAACCCCTCGACCACCACCGGTTGGCCACTGCCACTACGCCGCGGGGCCCTCCTCCTGCTGCGACCGTCGATCTTCTTCCCCCCTCCTCCAGCGCAGCCCCCAAGTCCCTTTCCCATTCAACCCAACCCAATTCGAGAAACCCACCTCCAAGTCGAACGGACGCCTGCGCCGCGCGCCTCTTGCCGGCCACCCATCACCCACCACTGGCTGCACTGACTTGCACCGCTCCCGGAGCCTTCTCCGACTACCCTACAACGCCTGCGTAGCCTCCACAATCCCTAGATCCGACGGTGGCCTCTCCTACATTAAAAAAAATGAATTTTACAAGGGAAGGTGAGTTTTTTCTTGTTTAATTAATTTAGTTTGGTTGCTTAGTCGAAAATCAGTTTTTATATGTGTAAAAGTAAGTAATTAAAAATCTGATTTTTATGAAGTGGATTTGAATTAAAAATCTGATTTCGATTTTTATTAGAAAGAGAATCGATAAAAGTATGATTCTTACTTCGATAAAAATATGATTTCTATTTTATATAAAGCTATAATGTAACAACCCGAATTTTTACAACACGTTAAATCAAGAATCAATACAGAATTAAATTATAAATTCTGAATCAAGTGAAACGGTCTGTGCCATTGCGTTCGTCTCGGAAAAATACGCGAAATAGAGTCCGAGTTTTCGAGAATCGGAGTCCGTATGACCCGTTAAAGGCCCAAAGAAGATTTCTGGAAATTTGAACTTCGGAAATAGTTTTGAAAATCAGATCTGGGGCCAGGCGGGAAGTTTCCCGCCTAGGCCATGTCGACAGGGATGTCGACAGGCCTGTCGACTTGGGCCCAGACCAAGTCGACAGCCCTGTCGACTTGCCTGTCGACAGGGGGTGGCCGGGGCAAGTTGCCTGGCGCACCTGTTTGTCTCACCTGGTCTTGTTCTTGGGCTGGTTCTGGAATCTTCCGAGATCTGATGGTCCTAATCTATCCAAGATCTAATCCTATGGCCTAAAACACACCCTAATCTCTATAAAAACACCCCTAAGGCCACCCTAAACCCTCATAACTCACCCTCTCCACGAAGTGCTGCCCAAATGCCAAGTGATCATGGCCTCCATCCCCTTTTCTTAAAGCCTAAGCACTCAAATCGGGTTCAAATCAAGAAGTGCAAGCTTGCTACACCAAATGGAAGGAAGATCAACATTGCTATGCGAGTTTCATGACGATTCTTCAACAAAGGAGGCACCTTTCTTAGCCAAGATGATCCATGCTTCTTCCCCTAGGCCTAACTATGTAAGTTCTAGCTACTTTTAGATGGAAACGGTAGTTTTGATAATGACATGGGATAAAATGAGGCTAAACATGATTATGCGAACCTATATGAACCTTACCTTGCCTCTTGTGTTCATGTTTATGATCTTAGGCCATGTGAGTGACTTGATCATGCCTCTCATGCTATGCATAACCTAGTTTAACTTGCAAGTTTGGATCTTTATGCATGAAATGCTAGCATGAACCTTTAGGAACCATTTTACTTGTGAAACATTGGCTAAGACTAGATTTTGGGGCTTATGCATGTTTATGAACCCAAACCCTTTATGCTATCATGCAAGTTTGTGGCCAAGTCCTTTATGAGATTATGCATGCTTGTGGCCAATCCCCTCTTTTAAGTTATGCATGTTTATGGCCAAACCCTTTTTGATAATATGCATGTTTGTGGCCGAATTCCCTTGTGACATTTTGTGTGTTTGTGGCCAAAACCCTTTTTATGACACTATGCATGTTCGAGGCCAATTTGCAGTCATAGTATTCCTACTATGTTGACTCGTCTATACTTACGTTGGAAACACGTTTTGGGGTTAGGTTAGACGAGCGTGAATATACATGAGAATCTTAACTTGAAGTTCCATGAAATATGATGTGAAACATGATTTGGGTTAAATGGGTATAACATGACAACATGTAACATTAAATATAACGTGGAAGTTGACATGTGAGTATACTTGATAATGGAATTGGGAATTTACCTATTAAGTTGGGTCTACCCATATTCTTGAAGACTTGGATATGAACATGACACTTAGAAAACATGGAAGTGGCCAACTCGAGGTTGGGTTGAGTTTGTAGCATAAATCTACCCGGACCCGCCCGGCTTAACTAGTAGCTACAAACAATAGGATCCAATGTGAGAAGTTGGTCATGTCGCGCTTAAGACCCGAGGTTAGACTAGGTTGTGGTGTAAATCTACCCGGACCCGCCCGGCTTAACTAGTAACCACAGCAAGGTCTAATGTGAGAGGTTGAGGGTGCATTAATTAAATTAATGCCACATAATAGGGTTAAGTTAATTTGATTAATGAGGCTTAACCAAATATGACATGGACAAATGGGTTAAGTAATTTGATTAGGCTAATGATACTTAACAAAACATGATAAGCTTGGGTAGGTTAAGTAACTTGATTTGCCTAATGACACTTGACCATTTTTATACGACTAGTGGACGGGATTAGGTTAACCAACACTTAATCAATCCAACACGATAACGTGATAAGGTTAAGTAAATTTTCTTAAAGACACTTAACCGTATAATACAGTTAATGGATGGGGTTAAGATTAGACTTAGCTAATCTAAACATGGTAATCGGATGGGGTTAAGTTAGCCTAGACTTAATTAATCCAACTTGGTAATTTAATGGGGTTAAGTTAAACACTTAACTAATTTAAGACGATGATTTGATGAGGTTAAGTGACCTATACTTAACCAATCTAACTCGTTGATTTGATGAGGTTAAGTGACCTATACTTAACCAATCTAACTCGTTAATTTGATGAGGTTAAGTGACCTATACTTAACCAATCTAACTCGTTAATTTGATGAGGTTAAGTTAACCTATACTTAACCAATCTAACATGAAAACATGATAAGGCTAAGTCACGACTCACTTGAATGCGCTTGACCGATTTGACTCAGTAATTAGACAAGGTCAAGTTAATTTATATAATTAACCAATCTAAAATGATAATTAGACGAGGTTAAGTTATGGATTGCTTAATATACTTAGCCAACTTGACACATGGTTTGTAGGGTTAAGTCTTGGACTTGGATACTTAGCCAATTTTGACATGGTTTGTAGACGGGCTAAGTTATGAACTTAAGTGACACTTAACCCATCAGATAAACCCTAATTCGGAGGATTAGGTAAATAACCATAGTTAACAAGGATTATGGAAATAAGGCTAAGTGGTAAACCTTAGTTAAGGGAAACTAAGTAATAATTCTTAGTCAAGGAAATTTGGACCATTTCTTAGATAGATTAGTAACCCGATACGTTAGGTCAACGTTTAAGTATGCGTGTAGGAGCAGGCTATCTGATTTAGATAAAGGCTCCAACGAACTGGGTAACGAAGCAGCGGCTTCAGGAAACGTGAGGATATTCTTGGGATCCCTCTGTGAGCTGCCAGGTCATTATACTAGGCTCACGAGAGGTTGAGGTCTGCGTTAGAAGAACCAAGAATATGCCTTGGTTGCTATGCGAGCGACCTAAAGACTGGGGTGGATAGCAGTGAGTCGGCGAATACATAAGGTGCCCGAGATAGCAAGTTCGTCGATCATCTACCATCTTGAGTCAAGCGTGTACGTACGGAAAGGCAGGGAACACCCAACAGACCATAATTGCTATCTAATTATGGGTGAGGTAGGCCGTAGGATGTGGGCTGGCCGGAGTGTAGTTCTCATGCAAGATTTTCTCTTGTGTTGCCTTTCACTAGTTGAGGGAGGGGTCTCGTGGGACCATAGCCACGTGTAGAAAAGCAGACCTTAGTATCTGCATCGGCAGATAAATCTAAAGCTCCCGACCGAGTCCTGTATTTCTTGCTTTGCCCTGTGACAGGACTCGGATGGCACGATGTGATACATGTGCATACAGTCATGGAAAACGATTCACGATGAATGCGTGGGAAAAAGGGCGCGGGTGACGGTCAGCGTAATCCCTAGTGACCCTAGGTGGTTGAACCCGAACCGAAATACGAAAGCGTGCAATAGGTAAGCGTAATCCCTAGTGGTGCTAGGTAGCGTAAGTCCTAGTAGTTCAAACGATGATTCATATGGAAGAGCCTAGCTAGAACAAGGGTGACAGTCCAAACGATTTCAAGGATAATACGACATGAGGAAGCCCGTACGAGGTACGGCAAAGGACTGAACTTATATACATGGAAAGAAACATATGATTTGAGTAACCTATATATGCGATATATTAGGTTGACATGGACCATTACACGACTTTGAGCAAGGGACATTCATGGTTAACACATGACGCGGGTAGGGATACTAGTATGAGAGGTGCAGAGCAAATATACATGTTAGAACTAGGAAGAATATACATAATAGATACCGTGGGATGTTAGACGGGGTAGATACCTTGGGATAATGTACTCGATAGAAATCTGACGATGTGATACCTTGACTTATCATAACACCGTAGTTTATCACGATACCTTAGTTTACCTTGCCACAGTAGTTCAACCGGCTACCCTGGTTTATCTATCTTGTAGTTATCCTTATGTTTACTTTCAGTTTATGCATGTCATGTTACCTTTACCTGTTTTTAAACTGGAAGTAGATAGGACTTACTCAGTCTTTTTGACTGACCCGTTTTGTTTCGCCTCTTTTCTTCCGTTTCCCCCCAGGTTTCAGGGAGGAAACAATGATGTTTAGTTTGGACTTCTTCTGCTTGAAGGTCATCATGGATGGCTTGGACTTCTCTTGGCTATGGCTACTTTACTGTTTTTACTTGGGGAAGAATTTATTAAAAAGTCTTTATGCTTCTTTACTATTGCAAGTCAGGTTTTGATGTACTCTGATGTAAAAGGCTTTAGACCTTAATTATTGAATTTATGAAAGCTCGATTTTACCTCTGCTATTTTATATGTTCTGTCTTGTGATATTTCTGTGCATGTTTACCAATAATGCCCCTCTAAAGCTAGTGCATTCCTTTGCGAGTGACCCTAGCGGAGGCGGGGTGTTACATTTGGTATCAGAGCAGAAGGTTACCAGGCTGGGCAAAAGTTTTTAAAGACCTTCTGAAAATTATTTGAAAAACCGTTACAAAGAAGCATTTTTCAAGAAAATTTTCTTTAAAAAAGAAAAAGGCTATTCCCCAAAGGCCATTAGCATTATCCTTGTTTCCTTGATTGAATCTCTTTTCCTTTCTTTCCTCCATCTGTAGTCACAGTGGTTTTGACTGCGACTAGTCTTTCTAGCTGCGTAAGTGTTTCCCGTACGATGGAGGTGGTTCTCGAGAGACCGTTGCAGAGTTATGCATGAAAGGATAGTAAGAACAAGGATAAAGGATACGAGCTCAGGGATAAGCAACATGTTGGTATGGCTGAGTCCTAAAAGGAGGGAGAAAGATGAACAATGAAACCCATGACGAGAGAGTACCTTTGGCATGGTGAAACGGGACGAATAGTTAAGTATCATGGAACAGGGACAAGATCATTCGGAGGGCAATAGTATGCTCTCATTTCTAGGGTACCTCAGAAGGAGAGTAACGATCTTGTTAAAGGTTTAGCTTTTCTTCTCTATCATCCTGTCGGGACTTTGTTTTGATCACCGCATCTTTTTAAGTCCGCTTCGATAGTTGAGTCTCTGCACCTTAGTACTAGTATAATAGAGGATCCCGTTTTTGTCTCAAGTCCTATTGGAAGATCGGTCCATTTACTCATGGCTTGTTTGGATTTGAGAATGTCTATATCAAGTGTTGAGCTTGGAAATAATGCTTATGTTTATAAGTTGTGGATGGATTCTAGGGACGAAGTGGTTATCCAGTAAGGGGTGCCATTCTCGGTTTTGGAAAAAGGGTAGTTAGATTCTCGACTCATCTTGGTGATACCCTCGAAGTCTCGTGTAACCTTTTGGGTTCTGTCATGATTAGTTACTTAGAATCCCTAGATGCCTTTGTTGGAAATTAGAAACCCGATCGAATGGTGTTCGCTAATAAGACGGATGGTTTACTTCGATTATGTATGGGTTATGGGAATTACCCTAGTAAGTGCGCACGGTAACTTGTTTACTTTCAAGAGAAAGTTTTTCTACGTGGAATACCTTATGGTACAAGGGCCAGGATTCACTAGTGAATTTTGAGGGCTCGCATGGAATAATGTGTACGCAGTCCTGTTTGCGCCAAGTATTCTAGAAGGAGAATAAGTGCAAGTGGAACGAGAGGGGACGAGGAAATGAGTTCCAACTCATGTTATGGAAACAGGAAATAAGAAGCTGCGAAATCATGAAGTTAAAGGATGGTCAAAGTACGATGGAATTAAGCTCAAGGGAATACGACTCTGAAGACTGAAGACTAGATACGTACATCATGTCTCTTTTTAAGAGTATATCCTTGATCCCTGTTTTCTGTTGAGCTTGCTTGTAGGCCATCTTTTATGGATATCCTCTCGGTCCTGTCTCTGTTACAAACCCCGTACGGAGTTTGTTTTGTTCATCTTCTCGACCCTGTTTCAGGGAATCTTAGGTAGAACCCTATGGATGTAAACATGTATTTGAAACATGTTATGGTTGATATAGTTGCAAATGGTTGCAAGTGGTTGCTCGTAGATGCGCGAATTTACATTAGATATTAGCTCGACTCGGTCACATTTCATATTGCATATGCACGAGTATTTATACATGTTTATGGATGAAATTGAATGTGTTATCATGCGGACGTTGCATATGGTTGAATGTTTGTGCACGCATATAGTGTATATGACTAGGACTATTTGCATACATGATGGATTCATAGCACTAAACATATTTTTGCATTCAAAAGATTTTTCAGGCCTGATCATTAGCATTAGCTAAGGAACATGTACACACACGTTTTGCATACATTCATAAAGCATTAGGAGTCGTCTAAGAACAATGGTTGCTTGTGGATGATGGTTTGAGTAGATGGATGATGGATGGTAGGATATGTTCTTCCTAACTTTGAGATTTCGGGGACGAAATCCTTTAAGAAGGGGAGAATGTAACAACCCGAATTTTTACAACACGTTAAATCAAGAATCAAGACAGAATTAAATTATAAATTCTGAATCAAGTGAAACGGTCTGTGCCATTGCGTTCGTCTCGGAAAAATACGCGAAATAGAGTCCGAGTTTTCGAGAATCGGAGTCCGTATGACCTGTTAAAGGCCCAAAGAAGATTTCTGGAAATTTGAACTTCGGAAATAGTTTTGAAAATCAGATCTGGGGCCAGGCGGGAAGTTTCCCGCCTAGGCCATGTCGACAGGGCTGTCGACAGGCCTGTCGACTTGGGCCCAGACCAAGTCGACAGCCCTGTCG
This sequence comes from Allium sativum, assembly GCA_030737875.1. Classification (NCBI taxonomy): domain Eukaryota; kingdom Viridiplantae; phylum Streptophyta; class Magnoliopsida; order Asparagales; family Amaryllidaceae; genus Allium; species Allium sativum. The sequence continues at coordinate 317,381,215 of CM060918.1, forward strand.
ACTTGCCTGTCGACAGGGGGTGGCCGGGGCAAGTTGCCTGGCGCACCTGTTTGTCTCACCTGGTCTTGTTCTTGGGCTGGTTCTGGAATCTTCCGAGATCTGATGGTCCTAATCTATCCAAGATCTAATCCTATGGCCTAAAACACACCCTAATCTCTATAAAAACACCCCTAAGGCCACCCTAAACCCTCATAACTCACCCTCTCCACGAAGTGCTGCCCAAATGCCAAGTGATCTTGGCCTCCATCCCCTTTTCTTAAAGCCTAAGCACTCAAATCGGGTTCAAATCAAGAAGTGCAAGCTTGCTACACCAAATGGAAGGAAGATCAACATTGCTATGCGAGTTTCATGACGATTCTTCAACAAAGGAGGCACCTTTCTTAGCCAAGATGATCCATGCTTCTTCCCCTAGGCCTAACTATGTAAGTTCTAGCTACTTTTAGATGGAAACGGTAGTTTTGATAATGACATGGGATAAAATGAGGCTAAACATGATTATGCGAACCTATATGAACCTTACCTTGCCTCTTGTGTTCATGTTTATGATCTTAGGCCATGTGATTGACTTGATCATGCCTCTCATGCTATGCATAACCTAGTTTAACTTGCAAGTTTGGATCTTTATGCATGAAATGCTAGCATGAACCTTTAGGAACCATTTTACTTGTGAAACATTGGCTAAGACTAGATTTTGGGGCTTATGCATGTTTATGAACCCAAACCCTTTATGCTATCATGCAAGTTTGTGGCCAAGTCCTTTATGAGATTATGCATGCTTGTGGCCAATCCCCTCTTTAAAGTTATGCATGTTTATGGCCAAACCCTTTTTGATAATATGCATGTTTGTGGCCGAATTCCCTTGTGACATTTTGTGTGTTTGTGGCCAAAACCCTTTTTATGACACTATGCATGTTCGAGGCCAATTTGCAGTCATAGTATTCCTACTATGTTGACTCGTCTATACTTACGTTGGAAACACGTTTTGGGGTTAGGTTAGACGAGCGTGAATATACATGAGAATCTTAACTTGAAGTTCCATGAAATATGATGTGAAACATGATTTGGGTTAAATGGGTATAACATGACAACATGTAACATTAAATATAACGTGGAAGTTGACATGTGAGTATACTTGATAATGGAATTGGGAATTTACCTATTAAGTTGGGTCTACCCATATTCTTGAAGACTTGGATATGAACATGACACTTAGAAAACATGGAAGTGGCCAACTCGAGGTTGGGTTGAGTTTGTAGCATAAATCTACCCGGACCCGCCCGGCTTAACTAGTAGCTACAAACAATAGGATCCAATGTGAGAAGTTGGTCATGTCGTGCTTAAGACCCGAGGTTAGACTAGGTTGTGGTGTAAATCTACCCGGACCCGCCCGGCTTAACTAGTAACCACAACAAGGTCTAATGTGAGAGTTTGAGGGTGCATTAATTAAATTAATGCCACATAATAGGGTTAAGTTAATTTGATTAATGAGGCTTAACCAAATATGACATGGACAAATGGGTTAAGTAATTTGATTAGGCTAATGATACTTAACAAAACATGATAAGCTTGGGTAGGTTAAGTAACTTGATTTGCCTAATGACACTTGACCATTTTTATACGACTAGTGGACGGGATTAGGTTAACCAACACTTAATCAATCCAACACGATAACGTGATAAGGTCAAGTAAATTTTCTTAAAGACACTTAACCGTATAATACAGTTAATGGATGGGGTTAAGATTAGACTTAGCTAATCTAAACATGGTAATCGGATGGGGTTAAGTTAGCCTAGACTTAATTAATCCAACTTGGTAATTTAATGGGGTTAAGTTAAACACTTAACTAATTTAAGACGATGATTTGATGAGGTTAAGTGACCTATACTTAACCAATCTAACTCGTTGATTTGATGAGGTTAAGTGACCTATACTTAACCAATCTAACTCGTTAATTTGATGAGGTTAAGTGACCTATACTTAACCAATCTAACTCGTTAATTTGATGAGGTTAAGTTAACCTATACTTAACCAATCTAACGTGAAAATATGATAAGGCTAAGTCACGACTCACTTGAATGCGCTTGACCGATTTGAATCAGTAATTAGACAAGGTCAAGTTAATTTATATAATTAACCAATCTAAAATGATAATTAGACGAGGTTAAGTTATGGATTGCTTAATATACTTAGCCAACTTGACACATGGTTTGTAGGGTTAAGTCTTGGACTTGGATACTTAGCCAATTTTGACATGGTTTGTAGACGGGCTAAGTTATGAACTTAAGTGACACTTAACCCATCAGATAAACCCTAATTCGGAGGATTAGGTAAATAACCATAGTTAACAAGGATTATGGAAATAAGGCTAAGTGGTAAACCTTAGTTAAGGGAAACTAAGTAATAATTCTTAGTCAAGGAAATTTGGACCATTTCTTAGATAGATTAGTAACCCGATACGTTAGGTCAACGTTTAAGTATGCGTGTAGGAGCAGGCTATCTGATTTAGATAAAGGCTCCAACGAACTGGGTAACGAAGCAGCGGCTTCGGGAAACGTGAGGATATTCTTGGGATCCCTCTGTGAGCTGCCAGGTCATTATACTAGGCTCACGAGAGGTTGAGGTCTGCGGTAGAAGAACCAAGAATATGCCTTGGTTGCTATGCGAGCGACCTAAAGACTGGGGTGGATAGCAGTGAGTCGGCGAATACATAAGGTGCCCGAGATAGCAAGTTCGTCGATCATCTACCATCTTGAGTCAAGCGTGTACGTACGGAAAGGCAGAGAACACCCAACAGACCATAATTGCTATCTAATTATGGGTGAGGTAGGCCGTAGGATGTGGGCTGGCCGGAGTGTAGTTCTCATGCAAGATTTTCTCTTGTGTTGCCTTTCACTAGTTGAGGGAGGGGTCTCGTGGGACCATAGCCACGTGTAGAAAAGCAGACCTTAGTATCTGCATCGGCAGATAAATCTAAAGCTCCCGACTGAGTCCTGTATTTCTTGCTTTGCCCTGTGACAGGACTCGGATGCCACGATGTGATACATGTGCATACAGTCATGGAAAACGATTCACGATGAATGCGTGGGAAAAAGGGCGCGGGTGACGGTCAGCGTAATCCCTAGTGACCATAGGTGGTTGAACCCGAACCGAAATACGAAAGCGTGCAATAGGTAAGCGTAATCCCTAGTGGTGCTAGGTGGCGTAAGTCCTAGTAGTTCAAACGATGATTCATATGGAAGAGCCTAGCTAGAACAAGGGTGACAGTCCAAACGATTTCAAGGATAATACGACATGAGGAAGCCCGTACGAGGTACGGCAAAGGACTAAACTTATATACATGGAAAGAAACATATGATTTGAGTAACCTATATATGCGATATATTAGGTTGACATGGACCATTACACGACTTTGAGCAAGGGACATTCATTGTTAACACATGACGCGGGTAGGGATACTAGTATGAGAGGTGCAGAGCAAATATACATGTTAGAACTAGGAAGAATATACATAATAGATACCGTGGGATGTTAGACGGGGTAGATACCTTGGGATAATGTACTCGATAGAAATCTGACGATGTGATACCTTGACTTATCATAACACCGTAGTTTATCACGATACCTTAGTTTACCTTGCCACAGTAGTTCAACCGGCTACCCTGGTTTATCTATCTTGTAGTTATCCTTATGTTTACTTTCAGTTTATGCATGTCATGTTACCTTTACCTGTTTTTAAACTGGAAGTAGATAGGACTTACTCAGTCTTTTTGACTGACCCGTTTTGTTTCGCCTCTTTTCTTCCGTTTCCCCCCCAGGTTTCAGGGAGGAAACAATGCTGTTTAGTTCGGACTTCTTCTGCTTGAAGGTCATCATGGATGGCTTGGACTTCTCTTGGCTATGGCTACTTTACTGTTTTTACTTGGGGAAGAATTTATTAAAAAGTCTTTATGCTTCTTTACTATTGCAAGACAGGTTTTGATGTACTCTGATGTAAAAGGCTTTAGACCTTAATTATTGAATTTATGAAAGCTCGATTTTACCTCCGCTATTTCATATGTTCTGTCTTGTGATATTTCTGTGCATGTTTACCAATAATGCCCCTTTAAAGCTAGTGCATTCCTTTGCGAGTGACCCTAGCGGAGGCGGGGTGTTACATATAATTTTTAACGTGTTTAAAAGAAGTCTAGATTTTTATATAACATGAAGATGCAATTATTATACATTAAGTGAAATAAAAATATGAACTTTATTTTTATCATGAAGTAGCGAGAATAAAGATTTGACTTTTATATGAGTAGCGGATTAAAAAATAGAATTTTTAAATAATAGAGAATATAAAAATATGATTTTTATTTATGTAGCGAAATAAAAATCTGACTTTTTTATTATACATATAGTGAAATAAAAATGTGATTTTTATAGCGTTGAAGTAAAAATGTGATTTTTAATGTGAACAGCGGGAAAATGAGTGCGATGGAATGGACTGAAATCAAAACAAAATCCGAAACGTTCAGAAATAAAGAATGAAGGAGTGGGACCCCAAGGTGAGAACTTCTCGCTTCAAGTTTATTTTCTAGTTAAAAATATATACTAGGATGCAGACGGTGCTTAGCAGCACCCGACACTCTTCGTCCACAGACCATAGATGACTTGTTTGTTTAATTGATTGTGTGTTGTGGAATGAAATAAAATATTTTATAGTTAAAAATATAATTTTTAACGCGTATATGGATAAAACAAATATTCATAAACAAATCAGATGATTTGTTTACGTGCACTGATTTGATTGATATTGATTGGGACGATAAATTTTACATCGCCCAACTGCACAAATAAAATTCATTATTTGTTGATTTAAACCCCACATGGGTATTGAGATGATATATGACATACACTAGTCCCAATAGTTAGCTATATGTCGATCGATTGATTGACAGGCTGTTGTAAACGATAAATATTTATATTTGATGCTTATGCTGTGTAGAATGCACTCTGGATGATGGTTGACTGTGTTTTGTTGTTGTCATACACATTTGTTGTGTGAAATCCATATAATGACATTATATGTTAATTGACTATATTTGATTCCAGTTCAGAAAGAATGAATATTTTGAAATAACGATTATTTTAAAATAACGAATATTTTAAAATAATATTCAATAAAAGATCAAAATCTGATTTTGATGTCCGATTCGGGATGAACACAAATATATTTAAATATATAAAGCCGTGTTGATTTGATATGCACCATTTTGACGTGAACGATATTTATATCGATTTTATTTATTGTTATAATGAATATCGAAAAGGAAATGATTTCGAAATATTATGTTTTGAAAATATTATCTTTTATATATCGATGATATGGAATATTCAATTTTGATTTGAAATTGAATACGAAGTTGAAATCGTTTTGAAAACGAATTTAAAACGTTTCATAAAATACGTTTTAAAAGGAAATCGACGAAATATTATATATATATATATAGACAATATAATGGCCTTAATAGAACACGCCGCGATAGTTCGCGAATTTCGACCATTGACTTCGAACGGACATTACGGGAGATCCGAACGTTGGATTCTCCTAAAACCGGAACCATTGGGTTCGTATCAAAAAGAGCTTTCTAATAAATATTAGAGATTTGAAATCTAATGGTTGGATTTGGAATTATGTCCAAATCAAATTTGGAAAAGATCGCTGTAAGTGCAGTTCGATGGCCGCTTATGAAAATCGACTGTACAGGCCTTGATAAAATTATCAAAGATATCAATAATTTGTGTAAAATCATGATAAATGATTTTGAAAGAGTTGGAATGAAAAATTCCATATATGAAAAGATAAAAGTATATTTTTATCGAAATGAACTAGAATTAAAAATCCAATATTTTTAAATAAATAAATTGGGTTTGAAATGGTTTTAAAAATAACCGGAATTTCCAATATATGAATTGGAATGGATTTGAATCGAAATTATATTCGGAATATTTCGATATTGGATTCCGTGATTATACAGATATTGTGAAGGTTTGTGGAAGGTACATATATCGTTATTCCAATACGATATTTATTGACTCCATAATTTGATACTGAATATAAGCCGATAAATTTTCTATTCAGAGCCTTGTATTTAATATTAAATGTGATTTTGGGTTTGTCGTGAATAGTGTCTTCATTAACACTGTTCTTGAACCCAGTTGAGAAAAGATTAAATCTTTTTATTTAGATTTAATGAAGTATACCAATTAATTGATATTTAATTAGAATGGAATTGAAATTAATCTTTGGGTTTATCATGAACGGTGTTTTAAATAACACTTGTTCTTTAACCCAATTAACAATGGAATAAGATTTTGGGTTGTCGTGAATGGTATCTTTAATAATACTATTCTTAGACCCAATGGAGTTAAGAAAATCAGGAACTAACTGGAGATTAGTTAAGTTGAATGGTTTCCTGGGTATTGATCTGATGTTGGTTTCGGCCTTCGGGGTTAATACTTAGGGAATTGCTCACTTGCATGGAATGGAATGTGATTTTGGGTTTATCGTGAACCGTATTTTAAATGACATTGGTTCTTTAATCTTGTTAAAGACAGGATATGATTTCCCAAGTTAAACAATCGTTAGTATTGATTTTAAGGAAGATTAAACCAAGTGGAGTTTTAATGCATCTTTGATTAGATTGAAATGATATCCAAAGGAAGATTAAAGAATAAATTTAAAGAATTTATCTTTGATAAAACTAATGGGAACCTTTCCCAAACTATAAGAATATTTGAATAAAGAAATATTCTGGATTGGAATGAGACGTATGTTGTGTTTTTATAGCACTTGTTTATTATATACGCGAGTTATTCAGAAAGACCGGGTTTATCCCATTCTGAATAACTGGTTCGATGATATGTCTTGGATGAAGACGGGGGTCGAAGACCGGAGGTCTTCACATCGTTTGGATGATTACCAATGTCTTGATTAGGCTGTACACCCAAGACGAGGTAATAAGTGGTGATCATCCAGACGTACTTGGAGATCGACCGGATATGCGAGGGCCTCTCTCCTGTATTGGACATACGGGATGAGGAATAAGGTGCCTCCGGTTTCGTTCAGATCCAGAACGAACTTGTAAATGGATGTGTGTATGACATCGGATTTCATTCCGTGTGATGGGTAGACATCGGTTGCATAGCGTGAATTGCCTGCGTGGCATGCTGAGATGCAAATGATCAAGACTTCTGTTGTAAAGGAGGGTCTTGTGGTTGATGATCAAAGCACGACTTTATTATAGCGTAGCTTTGTGTAGCATTAATTCGCGAGCCTCGCACCTCGGTGTGAACCAGAAATGGGAGAGGACCTCAGGGAGGACATGCGTTTCTTTCTAGCTAGGAGTGGTGTGAGCGTTTTACTAGCCCTGACATTTTACTTATATGGATGATGGATTGCGAGGCACCTTGGTTATATCGGTCATTCCGGGGCCGATAGTTTGGTCGGGATATGACCAGTTGATGCCCCATAGGGCGGGGAATTGTTCAGGCATTTTAATCCACTTCGTGTGGACCGGCCTTGACGATCCAAGGTGCAGTTGCGGCTGTTCCTGAGACACGGGCTAGAGCATCTCGAAGCGGTAAGGACGATCCCTTGCCTTGGTTCACAGATGGAAATCCAACTTCAATTACGTAACATTTGCGGTTTTGATTGTAGAGCCTAGTATTGGCGACATGACATATAGTACCCATGCCGTCTAGGATTGATACATTTATATTTGAAGTTGTTTTATACACTATGCACTTATAATAGTATCAAATGATTTGTTTTGATAATACCAAGCATGTTTGGCTATTATAAGGGAAAACCCTATCCTCCGGCTTGCGTTGCATTGTGTGATGGGACCCGGGTCTTATAATAGCCTCATTTTTTCAAAAAGCATTGCATTATTTTGTTATATGCACTGGTATTCTTGGGAGGAAACCCGTTTCGTGTTATACGGCGTGGTCCCTTGATATATCTGATTTAAAGTAAAGTTTTAAATAACTGTTTTAGTTCTCACACCAGTCACATGACTGATCTGGAGTTTATTGTTTTAACCTAAACTCTGGGTGCCCCTATTTTCCGCATGGGCAGCTAGTAGTTTTGGTTTTGCAGATTTATAGTCACAGGATCCTGATTTATGGCGGGAATGATATTCGGAAATCTATGTATCCGTATATTCTTTTCAGTTGTGTTTGTATTATTTTCTGCTGCATTGTAACTCATAAATCTTTGATATTTAGTAAATGTGTAATATTTATTCATACTCTGTATATTCTTGTATTCTGATGAAATTGTTGTAGTAAGCAATGAAATGTTCTTCTGTTTGTATTTTGATTCGCCGTGTTCTCAATTCAGTCCGGGCTTTCCTTCACAGGGAGATTCGGGTTGCTTCAGGCTGGCTGCAACAGACATTTACCAGCTCAAATCCACAATCCCTACAGTTTACGCAAGTACAACTTGTTCACTTTATTGGCATCATTGTTTAGGACATCCGTCTCGTAATGTTTTTAGGAAAATTGTTTCCAAAAATATACTTCATGTTCCTAGTATCTCCACTTTGGATTGTGATTCATATGCTTGCAATAAAAGTCATAAACTTCTTTTTTCTACTTCCTCTATTGTGTCTACTGCCCCACTTGAGTACGTTTATTCAGATCTTTGGACATCACCGATTTACTCTCGTGATGGCTCTAAATATTATCTTATTTTCGTTTATCATTTTTCTAGATACATTTGGTTGTATATTTTGTAACGAAAATCAGATGCAAAACATATATTCATTCGCTATAAAGCTCTAGTTGAAAAATACTTTGAACTGCCTCTCAAAACTCTCTACTCGGACAACATTTGGTGAATATGAAAGCCTACGTAACTACCTGTCCACCGATGGAATTTCGCATCTCACAACTCCACCCCACACCCCTCAACACAATTTCTATTCGGAGCGACGACATCGAAACATTTTTGAGACATTTCTATCTCTCTTATCTCATGCTAAAATGCCCCTTGAATATTGGACAAATGCTTGCTCAACAGCTGTTTACTTGATTAATCGACTTCCCACGCCAACTCTAAACAATGTGTCACCGTACTTTAAATTATTCGGCTAATATCCTAATTATTCCAAGCTTCGAAGTTTTGGATGTCTTTGCTACTCATGGCTTAAACCCTACAATTCTCACAAACTTGAACATAAATCTCGACCATGTATTTTTGTTTGTTATTCTCAAGGTGCATATTATTGATTCGAATTAAACACTAATCGTGTTTATGTTTCTTGTCATGTTCATTTTAAAAGAAAATTTTTTCCTTTTTCTAAACTTTAAAATTCAACTGCCTCCTTGTCCGACCTAGTGAAACAATGGACACCTCTCACATTCTTTATATTATCAAACACTCAATCTTCCTCCTCTCATTCATTGCAAACTAACTCACCTTCTAGCACACCTCCTACCTCATTTCCCACTTCACCCCTTTCATCTCCTATGTCTGCAACAAACTCATCTCAACCTCCTAATACCACTACTGAGCTTTCCTCTACTTCATCTCAGTCAAATCTCAATATATCAACATCTACAAATTCAACACCCAACAATCCTGTACATTCTCCTTAAATGACCGCAAGACTTCAACATGGCATTAGGAAACCAATCAGTAAACTGAATTTAAATGCGGAGGTCCATGAAACGAAGATGCTAAAAAATATCACCTAAGCATTAAAAAGCCCCGTTTAGCGCAAAGCTATGGATGAAGAGATTAACGCATTGATCAAAAATAGAACTTGGGATCCTGTACCTTCGTCTATGTCACAAAATGTAGTGGGATGCAAATGGATTTTTTGAATTAAAAAGAATAAGGATGGTAATATTATTCAGTACAAGGCTCGCTATGTTGCAAGAGGTTTTAATCAGAGAGATGGCATTGACAACAGTGAGACTTTTAGCCTTGTAATTAAACCCGCCACGGTTCAGCTTGTGCTCTCACTCGCGGTTAGTCAAGGTTGGTCATTGCACCAACTTGACACAAACAAAGCAAAACCAGCTGCAACACCATTAGCAATTCATCCTCCGTTAACTATACATGGAAATCTTCTCAACAATCCTACTGAGTATCGTACTTTGATAGGAAGTTTACAATATTTAAGTCTTACAAGGCCCGATGTGGCATTCGCAGTGAACAAGTTAGCTCAATACATGCATCGTCCAACTGAGGAACACATGCAATCTCTACATCGTCTTCTTTGGTATCTAAGTAGTACACCTAATATGGGTTTAATTATACCCAAAGATTCACCTGTCACTCTCCATGCTTATTCTGATGCGAATTGGGCTCATGACAAAGACGACTACATTTCTACAACAACATATATAGTCTATTTAGGCAAGAATCCTATCTCCTAGAGGTCAAAGAAGCTGCGTACAAGAGCTAGATCATCTACTGAGGCCGAGTACAAGGCAGTGGAAAATGCTACTGCCGAAATTCTTTGGGTAGGAAATTTATTCAAGGAGCTTGGTCATAACCTCACTCTCGCGCCAGTCATCTATTGTGATCATGATGGAGCTACATATATGAGTGCTAATTTGGGTTTTCATTCTAAAATAAAGCATCTGGGATTGGATTATGATTTTGTCAAAGAAAATGTGCCAAGTGGAAATTTGAGGGTCTCTTACATCTCCACTAATGACCAGATTGCCGATGCCCTCACTAAGCCACTATCACGTACCTCCTTCACAATATTGGTTAGCAAAATCGGTCTTTCGTCTTGGCCGTCTGTTTTGTGGGGGCGTGGTAAGGATTGACATAATTTGTGTCAATCTCTGCATATATGGTATGCCATTGAAATAGAATGAATATCATGACAAGTATTGACATAACCTATGTCAATCTCTGCATATATGGTATGCCATAATATAATTTATTCCATACTTGTTGCAGTTATAATAAATATGATGAAATGTAATAAATATCATGATAAGGATTGACTGCATGTATTTGTAATTATATATATTTGTGATTCATGAATAAACAATTGTATCCTTATCTTCAACTTTTCATCAAAATAGTCATCTTATCCAAGACTAAAAGCTTGGGAGAAAGAAATGGAACAAGAACTCGTGATACTGCAGGTCATTTATTTTCAGTTACATGCTATCATAAAGATCATCGACAAGCTAGCCATATTAATTTGAATCCATTGTTATCTCTGTTGCTGCAGAATACAATGAGGTTGAAGTTTCTTGTAATCTTTTAGTGAAGCAGTTGCCTCTACTTGTTCCTCCAGGAGATTATTATTAGTTATTTTTAGGAGAGCGGTATTATTGACAGTTGACAGGGCAAGCTGTCATTCCTTTTGATCCTCTGCTTCATATGACACGTACCATAGCATACGACAAGTATGTGAAAATGCAGCTAGCACTATATCAGGATCACTGCCAGCAGTATTTATATCAGGGTCTAGATATTGACCACGACACATATTAGCAAACGATATCTAAAGACGTTGACCGGCTACTGGATGCCGAGGTCCGTATTGGGGATATGGATTTCCTTGTCAATTTTCTAAAAAGTTCATAAAAGGGTATAACAACAAATATTGTAATAAAATCGGATTTTTAAATTTTTTGAAATGAATATTACATTATTTAGAAAATAGGCATTAATACTATTTTAACAAATACAACAAAAAAAATTAAAGCCTTAGTCCTAAAATATTTTGATTTATTTTGTAAAATACAATAGAAAAAAGTATACCACTTGGATGTGAAGTTATGCATAGAAAATAAGTGAAGTAAAATGTTATTTCCTTATGTTTGATTAATTTAGATGTTTGTTATTTCCTTATGTTGATTAACTATTGTTAGATGATAATAAAAGATTATTAGTTGATTTAGGAGTATTATTACAATCTTATGTTTGAAAATTAGTTGATTATCTATTACAAATTGATGAATGTTATGTATAAGTCGATGATAATATAGTGTGCTAGTTAATCTATGAATAATAATTAGAAGTTTGACTTTTTTGGTAACTAAAAGTTTGAAATGGTTAAATTTCGAAAGTTAACGTAAAATAAGTGGTTAATATGCTTATTGATAATTTTATAGATATATTAGACGTAAAATGATGTGATACCACATCCCTAATGTCACTCATATGAGAAATGAATTCGTTCTATGAAAAGAAATAGGTATAAAGTAATAACAACATAGACTAATTTCAAAAGGAAGAATATAAAATGCAACGGAAAAACTTTTCGAACTTTTATCATTCGAAACAAGTACAACATTTTAGTTTTCAAATACCATAAAGTCATAACAAATAAAATATCTATCTCGTGTAAACATAAACCATCATAGTACAAGTACAAAAACCATAAAAATCATATCCCTCATGAGCCATAACTATAAACATAGAACAAAAATTGAAATAGTACATCGACTGAGAAATAATCCAAGTCTAAGCTGAATCAAAGAATCACGGTCAATCGTGTAATCCACCACCCTGAGAATCTTGGATTGAGAGAGGGGGGACGGAGAGAGAGAAGGAAAAATAAAATAGATCAGACATAAAGTCTGGCGAGTTTCAGTGATTTTTAACATAAGCATAAAGTAAAGAAGTATCAAGACAGATCAATAATACTGGACATGAAAATACAGTAAAATACACAAGCACGAAATAAACGAGATAAGGTAAGATCGAATAAGCTTGTCATTCATATCCTAGAACAGAATTTCTGAAACAAATATCAAGATTAGGTTTTACTCTAATTACTATCTAGTGATCGGCTCCGTAGAGACGTGAATAACCTGCGCCAACCATGACAGTCGGAGATATCAGTCCCGAACCCATCAACTTTAAAAGGCACAACCCTATCCACTGGTGTTACAGCGTCTTATCTTCCCCCATCAGACCCTTGCACGCTTATGACTCCGCCGTAACGCGCCCGTACTCACCTCCTAAATTTGAACCTCTTACAATCATCTATCAGTAAAACGTGCCATAGTCCCTACCTAGTGTGAGATTCGTTTGATAACAGAAGGGTACAGATTGATATGGATTCCAAGCAAAAGGTAGATTGACACAAGCCACCCCTAGCTTGTGCCCTCAAGTAAACTTGGATTTGAAGAACCCCCTTCCCCCAAATATATTAACAGCAACGTGGAACCTCTTGGCTTATTAATCAAACAAGTTTAACTTAGCAGTTTTAAGTTCATTAATAAGCATCATATAACCCTATGTTATGTTTCCCAGTTGTAAAGGACATTTCTTAAATGTACCAACCCTTATCAAATAATACAGGCACCTGCTCAGATGTATGTAGATTACAGTAACATGTTTTACTTAATTTACATATGATTCACATATATTTTCATAACATGTTCTACTTAATATCAGATTAAGTCCAACCTATTTAGATTAACATATTTGCATATCATCCCAATTATACGGTCAATGATTCTCATGTTCCAGTATACCTAAATCTCCTTTTTACTATAACTACATATTATTCCAATTTTACGCAATTCAACGGCAATGGCCTAGGCTCTCTATTGCGGCTCAGCGCAAATTAAAAAGAAAAAGGAGGAAATAGATTCAACTCAGAAATAAATAAATTGAATAAACATGCGTAAGACTGTAAATAAAACTAAGACAGAAAGGGTATAAGAACGATGTACACATAACATGTAATAACTGAAAATTGAATAGGTAATAGACAGTAATTAAAAGAACAATAACATATAATAATAAACTTATAAACACCGATGCTTTTCAGATCCAAATTATTTAATGTAAAAATCATTTTAATATTGCAGATCTAAAAATAACATGAAACTCACGGTGATTTGTATTAGATCGAAAAAAGGTCTTCAAAATATTTGTAGAAGAATTATCCTTTCAATCTATGTTTGGACATCACCCCGACATTTTCTTAATTTTATTTTAGAACATAACTTAAAGGAGGATGAAGATGAAGAAATGTTTGTATAAGAAAAAGATGAGGTTGCTAGCCTATTTATAGATATGTTAGGATAATATAAACTATAGGATATTAGGTTTTAAAATCAAACAGTTAAGGATACATCATGTTAAGTCAGCAAGGAATAAAACACATAAAACAATCCAGGTTCAGGCTCCAGCCTGGTCGAACGTGGGTCATCCACCTACTACTTTGGTCGACACATGGGTCAACTCATTATCGTTGCTTTCCTGAGTTTATTTATTTAAATTATTTTAATTTAGTTCAAACTTCCTTAGCTCTTAACTTTTTCATACTTAGTCCGATTTATAAAAACAAAGAGTCTATCTAAATCAGAATTTTGTAATGAATACAAAAGTAAAGTCTGTTTTACTCAATTTTGAATATTTTCTTAATCAATATTCATTTTGGTATTCTCTTTATATTATTATTATATATTAAAATATAATGTGTTACATTCTTCTCTCCTTAAAGGATTTCGTCCCCGAAATCTTCAAGTTAAGAGAATATTGTTAATGTTATCAAACATAACTACACCCATCTACTCATCCATCAACCAATGGCATCCATTTTCCTTAAAATTGCTAGTGCTTTATATGTACATATGTAAATGTATTGTGTATATGTACCTACACTAATGCGAAAATCAGGCGATCTACTGATTCGATTGACCTCCTTGATGCAATTTATGTTTATGACATGTGTCCAATATGTATGCAAAAGAATCCTAATAATACATATAAATTCTATATGTGTGCAACAACCATTCACCAAAATGCAATATCCATGTTATGATTCAACCATTTTCATCCATTGAAAATTAAAATGCACAAAATATTTAAGTGCTTGAGTCGATTTAGTGCCTATGTGTGTATATGCATCCATTGCAACCACTTGCAACCATCAAACATGAAATGTCTCAAGCACATGTTTTCAACCATAGGCTTCTACCTAAGGATCGAGGTTCAAATGATAGAAAAACAAATTCGAATGCAGAAGTTAAGAAAGGAATTAAGAACGTACTCTCAAAGAGAAAAGGGTAAGAAGCATGAATCTTTTCTTCAGGTTCCCATGTCGCATCGTCACGATCTTCTCCCCATTGCACCATTACTAGCTTGATTACCTTGTTGCATAGCTATTTAACTTCTGATCTAAGTATACGGGTAGGAACTTTCGTAATTGATGACTCCTTATCTATCACTACATCCTCAAGGGTAATTGGCTCAACTACCTCCGCTGAATCATGTAGATACTTCCTCAAGTAAGAATCATGGAACACGTCGTGAACTTCCGCCAACCTCTGTAGTAGTCTACCTCTATAGGCCATCTGGCCTATCCTCTCAACTATGGGGAATGACCCTACAAACCTTGGTGCCAACTTCCCTACCGAGCCAAAGAGAACAACGTTCCTTAAAGGTGATACTTTGATAAAAACCATATCTCCTACCTGGTACTCTAAGTCGGTACTCCTCTGATTTGTATATGACTTATGTCTGTCCTGTGACGCTTTCATCCATCTGGAAATAAGGTCTATCCTCTCAGAAGTCTCTCTAACCATCTCAGACCCAAGTAGATGTCTTTCTATAGACTCCCACCAACATGTAGGTGATCTGCAGGGTCGTCCATAAAGTGCCTCGAAGGAAGCCATACCAATACTCGACTAACAACTATTATTGTAGGCAAATTCAACTAATGGGAGATTCTCCTCCCATGTCCCTCCGAAGTCTAGGATATATAGTCTCAATAAATTTTCGAGGACCCTATTGACCCTCTCGGTCTATCTATCGATCTGAGGGTGGTAGGCAGTGCTAAGTCATAACTGTTTACCTGGTGCCTCCTACAAGCTCCTCCAAAACTCACTCATAAAGATGGGGTCACATTCATTAAATATATTGGAATGTACCCCATGAAATTTGACAATATTTCTAAAGTATATTGATGCTAACCAAGCTGCCATTCTTATGCTGTTGACTAGGATAAAATGAGCGCTCTTAGTCAATTTTCTACTATAACCCATATACTTGTGTTCCCTTCCTTGGTCTAGGAAGTTTATCAATAAAATCCATGGAGATGCTCTCCCACTTCCACCATGAATATCCAAGGGCTGAGGCAATCTTCCAGGTTTCCTTTGTTTCGCCTTCTATTACTGGCAAGTCAAACATCGGGCCACAAACTTTGCGATGTTCTTCTTTATATCAGTCCAATGAAAACCCTCTTTATGTCTCGATACATCTTCTCACCACCTGGATGGATGGTTATCCGAGAGTGATGAGCCTCCTAAAGAACTGATCTCAATAAATCTCCAACTCTGGAAACACACAGCCTCCCATCTTGACATAGCCACCCTTTCTTGTCTATAGAATATCTAACTAGGTGACTAGAGGTCTCTCCTCTACTGGATCTATCCAAGATAACCACTAACTGGTCATCCTCACGCTAAGTGGATCCAATGCGCTCCAAAAGTGTAGGTCGCACCTCCAATGATGCCAACAAACCGGGCGTAAAATCCGTAGATGGTCTAAAATCAAAGGTTGAGATAAAAGCCAAGCTCTGTCTCTCTATGAATAAAGGACTCAAGGTCATCCTCTATGTACTCAATGCATCCACAACCACATTCCTCTTGCCTTGGGTATAAGCTATCTCAAAATCATAGGACGCAAAGAAGTCCATCCAACGTTGCTGTCGTAAATTGAGATCTTTCTACGAGAACAAATACTTGAGCAACTCGTGATTTGTGTAAAGCTCGAACCTCTCACCAAGTAAGCAGTGTCGCCAAGACTTGAGCGTGAACATTATCGCTGCCAACTCCAAATCATGTGTGGGGTAGTTCTTCTCATGAACTCTTAACTGTTTACTCCCATAGCACACTACCCTACCTTCCTGCATCAACACAGCACCTAAACCCATGCCATAAGCATCCGTTTAGACGGTAAACACCTTGCTACCATCAGGAAGAGTCAGAATAGAGGCTGTTGTCATAGCCCTCTTTAAACTATGGAATGCATCCTCACAATCTATGCCTCAAGTGAAAACCAAATTCTTCTTTGTTAGATGGGTGAGCGGAGGTGAGATTTGTGCAAAATCCTTAATGAACTTTCTATAAGAACCTGCCAACCCTAAGAAACTCCTAACCTCTGTCGTATTCTTAGGGGCTTTCCAATCTTGAACCATGACAACTTTTGCAGGGTCTATCGATATTCCATCCTTGGAGACAACATGCCCTGGAGACCTTACTTCCTTTCGTAAGAAATAACACATAGAAAACTTTGCCTTAAGCTAATGCGATTTAAGAGTGTGGAGAAACTCTTCTAAGTGTATGGCATGCTCTTCCTCGCTCCTTGAGAAAACCATAATTTCATCCACGAAAACCACTACAAACTTGTTTATGTACTCTGTAAACACCCAACTCATCAAATCCACAGAGTACATGGGTGCATTGGTTAGCCCAAAAGGCATGACCAGCCACTCAAAGAATCTGTCTAGAGTCCTAAAAGCAATCTTGTCTATACTTTCACCTGCTACCCTTAGTTGATGAAATCCCATGGCTAGATCCAACTGGGAGAAAAACGAAGTGTCTACTAATTGGTCAAACAAGTCATCTATCCTCGGGAGTGGGTGCCTATTCTTCTTGGTGAGCTTATTCAACTCCTTATAGTCCACGCGTAGATGGAGAGAGCCATCTTCCTTGGTTGCAAAGACGACTAGAGCTCCCTACTTAGAAATGCGTCGTCTAATGAATCCCATCTCGAATAACTCACCTACTTTCTTTCTAAGCTCCCTCCTCTCCCTAAGATCCATGTGGCGCACTAGTAAAGTGATAGATTTCGCATTCTCCACCAAGTAAATCCGGAAACCAATCTCTATCTCATCGAACACGTCTAGAAAATCTCAACTATGGGTGCTGATCTAAGATCGTCAACAGAAGCGTCAAGAAAATCTAGGAAACTAAGCATAATTGAACCCCGTGGGTCACAAGAAATCTCGAGAGTTCTACCATGGCATGTCAGAAGCCTAACAACTCTCCTCTTACAATCTAGAATGGCATATGTGGCTAGCCAATCCATTCCTAGAATAAACTTGTAACCAATAAACCAAGAACATATGCATCGCACTCAAACTCAACGCCCATAACAGAAATTCTCAAATCCGTACATATCATAGACAAGTGAGTCATACCTCCTATGGGGTTTGAGACCACAACAAGATCAAAAAATATACAACTGTCTTGATGCAGACTATCTACCACAGAATAGGATATGAATGAATTAGAAGCATCAGAATCAAACAGAGTCCTGATAGAAGAGTCAAAAAAAGAAATCAAACCTTCAACAGTGACTTTCCTACCTCGATCCGAACCACCAGCTTGAGTTGCCTCTAGCTCATGAACTTGCCCTCCAGATGGTCCCGCTTTATGACCTTGCTTGTTAGGGCACTGCTTGGTAAAATGTCCAAGTTAACCTCAACTGAAACAAGCATTCTTATTCTTCCTACAATCCTTGACAAAGTTCCCTATATTTCCACAACTATGGCACCTAACCACTATCTTGATTTGAGCCTTATCAGGTTTTCCTCCCTTATTTGCAATGTCCTTCTTAGACCACCACTTCTTCTCAGTCTTGGGCTTGTCCTCTTTAGTCTAACTTCTTTCTTCTCCTCTTTCCCGTCTTCATGGATCAAAGCCATGTCCACAAGTCTCTCAGAAGTCGCTTCCATCGGGATATGTGTCATTGCTTGTCCTTAGAGAGGTTGATTCAACCCTCTCATGAATCTTAAAGCCGTTTTGTAAGGAGTATTTACCAAATTCAAGCCAAATCTTGCCAATTGGTTAAAGTTATTGACATATTCCTTCACCATCATACTTCCTTGTTTCAAACTTAAAAGCTTCTCCATTTTCATTCCTTCCTCATCTTGTGACAAGTTCATCTCAAATCTATGCTTATACTTATCCCAAATGTTCACTGGCTGCCCTGCCTGAGTCACCCCCACCAATACGATGCTTCCTCTTTCATTTGCCAAGTGACCAACTGAATCTTTCTTCTATCGTGTAGCTCCAACGAATCGAACACATTCTCTGTCTCCCTAAGCCAATTGCGTGGCCCCACAAAACTCTCCGTGCCACGAAAAGACTTGCCTCCCATCACACTAAAATCCTTACAAAGCTTGGGGAAGTTGAATACAGGGTTGGGTAGAATTACTATGACTGCAGCTGGGGATGGGACATTTCCTTACACTTCGGTAGGTGTCGTAGCCTCTACGTATCTACGGAACCATGTCAGAATGGTAATGCCCTCGGGGAAATTAGGAGCCCTAGATATACTGAAAAGAGAAGAAACAAGGATTCAAAAGCGACTGAACGAATATTGTAAATGACTTGAGGGGATTTTTTTTTAAAAAAAATAGGTTTTTCTTGAAATTCTTTACTTTGAAAATGTTTTTTCAAAAACTTTTTCTCTGATTTTGCAACTTTAGGCTCTGATACTAAATGTGACGCCCCACATCCCCTAATGTCACCCATATGAGGACGCATTAGGTTCTGTGAAGCGCAATAATATAAAATAATAACAATAGAGACTAATTTCACAAGATAGAACATAAAATGCAGTGGAAAAACTTTTCAAACTTTTATTATTCAAACCAAGGACAACATTTCAGGTTTCAAATACCATAAAGTCATAACGAATAAAATATTTGTCATGTGGGAACATAATCCATCATAGTACAAGTTCAAAACCATAAAAATCATTTCCCTCATAAGCCATAACAGTAAACATAGAATATAAACCAAAACAATACATCGATTGAGAAATAATCCCAAGTCCAAACTGAATCAAAGAATCATGGTCAATGCTATAGTCCACCACCCTAAGAACCTGGGGGAAAGGAAGAGAGAGAGGGAAAAATAAAATAGATCAAATATAAAGTTTGGCGAGTTCTAGTGATTTTTTGTATAAGCATAAGGTAAAGAAGTATCAAGAAAGATCAATAATACTGAACATGAAAATACAGTAAAATACACAAGTACGAAATAAACGAAATAAGTTAAGATCGAATAAGCTTATCATTCATATCTCAGAACAGAATTTCTACACCAACTATTAGTATATCAGGATTAGGTTTTACCCTAATTATTACCTAGTGATCGGCTCCCTATAGACCTGAATAACCTGTGTGAGCCATGGCAGTCGGGAATATCAGCCCCGATCCCATTAACCTTAAAAGACACAGGTTAATCTGTCGATGTTATAGTGTCTTATCTTCCCACATCGGACCCATGCATGCTCATGACTCGACCGTAACGTTCCCATACCCACCTCCATATTTGAACCTCTTACCATCATCCATCAACAAAATGTGCCCTACTCCCTACCTAGTGCGAGACTCTTTTGATAATAGAAGGGTACTGATTGATATGGATTCCCAGCAAACAGCAGATTGACAAAAAGCGGCCCCTAGGCTGTTGCCCCCAAGTAAACTAGGATTTTAAGAGTTTCCCCCAAAATATATTAACAGCAGACGTCGAACCACTTAGCTTATTAATGAAACAGGTTTAAGTTCATTAATAACCATCATATAACCCTATGCTGTATTTCCCGATTGCAAAGGACATTTATTAAATGTAATAATCCTTCCCCAAATTATATATGCACCTTCTCGTTTGTATGTAGATTACAGTAACATGTTTTACTTAATTTACATCTGATTCACAAATATTATCATAACAGTTCTACTTAATATAAGATTAAGTCCAACTTATTCAGATTAACATGTTTGCATATTATCCCAATTATACATTCAATGGTTCTCATGTTCCAATATTCCCAAATCTCCTTTTTACTGTTATTACATATTATTTCAATTTATTCTAATTTTACGCAATTCAACGAAAATGGCTTAGGCTCTCGAAGGACCAGGCTCAGCGCAATATAAAAAGGAAAAGGAGAAAATAGATCCAACTCAAAAATAAATAAACTAAATAAATAGGCATAAGACTGTAAATAAAACTAAGAAAGGAAGGGGATAAGAAATATGTACACATAACAGGTAATAACTGAATAGGTAATTGACGGTGATTGAAAGAACAATAACATATTAGAATAAACTTATAAACATGATGCTTTTCAGATCCAAATTATTAACTATCAAAATCCTTTTTAAATTACAAATTTAAAAATAATGTGAAAGTCACAGTGACTTGTATTAGATCTAGAAAAGGTCTTTAAAATAGTTATAGAAAAATTATCCATTCAATCTATGTTTGAACAACACCCCAACATTTTCTTAATTATTTCAGAATATAATTTACAGGAGGAAGAAGATGAAGAAAAGTTTGTGTAAGAAAATGGTGAGGTTGCTAGCCTATTTATAGATATGTTAAGATAATATAAACCGTAGGATATTAGGTTTTAAAATCAAACTGTTAAAGACACATCATGCTGAGTCAGCAAAGAATAAAACACATAAAACAGTCCAGGTTCAGGCTCTAGAATGGCTGAAGGTGGGTCACCCTCCTACTACCTAGGCCAAAACTAGTGTCGGCCCATAGGTCAACACAAGGGTCGTCCCATGTAGGGCTAGGTCGACTCATTACCGTTTGCTTTTCTGAGTTTACTTATTTTAATTTAGTTCAAACTTCCTTAGCTCATAACTTTTTCATACTTAGTTCAAATTACGAAAACTGAGAGTCTATCTGTATCAAAATTTCATAATGAGCGCAATGGTGAAGTATATTTTACTTTGTTCTGAATATTTTCTTAATTAATATTCATGTTATTATCCTCTTTATATAATTATTATCTATTGCAATATGGGGTGTGTAACACCCTGTAAGGTGGGGTGTTTCAGGGTGTTACATGATGTTTGTTATAGTTTATGTGAAAAAATAAATAGTTATATGAATTTTAATAACAATAAATATTATATTGAAATCAATTTCCTGTAATGTTCATAAATGCATTTAATAAGAACCACTACACCAAAACATAGGATCTTGACGAGTATAAACGTCGCTAGTAATTCATGACACTTATACATGTCATTGTTGGGGCGTCGACATTCATTTAAAATGCTTACATATGTCACTAAATTCTATCTGCCTACAGTTATAAACGTTGGCAACTGTTCATTCACAACACATATAAGCAATGACAAAATTATATTGGCAACACTTATAAGCAATGGTAACATTACATTTGCAACGCACATATCAGTACTCAACAATATTCCAATGAACTGTCGGTAGCATCCATTTTGCAACATGTATATTGTGACACCTCACCCCGAGATCAACCATAACAAAGAGCATTAACGAGTAATGTTGCTATTAGAGCGGAGAATAGGGTTGGTTAGGGGTGAACATCCGTATTTTCATATTATTCAAGTAACAAATATGTCGACTGAGTGAATAAGTTTCCTTATCTCGATACAAGTGGATCGACGTACCCAACACCCCAAATTAGAAACTACGATGGCTAAGGATCATTTTAGAACAATATACGATATATCACAATCACATATCACAGAACAATTACATATAAATACAATCACAAAAGTACAACTTATACATGTGCTACATCTCAATAAATATACAACACGGATACAATAAAGTTTAAAATACAACAAAAACAACAATACTAAACTATGGAACATTAAAAAAGTTTCAGAAGATAGCCCATGCTATAACCACCAACCCTTGAATCCTGAGCCACTGAACCTAAAACAACTCGGTCTGACCCGAGCATTTACACACTAGGTTAGTCTATAGTATATTAAAAGTAAAGTAAAATATCAACCAGACACTGATTCCTTTCCACACAAAAAGGAATCTCAAAACACGATATTATACAGAAGCTTTGATGCAAAAACTTCCCTTCCATTCTGATGCCTTACAAACAAGTCAAAAAGTACATATTCATAGATCCATAAAATTATTATATGACTATGTGAGTGAGAAACATGAAAATGGATTCAAACATTGCCTTAGCACGAATTACCCGAGCTCCATGGTTATGGTAATCGACACTTGAAATCACATGACATGAAAGGAAGACTCTGAAATTATAGAAATCACTGGATGGAATCACAAAACCACATTATTCACTGATTTACATAATTATGGGATCGCTAGAACAAGGAATCACTGAACATAGAATCGTTAAATCACCCAAACACAGAATCATCGAGTCACTGAAAAACACAAAATTATGGAATCATTAAAACTCTATTAAGAGTTTAAAACCACTAATGAAATCCCCACAAATAATAGTAATCATTATAGTGAAATTAACCGACCAATCGGTTCATTTCAGTCGGTTCGGTTCGATTTTAAAACTAAATTGGTTTGATTTCGGTTTGTAAAATATTTGTTTTTTGGTTTTCGGTTTAACCGAATAAACTAAACTTCTATTTTATTATCTAATTTTACAGTATTTTAGTACTTCAAATAATTACTTTAGTGGTATAATACAAAGTTATTTGTTGCAAACAGATCAAATTTTATTATAAAACATAAAATTTCTCCATACACGAAATAATGTTTGTTATAATTTCCGTATGAAAAATCAATAGTCATATGAATTTTATTAACAACAAATATTGTATTGAAATCGATTTTCTATAATGTCCAGAAATGTATTTAACAAGAAAAAAATATTCTATCTAAATCAATTTTATAATAAATTAAAAAAATTTGACAACAACTAAAATTATACTAATTTTTTTTTTTAAAAAAGTTAAGAAATAAATAATAATATAATAAATATTCTGGTTAAATTGTTTTTTTAATTTAAGAAACGAACATACAAGAATAAAAATCGTATTAAATTCATTTTTCTAAAAAGAACTAAATTGAGTACAACAACAACAAATATTGTGCTAAAATCAATTTTCTAAAAAGTTCATAAATGAGTATAACAACAAATATTATACTAAAATTGGATTTTAAATTTTTTTGAAATCAATATTACATTATTTAGAAAATAGAATTAAGTACTATTTTAACAAACACATCAACAAAAATTAAAGCCTTTAGACCCAAAAGATTTTAATTTATTTTATAAAATACGACAGAAAAAATTATACTTCTTGGATGTAAATTTATGCGCAGAAGAAAAGTGAAGTAAAACGCTATCGAAATTAGACAAAAGTTGGTGTGTGTTTGGTCTCAAAAGGTTACTTTATTTTTAGAGAATATAACAACAAAAATATACGCCTTGAATGCAATGTTATATGTAGAAGAGTGGTGAAGTGAAGTGCTGTCAAAATAAGACAAAAGTATAGTGTGTGAAGCCATTAGTCCTAAATGTTTTTTTTTAGAAGCGTAGTGTGTGAGGGCTTTGATTGATCCAAAAAGATTTTAATGTATTTTAGACAGAAGTAATGAATGTGTTATCGAAATTACTAACAGATATTTTTAAATTTAGAACAACATTCGGTTATTTTGTCGACTATAATAATTGGATGTATGAAGGTAGAACTAGAGTGAAAGGTCCGATAAAGCATAAATATTTTTAGGTGTTGTTATTGACATTCCAATTATTGTTAAGGGGAGGTCAAATTTTAAAAACACTCCAATCATAAAAAAATGTTAAGGGGTGTGACATACTTAACTTTTTACATTCCCTTTTTACCCTTACCATCTCAAATCCCAATTTAAAAAAAAAAATTTATTATTTGCAAAAAAAAAAAAAAACGATTGTTTGGGAAGAAATAATGGTGTAAAAGATGAACGTGAAACGCTTCTCCTAAGATGCTAAGATAGTGGAAAAGCTATTGATAAGGTATGTGAAATCGATTGTATAATGCCCTGGAAACGATGAAGCGTAGAGGTTTTATTATGTCGGTCTCGAGAGTCAAACGCCGTAGTGTCAAATTTTTTTGGTGGAAGATGGTCGTTTTTTCTATCTATTATCGCTGAAATAGGTGAATTCCTGCATAACGACATGAACAATGTAGATCTACCGTATTATATATTTTTGTTCGACATTGTTCAACACTTTTGATATTTATATTCGTTGTTGGGTTGTCAAAGTGGAAAAAATGGAGTGTATCGACAAATTCGACGGTGGGAAAATGTATTAAAAAATTGTTCGATATATGTATATCAATTTCCTACTAATGATATATTTTCATCTGATTCGATGCATATCGACAAATGAAATTATTGATAATTTGGTATAAAAATCTGATGCAGTTCGACTAATATACCGTACAAATTTTTTTTATTAACTAAAAAAGATATTACTGCAAAGAAGGCTAATTTGGTAAAACATACTTTATTTGTTAAGGGAGTGCTCTATGCATTGGTATTCTCCTTAGCAGATTCTTTCTTTTTAAAAAAATTGACATCCCTTAACAATATTTGGTGTGTCAATAACAATCTCCATATTTTTTGGCAAAGCCAACGGTTTTCAAAGTGATCCATAACACTTTTCTCATTAAAACAAATAACGAGTACAAGAAAAAATAGGAGATAGTCGGATTGGCTATCTGCTACAAACATTTCTTAGCCCTAGAAGTACACCATGTAGGGTGAGAACCTAGCTAGGAAAGCAAAGGAATACACGCTAGCATACGTGCTGCCGAGGCAGTTACAAATTTACAAACTCAGCACAACAACAATTACTTATAAAAGTTGAAAACATTCCCAAATATACAACACTGACTCCATCACAAGTTGCCTAAGCTATCACACACTAACTAAAGAACTGAACCAAAAGCAATAAGACACCACCAAAAACTGATAATCCACTAGAAAATAACTTCAGCTCCAATAGCCAGTGCACCTTCTTTCCTACTGGCACAACAGTAGACCGACGACTCTCACAAATCAAACAACCAAACTCAGGTTCCCTCCTTAACTCACTTCAAGCATGTGAGAAGCACAAAAGCTCTAAGAGAACTTGACTAACAACAAATACTTAATCTTTAAAGATTGCACACACATAATATATCACCTTAATACCTGAATACCTCACCTGGAAATATCAGCTAAATACCCACCAACCCCAAACAATAAATGAAAGGCAACCAAACTACCAAAAAGAAATAATCATACAGTGCCATAATATCCACAACAACCAACTGCCAGACCACAAGAAAACAACAGTCGCAAATATCTAACCAAAGACAAACACTCCCACCAATATCCACTCCAGCAATGAAGACCGCAAAGACCTTTAACACCCAACAAATAAACAACACCAAGTACCAACAAATAAACAACACCAAGTACCGAAACCAGTAAGTCAGATCTTGAAAATATTACTGTAACGCCCCACACCCGCTACGGTCACTCACTAAGGGAATGCCATAGCATCGGTGGAGTATTTTAAGTGAATATAGAACAGAAAAATTACAACAAGACAGATATAAGTAATACTTGAGAATTTAAAACATCATTTCATTGCAGCGGAAAGTAAAACATGTTTGGTTACCCCAAAACCATAAACAAGAGTCAAGTACATAATATCCATCCTGATAAAACAAAAGTACATAATCCCACTACATTACTTAATAGCCATAATAGAAAAGATAAACC
Organism: Allium sativum; assembly: GCA_030737875.1. Taxonomy (NCBI): domain Eukaryota; kingdom Viridiplantae; phylum Streptophyta; class Magnoliopsida; order Asparagales; family Amaryllidaceae; genus Allium; species Allium sativum. Next base: position 317,407,756 of record CM060918.1, read on the forward strand.
GAGCTTTACTTCTACGGTCCAAGCCCCAAGAGATAGATATAGCGGTCTGATCCAAGCCCACTAGTGCTAGGCCCACTCTGAAAACCTGAGGGTTGGGAAAAAGATAAAAAAACAACGGGGTCAGACATAAGTCTGAGCGAGTCCTATAACCTTAACAATACAATCATTAAAGTAATTATGGTATGATATAAACAAGGTACGGTACCTCTGGGGATAATGACTACACTAAGTAGCCAACTAAACACAGGATGTACTAAGATAACCGAAAAGACGCATTTACCCACCCAAGGATAATTCCTACACTGCACCACACCAGTTCTACCCACCCAAGGGTAATTCCTACTTAAAGGTTGATTCCACTAAGTGTACTTAGTAATTTTTAATAGTAGTTTCGTGTACCCCTAGCTGACTACATAGGTGCTGTCTGCCCCTATCTCCACTAGGTGTACCCACTACTCCCCAAGCGATCGGCTCCCTACCGTAGATACCCGTGCTGGCCCCACAATGGGGTGTATCACTCCCCAAAGTGGCAACCCGATACAACAAATGGTGCACGGCTTATATCTACACGATGCAACAACGTCTTACCTACCAGCCTGGGTCCACACACGCATATGAAACCCGTTGGACTCGCGTTGCCACCGCTAACCCGTTTTGGCCTCTTACAGTCAAGCCCAATATGCGTGTCCCGTCCTCGACTTGGGTCGAGCCCACAAAGATACGTTTGGGATATTGGTTGAAATGGGCCCCCACAAGCTACCCACCTAAGCTTGTCATTTCTAGTGAATCCCACTTAACCCTTTAATCATGTCCACTTACATGTTACAAATTTTGGTTAAGTCTTTTAATCATATTTTAATTGCCACTCAAGGCCCCCACAAGCTACTACTTAAGCTTGTCATTTAATCATATTTCAATTGCCACTTAAGGCCCCCACAAGCTACTACTTAAGCTTGTCATTTAATCATATTTCAATTGAAACTTAAGGCACCCACTAGATTTCCACATGCCACCCAAGGCACTTACTTGATTCCCACATGCCACCCAAGGCACTTACTTAACCCTTTAATCATGTTTAATTACATGTTCCACTTTGGTTAAGTATTCTAATCGTATTTTCTATTGCCACCCAAGGCAACCCACTAGTTTCCTCATGCCACCCAAGGCACCCCCACTAGTTACTACATGCCACCTAAGGCACCCACTTAACCCCTCATGCCTCACTACATGCTAATTTGGTTAAGTGTTTCTTAATTAATTAAGATCGTAACCTTTGTAAAGACCTCTCACATTAGACTGCCTTTTATGGCAGCTAGATATGCCGGTTGGTTCCGGGCAGCCTTACACCATAACAGAGTCTAACCTCGTGTCTTTACACTTGTCACGTATTTAGTTTATGACTAAGACCTCTCACATTGGGCCGATCATTTGTAGCCGCTGGATTTGCCGGTCGGTTCCGGGCAGTCTTATGCTACAAAAGGGTCCAACCTCGTGTCTTAGTTGATTAATTACACCTAATTAATCACCCCCATAATTTGTATTAATTATCCCTAATTAATTACAAATATGTAAGAATATGGGTAGACCTAACTCAATAGGTAAATTCCCAATTCCATAATATGGGTAGACCTAACTTAATAGGTAAATTCCCAATTATGTCCATCCACTTTATGGTATGTTTGATCATACCCACTTCACACAATTTTATGTGTTCATTAATTTTTACCCCATCGTCCCCACGTAAATACGTTAACATGACATACTTCAAAAGAGAAGATTCATCATACACACAATGGGTTCAACTTAGCATATCATTAGCATTATCGTGGGTTTAAAAAGGTGTCAACTTGCATATATGACCATAAACCCAACTTGCATAAATAACCAACCCAAACTTGCATGAATCACATATGTCATAAAGATGGTAACTTGCATAAATGTTCATGTCATAGACCTATCATAAAGGTGTCAACTTGCATACATGTCATAGGTCTAAAAGGGATGAACTTCCACATGTACTTATGTCATACAAAGGGGTAAACTTGCATAGCATGTCACATGTTAACTTGCATATAACCAAACACATAACTTGCATAACATGTTACATATGAACTTGCATATAATCATGCACATAACTTGCATATAACCAAACACATAACTTGCATAACATGTTACATATGAACTTGCATATAATCATGCACATAACTTGCATATAACCAAACACATAACTTACATAACATGTTACATATGAACTTGCATATAATCATGCACATAACTTGCATTACATGTTACATATGAACTTGCATATAATCTCACATATAGCTTGCATAACATGTTACATATGAACTTGCATATAATCTCACATATAGCTTGCATAACATGTTACATATGAACTTGCATATAATCTCACATATAGCTTGCATAACATGTTACATATGAATTAATGTTCAACATAGTGTTTTGCATAATGAGCATCATAAAACATAGCATTATACTTGCATAACATATAGCATAAAACTCGCAAAACACACAACATACACTATACTAAACTTGCATAAACACATTAATCCACAAACATAGCCATATCTTATCATATCCTATCATAATCAATTTAACAATTGATTATTAAGGCTATAGAAACTCACCACTAAACTCCAATAAGCAAACCCTTGCCAAAAATCACCCAAAAACTCTAGCCTTGAAAATAAAGCTTGCAACTTGATGATGAATGCAAGCTAATGACCACCCATACAACTTAAAAATGCTTGTATGAACATGAAAGCCTTCATAGAAATAGTTTAGAAAGAGGATGGAGGCTAGGGTTTTGAGTGGAGGCCATGATCATAGAAAATTTTGGCATAGTTTAGTTAGAGGATAGGATTATGATCATTTAGGGCTAGCTTAGGGTCTTATTTATAGATTAGGCAAGTGTTTTAGGCCATTAGATTAACCCTAAATTAGATTAGGACCATCAGATCTCGGAAGCTTCCAGAAAACAGCCCCAAAACACAGCCAAACCTTAAAATGGTGCACCAGGTTAAACTGGCCGAGCATCCCCTGTCGATTCCCAAGTCGACAGGGCTGTCGACTTGGTCCTAGCCAAGTCGACTGCCCAGTCGACAGGGCTGTCGACTTGGGTAGCTAGGCGGGAATTTTCCCACCTGCGCCCAATGGCCCCAATTTCGAAATTTGAACCTGAATTTTAAATCTGTTTTGAACTTTGAATTTTCTGTAAACTTCATTGGGCCATAACTGGGCCATACGGACTCCGATTTACAAAATTTCGGACTCTATTTCACGTATTTTTCCGAGACGAACGCAATGACGCAGCCCGTTTCCCCCAATTCTCACATCTGAGATTATTTATTCTACAACTAGTGAATTTTAGCATTAACTGAAATTCGGGGTGTTACATTCTCCCCTCCTCAAAGGATTTCGTCCCCGAAATCTCTAAGCTAAGGAGAATGCATATCCTACCATCCAAACAACCATCTACTCAATCCATCAAACACGGGCATCCATTGTCCTTAAAATAATTTCTAATGATGTATGAGCATATGCAAAAAGTGTGTGTATATGTTCCCTATCTAATGTATGAACATATGCAAACCATGATAGTGCCATGCATCCATTATGTATGCGAGAGAACCCTATCGACACATACAATATCTACATGAGTGCACAATCATTCACCAAAATGCATCATCCATATGATAACACAATCATTATACATCCATAAATATAGCTACCTACACACAATTATATGCAATATGCAATATGAAGTGACTGAGGCGATCTAGTGTCTAGAGTGTGTGTATATGCATCCACGAGCAACCACTAGCAAACACTTGCATCCACATGCATCCATCAATCATAACATGTCTCAAACACATGTTTCAACCATAGGTTTACCCTATCTAAAGGTCAAAAGTACTAACGAGAGGACATACTAAAGATAAGATAAGTACTAGACAAACGATAGAGGAGAAGTTAAAAGACATACCCTCAAAAAGGAATGGGTACAATGAACGCATCTTCGCTTCCGTCTCCAAAGTAGCATTGCTCTCATCTTCTCCCCATTGTGCTTTGACTAGTTGAACCTCTCGATTACTCAACCTCTTAATCTCTGACCCAAGGATGCGTGTAGGAGCTCGTCGAATAGCCGCATCACGCTCTATCTCTACTTCTCTAAGCAAGCTCGGCTCTACCACCTCTGCGGTCTCATGTAGGCACTTCCTCAAATGTGACACATGGAATACATCATGTACACCACTAAGTCTGTCGGGCAACTCCACTCTATAGGCCATCTGTCCAATCCTTTCCTTAATAGGAAACGGTCCAACAAACCTTGGTGCTAACTTCCCAACAGATCCAAAGCGAACCACATTCCGTAACGGATATACTTTGACAAAGACCATGTCCCCAACATCAAACTCCAGATCCGTCCTCCTCTTGTCCACATAAGATTTCTGTCTGTCTTACGCCGCTTTCATCCTTCTTCGAATCAAATCAATCTTTTCCGAAGTCTCTCTAACCATATCGGGCCCAAGTAAGATCTTATCCGTAGATTCCCACCAACATGTAGGTGATCGACAAGGCCTTCCATAAAGAGCTTCGAAAGGAGCCATGCCAATACTAGACTGAAAGCTGTTATTATATGCGAACTCCACCAATGGAAGATGCTCTTCCCATGTACCTCCAAAATCCAAGATACATAGCCTCAAAAGGTCTTCTAAAATACGATTCACCCTCTCGGTCTGGCCGTCCGTCTGAGGATGATATGCGGTACTCAAACACAACTGAGTCCCTACCGCCTCTTGCAAACTCTTCCAAAACTCTCTATTGAAGATAGGATCTCAATCGCTCACTATACTGGAAGGTACACCATGCAATCTAATAATCTCTCGAATGTAAACTGAAGCTAGCCATGGAGCAGTTCTCTTACTCTTCACGGGTATAAAATGGGCGCTCTTAGTAAGTCTGTCTACCACAACCCAAATTCCCGTATTACCCTTCCTCGATTTCGGTAATCCATCGAGACACTATCCCACTTCCATAGCGGAACCTCCAATGGGTGAAGCAACCCACCGGGTTTCTTTTGCTCTGCTTTCACTTGTTGGCACACCAAGCATCTAGCGACATATTCGGCCACGTCTTCCTTCATACCGGCCCAAAAGAAAACTCGCTTCATGTCTTGGTACATCTTGTCCCCACCGGGATGAATGGTCATCTTCGACCGACGTGCATCATCAAGTATAGCCTTCCTCAAACCCTCGTCTTGTGGTACACAAAGTCTACCGTCTCTACGCAACCACCCCTTACCATCTAGGGTGTAACTACTTAAATGGCTGGACGACTCCCCCTCCTCATGAGCTTCTCTACTAACTCAACCAACTGTGGGTCGTCTCGCTGCGCTCCGCCAATCCGCCCCAAAAGAGTAGGCCTAACCTCCAAGGAGGCTAGCAAACCGGGTACGAAGTCAACGGAAGGTCTAAAGTCAAACATAGAAATAAACTCTAAGCTCCGTCGTTCAACGAACAATGAACTCAAGGACAACCTTTTTCTACTTAAGGCGTCCGCTACCGCGTTACCCTTGCCATGGGTATACGCTATCTCAAACTCATAGGATGCTAAGAATCCCATCCAAAATAATCACAACTGTCCATCTCTCACGCAGACCACCCTAGTCGAACTCGACATCCCCCAAATGCAAGCCCCAAAGGCCTAAACCAATATCAGACACACACCCAAGGGATACCTCCTTCGAATTCAGACGACCTACGTGAGATGATACTAGTAAAAACAGCTAAATAATTAAGCCCTTGTCCAACTCTGGATGTCCTTGCCAGTCTCGCTCCAAAACCACCGTTTATCCCATAACTGGCTTTGCTCAACCTATTGAGCACATACGAAAACTTATTTCGCTCCTAGAAAAGACCAAGATGTCATTTACAAAGACCATCACGAACTTATTTAGGTACTCCCTGAACACCCTTCTCATCAAATCAATAAAGTATGTGGGGCGTTCGTCAAACCAAATGGCATCACCAGCCACTCATAAAAAAAAACCATCCGGAGTCCTAAAGGCAGTCTTCTCAATACTATCCTCAGTCACTCTCAACTGACAAAACCCCGTGGTTAAGTCCAACTGCGAAAATACTGAGGCGCCAACTAACTGATCAAAGAGATCATCAATCCTCGGCAATGGGTGTCTATTCTTCTTTGTGAGTTTATTTAGTTCTCTTTAGCCTACACAAAGTCTGAGAGACCCATCCGCCTTCGTGGCAAAAACTACTGGAGCACCCCACTCCGATATACTTCGTCTTATGAACCCCTTCTCAAGCAAATCGCCTACTTGCTTATGGAGTTCCCTCCTCTCACGAGGAGCCATGTGGCACACTGGCCAAGATACTGGTTTGGCATTGTCTACCAGATATATTCGGAAGTCAATCTCCCGCTCCGGAGGTAAGCCCTTCACCTCCTCAAACATATCCGAGTATTCCCGGACCACTCTAACAGATCGCAAACTCTCGACCGACGTGTCAAGCGATTCTAGATAACTTAGCATAACAGATTCCATGGGATTACAAGAGATCTCGAGAGTGTTACCCAAGCGGGTCATAAGCCTAACAACTCTCCTTTCACAAACAAGAACGGCACCTCTACTGGATAACCAGTCCATGCCCAAAACTAACCCATAGCCCGTGAAGCCCAAAAAGCATCACATCTAAACTCAACGCTAAGTATAGAAACTTTCAACCCAAACACATCATGGAGCCCCCAATTGGGTTTGAAACAACTAAGGGATCATCTACTAAACTGGTGTCTAAGTGCAGTGACTCAACTAACAACGATGAGATAAACGAACTCGATGCGTCAGAATCAAATAAAGTTCGAACCGGAGAATAAAGAAATCCAAATTCCAACCTAGACGGTCCTATCCCCATCTGGTACACTAGCCGTGAGGGAATACAACTACCCTCCAGAAGATTCCGTACCTTGCCCTTGCCTCCTTGGACAATCCTAATAAGGTGTCCTATTCCTCCCAAAAGGATAACTACTAGCCTTCTTCTTCCCATTCTCCACTCGTAACCTCCCATCAATGAGGTTTCGTCCTTCATTAACCAAACAACTATTTGAGCCTTCCTCCCATCGTCTATCCCATAGATACCTACAAGTCCTCCTCCTTCTTAAACCAACTTCTAATCCGACTAACGTCTAAGTCCCTTGAAGTGGTTTTCCATTCTTATCTATCTTAGAAAGATCATCTATACACGGAGGGGAAACTCAAAACGAAAGAGGAAGAGATTCAAAATGGAGAATTCGAAAGATAAAGATATGGCTATCGGGGATTATGCTTTTCTTTCAAAAACTTTTCTCTTAAAAGACATGTTTTTGATAATACTCCTTTCAAAAATATTCTTAGAAAATAGTTTTTCTAAAAATTTTATCTGTTCTGGTAACCTTAAGCTCTGATACCACGTGTAACGCCCCACACCCGCTACGGTCACTCACTAAGGGAATGCCATAGCATCGGTGGAGTATTTTAAGTGAATATAGAACAGAAAAATTACAACAAGAAAGATATAAGTAATACTTGAGAATTTAAAACATCATTTCATTGCAGCGGAAAGTAAAACATGTTTGGTTACCCCAAAACCATAAACAAGAGTCAAGTACATAATATCCATCCTGATAAAACAAAAGTACATAATCCCACTACATAACTTAATAGCCATAATAGAAAAGATAAACCGAGCTTTACTTCTACGGTCCAAGCCCCAAGAGATAGATATAGCGGTCTGATCCAAGCCCACTAGTGCTAGGCCCACTCTGAAAACCTAAGGGTTGGGAAAAAGATAAAAAACAACGGGGTCAGACATAAGTCTGAGCGAGTCCTATAACCTTAACAATACAATCATTAAAGTAATCAGGGTATGATATAAACAAGGTACGGTACCTCTGGGGATAATGACTACACAAAGTAGCCAACTAAACACAGGATGTACTAAGATAACCGAAAAGACGCATTTACCCACCCAAGGATAATTCCTACACTGCACCACACCAGTTCTACCCACCCAAGGGTAATTCCTACTTAAAGGTTGATCCCACTAAGTATACTTAGTAATTTTTAATAGTAGTTTCGTGTACCCCTAGCTGACTACATAGGTGCCGTCTGCCCCTATCTCCACTAGGTGTACCCACTACTCCCCAAGCGATCGGCTCCCTACCGTAGATACCCGTGCTGGCCCCACAATGGGGTGTATCACTCCCCAAAGTGGCAACCCGATACAACAAATGGTGCACGGCTTATATCTACACGATGCAACAACGTCTTACCTACCAGCCTGGGTCCACACACGCATATGAAACCCGTTGGACTCGCGTTGCCACCGCTAACCCGTTTTGGCCTCTTACAGTCAAGTCCAATATGCGTGTCCCGTCCTCGACTTGGGTCGAGCCCACAAAGATACGTTTGGGATATTGGTTGAAATGGGCCCCCACAAGCTACCCACCTAAGCTTGTCATTTCTAGTGAATCCCACTTAACCCTTTAACCATGTCCACTTACATGTTACAAATTTTGGTTAAGTCTTTTAATCATATTTTAATTGCCACTCAAGGCCCCCACAAGCTACTACTTAAGCTTGTCATTTAATCATATTTCAATTGCCACTTAAGTCCCCCACAAGCTACTACTTAAGCTTGTCATTTAATCATATTTCAATTGCCACTTAAGGCACCCACTAGATTTCCACATGCCACCCAAGGCACTTACTTGATTCCCACATGCCACCCAAGGCACTTACTTAACCCTTTAATCATGTTTAATTACATGTTCCACTTTGGTTAAGTATTCTAATCGTATTTTCTATTGCCACCCAAGGCAACCCACTAGTTTCCTCATGCCACCCAAGGCACCCCCACTAGTTACTACATGCCACCTAAGGCACCCGCTTAACCCCTCATGCCTCACTACATGCTAATTTGGTTAAGTGTTTCTTAATTAATTAAGATCGTAACCTTTGTAAAGACCTCTCACATTAGACTGCCTTTTATGGCAGCTAGATATGCCGGTTGGTTCCGGGCAGCCTTACACCATAACAGAGTCTAACCTCGTGTCTTTACACTTGTCACGTATTTAGTTTATGACTAAGACCTCTCACATTGGGCCGATCATTTGTAGCCGCTGGATTTGCCGGTCGGTTCCGGGCAGTCTTATGCTACAAAAGGGTCCAACCTCGTGTCTTAGTTGATTAATTACACCTAATTAATCACCCCCATAATTTGTATTAATTATCCCTAATTAATTACAAATATGTAAGAATATGGGTAGACCTAACTCAATAGGTAAATTCCCAATTCCATAATATGGGTAGACCTAACTTAATAGGTAAATTCCCAATTATGTCCATCCACTTTATGGTATGTTTGATCATACCCACTTCACACAATTTTATGTGTTCATTAATTTTTACCCCATCGTCCCCACGTAAATACGTTAACATGACATACATCAAAAGAGATGATTCATCATACACACAATGGGTTCAACTTAGCATATCATTAGCATTATCATGGGTTTAAAAAGGTGTCAACTTGCATATATGACCATAAACCCAACTTGCATAAATAACCAACCCAAACTTGCATGAATCACATATGTCATAAAGATGGTAACTTGCATAAATGTTCATGTCATAGACCTATCATAAAGGTGTCAACTTGCATACATGTCATAGGTCTAAAAGGGATGAACTTGCACATGTACTTATGTCATACAAAGGGGTAAACTTGCATAGCATGTCACATGTTAACTTGCATATAACCAAACACATAACTTGCATAACATGTTACATATGAACTTGCATATAATCATGCACATAACTTGCATATAACCAAACACATAACTTGCATAACATGTTACATATGAACTTGCATATAATCATGCACATAACTTGCATATAACCAAACACATAACTTGCATAACATGTTACATATGAACTTGCATATAATCATGCACATAACTTGCATTACATGTTACATATGAACTTGCATATAATCTCACATATAGCTTGCATAACATGTTACATATGAACTTGCATATAATCTCACATATAGCTTGCATAACATGTTACATATGAACTTGCATATAATCTCACATATAGCTTGCATAACATGTTACATATGAATTAATGTTCAACATAGTGTTTTGCATAATGAGCATCATAAAACATAACATTATACTTGCATAACATATAGCATAAAACTCGCAAAACACACAACATACACTATACTAAACTTGCATAAACACATTAATCCACAAACATAGCCATATCTTATCATATCCTATCATAATCAATTTAACAATTGATTATTAAGGCTATAGAAACTCACCACTAAACTCCAATAAGCAAACCCTTGCCAAAAATCACCCAAAAACTCTAGCCTTGAAAATAAAGCTTGCAACTTGATGATGAATGCAAGCTAATGACCACCCATACAACTTAAAAATGCTTGTATGAACATGAAAGCCTTCATAGAAATAATTTAGAAAGAGGATGGAGGCTAGGGTTTTGAGTGGAGGCCATGATCATAGAAAATTTTGGCATAGTTTAGTTAGAGGATAGGATTATGATCATTTAGGGCTAGCTTAGGGTCTTATTTATAGATTAGGCAAGTGTTTTAGGCCATTAGATTAACCCTAAATTAGATTAGGACCATCAGATCTCGGAAGCTTCCAGAAAACAGCCCCAAAACACAGCCAAACCTTAAAATGGTGCACCAGGTTAAACTGGCCGAGCACCCCCTGTCGACACCCAAGTCGACAGGGCTGTCGACTTGGTCCTAGCCAAGTCGACTGCCCAGTCGACAGGGCTGTCGACTTGGGTAGCTAGGCGGGAATTTTCCCACCTGCGCCCAATGGCCCCAATTTCGAAATTTGAACCTGAATTTTAAATCTGTTTTGAACTTTGAATTTTCTGTAAACTTCATTGGGCCATAACTGGGCCATACGGACTCCGATTTACAAAATTTCGGACTCTATTCCACGTATTTTTCCGAGACGAACGCAATGACGCAGCCCGTTTCCCCCAATTCTCACATCTGAGATTATTTATTCTGCAATTAGTGAATTTTAGCATTAACTGAAATTCGGGGTGTTACAATTACCACAAACAGCATGTCGAAAAATCGAACCACAACTCTAGAAGAAGCCTGCCTTTCGTTTGTGATAAAGGTTCCAGAAGCTAACATCACCGATCTAGGAGAAAGGATTGACAAAGTTGCAAAATATAAAAGATGAAGCGGTATATTACTGGCTAAATAAAGGAGAGAGGACTCGACTGGAGACATGAAAGTTGTTAATTGTGATAAGACAGAGGAAAAGGAGATAATAACGAAGGGAAAAAAGTAGATATGGCGTTCGGGAAAAGCAATCCATAGAGGAGCGTAGAGACCCAATCCCCAACAACAGGAAAAGCTAGGCAGAAGAGGGAGAGTAGAACGGTGGGAGGAGTTGAAGGAAGAAGAAAGCAGAAGGCGATGGAGAAAAGAAATATAACCTAGTTCCTATTCTACTCTCCCTTACGGTATTTAATCATCGAAATAACGTGGAAATTCGTTACCTTTGTGGTAAATACAAACTGTTGAGGTTTCGAACACCAGACACAGTTAATGTACATTTGTATATATATTTGTTTTTGTGTTAGATTATCACTTATGTGATCACCATGGAGAACTTGTTGCACATAAAGTCAATCCTATAGTTTTAGAGGCCGATTTTGTTATGGCAAATTCAATAAAAGAAATTGTAGAAGATGCAGTATGGTCAATGTTCTCTATTATTCAAATGGACGAAGATGGCATCAATATCGAAGAAGAACCGAATGTGAAAGTGAATTTTTTTAATGATTTATTAGATACTGGTTAGAAGCTATTGTGAGATGGTTGTAAAAGTGGAACCAAATTATCAGATACTGCTGAATACATCACTATGAAATAAAAATTAAACTTTATGCAAAGTCGATTTACATTGATTGTACAAGCTGCAAAAAGATAAATGCCACCAATAATCTGATGCGCTATAGTCATTAATATCTCCTTTCTATCTTCCATACTGAAAGATAAATACTTGTGTAAAAGCTTGCATGCTATATTGAAAAGATGATATTAATCTTACAAACTGCAAAATATATAATGAGGATAGATACAATTCTGAAAAAAAGAAAGGAAATGAAATTCCATGTAAGCAAATGCATTATTTACCCATCACTCCTGGACTACAAAGGTTATATACGTCTTTAATCATGACATGTAATATGCGATGATACAATGTGAGAACACAAGAAAATAAAACTTTGACACATTCATCGAATGGAGAAGCATGAAAACATTTTGAACATGCAGACACCAAAAGTTTAGTCAAGCTAAGAAATATATGAATTGTGTCAATCAACGATGACTAGTGGTAAATTATTTTTCCTTGCTTGTGTTGGTTAGCGATGGCTAGTGACACATAGTGTTTCCAGGCTCGTGCTGGTTGATAATGGTTGGTGACACATAGTGTTTCCAGGCTTGTGTCCGTTAGCGAAGGCTAGCGACAAACATCCAACCTCCCACAACGTGCCACCTGCCTCACCAATCCGTCACTAGGCGCCGATAATATGGTTATGGTAGTCATCATTAAAGTCGAGACTATTTTGTTTGTCTTGGGCTAAACGATGATGAGTTTTAGCGATGGATAGCGATCACTACCAACAGCCTTCTTTGTTGTATACAAAGCATATACATTAATAAACAAGACAACTACATGCTATTACATATGTCAGTGTCCAACCGCAATCATTAATTAGTTATTGCAATGTAAATTTTGTATGAAAACTATAATGTTACATCCATTTGATGGTACAATAAGAATATACTAATAACAATAATATATCATGCTCCTATGTTATTTCAAGACCTATTTTTAATGTAGTAATAAAACTACACTACAACAAAATAACCATATTACAACGGTGGAACATCGTTGTAATATACATTTTACAACGGTGGGCAAACTGTCGTGTATTAAAAAGTTGTAATAGACTAAAATCTTTTATAATTTTTTTGCACTACTGCAACGCCGTTGTAATATGTATATTTTACAACTTTTTTCCACCGTTGTAATAGACTTTATTACAACAGTTATGCACGGTTGTAATAAAATCTACTACAACTGTTATGCACCGTTGTGATTGACATTTGGTTTTTAAAAAAAAAATAACATCTTTTTCAACTGAAAAGAACAATACACTAAATATATCAATACTCTATAAGCAAATCAGATATTACAGTTATTTGCAAACTAATTTATTAAAATACTCAAATATTCAGTATTATAAACAATAAGTTTTAGACAACATTTCGTACATTATTACATACTTGATCGTTACAAAGCAACTTAGTACAAGCACAAATTATCCACAAAAAATTGCATATCCTACGGGAGTACACTAGTCGAAGACAACAAAATCTTTACGCCATTTATCTTTTTGGTGCAAGTTCACAGCAGTGATCAAACCTATTGCATAAGAATATGTCTGTTGCTAGAAAAAAGAACAAAAAATGTTTTTTTTTATGCCAACAATGCCAAATCTTAACAATAATGCTTAACATACCTGATAGCATGAACTGCATGTGGTCCAAAGCCCCTTTTTAAACAATTGGATGTTGCACAACTTCTAAAAAAAAGAGCATCTGCACTTGGTCTTTCAGAAAACAAATTAGCAGATAATAATATTGACATGGTAGCTAAATCCATTAATAAACAAAGTAGTCATTTAATCCAAACTTTCTAACCTGTAAATGAAACATTGCCAAACTAAAATAGTAACATGTAAACTCCAAAAATTATCCTTCATTCTTCATGTTCCATTTTTGAAGACCACATGTTTGACTACCATGTTATTATCCACTTAGTAAATAAAATTTTAATATCAAGTTCTTTAGGCAAAGGATGCCACTTCCAAATATGATTGTCGTTATCTTATCTCTTCCATTTTTGAAGACCGTCTTACTTCCCAAAGAATCTAAAGTCAATTTTTATTTAAATATAACATCTGAAAGATTCTTTCGAATGAAACATAAATCATTTTTTGTGTCCATGAGTATGGTTTGTTTTCAAAAGCGCAGAGAACACAATTACATAAAAATGCAACTGCAAAATATCAGTATAATTACAAGGATTCCGAGTAAAGTTGAGATTTTGTACGTTTATTTTCTCCCATTTGTTATGTTGTCCTTATGGCAAATGACTCGTATATTTAGTAAAAATCATATGCAGATTATGCAGATGTTGGCAACTCACAAAAAGAAAAACCACTGCACCATTGCATGGCATATTTAAACAATTAAAATAATTGTTGTCACCCATACGTAAAAGAGCAGCCTAATGATGGGCTTCTTACATTTAGCTGGAATTCAATCTATAACTTTTGGAAATTGTTTTAAATCTTCATTTTTCATTCTCCTGCCATATAAGATTTGCTTAGGTTAGAAATAGTATACCATTTTGGCAGTACTAAGCATATCATCGATGTTCTGACCTTTTAATCCATCCACTTTCTTTGCAAAAGCAGTAACAGTGACGACACACTAGTGTGAACAGATAGGGAAGTCATCCTAATAGTTAGCAGTGCATACCTATTCACGGAACAGTCTACATCTAGTGCAAGTATAGCTTGCACATCATAGACGGACTAACTATGGTTGCTTTAGGCATCCCTTAAAATGCCAAATCTATATGTAATATCTACATATGCAAACTAATACTGAAAATATGATGGTTGGTTGTTGACAGGGAAAAAAAGAAGATAATTTTTTAATTCACAACCTGTTAGTTTATCCACGGTGGACTTACTAACAAATAAATTTGTGGATTAATTTATTAAAGTTAAATATGTGGATAAACTAACAAAATTAGTGCATATGAATAAAAAATCCTATTCCACATACTGGGTAGAATTTACTTTTGGCAATATGTAGTTCGTTTAACTTTGAAGCCAACTTGACAACTAGTAAATTGTTTAACTGTTCTCTAACTAAAGGAATAGTGAAGAAGGAATAACCTTCTCAGCAACCAAGGACCAACCAAATAAAGAACTCTCAGTCACAGTCAACCCCAATCAAAACAACTCTAGTTTTTAATAAAGTTAATGTGCTCGAATCAAAATTAATCGTGAAAACTCACCTTTGCAACGCTGAGAATGAAGCAGGCTCAGCAGCGGTTTTAGTGGCAAAGGAAGGAACGAGCATCATTTTGGTGGTGGCTGCGATGGCGCGGAACTGAGTTGCCAAGGTAGCTTGTATACAGATCTGACGTAGCGATGGAAGAGCAGTAACAAAGGAGGCAGGGGGTCATAAGCAACAGGCTGAGGTGATTTGATTGGAGGGGAGAGAAGGGTTCGCGGTTGTGGCTTGGCAAAGGACGAGGCGGACGAAGGACCATCGTTGGGTGAGAGGAGCGGTGGCACGATGCAGCGCGGGTTCTGATCGATCGATAAGGGAAAGGCTTCGAGCCCGAGGTTAAAGCAGGACTGAACGCTGACTGGTGGAGGGCATAGGCCGATAGACCAGAGTTGGGGACCGACGTTAGGTGGTAGAAGGCGGGTTTAGGAAGAAGGGAACAAACTATCTGAGAGAAATTAGGGATCCATTTTGATTTAGGGAAGAGTACAAGAGAGGTCGGACACATAAAGTAAAATTTAATACAAGAGATTTTTTTGAAGCCAATTTTTCACGTTTCCCGCTTGGATTTCGTTCTTTTGCATTAACCTGAGCGTTAGTTCTTCATTAGTCATTATCAATTTTTTTCTTTTGAATAATAAACTACCAACTGGTTATACATACTCAAAGAGAACCCGAAATTTTCCTGGGTTAGCCTTGGTCTGATTTGCGAGTCATTGGTCAGTTCCAATGTAATTCAAATGCTCAATTTTGTCAAGTTTTCTCTTAAGTTCATTATCAAAATTTTGTCAAAGTTTTTAAAATTAACTATTATTGGTAATATTGATTATTAATTGGTAATATTGATTATTAGACATTTATTACAAGTGGCAAAATAAACTAGTAATTTAATATTAATAATTACTATTTTGAAAGTTATTTAATATGGTAAGTTAAATAATATATAATAGCTATTTATTAATTTTATGATTTTTATTTTTTTATTTTATGAAAAAGTGTAATAGAATATTATATAAATTGCTTGAAATTTTTATTAAAATATTTAAAAGTAATTATTTAATTATTACTTCTTAATTAGTGATTCTTACTTCTTATTTATTGATTACTAAAATTAATTATTCATTACTAAAAAATAATTTTTATTTATTTATTTATAATTTCTAATAATAAAACAAATTATTATTTATTAATTATTATATAGCGAAAAGAAATTATTAATATTAGCTCTTACATATTTTCAAATAAACTATTTATTAATATTATTAAACAATAGTTATTGAGTATTATTATTTTTATTAATTATAGAATTTTTATTAATTATTAATATGGTATTTTTGTTGTAGTGTAGTCATATATTACAATAGTCAAAAAATAAAAGTTGTGATAGGCTTTTATTACAACTGTCAAAATAACACAGTTGTTAAAAATAAGTTTATTACAACTTTTCTGGAAAAAAGTTGTAAAAAAACATTTATTACAACGGTGATTTTGCCACCGTTGTAAAATTAAAGTTGTAATAAAGTGTTTTTGTTGTAGTGTACCTTGCCTGCATTCTCTTGCTGGTGAATTTTTATTCATTGTTCTAATTGCATGTGCTTGTAATTTTACTGTTTCCCTCCACTATTGCATTCGTGTAATTTTACTGTCTCCGTCTCGCTGATAATCATGAGAACGCTCCCCGTCAGTATTACCCATATATCCAATCCCTTACACATGTAAAGCTTGAACAACTTTTTGTCTCATGTTACTGTGTCATTTTGATTGTAACAATTCTCCTTCTAGGTTGAAATTTGTATATAATTTGATGACAAAGCTCAATAATGACGAAGAAACTGATGCAAGTTTATAGGGTATGTTATATTATCACTTATTTTATTTATATTTATGCTAAGGAAAGCTGAGGAAGTCATAGAGATGAATTAGTTCTTGACTCTATCCTTGGAATAGCTATTATACATTTCAGATTTTAATGTAAGATGTAAAAATTAATTGTGCTAAAACTGTTAGTATCCATGTGAAATCATAATAATTCACTATCATTAATACTGTACATTTCCTTCTTCATCTGTCCATCTCTTGACAAATTACCATGGCAGACATCTACATTTCCACTGCTGCTAATTTTCCTCTTCTTTACTACCCATTATGTTTCTTCGATCTCACCAAACCCTTTCATCCATTTATTATTTGTTTATTTTCATCTCCATATTTCTTCATCCAACTATCATTCCTTTCCATTTGCAGTCACACTCAGTTTGGACCTTAAATATGAAATTGGATCATATATATGCACATACACGTGCGCATATGTATAAACATGTATTTGGTCATACGTTGAGTTTTATATTTAGTTTATGATATTGACTTTTTGAATTTTACGGGTTTGGGTAATCACTAACACGAGTTCCACATAATCACTAACATGCACAGCAGGACTCGAGGTGCATAGCTGCATAAATGAATATAGCTAACTACATAAATAGATTTCCTCTCTCCAGGATGTTACTTATTTGAAATGCTATGTCACATTCAAAAACTAATCACTAAAGTAAACATGCATACCTTGTACGACTCTGTGGTGCTAGAGTATTTGCCATAAACCAGTATGTTAGAATGACCAAAGTTTGTTCGCTTGCATTTCATACTTTGTACTGCGGTACTGACTTTATAGGCTGAAATATATATACATTATATCAACATTATTTTTGTATACAGTCAGGATTACGTTCAACCACAAAAAGCATAGGTTAATACTGGTTAATCATTTATTAGATATACACCTATACATATACGTATATTGATGTAATTGGCGAGACCTTAAACCAAGTTCATATATGTATATGCTGTCAAGACGGGGTAGTATATGTGTGTGTGTGTGTGTGTGTATGCATCTATATTGGGCATGCTTATATATATTTGCATTTAGTTTACATTGAGATTCCTACAACTGCATTGTTGTTAAATTAACATGCATTGTTTCTTGTGGTCATCTTGATAAGTTTTGTTAGCCTTGCTAAAGCCATTATCTAAACTGTTTCACCACATAAATTCTCACTACAAGAAAACAGGCTATTTAAGCGACGGCTAATTTGCGACGGCTTCAGACGGGCCGTCGGAAATTATCGTGATAAATAGCCATCCGAACTCTTTCTTCCTCATTTCTTTTGCTCCTCTTATTTTTCCAGCATACGGGTTTTAAACCATATTACCCCCAAATTCGATTTTTTTGCCTCCAAACACTGATTTCTTCGTGTACCTGGCTTTAATTCAGACCTCTAAAGCAAGTAATTTGAGGTATAATATCTTTTTTTCATAAAAATTAAGTTTTTACCAAAACCTATATTTGCCTAAATTAGAAAATTAGGGTTATCTATTGATTGCAATTGGTTCCAATAGCGTTGTAGTGAGTTATAACATCCTATTATGTGCGCATTTTTTCTATATTTTATTCACTTCTTTGAAATGAATTTTTATTTGGTCATTGAGTATATAATTATGGGAATAAGTTAGTATAAATTGTGATCATGTCTATAAAACAATTTGGCTGTCTAATTCTCCATGTTTTACTTATTTTGAAGTTCATTTTTTTTAAGTGTTGAAGTCTGTCTTGCGGCGTCATGATGCTTTTAACAAAAGTCATAACTCTATATAGCCATTAAGATGTGATGAATGTACCTATTATACTAGGTAAAGTGGAGAAAAAAACTTTGGAGATGTTTGATACAAACAATAATGTAGTATGTACATCTTCGCTTTATAAAGATTCCCATCACCCTTCATGATGTGTTGTGTCCGTGCTGAATCTGTAAGTCTGAAACTCATATTTCGATTGCATGAACTGATGATTAGGTATAATTGTATATATAACTGATTAGGCGATGTATGCAAAATGCAGGCCATTGCACTTACTGAAGAGCTCTTAGCTGTCATAAAACAATGTTCAGGTTGGGATGGTGGCGCAGTCACATAAGAAACACAATAGTTTGGCACCGCCTGACACTGTAAGCTTTTCTTATTGAAATATGAATTCGCTTGTAGCATGTTAATTTTGTCGAAGAATTTATATCGAAAATATGCTTTTATTTAATTTTGTAATGCCCTCATATAAGAATGATATGTTGCATCATAGTTTTCTAACATACATGTCTAACCTGAACGTGTAGGTATGATGCAACCATTGAGGCAATCACTCCAAATGGATACTGTGTCAGCTATATAGGTGGGGAAATAAGGAAGAGGTAAATTTGTAAAAGCCATATACATTTTATTTTATTTTATTTTTAGTATTGGGCGCTGAATGTTATATCTATACCAAGGAAGAGGTAAATTTGTCACACAAATTCTATTTATTTTACAAGTTTGAATATCTATACCTAGGCACATCAAGATGGTAAATACAATCCCGTCCCTACAGTTTATCTTTCATTGCCATGACATGTGCAAAATTCTCAAATGAGCTCAGATGAGTTTGACCACAGTGTTTGATGGTTTGATATTTTAATTTCGTTCTAATATGAGTACTCTTTTCGTCTAGTTGTTGCATTGATCAATTCAAATAGAATAAATTTGATTCTCAAATCAATGTATTGGATGATGTTTAGTTGCTATTTTGAGATAGTCGTTTATATGAGATGTGTAGTTGGAAGGCTAAATAGCAGCTGAAACACACAAAAAAATGCAGTATTTTCGACGGCTTCCGACGGTTAACACGTACACGAATCTGCGACGGTTTCCGACGGCTGTGTAGGTAGCCGTCGGAAATGCGAACGACGGGCTACGTCGATAGACATCGTAAACTTTGATTTTCGACGCCGTTATTAGCGATGGCTGTTTCCGACGGCTTCCGACGCCCGCCGACGGTTTTCAGCCGTCGGAAATAGTCTGTTTTCTTGTAGTGTCTGCCTTGATTTATAAAGATGAAACACCCATATTGTTTGGTTAAAAGTTAAAACACACACTTGATTTTATCTATAGATAATTATTGCTGCACTAGTTTGTCTCTGTGGATCTAGTTGAAAACTGAATATTTGTCACACTATATATTCGATAGAAACTTGTAAGCATGTTAGTTTAGCATGTACCCGGCTGCCCTATCATTTATTCTCCAACTAAAGTGTAGCGTATTTAAAGGAATTTTATAAAACTATTTCCAATGTTGTTTTACGAAATGAGTATAGATGTTTGGTCCTGGAACTTCTTATTAAAATCCTTCCCATAACCTTCCTGCTAAATTCTAAAGTATGGTACACCGGAGGTTCGCTGTGTTGCCCATATTGACATCCTACCTATATTAATGAGTACACTTTGACATTTGCTAAGTAATATATATATATATATATATACATATATATATGGGTTGATATATTGGCATTCTGAAATATTAGTATAACCTGAAAAGAAAAAAATCTGATCATTTGTTACCTTATGTATTTAGAAACCAAAAGTCATGTATGTACTTAGTTTTGTCCCCTACATATCAGGCCTGGACCACAACAATGTTGTTGATGTGCATCCTTGATGAATTAAACTGGAAGTATACTTAATCACTTGTATTTCATGTCTTGTTTGATAGATATTCTTGCTAAGTGTACTTGTACGTTATATATATATACCATATGTATGTTACAAATACACCTATAACATAAGTATGCTTGTTAATTGTATATCCTTGTTACCCATGAATAATTGATATATAAGTACCTACCTTGTTATGAGGCTAAACATATGTTTTGTGATCTTCTATGAGATAAAAGATCAGCAATGCTTTGGGATCTTCTCTGAATTATCGTATTTTGATTGCCTAATTTAACAACTTCATCATCACACTTTTTATTTGTTTGATACTGGCTCCAGTTCCTTCTCATATATAAAAATTTAAAATTGATAAACAAAATAAATAATAAATATATTAGATAGGCAGTGTGTTGGTTTATATGCTGATCTGGCGGAGCAGTTTTGGTTTAGTTCCCTTGAAGCTGATCATCTAGTTGGAGATAGGGTGATCAATGGGTTGGTTTCCATGGAGTTATCTCTAGTATGTGATATACGTTGCATACAATTTCCAGTTATGATAGTTATGGACTACTTACAAGAGCTAGAATGATAATGAGAGAAATATAAATAAACATAAACCATGGAGAAAAACAGCAGAGCAGTAAATAAGAAACTATCAACTTCATTATAAGTTTGGAAACAACCGTTATTAAATTTGGAAATGAGATATGAAAGAGAGAGAATAAGGATATGGATGTATAAAACTATCAACTTCTTTACTAAGTTTAACCAATTCATTAATGAACTGTTGAACCATATATGATCATTTGAGATATAAAATTCTAGCAAATATATAAGTTAATATTTGTTACATAAGAGGGGTAATCTACCAAGATGGCTGCATATAACCAAGTTGTACAATAATGTTGAGCATAATTCTTTCTAGTAGGTCCGAAAATTAGAGGCGTTGTTTTACCAAGATGGGCAAAGCATGTGTCAATCTACTAAGGTTTCATTATTTTGGCTGTTACTTCCATAGTTATAATTAGTGTGATGCTAAGGGCACATCATTTTCCTCTTACTAATACCACGAATAAAAATAATAAGTACAATAAATTTTATGTACTTCCTAGTACCATTATAAATAAATATAAGTATTTATGAATAAGTTTGGTGTTAGGAAGCATGTAGTATAAAATTTTGGTATTAGCAAGAAGAAAACGAGGTGCCCTAGGATCACACTATAAGTATTTAAGAATGAGTATTATTGCATTTTTGTGTTTTGTAGAATGACAAGCGAATATAGGCAAATTGTGGAAAAAAATTATATGGGCATGCTGCGAGTGAAGGGAATCCCGAAAAAATTAGATGCCCATGTCGTTTTTTTAGGAATCTAATTTGGCAAACATCAAGGGAAGTTGTGTCACACTTGATTTGTTTTGGAATGGACCCAACCTATGATATATGGATTTTTCATGGAGAAAACCGGCCATCACAAAATAAAAGTGAGACTGACACTTATAGAATGTATGTTGATGCGCAAATCTATGATGAGGAGGTAGAAGCCAATGTTGAAGAAAGACATAGAGAAGGTATTAAGTAAATGATGGAGAATGCCGAAATTCCTTTGTATCCCGGTTGTGCAAGCCACGCAAAGTTGTCTACTATAATACTTCTTTTCAAACAAAGCGCGAAACGGTATATCGGACACGGCTTTTACAGAGCTTCTTAAACTTCTAAAGGATATGTTGCCTAAAGAAAACATGCTTCCCGATTCTACATATGCAACAAAGAAGTTGCTTAAGTCATTTGGTTTAGGCTATAAGCAGATACATGCATGTGTAAATGATTTTTGTTTATTTAGAAAAAAGATTGCAAATAATGATTTCTGTCTTAGGTGTGGTAAGTCTCGCTGGAAAAAAAACAAGACTACTAAAGATGGGAAGAAAACCAAAATACCTATGAAGGTTTTGAGATACTTCCCACTGATACCAATACTGAAAAGAATGTTTGCATCCCCAGAAATATCGGAACAACTAAGATGGCATAGCAATCATAAGAGTGAAGATGGTAAATTGCGTAATCCAGTGGATTCTACTCGGTAGGCTACGATTGATAGAATGTACATTCTTTTGCTTCTGATCCACCAAATTTAAGGCTTGGCTTTGCATCTGATAACTTTAATCCTTTTGATAATTGGAATTGTGGATATAGTTGTTGGCCAGTGTTTCTTGTTGCTTACAACTTTCCTCCGTGGATTTGTATGCACAAAGATAATATGATGCTATCTTTGTTAATTCATGGGCCACGACAACCGGGAAATGACATTTATGTATACTTGCAACCACTTATTGAAGATTTGAAAAAATTGTGGGATAAAAGGGTGAAAGTGTACGACGCTTACAACCGTAGTGAATTTAGATTACATGCTATTCTTATGTGGACAATCAATGATTTTCCAACTTACGGAAATTTAGCTGGTTGCACTTTAAAAGGTAAGAGAGCATGTCCTGTTTGTGTTGTCAATATCTGCTCAATATGGCTACCATTTAGTAATAGGTGTGCATACATGGGTCATAGACGATTCCTTGAATCTAACCATGAGTATCGTTAACAGAAAAACTTATTTAATGGAACTATAGAGAATAGACAAAGGCCTCAGATACAAACTGGTGTTCAAATTTTTGGTGATGTTCAAGATATTATTAATGATTGGGGGGGGGGGGGAATTAAAAAAGGAAGAGAAAGGTGAAAGGAAAAGGAAAAGGAAAACTATGATGAAAAAAGGATGTAAAATGTGGAAGAAGAGGTCCATTTTCTTTGACTTGCCTTATTGGAAGGTGAAATTTAACTAGAAACACATTGCTATTCATTTTTTATTCATGTTTTCTACTTAGTACTTAATTATTTGTGTTTTGTCAATTTTTAGGAACTTCCTTTACGGCATAATCTAGATGTGATGCATATTGAGAAAAATATTGGTGAAAGTATTATTGGTACATTTCTTGATATCAAAGGAAGATAAAAAGATGGCCTCAAATCACGCCAAGATCTAGAAGCAATGGGCATTAAAAAATTGCATCCTATAGACATTGGAAATAAAGTATTGCTCCCAGCCGCACTGTGCACCTTATCCGGTCAAGAAAAAGAGATATTTTATAGTAGAATGAAGAACTTGAAAGTGCCTGATGGATATAGCTTAAATATTGGAAAATGTTTTGCAAAAGAAGAAAAGATATCAAACCTTATGTCTCATGATTGTCATGTTTTGATACAACAACTGTTATCTGTTGCATTAAGAGGATTTCTACTTTAGGAATAAGGAATGCACTACTATGACTATGTTCATTTTATAATGACATATGCCAAAGAGTGCTTGATAGGGATAAACTACAATTAATGGAGTATCAAGTTGCATTAACACTATGTGATCTAGAGAGGTTCTTTCCCCTTCCTTTTTCGATATCATGATTTACTTAACAATACATTTAGGGAGAGAAGCAAGAATTTGTTGGCCAGTCCAATATCGATGGATGTATCCATTTGAGAGGTAATATTTATTATAAATAATTGATGGTTAAAAGTATGTATAGTTATGAAAGTAACTTGTTTATTCATTTTGATTATAGATATATGAAAATATTAAAAGGATATGTTAAAAATCAAGCACGACCTGAAGGGTGCATTGCTGAGCGCTATGTTGTCGAAGAATGTATGAAATATTGCTCTGGATATATTAAAGATGCGTTACAAATTGGAGAGAGGAAAAATCGAAATGAAGTGGAACAAAATGATTTTATACTTGAGGGGCATTCTATTTCCAAAGAAAAACCTACTACAGTCGATAAGGAGGTGATTAATGCTGCTCATCGATACGTTTTGTTTAATACGGCAGAAGTAGAGCCGTATTTAGAGTAAGTATAAGTCCAACTTAACTATGACATACAAAAAAAAAAAAATTGGATCCTTAATTACATTTATGTATGCAGAATGCACAAAGAGGAGCTAAAATGTTTGCATCCTCATCTTGCACAAGACGATTTGGAACTGTCAAAATTGCAATCGGAGACTTTTAGTTTTTGGTTTGGAAAAAAGGTTGATAGTTATATCTTAAAAAACTATTAATGATGAAAGTAATAGATCAACATAAATCTTTATTTAATATATTGTATTTGTCCAGGTTAGAGATGATAGACATATATCCAATGTCATCAACATAATAAAATGACTTTCATACAGATCTCGTTCGCAAATAATTTCTTATTCTGGCTATATTGTTAATGGTTGACATTTTCATATGACAGACTATGAGAAGGCTACACAAAATAGTGGTGTTTCCATTGAGGCAAGTAATGTTTGTGTAGATGGGTTTATTGAAAAAGTAATATATTATGGGGTCTTGCGTGAGATTTTCTTGTTGGATTATCTCCTATTTCGAGTTGCCTTGTTTAAGTGATTGGGCAAATATGTATCGTGGAGTCAAAGTTGAAGATGGATTTACATTGGTCAATTTGCATCAATTTCAAAATAAGTTTGAAAGCGACCTGTTTATCTTAGCAACACAAGTGGTTCAAGTTTTCTTCTCTAGAGAAGGTAGTTCTTCAATTTGATATGTTGTGTTGAGAGCGCCCTCTAGAGGGTTTCATGAATTGGAAAAATACGACGAGGATGAAGAATCAACTAATAAACCATTGATGAGTCACAACTTGATGATAGAGACGTAGATAGGGATGAAAGTTACATAAAGGAGGGTTCTAATGGTATTTTGGTATGTTATAAGCATATTTTTTTGATTTTTTATTTTATGCATGTTCATATATACCATAAAATGTGTTGTTAGATGGTAAAAAAAAAAAAAAATCTAATATAAGATTGACATCTTAGCGTGTATCAAAATAATTTTATTTTCTATTGTACGTGTTCTTTGCATGTGTATTTTATTTTGTACATGGTTGTTATAAAGTAGTGCTATATTTAGTGTGATGTTCTAATCCTTTGTAAATCGTTATGTTTATTTATAGGTCGACGAGGAAGATTGTTCTTGTATTATCGATGAGGAAGATGGTGCTACAAGATGCAGAGGTATTCAAGTTACATATGCATTTTTTTACCACATGCTTTTTTTACTTCGACCTTATTTTGTTTCTTCAGGTACGTTGTGTTGAGCTATTCGACCATCGATGCACATATAATATTAAAAAAAAACATTCACAGTATTAATTAAAAACGGAAGGGATTCCACTTTTTATTTCTCATGTTCCACTAGAATTGATTTTGGGTGTGAGAAAACAAGAAAAGCGAGAGTTTTCCTATGTTTGACGTGGTTTTCTGAAAATCATTTATTTATGTTCTAAGCAGTTTTCAGAAAGTCATTTAAAAAGGAAATATGGCTTCTGGAACTCATAAACTTTCGTAAACAGTATTCATATCATTCTCCTGAAACTTGAGGTCTGCTGGTAGATGCTCTCACAATTTTCTTTTATTTATTTTATAATCAAAATATGGTTTTAAGAACATATAATCTGAATGCTCAATGTCAAAGCTCTCATTATAAAATTCCCAATGCAAGTTAACGAGCAAAGCACCATGATGCATTCCCAATGGTTATACTTAACAAATAAGAAGATATACCTCCAAATTGAACACTAACTTGGCAAAAACCACTAACTTTTTAATTCAAATTATAGTATTTTTTTCATACTACCTATGAATCAAGCAATATTTGGATCGATAAACTCTAAATTAAGTTATGGACAGTATTAGGAGTTGTACTTAAAAAATATTTAAACTCTGCCTAGAATGAATCACTATTTCTTTTTGTAAAATGCAATAATTTTTTCATATGAAATCAAAATCAGTGTCAATACAAATTAGTCACATCACTTTCCAATCTACATATAGAAACAAAAATTAAATCAGTGTCGATCCAAATCAACAACGTTTACCGCTCACATTTTGAAGGGAAAAAGCATAAGCTTGCATTTCTTTACTCAAGTGTGAATATCAACCTTTCTTGTTTCTTTATTGATCAAGAATAACACAAATGAGGTTCTATAGGACCAAAACATTAAAATTATCTATTTACCATTAAAAGGAAATGGAAACATAATTAATTTACATTAAGGAGCATACTTCCATTTTCCCTCATAAAGCGCCTATCTAATCTATTGTTTAGCTTTAAATATGTTATTGTTGATGATAATGGGTGGATCTCTTCACAAATACAATGTAGAAGTATTCCCTGCAAATCAAAATATGGCACTATAAAAATTACTAAAAAAATAATTAGATTGGTATTGATTAGGTGACAAGCAAAATTAAAACATAAATTTGGCTAGAAATGAAATAAAAGCATGCAGTAAATAGAGAATTTATATTTAAATAAAAAGTAATCAATTGTGTTTCTCTAGTGCATCTAAAAAGGATAGCTTAAACATAATGGCTTAAATATCTTATTTAAAAAATAGGCAACCTATGAACTTTGAGGTAATACATCTACATGTTTGGTAGATCCACATATATTAACAAAGTTTGCAATTTTATTTTTGTTACAAAAATGGCTCGTAAGTAAATAAGGTAAGTTTGACCAAAAAAAAACAATAATCAAATAGTCATTGATAAATAGTTATGACACAAAATTTGTTATGTGCGACGTGTCTGGCAGATGACACAAAATTTGTTATGTGCGATGTGTATTTCTTAGGTAACTTTCTCGATTTTATTATTTTTTAGTTTTCTAGCTATTCTTTCCTTTTCTTTCTCTACTCCGATAGTTTTCTTGTGCATTTCAAAATATCCCTTTTGATCTTTTTTCAATGATAGAAACCAAGTCATAGTTAGAAATGGATTCTTTTAAAGTTTTTGTCAAAAAAATTCATTGTGTGTTAGCTGTTTCAAATTCAGTAGCTTGTATCAATGTTTCTTCATATTTAGTATTCCCTCTCAGTAGCTTCTATTTTAAATTATACATGGACTTGGATTCACAAATATATGAATTAGCTATAAGTACATACTTCTTTAATTCTCTCATAAATTGCATAGCCTAGGATTATCCCTTAAGTATTCAAGATGGATCAACGAATCAAAATACATGGATGGGTTGACCAAAATCAATTGCTTATTTACCTGCATCAAAACACAGGGATGGGTTTAATATAAAGTCAAGGATGATGTACTAAATAATAGTAATAGGTTACTAAGTAGTTAAGAATGAGTGGATGGTTTGTAGTTTCTTTTTTTAGCAATAAAGAAAAATAGCAGAGAGATCGAATTCTAATGTTTCTTAAATTGGCAATAGATCAGTATTGGATAGAAATGATGTTGCTGTTGTGGATTTGGTACATATGTTTTTTCTATTATCGATTTCCTGATTAATTTGTGTATTTTGTTTCTAATTATATTTCAAAATGTAAGCATATGAATATTATATTTTAAAGAATACTTTTAAAGAATATCCATAAAAAACAATATTATCGTCATATTTGTTCAATTTTGATAATTTAATAAACAGTTTTTTGATCATTTAATAAATAGTGGGGTGAAAGAATATTTAATTTAAATCAAATTGCTTATTTTTGTTTACTGATTTATTATAATTAGCAGGCATCCATTTGTATCTATTAATGTATAAGTTTGATATCTAAAAATAACTTTTGATGTTGCCTATTTCATACTTCGAGTTGCCTATTTCATACTTCGAGTGAGATCAGCCTCTTTTGTTGCTACTTGTCTGTTTTTAAACACCACAGTTATAAAGACTTAACTACTGAAAACTGACTTAAGATTTTTATTTTTTAAAGCTCAAAAGTAGCAAACAAAAGAGCAAAAAAGCAAAGTTTAACCGCACTTGCAGCTGCTAGTACTGATGATGAGAGGATGGTTGGGATTAGAATCAGCGAATACCTAGGTGGACCAATTCCGTTGCTTCGTGATTTAAATATTGCTATAAGAAGATCTCCTCGAAAGCATGTTGAATACCCAATACGCACTCCTCGCAAAACAAGAGGCAACCTTAGCCACACTGCAAAACGGATGCAACCCCCTCCTTCTTCCAGTAGCATCCCCGTCGACACTACAAACCAGATTCAGCCCCCTCCTTCCAGTAACAGCCCCTTTGACAACACAAACCCAGTACAACCCCCTTTCCGTCAAGTACACTTCCAACAAACTTCAGCCACCTCAGATTCCAGTCCAAACGAACTTCAACCGGATTCTAGTGAAGGTCATAGATTGATGCAACCTAGAAAAAAGAGAGGCAGAACGATGTTGAAATCATTAGCTATGATACTGGATGAGAAGCCGGAAGTTGAATTTAGTGAACGTGGACAAGCAATATGTACTAATTCCAAATATTTGTCGTCATATATTGGTGCTCGAGCAAGGGGATGGTGCCTTTTACCATTGTCTCATGAAGGAAAGTCGATGACGATTTGAGGGATGATCTGTGGACTTGTGTACAGGTACTGATATTTGACTTGTATACTAGCTGTTGGTGATACCATGAGCAAATGAATAATAAAATATGCCTTTCAATTGTATTTAATTTTACTGATTCTATGTTATTTATGTTAGAGTACCTATATGTCTCAATATTCAAAGCAACATATTATATACTTCTTGTAGTTCTCTCTACGTGCAATATGCATTATGCACATGCCTATGGTACAACATTGCATTTTGCAATACTGTTATAGACTAATCTGCAGGTTTTTTTAGGTGCAGTCAAGATTCAAGGTAAATATAGTATATAAGGATTACTTGTTAATGATAATAGGACATCGATGGAAGGAGTTGAAATCAAGTTTAGTTGTAGCTTATCAAAAAAGCGTCTCAAAATCTCGACTCTACCAATACTTTAGCAGGCCTAAAACCGTTAAATATAAAGAGCGCTGAAGAGTGGAATGCTTTTGTAAATGAAAAATTGTACGAAAAGTTTGAGGTGGTTATTTTAGTCTGATTGATTTTAATTGTTAAATATATTACATTTTTCTATATCATATTTATTGAATTGATCTTATAGGCAACAAGCCAAAGATTCAAAAGTATTAAAGAAAAGAATAAACTTCCGCACACCATGAGCAGAAAAGGTTATGCAAGATTGGAAGAAGAAATGGTAAAAAAATATTGTTAAACCAATTTTTATTTGTTATACCTTGTACATTCTTAAGCTGTTAATTGAGCTGTTTTTGTAGAAAAAGGAAAAGGCAACATCTGATATCACTAGAGACGAATTGTGATGCAAAGGCCACACTAGAAAAGATGGAAAACCTCTGAACTCAGTTATTGCCAAATGCATAGTAAGAATAAGTCCAAATATACAATACAAGAAGCTGTTGCTATTGTTAATGTAGTTTTAATTTTAATTTCTAAATATTAGTTGTTTTTGAATTTGTAGTCTAAGATAACAGAGCATCATAATGCCGCAAGTCAGGATTCTCAGGGAGGAACTTCAGTTACTCGAGATGGCGTGCCGAAGCTTTTTGGTCAGCTTCATGGAGGATGTGTAAGAGGGCTTGGTTTTGGGGTTGTACCATCTCAGCTTTGTATTCGGGGTAACTCATTAGGTGAAGTACATGCATTGCGAAACCAAGTTAGTTGCTTGGAGACCAAAGTATAGGATCTTACTTCGATGTTGATGGTAAGTGCTAATTAGAAATTTATTTTAATCGCGATTTTTCCCGTTTTCCTGTTAATTAGAAACCAAGTTATTGTCGGCAGCAGGTGTGGCTATTGCCCTCAGTTTTCTGCCAAATTCATTAGTTTTAAGATTATACTCTAATTTATGTGGTTGTATAGCTGTTTTTAGCTGCCAGTCCGACTTTCCCATTAGTTTCATGCGAGCAATATACAATGAACCATACCTGTAGTAAACCATCATCTGAAAGGGAAATAAACTATTCTCAAATTTACGGCTTCCCACTTGTGCTAGTTTTATATGACCATAATCATATTTATTTTGCGCTAATTTTATATGACCTATGTATATACAATGAACCATGCCCTGTATATAGCCTATATATTTTGGATCCTCCTTGCTTATTCAATCATTTTAAAATCCCTCATGAACTTTTTCATATTTATATACCTCATAGGGGCAATATGTTTAAAATCAAAGGAGTGATAAGAAATTTCTGGCCCTCTCAGAGCCAATGGTCAAAACGAGCATTTTCGATGATTTGCATTAACTTGTGATTTTGAAGGATTCAAACTTTCGAAATAAACTAAACCATTTAGAAAAATTCCAAAGAACCAGGAAACTATTTAAAAATATGCGTTGATGCCAGGACACACACGAAGTCAATTATGAGGTGACGTAGCAGATGTGTATTCATTATGGATTCATTTGAATTTTTCTAACATGATAAATTTATATTTTACGTTTACAATGATTAATATTTGATTTGAAGGTAGAATCCAATGCTATGATGCTTGTTGTGAACCAACGACAAACCATCCATTTCATAAGTGTCGTTGTCAGTAGATGACGCTTATGTGATGGGAACAGAATGTATAGAATGAAGTAATTTATAGTTAAGGGGGACTTTCTTTTTTATAATTGAACTGATATATGTATTTATAGTTGAGTATAGTTTTTAGTCCATGCAATCTTTACAGAAGCTAAAAGAAAAGCAAGCAAGTAATACGGGAAATCCAGCAACTCCTGATCCTAATATGCCTTAGGTACCCTTTTTTGTTGGTATAATTGATAGAAAGCTGTAACATTTCATGATCTACGGGATTGGAATATTGCTGTTAAAATGCGTCAACTTTTTTTGAACAATGCAACTATAATTCTTTGGTGATATGTTTAGTGACCATTGAAATGCTTTTAACCGAAGCTGTGAAATTTTAGGGTGATTTTAAGGACAGTAAATGGAAGGGGTTGGGTACTGTTAAAAAGGTATTTCGAGGGGGGTTGGGTAAATTGAGAAATGGGTAAAATGAGCCCCTAATGTGGCACTGTCTTGTGTGGATTCCAGATCTCCCTTAAATCTGCAATGTTTGGAAAGAATTTCAAAACACTTTATTTTTACAGATTTAGAAACGACAAGAGAGCACAAAAAATTCAAGTTTATTCATCCTCTTCTCCTTGCTTATGTCTTTCAATACTATTTTATTTTGAGATTACATATTCAATGCTCTTATCTTTGCGGCCAATTCAAGAGACTGTTTGAATCGGTCTCCACGGTATTACCACAATTAATTAAAAAGAGTAATCCTCTTGATTTCATAGTGATTTGAAAATCGATTTTCTTTAACTCGCAGCACCAATTTGTTTGTTTAAATGATTGGTGAAAGCAAATAACGTTTTAAGCAAAATATTGTCGATTTGCCACTTCATCATATATCTAGAGTCCACACCAACATATATGTGTTATATAATGATGCATAATTGGACTGGCTTAGATAGATTATTTAAAAAAAAAATGGAAATAGATTAATTACACTGCAAGCAGGTTTTTATTTTTACGGAAAAAAAGGGGAGAGAAGGATACAGCACGCTACATGTACAAAATGAAAAAAATGTCATTGAGGTTTCTCCCAGACTTGATTATACAATGATAATAACCATGATCATACATCAATAATGGCGCCCAAGTATTCCCAAAATGCAGAAATTAGCTGACCAGAACTGTACATGCACACAGTGCGTTCTCAGTTTTCTCAATCCTGTATATCTTGATCTTCTGTTGATCATTTAAATGACCTCTTATGGTTTTTAGGAGAATATATAAGACCTGAATCGCTCCTTTCTGCTTCTTCTCCTTCCGAATTCACTTGTCTTTAGTGATTTTGTTAGTGAGTTACATCGCTGAGTGGCAACACTGGGTAAATAATGGAATGCAAATACATTCATTTACTTGTGAAGTAAATACATTTTAACCAAATATGTTAATTATTGTTAACTGCTTCATTTCGGGCTTTGTAGTACAAGTCTTGTTCTCTTCGGTTCTCGAAAATAAGTCTAGAGTTGGATCCAAATCTGTTAATTTAACCAGTAACCATTAATATACTGTTTGTGCTCAAATTTTTATATGCTAAAACAAAAGAGAAAATGAATTAAAGGGGATTACAAAGTCTTATAAATTATAGTATTAGTATGAAGTTGTGGCCAAAGGTAGAACATCATTATGTGTTAATAATTTAGTGGCTTTCGTTTAACTTTGACCGTAAAAGGCAATCTGAAATATTTCGGCTGTTGAGATCTGGTATCCGTATGGTCCCTATATCTATGTTGTACTATTGCATTTGATTCTTCTTATTTTACTTATCACATTATTCAATTAGTTTTGCACTGAGTTTTGCACTGGGTAAAGAGAGGAGTCATTTTTCAGCTCATTCACAATCTTGTTATACTGAACTTGTTAAAATTACTTTTTTTTGCAGCACACCGTGGAAGCAATAACTTGATAGTTTAATAGTCTAAACAAATTGGACAGTAAGAAGTTGAAAATGAGGGATGAAGAACAGCTCAACAGTCTAAACAAATTGGAAAGAAAACTGAAAATGGTCAGGGTAGAAGACCAGGTCAATAGTCTAAACAAATTGGAAAGAACGCTGAAAACGATTAGAAAAAAAAAAAAACAGTGCACGCTGAGGAAAATGAGGGCAGAAAATGTAAAATATTGAATTGGGACAGACAAGTAGTTGCAAAAGGAACATTGGTATCCACTGATCCAGAAGCTTTGGTGCACTTTAAAAAACTTAGATCGTAAGGTTGGAAAGTTTGGATTGATGCGGCGGTGGATACAGAAGCTTTCTTGTGGAAGCGGAATTCCGAAATGACTACTATTGGAGAAGCTGTTGGATCGACTGTGGCTTGGAATAAAAGTTACATTGCCTTCAGCTAGAGTGCTTTCGTATGGTATTCAACCTTTTGTAGACAAAACTTCTATCTTTCTTATGTATATTTTGGGTTAGATCATGTATGTATTTCGAAACAGTTATGTTTTTGGTGACGGGTTAAGTTGGTGATGTACTAGGTATGTGTGTTTTATATTGATCGAATATTATGTTAAGTAATATATATGAATGATTCCGTGTAGTAATATTTGTTGCATTGAAATGTGAATCATATTATTATTAATATATATGAATTTGTTTTATTAATCAGGTCTATGTAAATTACAACAGAAAAAAGTTGTAATAAGCCATATTACAATGGTGAAAAATGTTGTGATATCAAGGACGTCACAACGGTGTAAAAATGTTGTAATATTAGAGAACTCACAACGGTGTAAATATGTTGTTATATCTATGATCTCACGATATTATAATATCTACAACAATGGGGATACAAGTTGTAATACAGTTCATTACAACGGTGACAAAAGTTGTTATATGTATGCTCTTGCTTTACTATAGTATATACAACAATGGAGAACTAGAGTTGTAATAAAATTTATTACAATGGTATATAACTATTGTTAAATAACCCAATTACATAGTGTTGCAACGATGTAGAAAAGTTGTAAAAGATTTTAATATATTAAAACTTCTGCATACACGACGGTCAAGGCACCGCTGTAAAATGATATTACAACGGTTTTACACCGTTGTTATAGGGTCAATTTGTTGTAGTGATATAGTATTGTTTATGTGACACTTAAATGCATTGTTGATATTTTAATTCAATCTTGGATGACCATATTGACTACAACAATGAATTCTAGATTGTTGTTGTCACACGTGTGAATTATCCTGAGAAATAATAAAGAGATGGCTTCATGCATCAATTCAAATGATGTATTTATTGCTTATTTACCAAAATCGGCAATGGATTAGACTATTAAATGAAAAGGAAGAGTTATAACCTCTTTTGGCATTCATGCAGGTCATGTCTGTAGATTCGTTTCTCTAGAAAGTTTACAAGTCACAAAGCACGTTACTATAGGGATGTAGAATCAAATTAATGCATGGATGGCATTTGAGCTCGTGCTAACTGACACTCACTGGTTTTGGACCTCAAGCCTTGTCCCTCTACATAGCACTAACACATTTGTAGGTCGTGTGTACCTAGCCATTTTGAATACGAGGTTCACTTTGTAGAATGACTTCTCACCCCACAGAGCATCTTCAACCCCATGAAGTTGACTTTTCCCAAGTCCAGGTTCAATCTACTTTTGGAGTGCATTCATCATCTATACAAATAGGAGCATCCTCGCATATACCTTCCGAGAGAGAAATTGTCGCGGTGGGACCCATGATTGATCGATCTTGCCCAATTATCAAGCTTACTGTGAACCCGCCAGAGAGATGCCCCTCAGTGATGACTTACCAGATGCTTCATAGTCTTTGCATACAATTTGGTATTCCAAAGAAGGATGTCCAATTACCTAAAAAGGATGAAACGGCTGATTGTCCCCTTGTTGAATTCACTGCTTGTGACCTTTATATGTGCACGCATGGCGTTGTCCTGCCATTCAACCCTTTTTTTACATTTAGTTCTCAAGGAGTTAGGAGCGACGCCTTACCAGCTTCATCCGAATGGTTATGCTGTGCTTACTGGCTTGTATGTTCTTTTTATGCGGACTATGCAACGTTATCCCACCTTTAAGGAGATCTGTTATCTTTGTGTCTTTAGGAAAAGAAGTGACCGCCCATCGATGTTCTTTGTTGAGGTGGCTAGGAATCGAAATCCCATTCTTTGTTTACAAGAAAAAGTTCCTTCTTTTATGAATTTATTTTGCTATGTCAAATGTCCCAAGGGCTTCAACAGATTCTGGACGAGCGGGGGTAAGCTTTTGGTTTGAGTTCGCTTTTGTTCTAGAATCTTCTTATTTTGGCGAAGTCCTAACCCGACCTCCTTTTTACTTCTTTATATCCCTGCCTACCCAAGTGAAATTACCCAGCATCCCATATATTAGTCTTTGGTGGCAGTTATTAAGAGGGGGAGGGAGGTGGGTTTCTTGTTACGAGACTAATTCCTGCACCAATTTGGCTTGCTAGAACCTTCTCTATCTATCATCCCTTGCGAGGTCTCGACTCCTACCCATGCCGTGTCTGTTGAATTAGCTTCTCAGCAAGTGGAAGAGGGTCGAGCTAAGGGAGCTAATCTAGAGAAGGGCTCCTTTGTTGGGAGTTCCGGTCAGAGGGTTGGCGAGGAGCACGATTCTCCATGAAGCATGTCTCATATTCATGAATGTGACGAGAAAGGGTTTGTACAACGGGAAAGGAAGTAAATTATGGACATAGACATTGAGATAGAAGAGGGAGAGCTTTTGAGTGATAGCGAAACTAGCATAGGCAACAACGAGTGTGGCCCTTTATTTGACAATTCGTCTAATGAGTATCTACTAGTGATGGATCTGAGACTGAGTCGGAAGATATAACCATCAATGATCATAGGACTCCATCAACTCATTATTCTCCTATTCAGTCTCCAAGCAGGATTAGCCAGGATGTTTTTTGTGATCTAAGTGATATATATATTACACCTTCTGAGGTGCTCGGCGATGACCTACATTGGTTATCCTCCTACTACTTATTCGAGGGTTGTTGTGATTACCCGTGCAACTACCAGTTATGTGATTCTTACGACTATTGGTTTAGGAACTCTTGCGGCTACTAGTTCGGGAACTCCCATGATTACTAGTTCAGGAACCCTTGTGACTAATAGCTCCGGAATTTTTTGACTCTATCACCTACTTTGTGTGTTTTCAAGCCATTTCTAACCCTTTCAAGGCCCCCAACTACCTTATCCCATTGACTGGTCTGCAGAGAAATCAAAGTTATATAACACAGCACGCATGTTGCACCATACACACTTAATATGAACATATTTCTTATCTTGTTATTGACATCGTTGTTAATTTGACACTCTTCTCCTCTGTAATTTCTACTATGAATCGTTTGTATGATCACTGTGGTGACTTCTCGCGTCGTGTTTCCAAAGGGTCGGAAGCCAAAGTAGCTTTCATCCACGGCGACATCATGAGACGGATGAGGAGAGGAGAGAGAGAGGAAAGCTCATGAAGAACAAGAGCATTGGGATCGTGAAGATCGTGATAGAAAGGATTGCGATGAGTGGGCTAGGAAGGATCACGATTATCGCGACGAGTGGGAGGCGAAAGATTACGACCGTTGTAATCGTGATTGCAGCCATGAGGAGGACAGACACAGAAGCGTGATCGGGATGACAAGAATAAGGAAGTCAATATTGGAGAGGTGTTTAAGTGCGCTAAAACCGATCAACATTCACTTCCTCTTGCCACTACCTTTGTTGCTACTTCCCCTATCGGCCCATCAACTGCCAATCCTCTTATTGCCTCTACTGATAAGGCTAACGTTTATACCATCATAAAGTGGCATTCATACACACTTCCTTATCCCCCTAGCCAGCTTTCAAGGAGTTTTCCCTAGTAGTTTATAAAGGGATACACTTTGATTTGGACGTCACTCCTATAAGCAAAGAACAAATGCTGAAAAATATAGAAATTTACAGGCATGATGTGGAGAAGCTTACTAACTGGCAGAAGCTGGTCTCAGAACTCCAGAGAGTTAGTAAACTGAACTACGAGGTCCAACTTACTTTTGAAAGTGATCGTGTTGAATGGGAAAAGGCTCTCAAAGAGCATGATGATGAGGTTGAAAGAATGGCTACTGCCTATGAGACACTGGAGGTTGCCAAGAAGAAGGCTGAGGATGATTTGGTGACCGCAATTGAATCCCGTCAACAAAAAGAGGCCCTTATGAGTACCCAACTACGCTATGCCCATTCTACTGAAAAAAAGGCTGAGGATTTGCTGGAGGTAGTGAGAAGGACCATAGAGGATTATCACAAACAAGTGATGAATCTTGCTATCCCATTGAACAATGAATCTCTTGAGGTTATAAGGTTGAAGGCACATTTGGCTAACGTTCAACAAGAACGCGGCCAGGTGATGTAGGAGAAAGCCGCTGTTGAGGACAATCATGCGAAAACCATGGACACTCTCAATACCAACATGCTCGAGTTGTACATTCTATGTGTCATGGGCAAGGGGAGTTTGGAATTCTAGGAGGAGAGGTTTCCCGAACTCTAGCTGAAGTGTTGGAAGAAATTCTGAAGTGCACAAGCGATGGTAGTTACACTGAAGAATAACCTTTAGAATTTTACTTGTATAATGCTTTGAAGGTTGCTTCAGCCAAAGGACAGGAGGAATTAAGGCAAGAGAGGGGAATCGTCACTATCGTAGGTGCTGGGCCTTCTAATGCCCCCTATCTAAATCTTCAAACTGCTACAGAAGCTCCTATCCTTCCTCGCGACCTATCTCATATAGAAGTTGCCCCTGCTGAGGCCACTGTTAGTGCTACTATTGTCCCTGCTAATATTACTCTTGCCATGGTGGCCTCCATTGATGTCATTACTGAAGCAAATGCCCCTCAGAACATAGCCGTTGATGATGCCAGTACTGGGGATAACTTGTGGAGTGATGAGGGTATTGGTCGGGATGCTCCGGAGTTCGAGATCGTAGCACGGATGTCCTCAGGAGTAGGTAATGATAATACTATATGTGATTCAGGGAACCCCTTCCTTTCCACATACGAGTTTGATGATATATTCGAACAATATTTGATTGTTGTAGGACTGGATATACCTAGCACACTCCAGTCTATTGGCGACTCATCAGGAGCTACTGCTATTTTCACCCCTTCAGTGGCTGTTACTACCGAGGTTGCGCTAGGAACGACCGCTCCCAGACATATGTGGTCCCCTTTATACTTTCCTCGCCTTCCACTCCTGCTGTAACAGCCCTGAATTTTGGGGCCAATTTAAAATTTATTTTAAGTGATTTAAATGAGTTTTGATATTTAAAATAATCTATTTTAAATAATAAGGATCACAAATTTGGTTCAAATCGAAGTTAGAATGAATAAATTAATTTTAATTATAAAAAGAGCTAGAAATAGCGCGGTAGTTTGAAAAGTCAAACTTGAACTTTGACTAACCATACAGGATGCAAAATTTAACGGATTTTATTAAAACCAAAAATATTAGAATCTATTTAAAAATATCTTTCCAACGAATCCGAAAAATCGAAATTTCATAGCGGAAATCAAAAGTTATGGCCAATTCAATTTTTAGAAAGGTCGCTGGGTAATTTGCATAGGACAAAAATGCTACTTTTTGCATATAAAGGAATTTCGACTCAAAACCACTTCCATTGAGTTCAGAATGATGTTTCTACATTGAAAAACAGTAAACACTTAAATGTTTCGAGTTTCGGAAATTATTTGTTTAAAAATATATTTTTAATATTAAATATACTGGCCTTAAAAATAGTCATTTTTCAAAATGTCTCAGAATTCAACAAAATAAATTTTGCTGGATTCGTATCATCAAAACAAAGCTAAAAATGATTTTTTGGTAATTTTCAGAATTAATATATAATTATAATTGATTTTTCAGTGTAAACGGACAATTTTTGACTTTAAAAATTCATTAAAAATTCATACGGGCTCAGAATTGAACGAAATTAATTTTCATAAGTCCACAACATCAAAACATAGCTAAATATATTTTTTGAGAATTTTTGAAGTTAATTTGTGACCTCGGTGAATTTTTCATGTATGGTATACATTAAAATATTAATAAAATAATATAATTATTCCAAAACTCATAATAAATTTCGGAATTGGGTCCTGTAATATGTTCCATTGCGTTCAGAAGGCCTCAAAACCTTAAGAACGACAGTAAGCAGCCTTAAATCGGAGTTCGGACCAAAACGGGCCTTAACGGGCTAATTACATAATTAGTTAACCATAATATATTATTATAATATTCGGAATTACTGTTCATTCGTCTTCCTCTTCGTCACTTCAGCCGCCACATTAACCCATGGCCTTCAAAATTTAAACTCAGTTTTCTCTCTCATTTCTTAACGGAATTTGGCGTGTGAGTACTCGTTTCGAAGCTCTCGCCGAGCTCTTCGATTTGGTACCAACCTCAGCCATTCTCGTGCCTCGATCCGCCCGCCCCATCCCTCCAAAGGTCCGCCGGTCGCGCCCCCCTAGGCCCCACATGCCGCCGCCGCACCTCGCCACCTTCTGGCCGTGCGTAGCTCTCTCGTAGCCGGTCCTTCTCCAACAAACGGCTCGTCGTTTCGTCAACTACAACTCCAGAAAATTGAATTTGAAGTTTTGAACAAATTCTGAAAATAAGGTATGCTTCAGATTTTGCGACGCTTTTAAGCGTTGCTGCAGCAGTTGTTAAAAGTCAGAATTATTCAAACATTGATAACTAATGCGTATGAACCCCGAATCTGAAAATTTCAGATCCGACAGGACCGTGGCGACGAGTAGGCTTTGCTGAGACTGATTAGGGTGAGAATTTTATTTTTAAATTAAATTAAATTTATTTAATTATTTTTTGCATGATTATTAACAATAGAATTAATATGACACGATGTTTAAACATAGATCAAAACCGTTCATAACATATGATGTGAAATCTAAATTGCCTAAGTGCTATGTGATTAGATCTGAAATTTTAGGCTAAAATCTGAATTCATAATTAATTAAAATTAATTATGTGTTATTTATTTAACCATGCCATGTTGATTTTACATATGCTGTGTGAAACCCCATCTTGCAATTTACCTCGATGTTAGTATCGAATCCGATCCTATTGTTGTATTTGGATGTTGTTATGCGATGTGATGAGAATTTACAGTTTATCTGATGTAAATAAGAACGCGACTTGTGATGAAATTTACATATCCTTTTTTTTTTGTAAAATTGAAATAGGGAAAAATTAACA
Source organism: Allium sativum (assembly GCA_030737875.1). NCBI lineage: Eukaryota > Viridiplantae > Streptophyta > Magnoliopsida > Asparagales > Amaryllidaceae > Allium > Allium sativum. The sequence continues at coordinate 317,448,220 of CM060918.1, forward strand.
TTTATTTTGATGTTAATAATAAGTAATTTACGTTGTATGAAAAATTAACATTTATTTTGGTGTTAATAATAAATAATTTTCAATGCATGAAAAATTAACATTTTTAATGTTAATTAAATAGTAATTTTACCGCAAGTGTACATTAACATTTTTTTTATGTTAATATAAAAAGAAATAAAACGTAGGAAGAAATTAACATTTTTAATGTTAATATTATAAAAATTCAACCGTATGTACATTAACATTTTTAATGTTAATATTATAAAAATTTCAACCGTATGATGACATTAACATTTTTAATGTTAATATTATAAATTAAATATTGGACATGTAAAATTTCACATTTTTACTTATGTGAATAAAATAAATTATTAGACATGTAACACATTTTTATTAATGTGAATAAATTGTAATGTGAATAAAATGGTAATTTTAACTGTATGCACAATATACATTCTTATTAATGTAATATATATAAAAATTTACTCCGCAGGTGAAATTTAAATTTTTAGAAATGTAACTAAAGTTTACCTTTTATTTTATGTAAACAAATTGAGAATGTGAAATGTAACTAAAGTTTACGTTTTATTTTATTAAGAATGTGATAGGTAAATAAAGTTTACATTTTTATTAATGTAATATATTCAAGGACTTCACCGTAGGAAAAAGATTACATTTTTATCAATGTAATCAAAGTAGGAATTGGTGTTAACATTAAATTTACATTTAATTATGTAAAATTAAGGTATGAAATTTGGAATGACATAAATTTACATTTAATTATGTAAAACCAAAGTAGGAATTTGTGTTAACATGAAATTTACATTGAATTATGTAAAATTAAAGTGATGAGAAATTAACATTTTGTTTAATGTTAAATATAAGGAATTTACATGGTATGAGAAAGTAACATTATTTTTTTAATGTTAATAATAAGAAACTACACCGCATGAGCAATTAACATTATTTTTAATGTTAATTAAATAGTAATTTCACCGCATGTGTAAATTAACATTTTTAATGTTAAAGATAACACCGTATGATATAATTAACATTTTTAATGTTAATATAATAAAATTTTCACCGTAGGATGTCATTAATATTTTTAATGTTAATATAAAAGTATTTACAACGTATGATAAATTAACATTTTTGTGTCAATGTTAAAAATAAGTATTCACATCGAATGAAAATTAACAATTTTGTCAATGATACAAATAAGAATTTACGTTGTATGAGGAATTAATATTATTTTTGATGTTAAAAATAAGTAATTTACAATGCATGAAAAATGGACATTTTTAATGTCAATTAAATAGTAATTTTACCGTAGGATGAAATGGGCATTTTTAATGTAAATTAACTAGAAATTTCAACCGTAGGATTTAGTTAACATTATTTATAATGTTAATATAAAGAAAATTTAACCGTATGATAAAATTAACTTTATTTTTAATGTTAATGATGCGTAATTTAAACGTATGATAAGATTAACACTATTATTAATGTTAAAGAAAAAGAATTTACATCGTAGGATGATTAACACTATTTTTAATGTTAAATAAAAAGAATTTAAATCGTAGGATGATTAACATTATTTTTAATGTTAAAGTAAAAGAATTTCACCGTAGAAGGATTTAACATTATTTTTAATGTTAAAGTAAAAGAATTTCACCATAGGGTAATTAACATTATTTATAATGTTAGTATATAAGGAATTTGACCGTAAGATGAATTAACATTGTTTTTAATGTTAATATATAGTGAATTCCACCGTAGTATGAATTAACATTATATTTTGTTTATGTTAAAATAAAGGAAATTCAACCGTAGGTTGAATTAACATAATTTTAACGTTAAATTAAAGAGTAACTTAACCGTAGGATTGAGCTACATTGTTTTTAATGTAAAGTAATAAAGTAATTTAACATAGGATGAGATTACATTATTTTTAATGTTAATAAAGGATAATTTAACCATAGGGTTAATATACATTTATTTTTAATGTTAATATTAAGAGAATTACTTCGTAGGATAAAATTTACATTATTTTATAATGTTAACATAAAAGAGAATTGACCGTAGGAATGTTACATTTTTTTATGAAATTAAGAAGGAATAACACCATAGGGTGAGTTAACATTATTTTTAATGTTAATAAAGGGTAATTTAACCATAGGATAAGTCAACATTATCTTTAATGTTAAAATTTAGAAAATATGCATCGTAGGATGAGTTAACATTATTCTAAATGTTAATATAAAAAGTGTATATACCATATGAAAAAATTTACATTATTTTAATGTTAAAATAAAGGAATTCCACCGTAGGATAAGTTTACATTTTATTCAGTGTAAATAGGTAAGAATGCGACATGTAAATGCAAGTTTACATTTTATTCAATGTAAATAAGTAAGAATGCGATATGTAATGAAAGTTCACATTTTATTCAATGTAAATAAGTAAGAATGTGACATGTAATTTCAAGTTTGCATTTTATTAAATGTAAGGAAAACAAGAATGCGATATGTAATGAAAGTTTACATTTTAATTAATGTAAATAAAAATATGATTTTGAGAATGCGTCGTTAAATAAGAAGTTTGACTATTTTAAATAATTAAAATAAAATGAATTGTTTATAAAAGTAATTGTTAACAAATAAGAAGGATTTTCAAGATATATATATGTATATGCATACGAGGATTGTTTGGGAAGTCCGAGATATTCTCATCCCAAATTAATCCAGCGGCGTTAAAGATCGAAGTAAGAAGACGACGCATGAAGACCGTAAATCTTCCCTCGAATGGACAGCGATCGAGATCCTGAATTGACTTGCTACCAATTCATGGGTCAAGGTCATTGCCCAGACGTACGTGTTGGTTTCACGGATTTGACTTTCGTTCAGACCCAGAGCATAAGTTTAAATGGATGGTGTGTCTGACATCGTACTTCGTTATATATCATATTGTTGATTTTCTGTTAATATATAAATATTGATGGTGGAGAATTTATTCTCTACTTAACACCCATTTATGTATTGATGGAGAAGCAATGGTATGGCATGGAGTGACAGTGTGGCATACTAAGATGCAATGATCAAGGTTTATTGTTGAAAAGCAGAACCTTGTGGAGACGATCAAAGCATGGCCTGTTTAGGCGTAGCTTTGTGTAACGGGACTTCGCGAGCCTCACACCCCGGTTGCGTCAAAAACGGGCGAAGGGAACGCAGGGAAAGCAACACGTTTCTTTCTAGCTAGAAGTAGTGTTAGGGACCTCCCAGCGCTGATACTTTACTTATGTGGATGATGGAATGTGGCGCGCCTCGGATAGGTCCTATAGGACCGGGAAACGTGTGCTTAGGAATTGCCAATCCGCTAAGCTGTATTTGCGGATCGGCCCTGCCATTTCCAAGGGTTCTCTGCGGGGAATCCTGAGGCACTAGCTAGAGTGTCTCGAATCGGTAAAGAGCTCCGCTCTAGCCTTGACTCATGATGGAAACCAAAATCCAAATACGAACCGACGAATTTGATTGTATTACTAGTACGGAGGCATAGTATATGGTACCTATGCTTCCTAGGATTAATACATTTACTTTGAAATGCTTTCATATACACTAATAATAATATTAGATGCGTATTTGCCGTATTTAGCATGTTTAATCACCATAAGGTAAAACCCTATCCTCTGGTGTGCGTTGCATTGTGTGATGGGACTTGGGTCTTATGGTGATTCCATTTTTTCCAAAAAAAAAAACATTGCGTTGTTTACGATGTACTTATTTATTTGTTATGACACTTTAAATTATGCACGACAATCCATTAGAGTAAACCCGTTCCGCATTAGCGACGTGGTCTTTGGATTTGCCTTATATCTAATAGTTATTTTACCTAAGAATTCTCACACCAGTCCCACGACTGACCCATAGTTTGTTTCACCTTTTTGCAAACTTGGGTGCCCTCTTTTCCACACGGGCAGCCAAGTAGACAGGTTCATTCTTTGCTTGTAGTCTTTTCTTTGGAGCTGCTTATTTTCTGTCTCTTGGATTTGCTGAAGTAGAGAGGTGATGACTTGGAGCTTGAAGACATTTATCTTTTGTTTCTATGGCATCTTTTCTTTTCTTTTTAGACATCAAATTTATTTCTTTTCTGCAACTTGTTGTAATAGCTTAGATTCTGTGACTGTGGATTTTCTGTGATTGATGACATTATATTTTTCCGCTGCTATAATGTTATTGCTCTATGAATTTCCTTTGCTATATTGTATCTGTGTTCTGTTTTATTGTATTTATGTTGTATTCCAAAAATGATTACTCCTACTTTCATTCCGTGGAAGTTTGGGGTCATCACACCTGCTCTCATCCATTGTCACGGACAAGCAAATCGCCACTTTGTAGGACGTGGATGACGCAACAATTTTTTCAGAAAGTGGCGAAGACCCTTTTCAGGAGAAAGAGACCATGGAAGGTAGATCAGGGAGTAATAAGGAATCCAAGAAGAGGCGTGGTAGGAAGCATAGTGTGCGCAAGAAATCAAAGGTCGTCTGTGTCCCTGATGACGATGTAGTCTTCGCTTATCCTGCTTCTTCCACCACAACATCAACCAGGCCCACCAAATTAACCATCAAATCAAGCGAGACTTCTAAAGGAGGGAAGAAGAAGAATTGATGCCTCAGCCCATTATTCGCTTTCTATTTTCTTGGGCGTGACTGTGCAAGCACCGGCCCTTGCTATTGACATTCTTACTTTGATGTTTTTCATGTGATCTTGTAAATAGTTATTGTTGACAAAACATATCTTTCTTTTGCTATATCTCTGTATTGCCTAGTTTGTAACACTTTCTGGTGTATTTTCTGCTTTCATATTTTTCTCTGGTTGCAACTCTCTACTGTTACTTCCTTTTGTAAGTATTTATTTTGTATTGGTATTGAGGACGACCCTATGATAAGTCTCGCCTAAGAGATAATGGAAGTTATTGAGTGGAGTATTGCCCTCATATCATGGGGTCGTCACCGACATTGTGGCCACTTTATCCTAGACATTCTTTATATGATATCTGGTTTTGCTGGCAAGTTTCATTATTCGCTGATGCTTATCAACTATCATGAGCCTTTGGTAAGAATCAGTCTATATTAGTCATATTCTTTCAAAGTTGGAAATTATTGTGATGTGCATCGATCGCGCCTTATAAAGATGAGTTTCTTTCCTACTTGATATTTGCTGGTGGCCGTATAGCTCTTATCAGGGTCTATACCGACTAGTGTCGGTCACATACTCTCAGAGTCAGACTTGTCGCAATGTATATCAAGAGTGCTCCATAAGGGCGAGGTCCCTCTCCCTCAATTTTTATCAATCGTCGAGTGCCTTCATCTGGGTTCGGGACAAGTTTGTGCTAGTCATGTTTCCCGAGGCAGGACACCGTTACAATGTCTACCTTGGGTGCCTCATGATGACGAGGCCTTTCTCACTCAATTTTTACCGATCTTCGTGTGCCTTTATCCGGGTCGGGACCAGTCTGTGCTGGTAATGTTTCCTGAAGCTGGAATCTGTCACAATGTGTATCGAGAGCACCTTGTGATGACAAGGTCTTTCTCACTCAATTTTTATCGATCATTGTGCGCCCTTGTTCGGGTTTGAGACCAATCTGTGCTGGTCACTTTTCCCGAGGCCAGACTCTACCATGATGTGTATCGAGTGCGCCTTGTGATGTTAAGGTTTTTGTAGGATTATAGCTGCATGGTTGTTTGCGATCCCTTCAAGCTCACCCCTATGCATGATCCCTAATTGAGGGAGGCTTCCCGGAGGGTTGTGCTATTCTTTTTATAAATTGTGTTTACTTTTGTGGACTTATTGCCTGCAAATTTTAAGTTGAATTTTTAGCATTTTGCAATCTCAAAATAGTACAATGAAATTTTAACAAAAAGACATAAATTCACATAGTATATAGTCATAATCTAGAGCATACTTTATTATTGACTTAAATAGAATAAGTTTCGATATAATGCCCCAACATAAGCGATCGCTTATTTCAGATAGCAGAAGGAAAATAAATAAATAATACAACTTCCAAACATTTTATGAAAGGTAAGGACGTAAATGATCAATGTTCCAAGCTCGAAGAATTAGGATCCCATCTGCTGTAGTTAATTTGGATGAGCCATCAGAGAGATTCTTCCCTATTGCATATGGTCCATCCCAAATTGGTCTGAAAACATCTGTACTGGTCATTATCTTCTTCAATACAAGGTCGCCGACTATGAAGGTGTGGTGCTGGACTCTAGAATTGAAATGCTTTGCGACTTTCCTTTGATGTGCTACCAGTCGGAGCTCTACTTCCTTCCTTCTTTCATCTAGCTGGTCAAGAGTTTCCAGCATCAACTGCTCGTTTTTGACTTGATTGAAATGAATTCTCCGATGGATTAGGACTTCTAATTCAACTGGAATCAATGCTTCAGCGCCAAATGCCAAGGAGAATGGTTAATGCCCAGTTGCGGATTTGTGAGTCATTCAATAGGCCCGAAGAGCTAGTGGCAACTCATCGACCCATCCGCCTTTGGCTCTCATTAGTCGCTTTTTGATAGTGGACTTGATAATCTTGCTAACCACCTCCACCTATTCATTTGCCTGTGGGTGAGCTACAACTGCGAAACTCTTTTGGATGTGGTAATGCTTGCAGAAATCCTGGAACTCTCCACTCTCAAATTGTGTCCCACTGTCCATGATGATCTTTTGCGGCACACCGAACCTACAAATGATAATTTTAGTGACAAAGTAAATAACTTTCTTAGTGGTAATCATGGCCAACGGCTTCGCTTCGGCCCATTTTGTAAAGTACTCCATGATGACTATTGCAAAATTAGCGCCTACCTTGGGAATAAGCAGTACTCTAATCAAATTGATGCACCGAATTTTGAATGACCATGGGCTGACCATTTTTGTTTGCTCGGATGACGGGGCCCTTGTAATTTTAGCAAAACTCTTGCATCTATCACATTTTCAAGCATAATCCGCTGCATCGTTGTTCACTTTGAGCCAGAAATAACCATATTGGAGTATCTTCTTTGCCAAAGTCCGACAGCCGGAATGGTCTCCACATTCTCCCTCATGCACCCAATCAGAATTCTTTTAGCTTCTTCTCGGTTCACACATCATAGTAGTGTCACAGAAAATTCCTTTTATAAAAAAATTGTCTTGCACGATGAACCTTAGGGCTTTCTTGAGTAGCTTTTTCCGTTCTGTTTGACTCGTGGGGAGCATTCCATTGGTTAGGTACTCCGTTATAGGCATTATCTAAGATTCTGGCTATTCTGATGTTTCCATGACATATTTGACTTCCATTTCATCAATGCTAGGATTACTGAGGATTTCTGTTAGTACCAGTCCCAAAAGCTTAGCATCCTCTGAGCTAGCATATTTTGTAAGCAAATCAGTCGTCATGTTCTCTTCTCTCGAGATGTGCGTAATAGCATAATGCTTGAAGTGGTCAAGAATTTCCCATGCCTTTGACAAGTAGGGAGCTAAGTTTCCTCCCTTCGCTTGAAATTCTCTCCAATCTTGACATACCATGATTTGGGAATCACTGAATATTTGGATAGTCCTGAGATCCAATTCTTCTGTTATCTTCAACCCAGCTATCAGAGCCTCGTATTCTTCTTCACTGTTGGTATCCGGGAATTCTAACCGTAACGCATAACAGACCAATCGCCCTTCAGGGGTTTCCAAGACCACCTTTACGCCTGAAAAATACTCATTCATAGTTCCGTCCACATATAGGGTGTTTACTTCTACTGTCTCTTCCTCATCGTCGCCTTCTCGAAAAGTGAATTCTGCAATAAAGTCGGCTAGTGTCTGGCCAATGATTGCTCTTCGAGGACAGTAGGTTTTCTCATATTGTCTTAACTCGATGTTCCATTTTAGAAGATGTCCTGAAGTTTCTGGTCTAAACAGGACTTGCTTTAATGGTTGATCCATCAAAACCTTGATCGGATGGGCTTGGAATTAGGATCGCAACTTTCTTGATGCAATCAATAAGCTGTACCAAGGTTTTAAATCTCAGATATCGGTCATGTTTCGTCTTGGGGATTTTATTGACTCGGTCTCGTATCGGGGGAGATCTCGGACGAGATGAGTCTAAATCGGGAGTTCATCTCGAATTTTCATCTTGGGTCTGAAAGTTCATATCGGAACAATCTCGGGGTACATGATATGTTAAAAATGATATTTTAACAAAATGATTTTTGTGAATGCTATCAAAAACATAGTAACTTAAACTTAAAATGCAAAATAACTTTATTTTTATTTATTTTGCGAAAGATCATTCATACTCTAAATCGTAATATGCTTAAAACAAGAATTTTGTTAGACATGAAACATTAAAAGGATCTAAAACATTAAAAAATTCAGCTTAAATAGACCATAAAATACATAATTTCATAAGTAACGTGTATGTAAAAAGACGAATATGAAAATCATAAGCATTGTAAAACATATACGAACATACAATATAGTCATCTAACATGCAAAATGTAAAATAACAAAAGATTGATATGGCTAGATTTGAGTTTTTTAATTATATTTCTAATTCAGGCACAAATTTAAATTTTAACCAAAAATACTAAGATCTCGGACGATATTCCAGTATTTCGTCTCAATCGATATATCGTTCGATATTGCAATATCTCGGGTGATATATTCGAAAGGAGATTTAGAGTGATGTTTGTTGTTTCGTTTCGGAAGGAGCCCAAAACGAGATCTCGGGTGATACTTGCGAGATTTGAAACAGTGAGCTGTACGCAAGCTTTTCGACCTTCGGATAATTCTTTTCTGCACCAGTAAATCACTTGCTGATATAGTATACTGGCTATTGAACCCGGGGCTCTTCTCGTACCAAAGTTGTGCTCAAGGCATGAGAGGATACAGGCAAATAAATAAAGAGATCTTCCCCTTCATTAGGATTGGAAAGATTGGCGGGGCCTCCATGTGTTGCGTAAGTTCTTCAAAAGCTATTTGATATTATGTCGTGCACTCGAGATTTTTTAGTCCCTTTTTCAAAGCATCAAAGAAGGGTATGCATCTACCAGTTGTCTCGGATATAAATCTGCTTAGTGCTGCGATCGTTCCATTAAGACACTGAAGTCCTTTTTTATTTCGGGGAGCCATTATATCCTTTAGAGTTGTTACTTGTGTCGAGTTGGCTTCAATGCTTCTTGCACTAACCATGAATCAAAGGAATTTTCCAAACGACATGCCGAATGAACATTTCAATGGGTTTAATTTCATTCCATACCTTCTTAGAATTGCAAACATCTCAGCTAAGTTATCCATGTGATTATTTGCTTTCTTTGACTTGATGAGCATGTCGTTGACATGCACTTCCATTGTCTTACCGGTTTGGGATTTGAACATCAAGTTGACTAACTGTTGGTAGGTTGCCTCGGCGTTCTTCAAACCGAAAGGCCTCACTTTATATTAATACAATCCCAAATCCGTAATAAAGTTGATATTTTCCTAATCGAGTACGTTCATCATGATCTGATTATACCCTGAGTATGCATCCATGAAAGATAGTAGTTCATGCCCGAACGTTCCATCTACAAGCTGGTCGATCCGTGGTAATGGAATGCTGTCCTTGGGACACTCCATATCGAGATCTGAGAAGTCTATGCATATTCGCCACTTGCCATTTGCATTCTTGACCAAAACTAGATTAGATACCTAATCCGGATATGTTGACTCTTTGATGAATCTTCAATCCATAAGACGGTCGACTTTCTCTTTTAGGATCATTGATCTTTCTGCGCCTTAGGTTCTCTTTTTTTGTTTTACTGAGGTATATCAAGGGTCAATATTCAAAGAAAGACTCGCCACTTTTGGCACAATTCCACACATATTTGCGTGACTCCAGGAGAACATGTCCAAATTAGCTTTTAAAAAAACAATTAACTCTTTCTGCATTCTCAAACCAAGCTATGATCCAATATTCAACACTTGGGTCAGATCCCTCGGATCTATTGAGATAGATTTTGTTACTTCTGCGGGCGTTGCCCTATTATCCCCTACACAGATTTTTCGAGGATCCATAGCTTTCCAAGCAAGATTGTGCTCTCTGGTGCAGGGGTTGCCCTTTAATTGCTATAAGATGGGTTCTTGGATGCAAAGAGGTCATTCCACATCCATTTTCTTTTCCTTCCTCGTAGTTTCTCGTAATTCAGTAATATAGCATTCTCTAGCAGTGTTCTGATCTCCTTTTACGTATCCAATACTATTCTCGGTTGGGAACTTCGTCAAGATGCACCATGGTGCCAAAGCGATCTTGAATTCCATCAACGTAGGCCTGGCGAGGAATGCGTTATATGCCGAAATCTCATCAACAATGACGAAAGTTTAGATTAATACCATCTTCCTTTCGCTTTCTTCGAGCTTGAAAAACCTGACACATCTGCTGAGCTACTTGAGGTTTCTTAACATATTGCTGCAACTTATTATCTCTAATAATTTTTCTACCAAGTTCTTCAAGTTTCTACACTCATTATTACTATGCCCTGGTAGATTATGAAAACAACAAAACCTGTTGGAATTTCTATGTTTCTCATTCATCTCTAATGGAGGTGGCTTTAGATAAGTTCCTGCTCATCTGTGGCCAAGAAGATATTTTCAGGTGTGTCGTTTAGAGGCGTGAAATCTTTGGGTTTGTAATATCGAAGGCGTTTTCCGTCCTTTTCAACCCTTCTTTTTCCTTTGTTATCTCTCTTCTAACCTCCTCCCTTTCCCCTTCTTCTTGGAAAGATTCACCTTCCTTGTGATTGCTTTCATGATGGTTTTACATAGAAACAACGGCACCCTCGCTTATCAGATTTGCCTCTTTCCTTTTGAGGAACTCGTCGGATTTCTTATAATGTTTCTCCAGGGTGTTAGGTTCTTTCATCTTCACACATTTTCCAAATTCAATTTCCTTGTCAATAGCCCGAACTAGATCCATTAGCACCATGCTTGGCTCCGAGTTGCCAACCTCTGTTACTGCAGTTTTAAATTAGTTCAGAAAAGACTTCAAAGTTTCTTTTGGCTTCTGAGCCTTCCCGGACAAAGGCATAATATCTTTTGCCTTTGAAGTGTACAACCTAAACTGTTTATTGAACTTTCGAGATAGGTCTTGAAATTTGTTGACAGAATTTGGGGCTCAACAGAATTTGGGGCGAGCTTTGTGAACCACAACGACGCTACTACTTCCAAATGTACTAGGATATATCTGCATTTAACTCATTAGTTGCTCGAGCGCCATTCATATGGCAGTCATACTTAAATAGGAACAAGTCGGGATCCGTTGTTCCGTTGTATGCCGGCATCGTTGGTGGGAAAAATTTCTTAGGATACTCATCATTCAATATCTTGCTGGTGAAAGGAGCCTTTCTGGGAGCAAAGCCCTAGTCTTCTTCTTCCACTTTTCTCAAAAAACTTTTCTTCATAGTTTGTTTGATCATTTATGAGATATACTCTTCGTTGTTTTTCTTCTCCATGGGGCGGGCACCAACTGCCTTCTCGGGAGGCTGGTTAAACAGACAACCTCGGTGGGCTGGCTAGGATCCCGATCCTCCGTCTCGGGGAAGTGCCCCTTCAGTGGTGCTTTCGATTTTCTGGGAAGAGGGTCTCATAAGCTATTTTCGCTTGTTCTTGTCAATATTAACTCCTTTATTGTCAGCATTGGAATCAATGCCTAGATTATCAATAGAAACAGACATCCTATCAAGATCATTGCCATTATTAGCCTGTCGCTCTAGATTACCTCTTATACTTAGGTTTCTAGGAATGGCACTACCATTCTTTCCTGCATTGGTTCGAGCAACATTATTATCATGCGGTCTGGGATCTTTTTTTGGATCTCCCCTCCTCCGGTGTGAAGCTGAAGAATGAGGTTGCTCCTCCAAATCAATTTTGACTCTGTCAGTTCTTGGATTTGTGTAACGACCCGCATTCTACGCATCGAAGGATCGTAGAATATTTATTTCTTTCACATACGAAGTCGTATGGTCATGTAACTTTGGGAGACGACTATTGGAGTCATTTCCCATGTTCATGAATTTTTCCGATTTTTAAATGACCATTTTGCCTCTAGTTGATCTTATTTTGGCCATAACTTTTGATTGGAAAGGAGTTTTGACCTGAAACCACTTCTATTGGCTCCGGATGATGGTTTACAATTACGTAGAGTGGTCAAATTAGCCAAACGGACTCACCGTTTAGGAGATATGGCTGAAACAAGTTTCAAATGGTGAAAAACAGCATAATTGGTCTTAACCGGGTGATTAGCAGCTAGGCCCAAAGGGGATTTCGGGATTTGGAGTATTTAAGGGCTGTTAGGGTTAGGGATTTCAGTTTTTCTCATTTCCCAACCGCCACATACATCTTCGAAAACCCTAACAGTGGCCTCCAACATCTAAAAACACCTCTAATCACTTCTTAATCAAGTTTTGGCTTAAACTACATCAAATTAAAGCGGATTAGCATAAGAATTGGGATAGAGCTGCTGGAATACATAGAGATTGGATCCAAATTAGAGAAGTTTCAGATTTGAGAATTGATTTGTGGAAAAGGTGAGTGATTAGCATTGTTTTGACACTAATTACAGTTAATTAAGGTGATTAGTGATAATTAGCGAATTTATACATTAATAAATTCTGGAAAAATATTTATAAATTCTGAAATATCGTTTTATACCTCTTTTAGAAATTTGGGTTGATTTGGTTAAGTTTTGTTAATCATATGATTAATTTTGCTTAAACATACTTAAGGGAAAAACATGGGGTTTTGGCTATGTTTGATCCGTTTTAATGTATCAAATTGTTGTTTTGGTGTTTGTGGTCAATTCTATATGTTGCTATGACTGTATGGTATGTTTTGTGATTGACTAGAATAGTTAAAATAGTCGAAAACACCGTCGAATGGCGTAAAACAATCGCTGGAAGAGTTGCAGGAATTATGCAGGGAACCGGATCGGATCGCCCTACCCAACCCCGACCCGATCGCGATGCCTCTGCTCTCCACGATCCGAACCCCTCGCCTGAAGATGCCAGTCATGATCCGAAGTAGAGGACACGAACTGATGAAGTGCCACAACCTGAATAATGGAGCACGACCCGGGCCGATGGGGGCAATCATGACCCGACCCGACCAAGAGAGCATGCCACGATCCGACGCCGGGTGGAGACCTCGATCCGATGCCAGGTGGGGAGCCACGATCCGACGCCAAAGGAGGCCACGAGCCGATCTTCGAGCGGACAGTGAACGGACTGGATGGGAGCTTGTATTCATGAATTGAACTGAAGAATCGATTCAGAAGATGATGACCAAAACCCGAGATGCAAAGGTAGTCCAAATAAGTAGTTTTGACTCAGGATCCAGATGGGAACCAATGAGTGAACTTCATGATTGGGCTTTGCTGCGGGACGTGTGCTAAGGGGTTGTCGATGTCTATAACTTTGGATCACTATGTGAAGGGGGTACGTGAACGGATTCAGGGCCACAGTGGCCTAGGTATGACTAAAGAGCTATAGACCAATGAAGTGGGGTCATTTGTAAAGGTTTGATCATGACTCCATGTGGTAAGCTTGGTAGTAGCAGTAGTTGTACAAGTTGAACTCCGTCACTACTTCGATGGGTCTAGTGATCGAAACGGTAGATATTGTATGCTTTACGCACTGAGTGAGAGAAGTGAGGATGGTTGCTATGTTTGATTTGATTGCCATCACTATGACATGCACACCCCCACCCTCGTATTCTTTATACCATGTGTTAGTGGCACCTTAGAGTATTGTACGGTATGTAGTGCTAACTCTTTGGTTGCAGGTCCAGGTTCAGGTATGGTTTAGTATACCTGTTATTGTTCTGTTTAGCTGCTTATCGCTCATATCAGACTTTTTGCCTGACCCAGAGTTTTATGTCTCTTCTTATTACTCTGGGTGCTCTCACGAGCAGACTAGATACATGTTAGGTGGTATGCACGAGTAGCTGTAGCAGGAGGCTTCCACGTATGATATATATATAGACATTCTCCCTGTGGTGCTGCGGTCACTACTTTGGGCATTAGTGGTGCACCTTTCTTTCTTTTGTTTAGAGACAGTAATTTGGAAAGTTGTAATAAGCTGTATTTGGATTTCCGCTACTCTGATGATGATGTTGATGTTGGTTTTAGTTATCAGCTTATGCACTGTCTCACCTGTTTTATGTCAAGTACATTATTATTATATTTTGTTCCATGCGCTGTGAGTCATTCTACAGGTTTTCGATTAGTTCATTCTCTTCTTTCCTTTTTTGGCGACCGTTCCGTGCTAGTCGGGCGTGTGTACAACGCACTTTCGGAGGAAATGTCGGCTGGTGCGGGGCGGGCCGTCACACTTGGTATCAGAGCCAGGTTGCGTAGTTAACCTAGGGAAAGACACCAGGGAGAGATAATACGTATATGAGAGCGCGTATTTGTGATTATTTTGGTTTTAAAAGCTATATATATATATTATTAGTATAGCTAAGGATGAAGTTGCACTGCAATGACACCACAAAGAGGATGGTTAATCGTTTTCTCTGTGCAGATTAAACGATGAGACGATACGCAAGGGGTACCGGTGGAGGAGCCATGCTGCTGAGATGAGGACGATGTTTACTGACCTCATGAGAGAGATTCTTAGGGATGTGCAGAGGGCAGCTCCCAATGCTGGTAATGGTGGTGGTCCAATAGTGCAGGCGCCTAGGGCCGATTTCGCCAAGCTAAATAAGGATTATACAAGTCTTGGTGGGAAGCCGTTCCACGGAACGGAGTCGGCCACGGATGTTCAGGATTGGTTGGATAGCTGCGAGCGTATCTTTGAAGATTTGGGTATCGAGGATGCGATGAAGAGAAGGCTAACATCCCGTCAGCTGCAAGGATGGGCAATGAATTGGTGGAATGCTATAAAGACAACTACTCCCGAGGATCAGATTACTTGGGATCAGTATAAGGCTCGCTTTAGCGATAAGTTCATTCCAGCTGATCAGAAGTCAGTGTTGTTTAAGAAATTCTTGGAACTCAAGCAGAATGGTAGAACTGTCTAGGAGTATATTGCCGAAATTGACACTTTGTCGAAATATGGGTTATCTCTTATTGATACTGCCGAGAAGAAGAACGAGATGTTCATAACTGGTTTAGATGGATACTTGGGGGAAAGGCTTATTAACCATATCGATGAGACGTTTGAATCGATTGTGGGAAAGCATTGAGGTCAGAGAGTCTTTACCCTAAGTCAAAGACTGAGGTCGCATCTGCAGAGGAGCCAAAGCCGCAAGCAAGCGGAGGAGGGAAGAATGGTTCTCAGAATAAGAGAAAGCAGAACCAGAATAAGGATGGCCAGAAAAAGAATAAGAAAGATGTTGAGTGCTTCATCTGTGGTAAGAAGGACCATTATGCTAGTAATTGTCGGGCCAAGCCAGCGGATAGGAAGTGCTTCAACTGTGGCCAAGTGGGACGTCACAAGGACAAGTGTCTGCAAACCCCCAAGAGAAGCAGATGGTGAAAGTATATGCCCTTAATGCTATTCCTTCTTCGTCGAATGCCCCAACTGCGGCGGAGAAAGGAAAGAATGTCGTTATCCAAGGTATGCTTTCTGTTTATGATGTTCATGTTAGAGTTTTGTTTGATACCGGAGCTTCCAGTTCCTTCATATCTAGTGACCTGGTAGATAGGTTGGGATTGGAGCCCGAGATTGTCGATAGACCTTTAGTAGTGATGAACCTGATTGGTGGTTCAACTAACCTTAGCATGATTTGTCGTAATGTGGTCTTATCGAGTCATGGATGCATGTTTGATTGTGATTGCTTTGTTTTAGGCTTTACTGGGTTTGGCATTATTTTGGGAGTCGATTGGCTCCAAAGATATGGGGTGGTGGTAGACTATGAGGGCTTTTTTGTGACAGCTAGAGCGGATGATGGGTGAAGGGTAGTGTTTGGTGGTCCACCCGGTGATGGGGTAATAGATAGTTTTCTAAATTCCCTCGACATCCCGCATAGTGAGTTGTCAGGTTTTCCCGTTGTTGGCCAGTATACGGATGTCTTCGAGGAAGTGACCGGGCTTCCACCACACCGAGAGATTGAGTTCCGTATTGATTTAGTGAAAGATGCTAGACCTATAGTGATGCCACTTCGTCGTATGGCACCAAGGGAGCAGCGAGAGCTCGGGGTGCAAGTCAGCGATCTTTTGAAGAAGGGATTTATCAGAAGGAGTGTTTCTGAATGGAGAGCACCAGTTGTGTTTGCTACCAAGGCGGATGGTTCCCTTCGTTTGTGTGTAGACTACCGCGAGTTGAATAAGATGACGAGGAAGAACAAGTATCATCTACCGCAGATAGATGATTTGTTTGATCAGTTGAGTGGCGCAAGAGTATTTTCCTAGTTGGATCTCACGACAGGTTTTCATCAGCTTAGAGTGGAAGCTGAGAGTATAGCTAAAACGACATTTCGGATGCCGTCTGGATTTTATGAGCGGTTGGTCATGCCATTCGGGCTGACCAATGCCCCAGCTTGTTTTGTGGATCTTATGAATAGGGTATTCAGAGATCAGTTGAATAAGTTTGTCCTTGTGTTCGTGGATGATTTTTTGGTTTATTCGAGGACGGAGGAAGAACACAAGGAACATTTAAGAACAGTGATGGAGGTGTTGAGAAAACACCAATTAAAAGCAAAGTTTTCTAAGTGTCACTTTTGGAGGAGGGAAGTGAGATTCTTGGGCCATGTTGTTTCAGAGAATGGTATTACCGTGGATCCTACGAAGGTGGCTACAGTACAAGATTGGTCTATGCCCAAGAATGCGATGGACATAAGAAGTTTCTTGGGGTTAGCTGGATATTATCGTAAGTTTATCCAAGACTTCTCCAAGATAGCAGCACCGTTGACTCAGTTGACCAAGAAGAATCAAGCTTTCGTCTGGGACGAAAAGTGCGAGAATGCATTCAAGAGCCTAAAGGAAAAGTTGACATGTGCACCACTGTTAGTCATTCCTAAAGGGAATGAAGAAATGACGGTAAATACGGATGCATGTGGTACCGGACTAGGTGCTGTATTGATGCAAGGAGGTAGGGTTGTAGCTTATGCAAGTCGACAACTGAAACCACATGAGAAAAGATACCCTACCCATGATTTGGAATTTGCAGCGATCGTGTTTACTGAAGATGTGGAGACATTATCTCTTGGGAGAAAGATTCGAGTTGTTTACCGATCATAAATCGTTAAAGTATCTCTTCTCTCAAAATGATCTAAATCTCCGACAGCAAAGATGGTTAGAAATCTTGGCTTCCTATGATTTCGACATCGCATATACACCAGGAAAGGGCAATACGGTTGCTGATGCATTGAGTAGAAGACATGCCAGTTTAGGGGCTATGTTTCTTGAATGGAAGCAACTGGAGTACATCGCTGGGTATGATTTCAAACCAAAGTGCGAATTGGATCCAGAAATGTTAGCAAGTTTGACGATCAGACCCACTTTGATTGAGCGGATTGGTTCCAGTCAGAGGAACGATCCTAACTTATTGGAAGTCATCTCCAAGTTAGAGATGGGTATCGACGAGGAGATGAACAAGTATGGGCTTGATCGAGATGGATGGCTTAGAAAGAATGGAAGACTAGTTGTGCCCAATGTCAATGGATTGAGAAATGAAGTGCTTAGAGAATGTCATCACTCAAAACTGACTATACATCCCGGTGGTAACAAGATGTACCGAGACATGAAGCAGACCTACTACTGGGAAGGGATAAAAAGAGACGTTGGGAAGTTTATATCCAAATGCATGAATTGCCAGCTAGTTAAAGCTGAGCAAAAGAAGCCTAGTGGTTTGTTGCAACCATTAGAAGTTCCAGAATGGAAACGGGAACAAGTGTCAATGGATTTCATTGATGGGTTACCAAGGACTAGGTCGGGCCATGATAGCATTTGGGTGATTGTGGACCGATTGACCAAAAGTGCAAGATTTATACCCGTCAAGTCGAATAGAACGGCAACTAAGTTAGCTGAACTATATGTAAAGTGGGTAGTAAGATTTCATGGAATACCCAAAGGCATTGTGAGTGACCGAGATCCGTTGTTCACTAGTGGATTTTGGAAGAGCTTACAAGAGGCGTTAGGATCAGAATTACATCTCAGTACCGCGTATCATCCTCAAACTGACAGACAGACAGAGAGGGTGAATCGAGTATTAGAAGATCTCTTGAGAGCCTGTGTATTGGATTTTGGTGGACCATGGGATGACCATTTGCATCTAGTAGAGTTTGCATATAATAATAGTTACCAATCCAGTATTGGTATGGCTCCATTTGAAGCTTTGTACGGAAGACCGTGCAACTCACCGTCATGTTGGTTAGAAATTGGTGAGAAGTTTGTGCTTGGACCAAATGTGATAAGAGAAACTTCAGCTAAGATTAAGGTTATCCAACAGCGAATGAAGGCTGCCCAAGATAGGCAGAAAAGTTATGCCGATAAGAGGAGAAGAGATTTAAAATTCCCCATTGGCGACTTGGTGTTTGTCAAGATATCTCCGTTGAAGTGCATGATACGATTTGGCAGGAGAGGCAAGTTAGCACCAAGATTCGTTGGTCCATTCCCAGTTCTAGAGCAAATTGGGAATTTGGCATATAAAGTTGGATTACCGGACAAGATGGCAGGAGTTTATAACGTATTTCATGTTTCCCAGTTAAGGAAATTCGTACACGACCCAGATGTGACTATTTCACCTGATCAGTTGGACGATATCGAGGTTGAACCCGAGGCGGTTGGGAACCGCAGGCCTATGCGTATTGTTGGGAACGATACGAAGCAGCTTCAAAGGAACGCGGTTAAATTAGTCAAGGTTCAGTGGGGGCAAGAATGAGAATGACTGTACTTGGGAGACAGAGGAGAGCATTAGGAAGACGTATCCAGAACTCTTCGCCTGGTAAGATTTTAACTTCGATTTAGTCTTTCCACATGCTAGGATAGGCTTGTTTTGTTTGTTTTGCATGATTAATTGTTGTATATGGCTGGTAGGCATGCGGGATCCTATGTATGTTTGGGTTAAGGAATTTCGGGGACGAAATTTCTTAAGGGGGGGGGGGGGGGAGTGTAACAACCCGCATTCTACGCATCGAAGGATCGTAGAATATTTATTTCTTTCACATACAAAGTCGTATGGTCATGTAACTTTGGGAGACTACTATTGGAGTCATTTCCCATGTTCATGAATTTTTCCGATTTTTAAATGACCATTTTGCCCCTAGTTGATCTTGTTTTGGCCATAACTTTTGATTGGAAAGGAGTTTTGATCTGAAATTAGTTCCATTGGCTCCGGATGATGGTTTACAATTCCGTAGAGTGGTCACATTAGCCAAACGGACTCACCGTTTGGGAAATATGGCTGAAACAAGTTTCAGATGGTGAAAAACAACTTAATTGGGCTTAACCGGGTGATTAGCAGCTAGGCCCAAAGGGGATTTCGGGATTTGGAGTATTTAAGGGCTGTTAGGGTTAGGGATTTCGGTTTTTCTCATTTCTCGACCGCCACATACATCTTAGAAAACCCTAACAATGGCCTCCAACATCTAAAAACACCTCTAATCACTTCTTAATCAAGTTTTGGCTTAAACTACATCAAATTAAGGCGGATTAGCATAAGAATTGGGATAGAGCTGCTGGAATACATAGAGATTGGATCCAAATAAGAGAAGTTTCAGATTTGAGAATTGATCTGTGGCAAAGGTGAGTGATTAGCATTGTTTTGACACTAATTACAGTTAATTAGGGTGATTAGTGATAATTAGCGAATTTATACATTAATAAATTCTGGAAAAATATTTATAAATTCTGAAATATCATTTTATACCTCTATTAGAAATTTGGGTTGATTTGGTTAAGTTTTGTTAATCCTATGATTAGTTTTGCTTAAACATACTTAAGGGAAAAATATGGGGTTTTGGCTATGTTTGATCCGTTTTAATGTATCAAATTGTTGTTTTGGTGTTTGTGGTCAATTCTATATGTTGCTATGACTGTATGGTATGTTTTTTGATTGATTAGAATAGTTAAAATGGTCAAAAACGCCATCGAATGGCGTAAAACAATCGCTGGAAGAGTTGCAGGAATTATGCAGGGAACCAGATCGGATCGCCCTACCCAACCCCGACCCGATCGCGATGCTTCTGCTCTCCACGATCCGAACCCCTCGCCTGAAGATGCCAGTCACGATCCGAAGTAGAGGTCACGAACTAATGAAGTGCCACGACCTGAATAATGGAGCACGACCCGGGCCGATGGGGCAATCACGACCCGACCCGACCTAGAGAGCATGCTACGATCCGACGCCAGGTGGAGACCTCGATCCGATGCCAAGTGGGGAGCCACGATCCGACGCCAAGGGAGGCCATGAGCCGATCTTCGAGCGGACAGTGAACGGACTGGATGGGAGCTTGTAGCTATGAATTGAACTGAAGAACCGATTCAGAAGATGATGACCAAAACCTGAGATGCAAAGGTAGTCCAAATAAGTAGTTTTGACTCAGGATCCAGATGGGAAGCAATGAGTGAACTTCATGATTGGGCTTTGCTGCGAGACGTGTGCTAAGGGGTTGTCGATGTCTATAACTTTGGATCACTATGTGTAGGGGGTACGTGAACGGATTCAGAGCCACAGTGGCCTAGGTATGACTAAAGAGCTATAGACCAATGAAGTGGGGTCATTTGTAAAGGTTTGGTCATGACTCCATGTGGTAAGCTTGGTAGTAGCAGTAGTTGTACAAGTTGAACTCCGTCACTACTTCGATGGGTCTAGTGATCGAAGCGGTAGATATCGTATGCTTTACGCACTGAGTGAGATAAGTGAGGATGGTTGCTATGTTTGATTTGATTGTCATCACTATGACATGCACACCCCCACCCCCGTATTCTTTATATTATGTATTAGTGGCACCTTAGAGTATTGTACGGTATGTAGTGCTAACTGTTTGGTTGCAGGTCCAGGTTCAGGTTTGGTTTAGTATATCTATTATTGTTTTGTTTAGCTGCTTATCGCTCATACCAGACTTTTTGTCTGACCCAGAGTTTTATGTCTCTTCTTATTACTCTGGGTGCTCTCACGAGCAGACTAGAGACAGGTTAGGTGGTATGCACGAGTAGCTATACCGGAGACGAGCAGGAGGCTTCCACGTATGATATATATATATATATATATATATATATATATATATAGACATTCTCCCTGTTTTGCTGCGGTCACTACTTTGGGAATTAGTGGTGCACCTTTCTTTCTTTTGTTTAGAGACAGTAATTTGGAAAGTTGTAATAAGCTGTATTTGGATTTCCTCTACTCTGATGATGATGTTGATGTTTGTTTTAGTTATCAGCTTATGCACCGTCTCACCTGTTTTATGTCAAGTGCATTATTATTATATTTTGTTCCATGCGCTGTGAGACATTCTACAGGTTTTCGATTAGTTCATTCTCTTCTTTCCTTTCTTTGGCAACCGTTCCATGCTAGTCGGGCATGTGTACAGCGCACTTTCGGGGGAAATGCTGGCTGGTGCGGGGCGGGCCGTCACACTTGGTTCAAGAGAGAATCCAAATTTTCCATCAACATCCGGTTTATGGCTTCCAATCATTGGTTTATTCCTTCTACCATGCTATTAAATTCTCTTTGGGTAATAACTTCTCTGGGAGTTTGAGTCGGTTGTTGACTTTGGGGGAAACCTGAGTATTACCATCTATATTTATAGAAGTTGTCGCCGCCTCGGATTTTCTCTTACTTGTGTTTTTCCTAGGGGGAACCATGATATCTACCAAGCTTCGGGTTCTCAATGAAACCTTTTCTGTGGATCTTCCATATAGTCCTTGATGGTCTATAGTAGAAGTACAGATCTAGGTCTTAAATTCAATTTTCAGTGAAAGAACCAAATGTTAACTCCAAAAAGGCAGTAATACCCGATTAATTGCAAAAGTACTACCTCTTGATGGGGAAACAAAATAAAGTAGTAAAAGTGAATTAAAACAAGAAAGGAATGGAAAGCAGGTAAAGAAGAAGACAATTTTATAGTGGTTCAGCTTGGGGTCAAACGACTCAAGCCTGCATCCACTTTAAACAATATTGTTATATTCTTTGTCATATACAATACGATGTATATGATTACAGAGATCTCCAAAGTAGAGAATATAAGATAATCACTAGTACTGTTGGTTACCAGAGAATAACGATAACCAACCTAGGTGACCTAGATTTTCTATCTCTAGAGAAGGAGCTTTGTTGTTTGAGGAGAGTAATGGCTGCTGGAGATGGAGAAATATCCTTGCAGATCTTTGGCATAGCAAGGAAATCAATCCCCTTTGATGTTGGAGCTTGGGGGGTATTCATAGCTGATCTGGAGGAGTTGGTCCAAGCCCTCTTGTAGGAAGCCTTTAAATAGTATGTCGACCCATGACCAAAAATGCATAGCAAAATATGCTAACTGCATGGGTCAGTGATGACCCATGGTATTAGCATATTTTCTACCCCGAACCTTATGGTATTGATCCATGTGTCTTATTTATATTTTTGATGTATTTTTGCGTTGATCTGACTTAGTTTGATGTTATATCAAGACTTTCTTTTTATCCTTCCGATCTTGCCTTCCAATCTATCGAGTAGCGGTATCTAAACAAGCCTGATTGGCTTGGAATGCCTTGTATGATCTCCTGCTCGAGTCACAAGAGAAATAAGATAAGTCGTGAGCCCATATTTGTTGTGCATATGGGTCGGTTCCGACCTATGTACATAAACATTTAGGGCTTACAATTTGGGGACTCGCTTGAATAGGTTCCTTTGGTCTTTCCGGTGAAGTTTCATCTTATTCCAAGTTTGTACCTTTCTTTTCTACACGGATTTTATATGAATATTTCTCAGGGTTATTTATGGGTTAACACTTATGTATCTACAATTACATATATTTGAAGCTATACTTTTGAAAACTTATATAATGTAATGACCCGGAAAAATGCGATCTTGGTTATCCGATATACGACACATATCGAACATCCAAGGATCGAAAATAACCGAATAGTTAATGAAAGAAGACAGAGGGTGAGGAAAGATAAGATAGAAACTTAGAATAGAAGAAGAACACAACATCAGAGTAACACGAACCTCACAGCGGAACGAATAACATATAATAGATAACATATCTTTGAAATAAAGGATTGTACTTGAATATACATATCATCAACAAGTACAGCACTTACAACACAGCGGAAATAAACTATAGCTATATGATCCCGAAGCCTCCTACTCCAGCTCTTCAAGTATCTGTAAATCCCGACTACTTGACTGCCCGTACAAAATTGGGCACCCAAGAGTTTAGGGAAAAACAAAACAAAATAAACTCCGGGCCAGTCATGGGACTGGTATGAGTAAAACAGTAAAAAAACAGTTTGAACAAGTAAACGATATCTCATAAGACCACACCGTATAACAGAACGGATTTTTCCCTTATGAGAATCCAAAATATCTTTATATCAAAAACCCTTTTGATATTATAATAATGTCTATCAACCACAATATAATAATCATCTAGCAGAAACGCTTTCATCACACGTTCTACATATATAGTATACAATCAAAACCGCAAGCACGTATTGGGTAATGGGTTTCCAACTATGACAAGGTATGGAACCACCTTTCGCTAGTGTACCTCTAGAAAGGAATACACTGGGTTCAACAAGAACATCTTGCAACCCGGCCACACATGACCGACCACTCATTTCGCTTGAGTGTATCGAATGTATATCACCAACGGTTGGGATCAGCAACCGTTTCCCGAATGGGACAGCATCAACAATAGATTTTTAGAAGTAATTGAAACTCTAGATCAGGTGATTATATACCCTACTTCGGAGTGACCGACTTAGCCATGCTGCCTGCCCGATTTCTGTCATTTACCGGTTGATGAGGCTTGAGGTTACGCTTCATCATCACATCAGATTTCACTTCGAATGTCACATCGTCAAATCCATAAAATCACCGATTGACGTCGACAACAGTACATTACGTGTTAGCTAAATAAGTTTCCTTCTCCGCTTCCACTCTTGGTACGGTTGAAGAAATCAATGTACGTGACCTTTCTGGAAATACTCTGTCAGACATTCATCCATACAAGTCATCCAGGAACAGGATTTACCGAAGGCACTATTCAGTACATCCATCTTAGGCACTGTTATCTAAGACTTATACAATAGCCCTTGCACTTTACTCCGTCTTCAATTATCTTTGGCATATATGATTCGCAACGCTTATGCCAATACAAAGTGGTTCTTTGGATAATAATCCAACCGGTCTCTCCATATTAACAACGTTAAAATGGTCAAAACTTCGATAGTCTGTGATTTAACCATCAAAGAAAAACAGGTGTGCAAACAACGATATTATTTCCAGGAGGAAATTATATCGATCAATCATCATTCAACATTTATCTCTTTATATCATAAATTTACTTATCTCCTGTTTCCATATATTCTAAATTCTTATTTTCTTTTATCAGCAAACATTTCTGATTCTCGTTTTTGAAAACATTTCCAAAACTTCTTAAATTGGGATTTAAACAGATGTTTAAAACTATATTGCGATGACGACTCAAACCACTATACTAAATTACTAAATCCACTTAACCACTTCACACTCGAACCGTAACCATTTCTTAATTAAAAACGCAGTCAATCAAGTTGGGGTATAGCTACCTCTCAGACCTTAACTGAACAACCTTTCAAATCTCGAAATAAATAAGATTCACCCTTTTAACTCTTTAACACTTCCTTACGTAACTTTCGGATTCTATTTACGAATCCACTTCTTTATTGAAACATTGGTTATAACGATAACGTCATAACCCCTACTTTCGAAATATCTAACTTCAATTTATAACTTTTATTCTTTTAACTCTATTGGATTAACTCTTTTGGATTAACTCTAATTGATTAACCCTATTTGACTTAACTCCTTTAACTCTATTCGAATAACTATATTCGATTAACTCCTTTAATTCTATTCGAATAAACTATATTCGATTTAACTCCTTTCGAATAACCCATATTCGATAACTCCTCTTAACTCGATTCGAATAACTAATATTCGATAACTCCTTTCGAATAACTAATAATCGATAACTCCTTTCTCGACCAACTCTAATCGATTTATTCTAATTCGATTAACTCTATTTAAATTCTCTATTGGTTAATTCTAACTCTAACTGGTTAACTCTACGGTTTAACCTAACTGGTTTAACTCTATGGTTTACCCTAACTGGTTTAACTCTACGGTTTAACCTAACTGGTTTAACTCTACGGTTTAACCTAACTGGTTTAATTCTACGGTTTAACCTAACTGGTTAACCCTAACTGATTAACTCTTTGCCCTTATTCAGTTTCAAACATCGATGTTGAAATCGATTCTTACTTCTTTATATAAGTCCTGACTTATATATTCTATTTATCCAAATGATAAATATTTAAATTAATTTATAAATATTATTTATAAATCACTCTGCTCCTTTTATCTGTTTACTTCTTCATATATATAAGTTCAGACTTATATATGTATATATATCTATTTATCCATGGATAAATATTTTCTTTATAATCTATTTGTTTTCTAAATGCTTTTACCAATATTTTCTTTTTAAATCTTTATTTGTAAATGGTTTACAAATATTACCCTTTTTAATTCTATTTGCAAATGGTTTGCAAATATTCCCTTAATATCTTATTTACTTATCCTAGACGAATAATCCTTTTATTATCTTATTCTATTTAATAAATGAATATCCTCTTTATCTTATTCTATTTACAAATGGTTTGTAAATATTTCTTTAGGGTTTTATTCCTAAGTATTTCCTTTATTAATTTCTATTTATTTAAAAAATAAGTACCTCATTTAATTTCTCCTTTTTTTCTAAGTAATTAATCCACTTCTTTCATTTATAATTCCCACTTAAACGTATTTCCTATTTATAAATATTCCATTTATAAATATTCCTATTTATAAATATTCTATTTATAAATAATCTCTTTTATAAAATCCTCTGATTTTATAAATATTCTCTTTTCAGTATTCACTTTGACAAATTCCCCTTTTCTCCAAATCCCGGTATGTTATGGTGTTTAACACCTCTAATTACTATGTCCAATATCGTCCATACACACACAATCAGCAACAGGTTATAATTCACATCATATATCAAAATATATGAAAAAACAATAAAATAACTGTTGAGGAATCCAGTCGGATTCCTCCAACCTGTTTCCCTGCATCCACAGATGTTACACAATAAAATCAACATCACTTTCAGTTCCATATGATATATTCTGTTAAACAGAATCAATATAGAAATTCAACTAACTGACTGGCAGTTCAATCAAACAGTCAACACACAGTCAATCAGCCATCATTTATCCGTTTAAATATACGTTATAAAAATAGAACTGTTTAGAGTTGGTGAGTTTTACTCACTTTGGCAGTTCATCGTTAAAGAAGGATAAACTGCTGTTTGATTTGAATCAAACAGTTTATTTCGCCATAAATTCATATGAGCCCCAATCCACCTTCAGTCAGTTTCATGGTGTAGCCACCGTCCATACGATCCCAACACAACTTACGGTTCGTCAATCTGATATCGTATGATCAAGTTATACAATTTAGAAGTTAATACACTATTTTGAATTTTAAATAAAACTTAAATTATCTCAACTGGGCTTAACTCTTCAATCTCGGCCCAATTCAAACCCCCCCGCTCGTTTAAGCCCAGACCCGTATGTCTTCTCCCTCAAAAAGATTGTCGTGACCTGCTATAGCCTCAATGGCTATTTCCGCAACTTCCTCCTCAATGTTAACCCTCCATTACTTCACAAATCCTAAAACCAAAATCACCATAGAGCTTCTCGTCCCTTTCTCCATTAGCCTGTACCCAAAACACCCAGTTCGAGTGTATGCTCCACATCGCGACAGCCCTCCAAGTGCCCAGTGACCGCGTCACTTTCCATTTCGGATTACCACCCACAAATGACAATCAAATCGGAAAACCCCCAGAAATCCAGAACCCAAACTCGTTTCCCCCAACGATGCTTCCATTACCAATATCGCTTAATCCTAGTTTGCTGTTCAGAAAACGGAGGCCCCAAAATAACCGTCGAATCCAGAAAATGGGTATGAGATCGAAGAGCACCTCCCTGGGAATCCGAATATATATATGTTGTATTTTATAAACTTTGTTTGGATTTTGGTTTGATTTTTGAACTTGTGTTTGCTGAAACATATTTGGGAGAGTGTCGGCGCAATTTTTATTGACCAGAGAAGAGTTGAAATTAGGTTAAGGTTGGTTAGTGGGGGTATTTATAAGCAATTTAGATATTTTTAGATATTTTAGATAATTTTATTTTGTTTATTATATCCGTTTTTGCCCTTCTAAAAATCCGTGTGATCACACAGTATTCAAAAATCATGAAAATGGTCATGTAGCTACAGTTTGACATTACGGTCCCAACGAAACTGGTTTCGTCGAATTCCGACTTTGTTTGCTCACACAGCGTATTTTTAACTGTCAAAATACTGACTGTTCTTCACATTAAAATCCCGTACGGCCACACAGTGACCCCAAAAATCACGGAACTTGGAATCTAACAACAATTTAATGTTGCGGATCCAACAAAATTAGTTTTGTCGAATTCCGACTTCGTTTGCAAAAGTGGCTATTTTTAAAGCCCTAAATAACCCATTTAAATATATAAATATATTTAAATATAATTAAATTTATTATTTAAAAATAAATATTATCGTCTATATTCACAGTGGAATACCATATAGCTCTAGAAAAATCTTACATGGATTCTAACTCGATATTCCAAATCTGGGTCAACCCGATATTCAATTTATATTGAAATTCCTTTTTAAAATATAAATAATTCCTTTATAAATTATAAAGGAATTCAACAGCGACTTTTCTAAAATTTAATTTGGACATAAATCAAAATCTACACGACGAAATCCCGATTTTTCTCATCCATCAGAAAGATATACTTCACCAGCTCCATACATTTCTTGTTTCACAGAAATCCGGCTTAAAACGAATCCTGTACATTCAGTTGAAGTTCAAATCGCCAAATTACGAACTGCAGCGCCATTTCAAGCTTGATTTTAATTATATTATAACTCTACGTTCAAACTGTCGTTTATATAATATATCCGTTATTCTAATTCAATTCTAAACTGAATTAAATATCACAGATGATCCAGTTCACACCATATCGCCATTTCAGCCAATTCTGATTATTTCAAAATTAAATATATTATTTAATTTATTATTTTAATTAAATATTCCCAACTATTTAATTAAACCACCATTTAATTCACTATATCACTATTTATATAATTAAATAAATTAATTATAATACCTCTGCAAATGCGGGTCATTACAATCTTCCCCACTTAAAATAATTTCGTCCTCGAAATTGCTAAGGTAGAGAACGATCATATCGACAGGTTAGAACATATTTGTTCACTTCTTAACTTCAGTTTCAACTGAACCAATTTAATTTTAATTAAAATATTAATTAATTCTTATCAACGAAAATTTTCAAAAATCCTGAAAATTTTCTAATGCCTTAGCTTTTCGAAAAATTTCGCCAGCACCTCCTTTGTACTGGTCAGTACGTCAAACCACCACTCGCCTCTCTGGGCCATCTCCATCCCAAAAGAAAATCAAACAGCCAAGCGGCTTGCTAATTCAGCTCATATATCTTATATCCAATAGAAATATAAACTTGTACCTTTTTGTCGGGCATATCATTATATTCCTTCCACCTGTTATCAATCCAGCGGATACAAGGGTCATCCCAATCAAATTCCAATCTGCTTTTATCCACAACACAACCATTCGCTTATATCCGAGCCAAATATCAATTCAACTCGAGTTTCTTCTCGATTCCCAACTCTTAACTTGATTGTCTTATTACACTTCAAATTTGAATCTCACAATCCAATTTGCCTTGATATCATTCTAATTCAACCTCAGTTACCACTTTACTGGCTTTACTTTAATTCAAATTTGCTTTCACAAATTTCTGTTAAATTTGTTTTTAATTCAAACAGTCTTTCCCTGGGAGTTTTTAAACAGTTTACTCTTTTCAAAAATCAAATTTTCCTTTTTGAAATTCAACACAACTTGTCTTTCCCAAAACACATTCAAAACAGTATCTCTGGTAGTAATTCGTCACTTACAACTCGAAAATGAATACTGATGATGCTGCTGTCATCATCAGAATCTATTTTCCAGCAATCGAAGTGAGTTCAATACTATAAAACCATTTCTAAACATTTCCACTTTGAAATTCATTTCAAAATATAATTCACACTGCTTGTTAAACAATTTAAAATCTCCCAGGATCTTAAATTTTCCTTATTTTTAATTCAAATCCATTTACAAACACTTATCCAATTCTCCATAATTTTAATTCAATTTCTGGTTTAAATTTCAGATATAACTCGTCTGATTTCACGTATTTCACTTATATGAATTCTGATTGGTTATTTACATAACCATTTAATTTATAATCTTACTCGATTATAATTATGACCAATATAAATCCTTTATATCAAAATATAATTTGGGTAAAATTATTTCGTTTACACTCTTTTCAAAACATACTATGACGGTTCATCGTATTCAAGTGTTCACAAAATCCCTACCGATACAGTGGATCAAACTGATCGACCAGAACTCATGATCGACTCAACCAATAAATCTCCACAATATAAAACAAATTTTTATATCAATAACAAATACGTTCACTCGTATATATACACTCAACTCAATCTAGGGTAATACTAACCCTATCTCTACTGAGTCACGCCACAGAGTCAAGGTAATTACTTAACCTTATGCTCTGATACCAACTGTAATGATCCGGAAAAATGCGATCTTGGTTATCCGATATACGACACATATCAAACATCCAAGGATCGAAAATAACCGAATAGTTAATGAAAGAAGAAAGAGGGTGAGGAAAGATAAGATAGAAACTTAGAATAGAAGAAGAAGAAGAAGAACACAACATCAGAGTAACATGAACCTCACAGCGGAACGAATAACATATAATAGATAACATATCTTTGAAATAAAGGATTGTACTTGAATATATATATCATCATCAAGTATAGCACATACAACACAACGAAAATAAACTATAGCTATATGATCCCGAAGCCTCCTGCTCCAGCTCTTCAATTATCTGTAAATCCCGACTACTTGACTGCCCGTACAAAATTGGGCACCCAAGAGTTTAGGGAAAAACAAAATAAACTACGGGTCAGTCATGGGACTGGTATGAGTAAAATAGTAAAAAAACAGTTTGAACAAGTAAACGATATCTCATAAGACCACGCCGTATAACGGAACGGGTTTTTCCCTTATGAGAATCCAAAATATCTTTATATCAAAAACCCTTTTGATATTATAATAATGTCTATCAACCACAATATAATAATCATCTAGCAGAAACGCTTTCATCTCACGTTCTACATATATAGTATACAATCAAAACCGCAAGCACGTATTGGGTAATGGGTTTCCAACTATGACAAGGTATGGAACCACCTTTCGCTAGTGTACCTCTAGAAAGGAATACACTGGGTTCAACAAGAACATCTTGCAACCCGGCCACACATGACCGACCACTCATTTCGCTTGAGTGTATCGAATGTATATCACCAACGGTTGGGATCAGCAACCGTTTCCCGAATGGGACAGCATCAACGATAGATTTTTAGAAGTAATTTAAATTCTAGATCAGGTGATTATATACCCTACTTCGGAGGACCGACTTAGCCATGATGCCTACCCGATTTCTGTCATTTACCGGTTGATGAGGCTTGAGGTTACGCTTCATCATCGCATCAGATTTCACTTCGAATGTCACATTGTCAAATCCATCAAATCACCGATTGACGTCGACAACAATACATTACGTGTTAGCTAAAGAAGTTTCCTTCTCCGCTTCCACTCTTGGTACGGTTGAAGAAATCAATGTACGTGACCTTTCTGGAAATACTCTATCAGACATTCATCCATATAAGTCATCCAAGAACAACATGAACCGAAGGCACTATTCAGTACATCCATCTTAGGCATTGTTATCTAAGACTTATACAATAGCCCTTGCACTTTACTCCGTCTTCAATTATCTTTGGCATATATGATTCGCAACGCTTATGCCAATACAGAGTGGTTCTTTGGATAATAATCCAACCGGTCTCGTCTTATTAACAACGTTAAATGGTCAAAACTTCGATAGTCTGTGATTTAACCATCAAAGAAAAACAGGTGTGCAAACAGCGATATTATTTCCAGGAGGAAATTATATCGATCAATCATCATTCAACATTTATCTCTTTATTTCATAAATTTACTTATCTCCTGTTTCCATATATTCTAAATTCTTATTTTCTATTATCAGCAAACAGTTCTGATTCTCGTTTTTGAAAACATTTCCAAAACTTCTTAAATTGGGATTTAAACAGATGTTTAAAACTATATCGCGATGACGACTCAAACCACTATACTAAATTACTAAATCCACTTAACCACTTCACACTCGAACCGTAACCATTTTTTAATTAAAAACGCAGTCAATCAAGTTGGGGTATAGCTACCTCTCAGACCTTAACTGAACAACCTTTCAAATCTCGAAATAGATAAGATTCACCCTTTTAACTCTTTAACACTTCCTTACGTAACTTTCGGATTCTATTTACGAATCCACTTCTTTATTGAAACATTGGTTATAACGATAACGTTATAACCCCTACTTTCGAAATATCTAACTTCAATTTATAACTTTTATTCTTTTAACTCTATTGGATTAACTCTTTTGGATTAACTCTAATTGATTAACCCTATTTGACTTAACTCCTTTAACTCTATTCGAATAACTATATTCGATTAACTCCTTCAATTCTATTCGAATAAACTATATTCGATTTAACTCCTTTCGAATAACCAATATTCGATAACTCCTCTTAACTCGATTCGAATAACTAATATTCGATAACTCCTTTCGAATAACTAATAATCGATAACTCCTTTCTCGACTAACTCTAATCGATTTATTCTAATTCGATTAACTCTATTTAAATTCTCTATTGGTTAATTCTAACTCTAACTGGTTAACTCTACGGTTTAACCTAACTGGTTTAACTCTACGGTTTACCCTAACTGGTTTAACTCTACGGTTTAACCTAACTGGTTTAACTCTACGGTTTAACCTAACTGGTTTAATTCTACGGTTTAACCTAACTGGTTAACCCTAACTGATTAACTCTTTGCCCTTATTCAGTTTCAAACATCGATGTTGAAATCGATTCTTACTTCTTTATATAAGTCCTGACTTATATATTCTATTTATCCAAATGATAAATATTTAACTTAATTTATAAATATCATTTATAAATCACTCTGCTCCTTTTATCTGTTTACTTCTTCATATATAAGTTCAGACTTATATATATATATATATATTTATCCAAGGATAAATATTTTCTTTATAATCTATTTGTTTTCTAAATGCTTTTACCAATATTTTCTTTTTAAATCTTTATTTGTAAATGGTTTACAAATATTACCCTTTTTAATTCTATTTGCAAATGGTTTGCAAATATTCCCTTAATATCTTATTTACTTATCCTAGATGAATAATCCTTTTATTATCTTATTCTGTTTAATAAATGAATATCCTCTTTATCTTATTCTATTTACAAATGGTTTGTAAATATTTCTTTAGGGTTTTATTCCTAAGTATTTCCTTTATTAATTTCTATTTATTTAACAAATAAATACCTCATTTAATATCTCCTTTATTTTCTAAGTAATTAATCCACTTCTTTCATTTATAATTCCCACTTAAACGTATTTCCTATTTATAAATATTCCATTTATAAATATTCCTATTTATAAATATTCTATTTATAAATATTCTCTTTTATAAAATCCTCTGATTTTATAAATATTCTCTTTTCAGTATTCACTTTGACAAATTCCCCTTTTCTCCAAATCCCGGTACGTTATGGTGTTTAACACCTCTAATTACGATGTCCAATATCGTCCATACACACACAATCAACAACAGATTATAATTCACATCATATATCAAAATATATGAAAAAACAATAAAATAACTGTTGAGGAATCCAGTCAGATTCCTCTAACCTGTTTCCCTGCATCCGCATATGTTATACAATAAAATCAACATCACTTTCAGTTCCATATGAAATATTCTGTTAAACAGAATCAATATAGAAATTCAACTAACTGACTAGCAGTTCAATCAAACAGTCAACACACAGTCAATCAGCCATCATTTATCCGTTCTAAATATATGTTATAAAAATAGAACTGTTCAGAGTTGGTGAGTTCTACTCACTTTGGCAGTTCATCGTTAAAGAACGATAAACTGTTGTTTGATTTGAATCAAATAGTTTATTTCGCCATAAATTCATACAAGCCCCGATCCACTTCCAGTCAGTTTCACGGTGTAGCCACCGTCCATACGATCCCAACGCAACTTACGGTTCGTTAATCTGATATCGTATGATCAAGTTATACAATTTAGAAGTTAATACACTATTTTGAATTTTAAATAAAACTTAAATTATCTCAACTGGGCTTAACTCTTCAATCTCGGCCCAATTTAAACCCCCCCCCCACTCGTTTAAGCCCAGACCCGTATGTCTTCTCCCTCAAAAAGATTGCCGTGACCTGCTATAGCCTCAATGGCCATTTCCGCAACTTCCTCCTCAATGTTAACCCTCCATTACTTCACAAATCCTAAAACCAAAATCACCATAGAGCTTCTCGTCCCTTTCTCCATTAGCCTGTACCCAAAACACCCAGTTCGAGTGTGTGCTCCACATCGCGACAGCCTTCCAAGTGCCCAGTGACCGCGTCACTTTCCATTTCGGATTACCACCCACAAATGCCAATCAAATCGGAGAACCCCCAGAAATCCAGAACCCAAACTCGTTTCCCCAAACGATGCTTCCATTACCAATATCGCTTAACCCTAGTTTGCTATTCAGAAAACGGAGGCCCCAAAATAACCGTCGAATCCAGAAAATGGGTACGAGATCGAAGAGCACCTCCCTGGGAATCCGAATATATATATGTTGTATTTTATAAACTTTGTTTGGATTTTGGTTTGATTTTTGAACTTGCGTTTGCTGAAACATATTTGGGAGAGTGTCGGCGCAATTTTTATTGACCAGAGAAGAGTTGAAATTAGGTTAAGGTTGGTTAGTTGGGGTATTTATAGGCAATTTAGATATTTTTAGATATTTTAGATATTTTTATTTTGTTTATTATATCCGTTTTGGCCCTTCTAAAAATCCGTGTGATCACATATAGTATTCAAAAATCATGAAAATGGTCATGTAGCTACAGTTTGACATTACGGTCCCAACGAAACTGGTTTCGTCGAATTTCGACTTTGTTTGCTCACACAGCATATTTTTAACCATCAAAATACTAACTGTTCTTCACATTAAAATCCCGTACGGCCACACAGTGACCCCAAAAATCACGGAACTTGGAATCTAAAAATAATTTGATGTTGCGGATCCAACAAAATTAGTTTCGTCGAATTCCGACTTCGTTTGCAGAAGTGGCTATTTTTAAAGCCCTAAATAACCCATTTAAATATATAAATATATTTAAATATAATTAAATTTAATATTTAAAAATAAATATTATCATCTATATTCACAGTGGAATACCATACAACTCTAGAAAAATCTTACATGGATTCTAACTCGATATTTCAAATCTGGGTCAACTCGATATTCGATTTATATTGAAATTCCTTTTTAAAATATAAATAATTCCTTTATAAATTATAAAGGAATTCCACAGCGACTTTTCTAAAATTTAATTTGGACATAAATCAAAATCAACACGATGAAATCCCGATTTTTCTCTTCCATCAGAAAGGTATACTTCACCAGCTCCATACATTTCTTGTTTCACAGAAATCCGGCTTAAAACGAATCTTGTACATTCAGTTGAAGTTCAAATCGCCAAATTACGAACTACAGCGCCATTTCAAGCTTGATTTTAATTATATTATAAGTCTACGTTCAAACTGTCATTTATATAATATATTCGCTATTCTAATTCAATTCTAAACTGAATTAAATATCACAGATGATCCAGTTCACACCATATCGCCATTTCAGCCAATTCTGATTATTTCAGAATTAAATATATTATTTAATTTATTATTTTAATTAAATATTCCCAGCTATTTAATTAAACCACCATTTAATTCACTATATCACTATTATATAATTAAATAAATTAATTATAATACCTCTGCAAATGCGGGTCATTACATATACCATATCCTTTTGAAACCTGCATACATTTGCGAAACAATATATGTCAAAATCATGAAGCCTTCTTGCTTACCAAATAAAAAATGTAATTTTTTCTAATCGAAACCTATATATATTTGAAATTCCTATATATTTGAAACCCACATAAATACGAAAATATACATTTAAAAATTATAAGTTTGAATATTCCTAGGGACTTCAAAAATTATATATTTACACTAGATACTTACTAAGTATTCATTAAAATGTGTCATGTTTATGTATCTCAATCCATTATGTATTCCAAAACCATTATCCGAATTAGATCCACCAAGTAATCCAACCTTATTGGGTAAGTACACAAATCCCAAAACTGTAAGTTGATGTTAAAACAATCCTTTTAGTTCATTGATTATGTAAAACGCTTATGAAGAAAATACAAAGGTAATGGAAAAACAAGTTTGTAAACAAAATAAAGGATAAATAAGAGTGCAAGCAAAAAAATGTTACTACCTCATCCAACTAAGGACAAGTAATAAATGAATAATCGTGATTCAACCATAATTAATAATAATAGTTTAATCAATCCAGATTTGCGAAAATTCTCGTCGTTTCTAAAGTTGCATAGTGTAAGTGATAAAGTTGACAATATAATTAAGCTTTTGTTCTATTATAAGGACCTATCTGGATTAATACTCGTATTAATCCCTATTTTATGAGTAAATTTTTATAATTGGCAGTCATTCGTTGCAAGAAATATCCTTGTAGCTTACCAAAATATTAAATTCCCTGCAAATTTCTGTTTAAATCTCATGGTCATAGATACTATTAGTTTTGACATCTATACCATGGACGGAAACCAATTATGAGTAATATTTGCTATAAGTTATAGTTCTTAATTTTTCTTTATTGATTGTTAAAGAATATGTACTTGTTTTTATTCAACTAAATATATATATTGCTGCTCCTCAAATTTTCAAAATGAAGCAATGAATAAATAATCAAATAAAGGAGATATGAAACATATATTTCTATATCAGACTATGTCTATTTTTATTAACATCCCCTTTAGTTAAAAAGATTGCAAATTGCATTTTGTACATTCTAGCAGATCAAATTGATCCACACCCATATCTCGACACGAAATAGGTAAAATACCTCAATTTTAAATGGTGATTGTTAAAGGGACTCCATTTTTGGTTAAGGGAGGGACAATTTTCCAATTTTTGATGAATTATTAAGGGTGGATAAATAAGTTACCCCCTAACCATATAATTAAAAAATCCAGTACTATCCCTATAATCCTCTTATACCTGCACATATACATACACATGAACTCACACCAGCATTACCCATATACATACAAATACATAACACATAAGTCCTCCTAATAGAGAAAAACTAATGCACACCTGCAAATAACAATATAAATATAAATTTAAACACATAAGCATAAGTCAACACACACTTGCATGAATTCAAACACTTAAGCATAAGTCAGACCATCACTTATTAACATTTCTTGGTCTAATAAGGTACATGAATAATTAACTCTGCAAATTGCAAAATAAATTTAGAAACAATATACACTGACCTCCTATAATTCAACTTAAAAGGAAAATAAAAGGAAATAACAATCAAACGAAAATCCACCTTCTTCAACTCTCGCGGATTCAAACAAAATTCATATAATCTCAGTAATCCAGTTTAAATAATGCTTTTATCACTCATATATATAAATAAGTAAACAATAGAGAAAATAAAAAATGATAATTACAGTTGCATGCACCTTATATTTGGTAATGATATAAATAGCGTAGATGATTCTACGCAAGTATCCAAAGAAAGTCAATACCAAACATATCCAAAACTAAGCCTAGAATTATGAGAAGTAATTAACAAATTAAAATATAGTGCATGTCTAATTAATTAAGGTTATAAGGGGCAGTCTAGTCCATAATTAATTTAAAATAAAAGAATCAAACCCTCCCTTAACAATTTTTTTTAAGGTGGAGTCCCCTTAAAAATGCCCTCCCCCAACCAAAAGTGGAGTCCCTTTAACAATCCCCTTTTAAATATTTGTACATATCACTATGACAAACCTAATAATTGAAACATGATACATATAAAAAAACTAAATTTTAAGTACTATGAGTATAACATGTCTTTGCTTCTAATTTTCCAAGCAATATGTTTGCAACTTAGTAAACATATTTTACATACACCACTGTTTACTTCATGTTTTGAATCCTAATTTACTATTTGGGTAAATTGGTATAATATATTTGTAACTTCTATTTAATGCTATTTGATGTTATGGAAATTAAACATCTTGTAAGTCTATGTTATAACAAGACAAATGCTCTTTGTCATACTGTTAAATAATGGTTATGTTGAATGGTCATTGAATACCCAAAAATGTGCAGCAGCGCTGACTGGTCTTTGCAAGATGCTAGTCAAATATTTTAGTCCAAAATCCATGCTAGTTCCTAACCATGTTATTAAAAATATGTGTATTTGTGCATTGTATATATAAAAAAGCACTATAGGAAAAGCAAGTATGTGGAACAGGATAAAAGAATAAAGACATTTTACCATGAAAACAATTACAAGAAGATTTTAGTGTAGTGGCTATAGTAAGAAATTTTGAATATTATCCCATTGGAAAATATATTCATTAAAACATGTTGGTAGGGACATATTTACCTTAATGTGGTTACACATGTTGTGCATAACATTAGCCAAATTGTAGTTAAGCTGTACATATATTAGTTATAGAAAGTACGGTTTTTTTACTGGAATGAGCAATCTACAAAAAACAAGTAACATTAAACTGGAATGAGAAGTATACACAAAATAATATGAACCTGTAAAAACAAATACAAATCAGTAATACAAAACCCAATGCGTATAAAAAAAATAGTAAGGATTTAGCAACTAACCCTCGTGTTCCTTTTCCACTTGCTGAAACCAAATCAAATTTCTGTTATGATTTTTGTGCGCAACGGAAGCTTGACAAAACGCCAAGAAAAATAGGATCTTTATCACCCAATAACTTGAAGATGAATTTGATTAAAAAACAAAAAAAATATAAAAAAATATCGGAAATATGAGCACACGATATTCCACCCAACCACCCTCTTTATTGATTCACTAATAAAAATTGTTTACAAACAACCTCAACTATCGTTACAAACAATTACAACTTGAACCAATAACCTTATTGAGAAATAGGTAGAGAATATCTAATGGCTAAAAATTTGAGGAGAAAGACAATGAAGAATAATGGCAAATTTTCCATATCTAATGAAGATTAGCTAGCCCTTTTTATAGTGAGAATTGCTTCATGCCCAAGAAAAACTTGGCTTCAAATATCTTCATATATGTTATAAAACTATTTGGTTAAGCACCAAATATCCTTGCAATAAATGTCAACAAATAAAGAAACCAATATCTCTCCATAAAATTTAGCACCAAATCTCTTCATCAAATCTAACAACAAATCTCTCCACAAAATATGTAAGATTATTTGTTGCCCAAAATTGTGATTTGCATATTGTAACACCCCGGATTTTTGAATAATCAAATTAACTAAAATTAAAGAATAATAAATCTCGGACGTGAGAATTATGGGGATTGGGTTGCACCATTGTGTTCATCTCGGAATTCTAGTAAAGATAGAGTCCGAGTTTGCGGGAAACGAGTACCGGATGAAAGAGTTATGGACGAACGAAAGGTGTTGGCAAAAGTATGAAAAAAAATGCACTGGCACACTTGGGAAGTGCGCCAGTACATATTAACACTGGCGCACCTGCCAAGTGCGCCCAGGCTGAGGCTGGAGCCTGCACAGCTTTCTGGTTCTGGCTGATCCGTGTTGTTGAGTCCATTCTGACTCCTTGCTGAGTCATTAGGGCTGACTCATCACCCTATCATAATTGAATGGTTTTGATTAACCCTAAGAACATTCGAAGGCTTAAATTAATTCATAACTCTATAAAAAGACCCATAGACTCAAACCCTAAATCAGAATTAAAACTAAACCTATGGCTGTCATGCTGTTGTCTTGAACACTAGAGCAGCCGCCACCAAATTAAAGAGGAAGAACAACAACCAAATCAGAACTATTCAACCCTAACAACGATTCTTCATCAAAGGAGCGCTAATTCAACTCCAGAAATCAGAATTCAGAACTCAAGACTGCTTTTGAGTTGTGAGTTCGATAGTTTTAGCAAAATAATTAGTAATTTAATTAGATTAAGTTATAACGCGGATTGTATGGATGTGATATGAAGTATTGATTGCATGTTGTAATTATGTTGTAGGATTGTGATTGAAATATCTATGATGTTATGTTGTGATGCTATCATGCAAAGTTATGTTGCTATCATCCATGATGTAATTTTATATACAATCAAATCATCATGTTTCTTATGCTAGTTTGCGATATTGATTCATATGATAAATCATATGTAGGAAAGTTTAGATGTTGATTCAAACATGAATAATATACAAGTTTGGGTAGAATTACATGTGACCTTACATGATTATGGCACCTAGTTTATGTGAGAGTTTAATTGAAAGTTAGGCTATGACATGATACTTTACATGTTAGATATTAGTTTACACCATTGTTGCGATGTATAAATCACATATGTGAATTTATGAGTTGGACATGAGTCATGTTATGTTATTACCTATGCAAGTTTAACCCCTTTAGATATAGGTTTATGACATATGATGTTTATGCAAGTTTAACCCCTTTAGATATAGGTTTATGACATATGATGTTTATGCAAGTTTAACCCCTTTAGATATAGGTTTATGACATATGTTGTCTATGCAAGTTTGTGGCCATTATTTCATCAAGTTCACACCTTTATATTTAGATCTATGTTATACATGATGTTTTTGCAAGTTTGTGGCCATTTTCTCATCAAGTTCACACCTTTGAATTTGGAACCATGACATATGTTGTTATGCAAGTTGTAATCTTGGCCTATGCAAGTTTTAGATGTAGAACATCATTCACATATGCAAGTTCACCCCTATGTTAGATCTATGTTTTAATTATGTGTATATATGTGATGTTTTCTTTCATTTCATGAGTTAGACTATTCGAGTCTAACATATATTTTTACGTTAAACGAACAAACGTACTACGTGGGGAAAAGGGGATAATATTAAAAATGTTTAATTGGCATAAATGCCTTAAAAGGCATAAAATAAAATTGTGGTGAAATTGGTATGATTTTACATACCATAAATGGATGGACATGATTGAGTCAATAATGGACATCGCTAAATTTGGAATTGATTGATAATTTGAATAGGAAAAGTAATTCAAATTGGGGGTGGTTAATTAGGAGTAATTAATCGTCTAAGGCACGAGGTTAGACTCTTTTGTGGTGTAAGACTGCCCGGACCCGCCCGACAAATCCAGCTGCCACAAATGTCAGTCTAATGTGAGAGGTATTAGGCATAAACTAAATACGTAACAATTGTAAAGACACGAGGTTAGGCTCTTTTGTGGTGTAAGACTGTCTGGACCCGCCCGGCAAATCCAGCTGCCATAAATGTCAGTATATTGTGAGAGGTCTTTACGAGGTTACAGTCTTAATGAATTATGAAACACTTAACCAGATAAGCATGTAGTGGGACATGAGGGGGTTAAGTGGGTGCCTTGGGTGGCATGTGGAATCTAGTGGGTGCCTTGGGTGGCATTTGGAAATACGATTAGAAACACTTAACCAAAATATGAAACATGTAATTGAAACATGAATAATACGTGGGTTAAGTAGGATGTACTAGAGGGGACCAAGCTTAGGTGGATAGTTTGTGTCAAGTAAAGAGGCCCGTTTCAACCAGTAACCCATACGTATCTTTGTGGGCTCGACCCAAGTCGAGGATGGGACACGCAAAGAGGGCCCGTTTCAACCAGTAACCGGGTTAGCGGTGGCAATGCAAGTCCAACGGGTTCATATGCGTGTGTGGACCCGGGCTGGTAGGTAAGACGTTGTTGCATCGTGTAGGTATAAGTCGTGCATTCTTGGTGGTATCGGGTTGCCACTTTGGGGAGTGATACACCCCACTGTGGGGCTAGCACGGGTATCTACGAGTTAGGGAGCCGATCGCTTGGGGGTAGTGGGTACACCTAGTGGAGATAGGGGCGGACGATACCTATGGAGGCAGCTAGGGGTGCACGAAACTACCAATATCATTATTAAGTCTGTAGGCAGGATCAACCTTAGGGTGACTAGTGGTGGTGCAGTATTTTAGTGGCGGTGCAGTATAGCAATTATCCTATAGTGTTGGGGTAGTTTAGTAAATTCGTCTTAGTGGGTTAGGTGCGCTTTAACGATATCGTTATTCATCTTGTTTCCTTGTTTACTCTGCCATACTCAATGGTTCATGGTCATTTCCCTATTTTCCAACTTATGCCTTAGCCTAGTTACTTTGTTAATTATATTGTTAGAATTATCGCACTCACCAGATTTTATGTCTGACCCCCCTTTTTCCATCTCTTTCCTCCCTTCCCCCCCGAAGGTGCTCAGGTTGGAACTAGCACCAGTGGAGCTTGATCTTGGATTGCTTTTAGAAGATTTCTTGGACCGTTGAAGTAAAGTTCAGCTTCTCTTTATTTATGGCTATTTTAATGTTGGGGATTATGTCTTTCAGTTTATGTACTTAGTTTTATCAAGATGGATATGATGTACTTGACTTTGGTTTACGGTTTTGATGATGTAATCAAACATATGGGTTTATCCGCTGTAATGAAATAAAGTTTTAAATTTTCAAGTACTGCTTTATATCTATCTTGTTGTGATTTTCTATTCTATACTTACTTAAAATGCTCCATGGAAGTTAATGCATTCCC
This sequence comes from Allium sativum, assembly GCA_030737875.1. Classification (NCBI taxonomy): domain Eukaryota; kingdom Viridiplantae; phylum Streptophyta; class Magnoliopsida; order Asparagales; family Amaryllidaceae; genus Allium; species Allium sativum. Next base: position 317,490,501 of record CM060918.1, read on the forward strand.
TTTGTGAGTGACATTAATGGACGTGGGGTGTTACACGTGGTATCAGAGCTGAAGGTTACCAGAACAGATATGAATTTTTGAAAAACTATTTTTCAAAACAATTTTTATAAAGAAGTACTTTCAAAAGTATGATTTAAGGAAAGTATTTTTGAGAGAAAAGTACATTTTAGAAAGCATAACCCCAAGAGCCATATATCTTTCCTTCAGTCCTTTTTGTATTGAATCCTTCCTTTTTCGTTTCAGCATGTCTAAAGCATCTGAGATACCAAAGGGCGTTCATGTGCCCGGTTGGTTCCGTCAATATCTTGAGGCTAGGGCCGCCGCCGCAGGTCCAACAAATCCTCCTCCTCCTCCTCGTGTCGATAATTTTGCAAAGATATGTAAGGACTTTAGAGCAATGGGTGGAAAACCTTTTCACGGGATGGAGACATTTGTTGAAGCTCGTAACTGGCTAAAGGAGGTGGAAGAATTGTTTGGAATCTTTGAAGTGGATGATGGAAGAAAGGTCCAGCTAGCTGCCTGGCTAATGAAGGATGAGGCCTCGTTTTGGTGGGAGGTCACTAATGGGGGTCGTCCAGTTGATACATGGCCAGATTTTAGGCAAAGGTTTGAGGCGAAGTTTCTCTCACGGGCTGAAGAGAATCTATACATGGAAAGGTTCTTGTCACTAAAGCAAGGGAATTTATCGGTGAAAGAGTACGTTAACAAATTCAACCAATTGGTAAGGTTTGGCTTAGACTTGGTGAACACTCTAGAAAAGAAGGCTCCAAGATTTGTTAAGGGTTTAAACGAGCCGCTTCATGGGTTAGCTATGACCCACATTCCCATGGGGGCTACCTTTGAGAGGTTAGTTGACATGACACTCATGCATGAAGAGGAGAAGGGCGCCAATACTAATAAGGCACCCGAGAAGAAAGGGGATCAAAAGAAGTCGCAACAGCAACAACAGAACAAGAAAGGTGGAAAAGGCTACAATGCTAAGGGGAAGAAGAAATGCTTTAATTGTGGGACACCCGACCATCTAAGAAAAGATTGTAGGAAGAAGAAGACCGGTTGTTTCCACTGTGGCGAAGCGGGACATCTTATTAAGGACTGCCCAAAGAAAGGGCAGAGGGCAGGGTCTACCTCGGGAGGACAGGTGCAAGCTCTTATGGCACCCGGGCAGGCAAGGGGACAAGTTCAGGCTCTCGTGGTCCCACCATTGCAAGAACGAGGTAGAGTAATTTCCATTGAAAGTTTAGTTTTTCTGTTTGATCATCCTGTCCGTACTTTATTCGATTCTGGCGCATCGCATTCGTTTATCTCTACATCATTAGTAGAAACACTGCACCTAGATACTAGTCTTGTTACTGATCCCTTAGTAGTCTCGAATCCTATTGGTGGTTCGGCTCATATTTCTATGATTTGTCGGGATTTGAGAGTGTTTATCTGGGGCGTTGAGTTTGAGTGCAACGCTTTTGTTCTTGGCTTCATGGGCTACGGTTTAATTCTAGGTATGGATTGGCTAACTAGATATGGGGCCATCCTGGATTGTGAAAGAAGGGTAGTTAGATTGTTGACTCGTTCGGGAAAGACCCTTGATATTTCTTGTGACCCTAGAGGTCCAGTAATGCTTAGTTACCTAGAATCCCTTGACGCATCCAATGATGATTTACATTCTGTTCCCATAGTCCGTGATATGCTGATGTCTTCATGAGGTGAGGGGTTTACCCCCAAAACGTGAGATAGACTTTCGAATATATCTAGTGAACAATGCAAAGCCAGTTGCATTGCCAGTGCGCCACATGGCTCCGAGAGAGAGAAGAGAACTCAGTAAGCAAGTGAAAGAATTTCTTGAGAAGGGGTTCATCAGACGTAGTATATCGGAGTGGGGTGCTCCAGTAGTATTTTCCACGAAGGCGGATGGGTCCCTTAGACTTTGTGTGGACTATAGAGAACTTAATAAACTTACTAAGAAGAATATACACCCACTGCCGAGGATTGACGATCTCTTCGATCAGTTAGTTGGCGCCTCAGTGTTTTCGCATTTGGACTTAGCCACGGGTTTCCATCAGTTGAGAGTGGCTGAGGATAGCATAGACAAGACTGCCTTTAGGACTCTAGACGGTTTCTTCGAGTGGCTTGTGATGCCCTTCGGTTTGACAAACGCCCCCGCATACTTTGTTGATTTGATGAGTAGGGTTTTTAGGGAGTACCTTAATAAATTCGTGGTAGTCTTTGTAGATGACATCTTGGTCTTTTCTAGGAGCGAAGAAGAGCATGCCCTACATCTTAGGGAAGTGTTGGAGACTCTTCGAGCGCATAGCCTTAAAGCAAAATTATCCAAATGTCACTTTTGGAGGAAAGAAGTGCGATTCTTAGGGCACGTGGTTTCCAAAGAAGGGATAGCCGTGGATCCCGGGAAGATAGTGGCCATCCAAGATTGGAAGGTCCTAAAAATGCTACTGAGGTGAGAAGTTTCTTAGGGTTGGCTGGCTACTATAGGAAGTTTATCAAAGACTTCGCAAAAATATCAGCTCCATTACCACTCTTGACGAAGAATAACTTAGTCTTCACGTGGGACGTAGATTGTGATGGTGCGTTCCAACGTTTAAAGAGAGCTTTGACCACAGCCCCAGTCTTAGTATTGCCAGATGGGAGTAAGTCATTTACTGTTTATACTGACGCTTCTGGGACAGGACTAGGCGCAGTCCTAATGCAAGAGGGAAGGGTAATAGCCTATGGTGGAAGACAGTTGAGAGTGCATGAAAGAAATTACCCTACACATGACCTAGAGTTGGCCGCTATTGTTTTCGCGCTTAAGTCTTGGCGTCATTATCTTCTTGGCGAGAAATTCGAATTGTTCACTGACCACAAGTCGTTAAAATACTTGTTCTCTCAGAAGGACTTGAACTTAAGGCAGCAAAGGTGGATGGAGTTCTTAGCATCCTACGACTTCGGGATAGCATATACCCCTGGCAAGGGTAACGTAGTGGCAGATGCCTTAAGTAGAAAAAGATTATCCTTGAGTCCGTTGTTTGTTGAGCGGCGAAGTTTAGAGTTCATCTCTACATTTGACTTTACACCTTCCATTGACTTCATACCCGATTTGCTAGCATCCTTAGAGGTTAGACCTACGCTTTTGGGACGGATTGGCGAGGCACAGCGAGATGACCCACAGTTGGTTGAGTTAGTAGAAAAGCTCAAAGGAGGGGAGTCATTGAGCCATCTCCGTAGGTATACCCTAGATGATAAGGGTTGGTTGCATAGGGATGGTAGACTTTGTGTACCACGCGATGAGAATCTGAGGAAGACCATTCTTGATGATGCGCATCGTTCGAAGATGACCATTCATCCCGGCGGGGACAAGATGTACATGGATATGAGACGAGTTTACTTTTGGGCCGGCATGAAGAAAGATGTGGCTGAGTATGTCGCTAGATGCTTGGTGTGCCAACAAGTAAAAGCGGAGCATAAGAAGCCCGGTGGATTGCTTCATCCGTTGTAGGTCCCACAATGGAAGTGGGAAAGTGTTTCGATGGACTTTGTTGACGGATTACCAAGATCGAGGAAGGGTAATACAGGGATTTGGGTCGTGGTAGACAGACTTACTAAGAGCGCCCATTTCATTCCCGTAAAGAGTAAGAGGACTTCTCCATGGTTAGCCTCCGTATACATTCGAGAAATAGTTCGTTTGCATGGTGTTCCTTCTAGCATAGTGAGCGACCGCGGTCCTATTTTCACTAGCGAATTTTGGAGAAGGTTGCAAGAGGCGGTAGGGACTCAGTTATGTTTGAGCACCGCATATCATCCTCAGACGGACGGCCAGACCGAGAGGGTGAATCGTATTCTAGAGGACGTTTTGAGGTTATGTGTCTTAGATTTCGGAGGTACATGGGAGGAACATCTTCCGTTGGTAGAATTTGCATATAATAACAGCTTTTAGTCTAGCATTGGCATGGCACCGTTCGAAGCTCTTTATGGACGGCCGTGTCGTTCGTCTACATGTTGGTGGGAAGCTACAGATAAGATCTTGCTTGGGCCCGATATGATTAGAGAGACATCGGAAAAGATTGATTTGATCCGAAGAAGGTTGAAGACGGCGCAAGATAGGCAGAAATCTTATGCGGACAAGAGGAGGTCAGATCTTGAGTTTGATGTTGGGGCATGGTCTTTGTCAAAGTGTCTCCATTACGGAACGTCGTTCGCTTTGGGTCCATTGGGAAGTTAACACCAAGGTTCGTAGGGCCGTTTCCTATTAAGGAAAGGATTGGGCAGATGGCGTATAGAGTGGAGTTGCCCGAGAGACTTAGTGGTGTACACGACGTATTCCATGTATCACACTTGAGGAAGTGCTTGCACGAGACCGCGGAAGTGGTAGAGCCGAGCTTACTTAGAGAGGTAGAGATCGAGCGTGATGCAACGATTCGACGAGCTCCTACGCGCATTCTTGGATCGGAGGTTAAGAAATTGAGAAATCGAGAGGTCAAACTAGTCAAAGTGCAATGGGGAGATGATGAGAGCAACGCTACTTGGGAGACTGAAGCGAAGATGCGTTCATTATACCCTTTTCTTTCCGAGGGTATGTCTTTTAATTTCTCCTTTATCGTTTATCTTGTACTTATCTTATCTTTAGTGTGTCCTCTCGCTAGTATCTTTGACCTTTAGATAGGATAGTCATATGGTTGAAACATGTGTTTGAGACATGTTATGGATGATGGATGCACGTGGATGCAAGTGTTTGCTAGTGGTTGCTCGTGGATGCATATACACACACTTTAGGCACTAGATCGGCTCAGTCACTTCATATTGCATATTGCATATAAATGTGTGTACATATTTAAGTAATGGATGAATAATGGTTGTACCATCATATGGATGTTGCATTTTGGTGAATGGTTGTGCACACATGTAGAAATGATATGTATCGGTAAGGTTCTTTCGCATACATAATGGACGCATGGCACTATCATGGTTTGCATTAAGGAGGTCAACTGAATCAGTAGACCGCCTGATTTTGCATTAGATAAGGAACATATACACACACTTCTTGCATATGTTCATACAACATTAGAAATTTTATAAGGACAATGGATGCCATGTTTGATGGTTGAGTAGATGGTTGTTTGGATGGTAGGATATACATTCTCCTTAACTTGGAGATTTCGGGGGCGAAATCCTTTAAGGAGGGGAGAATGTAACACCCTGGATTTTTGAATAATCAAATTAACTAAATTAAAGAATAATAAATCTCAGACTTGAGAATTATGGGGATTGGGTTGCGCCATTGTGTTCGTCTCGGAATTCTAGTGAAGATAGAGTCCAAGTTTGCGGGAAACGAGTAACGGATGAAAGAGTTATGGACGAACGAAAGGTGGTGGCAAAAGTAGAAAAAAATGCACTGGCGCACTTGGGAAGTGCGCCATTATATATTAACACTGGCGCACCTGCCAAGTGCGCCCAGGCCGAGGCTGGAGCCTGCACAGCTTTCTGGTTCAGGCTGATCCATGTTGTTGAGTCCATTCTGACTCCTTGCTGAGTCATTAGGGCTGACTCATCACCCTATCATAATTGAATGGTTTTGATTAACCCTAAGAACATACGACGGCTTAAATTAATTCATAACTCTATAAAAAGTACCATAGACTCAAACCCTAAATCAGAATTAAAACTAAACCTATGGCCGTCATGCTGTTGTCTTGAACCCTAGAGCAGCCGCCACCAAATTAAAGAGGAAGAACAACAACCAAATCAGAACTATTCAACCCAAACAGCGATTCTTCATCAAAGGAGCGCTAATTCAACTCCAGAAATCAGAATTCAGAACTCAAGACTGCTTTTGAGTTGTGAGTTCGATAGTTTTAGCAAAATAATTAGTAATTTAATTAGATTAAGTTATAACGCGGATTGTATGGATGTGATATGAAGTATTGATTGCATGTTGTAATTATGTTGTAGGATTGTGATTGAAATATCTATGATGTTATGTTGTGATGCTATCATGCAAAGTTATGTTGCTATCATCCATGATGTAATTTTATATATAATCAAATCGTCATGTTTCTTATGCTAGTTTGCGATATTGATTCATATGATAAATCATATGTAGGAAAGTTTAGATGTTGATTCAAACATGAATCATATACAAGTTTGGGTAGAATTACATGTGACCTTACATGATTATGGCACCTAGTTTATGTGAGAATTTAATTGAAAGTTAGGCTATGACATGATACTTTACATGTTAGATATTATTTTACACCATTGTTGCGATGTATAAATCACATATGTGAATTTATGAGTTGGACATGAATCATGTTATGTTATTACCTATGCAAGTTTAACCCCTTTGGATATTGGTTTATGACATATGATGTTTATGCAAGTTTAACCCCTTTATATATAGGTTTATAACATATGATGTTTATGCAAGTTTAAACCCTTTAGATATAGGTTTATGACATATGTTGTCTATGCAAGTTTGTGGCCATTATTTCATCAAGTTCACACCTTTAGATTTGGATCTATGTTATACATGATGTTTTTGCAAGTTTGTGGTCATTCTATCATCAAGTTCACACCTTTAAATTTGGAACCATGACATATGTTGTTATGCAAGTTGTAATCTTGGCATATGCAAGTTTTAGATGTAGAACATCATTCACATATGCAAGTTCACCCCTATGTTAGATCTATGTTTTAATTATGTGTATATATGTGACGTTTTCTTTTATTTCATGAGTTAGACTACTCGAGTCTAACATATATTTTTACGTTAAACGAACAAACGTACTACGTGGGGAAAAAGGGGATAATATTAAAAATGTTTAATTGGCATAAATGCCTTAAAAGGCATAAAATAAAATTGTGGTGAAATTGGTATGATTTTACATACCATAAGTCATACCAATTTGGAATTGATTGATAATTTGAATAGTGAAAGTAATTCAAATTGGGGGTGAACTTGCATATGTGAATAGGGAAAGTAATTCAAATTGGGGGTGAACTTGCATATTTGAATAGGGAAAGTACACCTTTAAATTATGGACATCGCTAAATTTGGAATTGATTGATAATTTGAATAGGGAAAGTAATTCAAATTGGGGGTGATTAATTAGGAGTAATTAATCGTCTAAGACACGAGGTTAGACTCTTTTGTGGTGTAAGACTGCCCGGACCCGCCCGGCAAATCCAGCTGTCACAAATGCCAGTCTAATGTGAGAGGTCTTAGGCATAAACTAAATACGTAACAATTGTAAAGACACGAGGTTAGGCTCTTTTGTGGTGTAAGACTGCCCGGACCCGCCCGGCAAATCCAGCTGCCACAAATGTCAGTCTAATGTGAGAGGTCTTTATGAGGTTACGGTCTTAATGAATTAAGAAACACTTAACCAGATAAGCATGTAGTGGGACATGAGGGGGTTAAGTGGGTGCCTTGGGTGGCATGTGGAATCTAGTGGGTGCCTTGGGTGGCATTTGGAAATATGATTAGAAACACTTAACCAAAATATGAAACATGTAATTGAAACATGAATAAGAAGTGGGTTAAGTGGGATGCACTAGAGGGGACCAAGCTTAGGTGGATAGCTTATGTCAAGTAAAGGGGGCCCGTTTCAACCAGTAACCCATACGTAGCTTTGTGGGCTCGACCCAAGTCGAGGACGGGCACGCATACTGGGCTTGACTGTAAGAGGCCAAACCGGGTTAGCGGTGGCAACGCAAGTCCAACGGGTTCATATGCGTGTGTGGACCCGGGCTGGTAGGTAAGACGTTGTTGCATCGTGTAGGTATAATCCGTGCATTCTTGGTGGTATCGGGTTGCCACTTTGGGGAGCGATACACCCCACTGTGGGGCCAGCACGGGTATCTACGAGTTAGGGAGCCGATCGCTTGGGGGTAGTGGGTACACCTAGTGGAGATAGGGGCGGACGACACCTATGGAGGCAACTAGGGGTACACGAAACTACCAATATCATTATTAAGTCTGTAGGCGAGATCAACCTTAGGGTGACTAGTGGTGGTGCAGTATTCTAGTGGCGGTGCAGTATAGCAATTATCCTATAGTGTTGGGGTAGTTTAGTAAATTCATCTTAGTGGGTTAGGTGCGCTTTAACGATATCGTTATTCGTCTTGTTTCCTTGTTTACTCTGCCATACTCAATGGTTCATGGTCATTTCCCTATTTTCCAACTTATGCCTTAGCCTAGTTACTTTGTTAATTATATTGTTAGAATTATCGCACTCGCCAGACATTAAGTCTGACCCCTCTTTTTCCATCTCTTTCCTCCCCCCCCCAAGTGCTCAGGTTGGAACTAGCACCAGTGGAGCTTGATCTTGGATTGCTTTTAGAAGATTTTTTGGACCGCTGAAGTAAAGTTCAACTTCTCTTTATTTATGGCTATTTTAATGTTGGGGATTATGTCTTTCAGTTTATGTACTTTGTTTTATCAAGATGGATATGATGAACTTGACTTAGGTTTATGGTTTTGATGATGTAATCAAACATATGGGTTTATCCGCTGCAATGAAATAAAGTTTTAAATTTTCAAGTACTGCTTTATATCTGTCTTGTTGTGATTTTCTGTTCTATACTTACTTAAAATGCTCCATGGAAGTTAATGCATTCCCTTTGTGAGTGACATTAACGGACGTGGGGTATTACACGTATCATCAATTTCAACACTCCACCTTGGTACCAAATCACATCTCCTCCACTCAAACAATATCCCCTTAGCTCTCACTTTCAACCTTTCTTTCTCAATTAACACCATTACAAACCTCCACCATCACCCACTAATGATGCACCTCCCTTATCCGTGTACCATGCCACTAGCGATCTTCAAAAGCATTTGTAATACCACAAAGACCTACATCTCGTCTTTGTGGATTTCACAACTCGACATCCGTCTTCCGCTTGACATGATCTCTTCATCTCCGGGATCCCTCGAGCATCATCAACATCTAGACCCTTGTCGATACCATGATCCTCTACCTTAGGACCATCAGCAATGACCATATTAACCTCTCCACCTTGCTGTGGACTAGGTTCTTCGACCGTCACCCGCCTTTCATTATTGACCACCGAACCGACCAAACTATATAGGTTTCCCTCCTCCAAAACTCCTTGCATCATCACACGACCACCCTTGTTCACTCTCAAAACTCCACCTCGAGTCTCATAAGTGCAACCGTGGCGATCTAACTGACCGAGAGATATGAGGTTATGCGAACAAGTGGGTATGTGCCTCACACCTGCCACTTCTCTCACCACTCCATCATGCATCCGAAACCTAACAGCTCCAACTCTACAAATTGGTAGCTCTACTCCATTGGCCGTCTTTATCATGCAACCACTCTTCTCATATGAAGAAAAACTTTTCACATCACGACATATGTGAAAACTGGCTCCTGAATCCATCTTCCAAGGCTCCACAACACTAAATAGGACATCACATGAAGAATCGCTTTCGGTACCTTCAGCAAAACCTTCTTGTGCCAATTCACTATTATTATCGCCTTGTGCCTTCTTCTTATCCCTTTGATAAGCATAACAATCATTGCGCTTATGGCCTTTCTTACCACAATAATAACAAGCACCTTTACCGTTAGCCCCTTTGTTCTTCCTTCTTGTATCTTTCCCCGAGTCCCTTGCTACCATTGCCTCAGTTTGAACCGATTTCAACTCCGACCTTTTTCTCCTTAGCTCCTCATTCAAAAGGCTGCTTCGAACCGTTTCTAAAGAGATAGTTCCATTAGCATTGGAATTACTCAATGAAACAACCAAAGTCTCCCAACTTTCCGAAAGAGAACTCATCAACAAAAGAGCCTGCAACTCATCATCAAAATTGACCTTCATATTTGCCAATTGATTGATGACATCCTGAAACTCGTTCAAATGCTCTGCAACAGACTTCTCCTCATCCAATCGAAGTTGCACCAACTTTCGAACCAGAAAAGCCTTACTTGTAGCACTCCTTGACTCATACAAAGATACTAATTTGTCCCACAACGCCTTCGCGGATTCACAACTGGCTACATGGTGGAATACATAATCATCCAAATATTGACGAATCAACGCAATCGCCTTTTTGTCCATTTTCTTCCACTTTCCCTCATCCATATTCGAGGGCTTCACCCCATCTCCATCAATGGGATCATGCAAATCATTGAGATATAGAATGTCCTCCATCTTCGGCTTCCATATACCCCAATTCTTCCCATTTAAAATAGCCATCTTTGAAAACGTCATCATCTCCGACATCTCCAATTTTCAATCCAACAAACACTCCAAGCTATGCGATGATCTGGCTCCGATACCAAACTGTTATGATTTTTGTGCGCAACGGAAGCTTGACAAAACGCCAAGAAAAATAGGATCTTTGTCACCCAATAACTTGAAGATGAATTTGATTGAAAAACAAAAAAATAAATAAAAAAAATCGGAAATATGAGCACACGATATTCCACCCAACCACCCTCTTTATTGATTCACTAATAAAAATTGTTTACAAACAACCTCAACTATCGTTACAAACAATTAAACTTGAACCAATAACCTTATTGAGAAATAGGTAGAGAATATCTAACGGCTAAAAATTTGAGGAGAAAGACAATGAAGAATAATGGCAAATTTTCCACATCTAATGAAGAGATTAGCTAGCCCTTTTTATAGTGAGAATTGCTTCATGCCCAAGAAAAACTTGGCTTTAAATATCTTCATATATGTTATAAAACTATTTGGTTAAGCACCAAATATCCTTGCAATAAATGTCCACAAATAAAGAAACCAATATCTCTCCATAAAATCTACCACCAAATCTCTTCATCAAATCTAACAACAAATCTCTCCACAAAATATGTAAGATTATTTGTTGCCCAAAATTGTGATTTGCGTACCATCAATTTCAACAATTTCTTATGAATTTTGTTACCCTCATCCCGTTTATTTTCTACGTTTGTTTTCACAAAATACAACCCTTAAATGTATAATTTTTTGCTGCAACTCGCATCATGGTATCGTGAAACCATGCACATGGTATTATTTGTTTCTTTCATAGTTCTTGTGATTACTGTAACATTATCATCTGAGTTCAGAACCCTCGTTATAGACACCAATGAAAAATGTGTACCTTTAATTTAAATTAAATTTTGTTGTTTTTGTTTGCAATCACATCGAAAAAGCAACAATGTCACAAGTAGTGATAATATACAAGTTCAGAATCAATTTAGAAAGTACAAATTATTAGGTTGGCAAAGGAATTTTGTCGCAGAAGCAAAAAAATGCATCTATTGACTTTACTATTTTATTACACCATGTACCATTAGGAGCTAAAGCTTGGAAGGTTTGGGTTGATTCGGTAGCGGATCCTGATGCTATTATATTTAAGTCTACCTCAAATATCTATACTACTGGACAACTGATTGGGTTGAATATGAACGATTCGTATTGTTTCATGTAACATAAATGGTTGTGGTTATTATTAATGAAATATTAGATTCAATTATAATATCATGAAATTTATGGTAAATAGAATTTGTGAAGAACAAAATTATAATTGTATGTACCGGTTATAGAAATATTTTTTGCAACTGCATTATTTGTTGTAGTAGATTATATTACAACTATTGAAAACAGTTGTAAATCGTTAACAACTGACAAAAATAGTTGTTAAAATATTTATTAAAACAATTATAAATATTTGTAAATAAGTATTTTGCAAATGCTAAAAGCAGATGCAAAAGTGTCTTATAAAAATAGCTACCTACTATTATAATAAAATTAGCTACAACGGCAAATAACACTTGTAGAAATTTTTTTAACAAGGATGGAAAGCGATTGTAATAAGGTATTTTCCAACTGCTAGAAACAGTAGTGAATATGTATTTTACAACATCTAAGCACAGTTGTCAAATGGAATTTTTTACAACATTCCAAAACAATTGTAAAATAATTATGCTCTATTACAACTGGGGATATGAAGACTGGAGGAAATAAATTATCATAGATCTATTATAGTTGTTTTTGGCAGTTGTAAGATAATACTTTTGTTGTAGTGTACATGCTTTGACACATTTGTCAACACAGGATTTCCTTGTGTTCACACAGGACAATGCGATGCTACAGGCATCTTATTTATGATGGAATGATTTTTAGGCCATCTTTTGGCTATACTACGCTTGGAACTTCACAGTGAAATTTTAAAGAATTAAATATCATCACTTAGGCAACACAATAGAACAAGAATCATGCAAAACCAACATGAATTGAGAGATCTATATAGGCTTAGAGTTCGAAGCAGACAAGGTTTGGAGACTAGCATGATAGTGAAACAAAATCAAGTTACATTAAACCATCATCAAACAAAAACCGAAGAAAAATTCAACAAACAACCATGAGAGGGTTTAAGCTAGAATGAGTGAGTGTAACAACTCACATTGCATGGATTTGAATGGATTTAGCTTCCTACATCTTGGAGAGGATTCCAAACATGCAAAAACTTCCATACTTACTATAACTCCTCTTCCTGAATTCTCGAAAGATTGATTAAAAGGTTCCTGTTGACGCTTGGTTTGTTGCTGAAACTTTTCCTCTATTTGTTTTTGAAACTAGGATTTTTCTAGGGATTGTAGGAGGAGTTGCTTCTTTCCTTTACATATTTTCTTTTTCTCGGAGAGAAAGAAGGAGGATTTTAGGAAGAAATTAAGTCAGAAAAGTAAATGGTACGTGTATCCTCCTTTCCATATATTTCCCTTCTTAATTAAATTAGTTAATGGCACAAGTCACTATTATTAACTCAGTTGTTTTATACTTTTAGGCTTGTTTGTCCCTAACACACACAATTTAAACATTATTAACCTAATTTAAACCCATTTTGACAAACACACACAAATATGTTTTTTGTAATTTACCACAACGCCTATATATATGTATATGTGTGTGTGTGCGTGTATATAAAAACATATTCTAACATCGTTGTTAATACAACTTTTGCAAAAGCCATACATTTCCACAAACATACAGTATACATCTTAGTTAAACAAAATTTGTATCTCTTAAGTTTTGATTCATATTAATTCTAATTCCTTGACAAAATAACACAAAACCTTATTAAAATATTTCAACAAACTAAAATGTTAAGTTCCAATCAATTTTTTAATTTCGTATATATTTATTTATAACATACTTAATATCAAAGGAACATTTAGCAATGATAATCCACATTTCACAATAAGTTCCCAATTTATAACATTTACACTATTAAAATATTTTAACACCATGATTTTTCATAAACAAATATAATAATATTTCCAAGCATGACTTTAAACATAGTGCTTATTTTATTTTATAATTTAGACAAATTACATTTTCCGTATACCAATTTACAATTTACTCATTATCTTGGTAAAACAAGACACTTCATATTGAAAATAAATATTTCTAGTTAAATATTGATTGTTAATCAAAATTTTATATTTTCAATATTTATTTAAACCATTAAATGTAATTGAAAAATGCGTATTAGAATAAATCTTCTTATAATTCTTACTGAATTTAATTTATTTCAATCCATGCAATTTCTTAAAATTAAAATTCTTTATTTCCCCATCTTAAATTATTACATGAGTTAGTCTCCCAAACTCGTATCTAATGCTTCTTTGTATGAAATTACACAAATTGTTATACTCCGTTAACCCAGGGTACCCAAAAACCTGAGTTGTTACACACTCCCCCTTAAAGCAATTGCGTCATAATTTTACTTAGATTATTTATTTACATTATCAATTTCTTAACATCACAACTCAAAATTTATTCCCTTCGGAAACTTTTATTTGAGTATCCAAACACATAGTCTTTGAAACTTTTTATAATTTACCACAACTTTATTAAATTTCAACATTCAAAATTCAAACATTAATCACCTGGTTTGCGAAAAGTTTTTACTCTCACTCTAAATAATATACACATAAGGTTTAATTTATTATATCATACCCTTTCACATAGCATGTATCAGAATGCACACTCATAATTTTCAATTACAAATAAGTGATAGATGTACTATGCCATCGAATTTTGTCCTAATTCTAGAACAATGGTTGCTGCTTTGATTATAATATCGAAACCTTTCCATTTACCGATTTTAGCATCAATTTGATGGTGCAGCTATCTTTTTAAACCCAAGTATAAAAGTGTGCATTTCTAATATATTTCTTGTGTTTAAGATGGTTTCATGCTTAAAGCAACTCTTTATACTTAAAACACCATATACATTAACATTCCAAATTTTCACTATAAATGCATCTTAACAGTCCTAACAGCTTGCATAGAATGTCAATAAAAATTAGCATACTAATGAAAACCATGGGAACTTTACATCTTTATAATATCGTTAACTTGTTTATGGTTCAAGTGTATACTAAAAATCATTTTATTCAAAGCTTGGGGTTTACATACTTAAAGATGTATATACTCGAGATCATACACATATATTTAAAAATATAAAATTTGTGGAATTTAGTAAGATTAAAATATATGACTTGGATTGCTTAAATATGCATATACTATACTATAATATATTAATCAACTTGTTCACATAAATATAGTTTCAAAATTTTATATGAAGAATTAAAACCATGTACACCATTAATTATGTGCACTTACATGTAATTAAATTATAATATACTATCGGAATATAAGCAAGAATGGATTCACATGGAAAATTAAGTTAAATGAACAAAAACAAAAAATAAAAAATGAAGAATTATTTAAGAATCAAAAAAATAGATCCATGGAATTAGTTCATAGTTTTACTTCCTTACATTCGTTTAGGAACAAAAACGATAATAGCTTGGTACATATGGATCCATATTACCAGTGAAAAACCTAAGAAAATATAGAAAGCTTGAAGATAACATGTTCTGCTTATATCTTTTGCAGTACTAATTTTCAAGCTCGGCAAATGGACAACTATAGATAAAGTGCACCCTCTATCTATATTAACTGCACAAACCAAATAACATAATATCGGATTTCAAACGGTAACTTAATTTCAGGAGGATTATAATTACATTTGATTAATTTTTTAATATCTGAGATGTACATAAACGTTGGAGATTAGAGGAAGGAAACAAAAATTTAAGAGGAATATTAGGAGGGATGGCCTACTACCTATCTCTGCACCGCAAGATAAAATTTTCATTGTTTTCATCTATCTTTGCACCGCAAGTGAAAATTTTCACAGCTTTTGCTACTCATTGATGCAACATTATTGTTGACACAATATCTAGAAACTAAAAACAGAAAATAGTGCAGAATTTAACTCAATAGATGGATTTATAGAGGCTAAAAATATGTGAGCTTAGCACCTCCAGGTGCAAATTCAAGTTCTATTTCAGTTAAAATAACATCTATATAAATTTCCAGGCTTGCAAGCTCTCTTAAATAGACACCTACAAATTTTAGGACATGATTTCAATTTAAATACCCGATCTCCAGGATGGATAAAAAATAAATCCTTTGGATATTAAGAAAGTTTGAAAAACATTCTATGGCCACCGCAAGAATCATGGACATACGCAGTCATATCAATTAGAATGATACTCCAAAACTAATGCAGCTAGCACAACCCGTAAAAGAGTTAAAACAAACTAGAAATGTCATTTTATTTTAATACCAATTATCCTTACAATACCAGGCAAAAAAAAGGACCAACCATTTTAACAACTCAAATAACAATTTAAAAACAAAGGTAATAATTAATTTCATCATAAATTTAACATTCCGTTTTATTTCCTATAAACTGCTTCCCAACACCTGTTTAAGACATCAGACTTGTTGAAGCTCCTGATGGTAATTTTTTACTTGTTGGAGCTACAGACGCAAAATCAGATGAAGTATTATTCATAGTGGTTGCACATTGAACAATATTAGAAACGAACAATTTAATTGTTTGATTATTGTGTTGCAATGAATCTCCCGCCTAATTTGGCAATGGTAAAAGATCCAATGGTCAAACCCTCTCTGACCCTCATACCTTCCGCTATCAGCCTAGTTAACGTATAAAACATGATTCATGTTCCCTAAGCATTTTATCTCTGTTATTTTACATAACTAGAGAAATACTAAAACCAAAATATTTGGCTTTGAGACCAACTGTTTCACACTATTATACACTTTTGCATCATATCAAATAGTACAATCTAAGAAAGTCGGTACAAAGAAAATTCTGAGTACCTTTAGGAACTTCTAGAACCTGGACACACCCTTGGTTCTAAATCTTCAAATTCAACAGCAACACAAGTACAACTACATTTTAAAAGAAGTTAAAATATTTAAAATGTTGATAACGAGTGTAACGTCCCATATTTTTAATGGTCGAATAATTGATTTATTTAATTATTTAATTAATGGTTTGGTAATATAAATGGTTTAAATTAAATAACTTCGAATATTTAATTAATATTGATAATTAAATAATATATTTAATTTCGAAATAGTTGAAAATAGTGGAATTCGCTATGTTTTGTGAATTAGATGATTTAACTAATTTAAATCAGTTTAGAATTGGATTATAATAATGAATATATTAAATAAATGACAGCTGAATGTATTAATTATATTATAATTATAATCGAGCTAGTAATAGAGCGGTAGTTCGTAATATTGAGTTTTGAACTTTAGTTGAATATACAGAATTCGTTTTAACTCAGATTTCTGTGAAACAAAAAAAGTTCGAATCCATTTAACGATATTTTTCCAATGAAAGAGAAAAATAAAGATTTCGTCTTGTAGATTGTGAGTTATGTCCAAATCAAATTTTCAGAAAGTCGTTATGAAATTCTGTAACACCCCACCTCTATACCCATATTATCCAAGAGTATTACAAAGTAATACCGTGAGGTAATACTGAGAATGAGGTTGTAGAGGTACACACGTGCAAATTCTCTTGGACTAACTTGTACGTATTAAATTTCTTAAATATCACTTTCTCTTCCATACTCAATGTCGGTACAAAATAATTACACATGTGCCTCCAGGACAGAACAATACATAATATACATGATTATAGGATCACAGAGTCAATTGCATCAATAAAATATAATGTATAATATTTAACATTTTATACACATTCATTTATTACACCTCAATATATACATCCATCCATACAATATACAATAATAAATGATTGTCTAAATTACTATACTCTTCTAAGCCCATTAAATACAAACTGGTCTCAAAGTCCTTGAACCAGTAATCTCTCGTCTTGCTCGAGTATTATACACATAGTAAACAGATCAGTCTATGTTTAAAACCATTATAGTTAATATAAAATGTTTGGGTTCATAATATAATAATAATAATAATAGAATGTAATCTCACCACAATCAATCCATAATCATTATTTATATAATTCATCAAAATATTATCCATAGCATCAATACAAGAGACTGGTCATAAAATCCAAATCTAAATCAAATTTAAGAAAGATTTCTAAATATATTATTGACCAATAAGTCAACAAATCCAAATATCAACTAAATCATTGTAAATATAACATCCTCCCATATATGAATAATATCATTAACTAAAATCATTGAAAAGCCAAGTGAATTCGAAACATCAAAACATTATAGAGAAAAACAGCACGTGCTTAACTTCTTGACTAGTACTACATTTTTGGTACCACCCATCGTGATGACTACGGCCATAAACGTCATAAACATCTTAATGACTATAGTCGAAATATCTTGATGCCCTTGGTCACAAAAATCCGAGTAGTAACGTCGTGGTGATTGGAGTCACAAAAATCATGATCATCATGATGGCTATAGTCAAACCCATCGTGATGACTCCAATCAAGTACTCGGTCATGGTACTAGTAATCATCTTGAATGTGTCTCAACCTCTCAGTTAGGAACCCATAAGGCATCAACTTATGTCCTATACCATACGCTTGCATCTAATTCATAAAATATATGAATTATATATATATATATATAGCGCTTCGTCTCATCGGCAAGTAAATACAATACCCTACTCATCTCATCTCATTGACAAGTACTATTAACATCGTGATTTGTCTCATCTTATCAACAAGTGGAAAATCATCATAAAATAACTCAATATTGTGAAATCATCATAAAGAAGCTTGTCTCATCTCATCGGCAAGTAAAATGACATCATGATGGCTAATTATAAACGTAATTTCCAAATTAGAAATTTTAGCATCAACACGTCTCATCTCATCGGCGTTTATAAAATACATTCAAAAATGGTTCCTCATCAAATAAACTTCTAAATGAAAATTCTCGAGCCATATAATTTTATCCAAATATAAAATAAAATTATAACATCACAAATCATCTCAATTAAATTCATTGAAAAGGTTTTGATCGTTTAAGCCTGATATTAAACAATAAACCAAATCCATATGTCCCGTGATACTAATTTAATACTAAAATAAAATAACCCACCAAACGTTGTTATTGTCAAATTATTATTATTATAGTTATCAAAAATCTTGAATTAAATTTCCATCTTGACAAAATTCAATAATTTATTATTCCTTAAATTTTCATACTTGTTTCAAACACACTTTAGAACACAATTTTCTACTTTATTTTGTCAAAAAAAACAGAATGTAACTTGCATTTGCGAATACAAATCTACAATTTATTAATATTCATTATAGAACAGCTCAACACTTATATTAAAAAAATTATTTCAACTTAAATATTAATTGCAAATCCATTTTAAATATTCACATCAATCATTAAGTTAAAAATTCACAAATGCATATTGGAATAAGCACTATTATAGAAAGGCATTTAATTTATTCCAATAGTTAAATACAGGAAATCACCATTTCTTAATTTCTGTTTTCTCAAAATATTATACCAGTTTGCTCAAGAACTCGTAATTTTTTTCTTCTTCTTAGATTTAAAACAAACATAACACATTACAGTCTGTTTAACCTGGATCACCGGCACCTCTGAATCACTCCAAAATGTCGCCTCTGAATCACTGGCGCCCCCTTCGATCGACGCCTGGAAATGCCAAAGCTACGATATATTTTTTTCCTGGGAATTGGGGATTTTGATAAGAATGGGTTTTCGGAAAGTAACGAGACTCTCCCTATTTCTTCCTTGTGAAGTTGTCCAGTTCTTGCTGGTAAACCCAAAACGAGGAATTCTAGATTTGTGTAGAGAACGAATGAAGGTTGGGCCTTATTTATTTAAAGCCCATTACTAATTTAATTTATTTCTGATCAATTTATGTGTGTAAACAATTCTGCTTTTTAACCCTTAATATCAATAACATTCAACTATAAGCCCACTTCCCATTTCGTTTTTAATTCTAAGTTGTACTATTTGAGAAATTTATTTAACTCAATGCTGAATTAAATTAATTTATCAACCTATTAAACAACTTATTCAATTAATAACAAATGCAATTTGGATTTAACCTAGTTCATTCTAATCAAATACACTTATAATCTTAACGCGAAACAGGGTTGTTACAGACTTCCCCCCTTAACAAAATTGTGTCCTCGCAATTTCTAATATGAAAAAAAATAAATAACTAATATTGTATTCTTCAATGTATATAATGACTAAATTACTCAAAGTGTTTTTACGGTCGACTTATTTTATTGCATGTAATGTAATGAATTTTTAATAAAATGTTTTAACGTCTTACTCTTTCCTTACTTATAATGTTCATAAAAAAATCCATCTCCTTAAATTTTGAAAAATTTCGGTAGAGCCTCCTTTGCATGGAGGATGTTTCAAAAAAAAAAAACCTAAGTACAATGTAGTTACAGAATATACATCTCTGTAGAGGCATCCCGAAACATAAGGAAAAAAATCCAATAGCACATGTCAATATTTTGCAGTATTTTATCCGAAAACGTACCTTTGGTTAGCATTTGCAAGCGATTAAGCTTATCATCTAGTGAGCATTAGAGGGTATTCATCCAAATTTATTCGTATGAACTTCATATGTGCATGTACTAACTCATATTCAAATATTAGCAACATATACGAAGAAAAATACAATTTTGTTTTACAAAATTGTGGAATCTAATTTCAGGCCTGCGCCTAAATACAACTTTTCAGCATAGTAAACCATGGAATTTCGCGAAATACATAAAATAAA
The DNA here is from genome assembly GCA_030737875.1 of Allium sativum. Taxonomy (NCBI): domain Eukaryota; kingdom Viridiplantae; phylum Streptophyta; class Magnoliopsida; order Asparagales; family Amaryllidaceae; genus Allium; species Allium sativum. The sequence goes on from CM060918.1 coordinate 317,510,634, forward strand.
AGTTGTAGCTTAATCTTTGAGCATTCCGAAATGTTTAAGAACGTCAAAATCAGATCGACGGTTTAAAAGTTGTGAGCAAAAACAGTTCAGCTCAGAATTTAAGATGAACGAGCGCAGGAAGCAAGTTAAAACTAACTATTTAGATTAGCAAACGTCAAAATTTTGAAAAACACTTCAAACGGAAGTTGAAGCTTATGGTTTTAGCTTTCCGGGACGTCCAAAATTGTGCAAAACAAATATAAAATCAAAAGTTATGATCAAATAAATAGGGCCTTTCAAAACTGAAAAGAAAAATAGTACTCAGTCCAATTTTACAATTTTGCATTTTAAACCAAGTAGCCAGCAAAAATTTTGAGACACTTCTAGTGATAATTGTAGCTTACTACCTTAGGTTTCTAAAATGTGTAAAATCGTGGAAATTGGGCAATTCATTCAAAAAATATGATTAAATGTATAAGTCAACATACAATGCAACAAATGTAGCAAATCAATAAGGTAAAAAAATAAAATAATATTTCAAACAGAGCGGGCACAGCAGTATGTACCAGTAGTCACAATACATCACAACACATCATAACCAGTGCACAAACGAATAGTCATATCAAAGAAGTATACAATGGTAGCACAACACACAAGACACTGGTGTAAGCTCACAGTGAATCCACACAAATTTTAAAAATAGGTTAGCATGTCAAAATAAAATCCAAAGTGCATGTGTGTTAACCCCATTGTTAAAACGCAGTTTAAATCTGAGAAATATGGATTGACGTTAACACCCGGCTACAAAGATGAATACAAAGAAGCATCCACAAATGTATGGAATGAATCACACACACCGACCGGTCAGGAAGAGTTCACACCGGACGGTTGCATGTATAAGAAGTGGTCGGTACTTAGATGCATCACCTGGTCGGCCATAAAGACAAGTCCTGATCGGATCCGTTTGTGCCATCATGTGGTAATGAAAACAAGATTTGGAGTAGAATGCACAAGTACAATGAGAGATGAAAATGTGTTAAATACCGAAGTGGGATCATTTCCATGTATTAATACATACATTAGTGCCAACAGCGGATTCAAATGGACTAGGCACCATACATCAACGTAAGTATAACATGCGAAAATGGATCAAATGCAGAACGCAATGCAAATATAAGGCGATGATAATACGAGTACACGTGTGATGAGCGTTCTCAGCAAATGTCCGGGCCTTCACAGTGAAACGTGATGCAATGATACATGTATTAACTTATAAGCGCATTAATATACTGACTGGTCGGTCATTCAATTCATGTTTGGAAAAGTGTTGGTCTTCATGATAAGCTGGTCGGTCCACCAAAATATGCATACTACTCGGTTAGGAGTTATAACACGCGTCAACTTCAAAAGGTAAAATGGTGCAATGACATTCCACGTTGAAAAAGAGAAAAGGAGGTTCGGCACTAACGGATAAAATGGCACATTTGTAATATTGGAACCCCAAAAGGAACAGTGAAATATATAAAGGAACATAGCAAAACAAGTAAGCGAATGGCAAACAATGAAGATGGCGGTCAGTACATAATCAATAAGGCGGACAGTATATATCTCCAGGCCCCAGACCGACCGATATCAATATTTCCTGACAGACCGGTGCTCCTTCTTTACAACTGACCGGTGTCCAAAAAGTATGACCGACCGGTACAAGACCGACCGGTATCCCTTTACAGCTGTCGCTAGCTGTACCCAGTGGCATTTCTGTAAATAAAAGTCGAACCGATCGGTTCCCTGTGATACATAGTTTTGGCTTTCTCCTCACTTACTCCACTCCTATAAATAGAAGTCCAACCCCACTTTAAAGGGGACGGATTTTCTTCACCCCGGAGGGCCACCAAATCATTTCTTCAACCTCCAAGCTCCATTCTAACTTCATTGATGGATTCCATGGGTCAAACTTCAGCACTCCTACAACAAGAAGATCAAATCAAGTCCATCATCTATTCAAAGTGGCTCTAATTCGATTCTAGTGCACTCCAACCGCTATTAATCTTCTCTAAAAGCTCGGATCTACCACTAATTTCACGGAAAAGTTAAGGAAAATCATCTAATCATGAGATCTAATCCATTTCTTCCCGAATTCAAGTGTGATCTATAGCTAAAAAGAGAGAATGAGTGTAAATGGAATGTATGGGAGATTTTTATGCAAGTTATAAATGGAACTTCATAATGAGAAATGATTGGAAAGTGGACGTAGATTCATCTCGAATCGAGCCACAATAAAAACTCCCTTGTCTTTATTTTATATTTTTTACTTTTGTGGTTGCGGCCTCTCATTTTTATCTCTGACCATAATTGGTGAAGTGCACATTTGCACATTTGGTGTCTGTGTCATTTTTGACGCAAACATTTGGCGCCCACCGTGGGGCCGCGTTCGCATCTCCTTCCTTCATACACTCTCACAAAGTTGAACGCCTTGGAATTGAAGTTCTAAACCGCCTCATTCTCCGACATAATGGCGAAATCTAAGAAGACCATAAGTAAAAGTATTGGGAAAACCAATAATATCACTAACAAAGAAGAAAGTCACCTAGTAATCTCTTTGATGTCGGTGAAAATTCCATTGGTGGAACGGGTGTCACGAAGAACGAATTAAACGCCGCTATTGCCGACATGAATCAACGAATGGATGTCTCTACTAAAGCTATGATGGAGAAACTTGACGCCATCCTTAATGCTTGACTAGAACAAGCCCCTCAAAATGTTCATGTCAACATGAAAGACGACATTGAATGCTTGAACAATAAAGATGAAGCTAACGCCGAACGCTTGAAACCAAAAGCTAAGAGTCACTCCGAGATGAAAACCCAAAAGATTACCAATCTAGTCACGGGGGCACCTCCTCGCTGTGAAGAGCAACATGACATTGAAGAATACATTTCGGACGTGATAGAACAAACCATGAAGAAGAATCAAGTTGGCAAAGTTCCAAAAGATGTTGTGTCTCGAGAAGAGTTTGACAGAGCTATAGCCAACCTACATCAAAAAATTGATGCTTCAAACGAGATGTTGTTAAACCAACTCTATGCTCTCAAAGTCGCTCAAACTGATTTTGTAAATTGCTTAACGAGCATTGTTTTGCAAGGAAACACGTATTCCCATGCCTCGGAATCTCACAAAGGGAAGTTTAATTGTCGAGATCAAAAGGAGGACGAGCTCATGCAGCCTTTCTTCCTCATCGATTCGGAGGATAATCAAAAAAGTACTCAGAGGAAAAAACGAGCAAACTATAAAAAAGAGCAATAGAGAACATAAGTGAATTCGCCTTTTCAACTCACCAGAACTGACACCTTTGAGTGACACACCTGAAAATATCTATCTTGCGACGAAGCAGTCTGAAGAATATGCGGAGCCAAAACCACTAAGGATGAGCGATAAAGCATTAAAGTCCGGAAATTTTTTCCTCTGTCACAATCTTCCTGGTCATGATACCAATGAGTGCAGACAAAGAAGAAGCACAATTGAAATGCTGGTTAGGAGCGACAAGCTGCAACATTACATTAAGAAATCACATGCCATGAATTCTCTTCCAACCATCTAGGGGCAAAGCATATCCGCCAATCAACTGAGCTCGAGTGGAAAGACTCCAACAGCAAATATCTCCCGTTCAACCGATAAAAGCTGGGAAAAGATGCAAAGCTATGCAAATACTTAGGAGTACAGTCCAACAGAAGCAATGACTCCTATGGAATTAAAAGCCCATGTTCATCCAATGGTCACCAGACACTTCTATACCAAGGCTAAGTAAAGACTAGATGACGTCTACAAATGGTGAACCCTTGACGGAATCTTAATGCCAAGAATCTGGAATAACAACTGCCTGTGACAGCATCCTGCATAAAAGCACCGCTCAGCGCTTATGCAAAATTGATTTACTTTCTTTTACAAATATAAGTCTCCCTTGGTAAAGGAGCGATTGTAATAGAATATCGTATCTACTACTGAAAGCACGCATGCCTGTATAAATCTCTTATTTGCAAATTTTATGGTAAATTAAAAGTTGATTTCATATTGCAGGCTACCCGATGAGTGCTTGTTCCACCAAAATCCGACAAAGCATGGCAACTCCAACAACACTAGATCAAGTGTCAAAAAATAACAACATACGCATATGCAAAGGAAGGGAAGCACCACCTTAAAGAGTGAGAGGGAGGAGTTACCAAGAGCTAAACGGTGGGGGGTCCAACAAGAAATCCCGGATTCAAAACCTCATCCCCCAAGGGTTCCCGGGAGTCTAGGGCACGTTAGTCGGGCAGCGATCACTTACCAAAGGTAAGTGAGCTCCGACCGACGACTAACGTTTGTTCTGCGGATCGATGCAACCTTAAACCTTCCCTCACGGTTCATGGAGGTCCAGGATGTTTCAGCCGGGCAGCGATTACTTACCAAAGGTAAGTGAGCTCCGACCGAAGGCTGACACCAGCTCCATGGATCAACCTTAATCCTTACCTCACGGTTCAGGATGTTTCAGCCGGGGAGCGATTACTTATCAAATGTAAGTGAGCTCCGACCGAAGGCTGACACCCTCTCCATGGATCAACCTTAATCCTTACCTCATGGTTCATGGATGTCCAGGATGTTTCAGCCGGGCAGCGATTACTTACCAAAGGTAAGTGAGCTCCGACCGAAGGCTGACACACGTTCCATGGATCAACCTTAATTCTTACCTCAAGGTTCATGGAGGTCCAGGATGTTTCAGCCGGGCAGCGATTACTTACCAAACGTAAGTGAGCTCCGACCAAAGGCTGACACCCGCTCCGTGGATCAAAACATCCTTTAACCCCATGGTTCATGGAGGCTCGGTGCACCTCAGTCGGGCAGCGATCACTTACCAAGTTAAGTGACTCCGACCGATGACAAATGCCCGCTCCATGGATCGTCTCAACCTTAGCCTTCACCCAAAGGTTTGCGGGAATCAATACGCGCAAAATGAAGTACGAGAGCTTGCTACGGCAAGACGAAGCATGGGAGTTCGCAGCGCAGAACGATGCAACCCTTACTTAAACCTCGTGGGAGTTCGCAATGCGGAACGGTATGACAATCTAAAAATCTTTTACATAGAGAAAGTAAACTCTCCTTGACAGAGATCAATGATACTCAGCCAACTCTATAATGACGATCCAATCAACAAAAGAAGATAAACATTGAATATTAAACAGTCTCTCCCAAGACACGGGGCATCCAATGAAGTTTCCAATGATGAAGCTGATCATCATATGAACTTTGAGCAATAAAGTCTCTGTCCATAATAAAGACTAACGAAGACCTTCTAGGCGAGGGGCATGAATAATTGGAGACTTCTCCGAAAGGAAGCCCAGAAATATGCAATATTTTTGCTGGTACAAAACAGGTTCTAGCGGTGAAAATAACCCGAGTAAAAGCCGGGGCAATCATACATTAGCACAACACTGTCAGCAAAAGGCTCAAAAATTCAAAATCAATCGCATGCTAGTACGACATCGACAAGGAGCAAATACAAGTTCCGTAAAGGATCTCAATGCAAAATTTGTCAACAACAGCGTTCATTTCGAAGCCTGCATTTTTCACAAGTAGAAAAATACAAGCTTCGAGGGGCAAATGTTAGCCCCGTTGTTAAAACGCGGTTCAAATATGAGAAATATGGACTGACGTTAACACACGGTTACAAAGATGAATACAAAGAAGCATCCACAAATGTCTGGAATGAATCACACACACCGACCGGTCAGGAAGAGTTCACACTGACGGTTGTATGTATAAGAAGTGGTCGGTACTTAAATGCATCACCTGGTCGGCCATAAAGACAAGTCCTGATCGGCTCCGTTTGTGCCATCATTTGGTAATGAAAACAAGATTTGGAGTAGAATGCACAAGTACAATGAGAGGTGAAAATGCGTTAAATACCAAAGTGGGATCATCTCCATGTATTAATACATACATTAGTGCCAACAGCGAATTCAAATGGACTAGGCACCATACATCAATGTAAGTATAACATGCGAAAATGGATCAAGTGCAGAACGCAATGCAAATATAAGGTGATGATAATACGAGTACACGTGTGATGAGCGTTCTCAGCAAATGTCTGGGCCTTCACAGTGAAACGTGATGCAATGATACATGTATTAACTTATAAGCGCATTAATATGCTGACCAGTCGATCATTCAGTTCATGTTTGGATAAGTGTTGGTCTTCATGATAAGCTGGTCGGTCCACCAAAATATGCATACTGGTCGGTTAGGGGTTATAACACGCGTCAATTTCAAAAGGTAAAATGGTGTAATGACATTCCACGTTGAAAAGGAGAAAAGGTGGTTTAGCACTAACGGACAAAATGGAACATTTGTAATATTGGAACCCCAAAAGGAACAGTGAAATATATAAAGGAACATAGCAAAACAAGTAAGCGAATGGCAAACAATGAAGATGGCGGTCAGTACTTAATCAATAAGGCGGACAGTATATATCTCCAGGCCCCAGACCGACCGATATCAATATTTCCTGACCGACCGGTGCTCCTTCTTTACAACTGACCGGTGTCCAAAAAGTATGACCGACTGGTACAAGACCGACCGGTATCCCTTTACAGCTGTCGCTAGCTGCACCCAGTGGCATTTCTGTAAATAAAAGTCGGACCGACCGGTTCCCTGTGATAAATATTTTTGGCTTTCTCCTCACTTACTCCACTCCTATAAATAGGAGTCCAACCCCACTTTAAAGGGGACGGATTTTCTTCACCCCGAAGGGCCACCAAATCATTTCTTCAACCTCCAAGCTCCATTCTAACTTCATTGATGGCTTACATGGGTCAAACTTCAGCACTCCTACAACAAGAAGATCAAATCAAGTCCATCATCTATTCAAAGTGGCTCTAATTCGATTCTAGTGCACTGCAACCGCCATTAATCTTCTCTAAAAGCCCGGATCTACCACTAATTTCACGGAAAAGTTAAGGAAAATCATCTAGTCATGATATCTAATCCATTTCTTCCCGAATTCAAGTGTGATCTATAGCTAAAAAGAGAGAATGAGTGTAAATGGAATGTATGAGAGATTTTTATGCAAGTTGTAAATGGAACTTCATAATGAGAAATGATTGGAAAGTGGACGTAGATTCATCTCGAATTGAGCCACTATAAAAACGCCCTTGTCTTTATTTTATATTTTTACTTTTGTGATTGCGGCCTCTCATTTTTATCTCTAACCATAATTGGTGAAGTGCACATTTGGTGTCTGTGTCATTTTTGACGCAAACATTTGGCGCCCACTGTGGGGCCTCATTCGCATCTCCTTCCTTCATACACTCTCACAAAGTTGAACGCCTTGGAATTGAAGTTCTAAACCGCCTCGTTCTCTGACATAATGGCGAAATCTAAGAAGACCATAAGCAAAAGTATTGGGAAAACCAATAATATCACTAACAAAGAACGTCACCTAGTAATCTCTTTGACGTCGGTGAAAATTCCATTGGTGGAACGGGTGTCACGAAGAACGAATTAAATGCCGCTATTGCCGACATGAATCAACGAATGGATGTCTCTACTAAAGTTATAATGGAGAAACTTGACGCCATCCTTAATGCTTGACTAGATCAAGCCCCTCAAAATGTTCATGTCAACATGAAAGACGACAATGAATGCTTGAACGACAAAGATGAAGCTAACGCCGAACGCTTGAAACCAAAAGCTAAGAGTCACTCCGAGATGAAAACCCAAAAGATTACCAATCTAGTCACGGGGGCACCTCCTCGCTGTGAAGAGCAACATGACATTGAAGAATACATTTCAGGCGTGATAGAACAAACCATGAAGAAGAATCAAGTTGGCAAAATTCCGAAAGATGTTGTGTCTCGAGAAGAGTTTGACAGAGCTATAGCCAACCTACATCAAAAAATTGATGCTTCAAACGAGATGTTGCTAAACCAACTCTATGATCTCAAAGTCGCTCAAACTGATTTTGTAAATTGCTTAACGAGCATTGTTTTGCAAGGAAACACGTATTCCCATGCCTCGGAATCTCACAAAGGGAAGTTTAATTGTCGAGATCAAAAGGAAGACGAGCTCATGCAGCCTTTCTTCCCCATCGATTCGGAGGATAATCAAAAAAGTACTCAGGGGAAAAAACGAGCAAACGATAAAAAAGTGCAACAGAGAACATAAGTGAATTCGCCTTTTCAACTCATCAGAACTGACACCTTTGAGTGACACACCTGAAAATATCTATCTTGCGACGAAGCAGTCTGAATAATATGCGGAGCCAAAACCACTAAGGATGAGCGATAAAGCATTAAATTCCGAAAATTTTTGCCTCTGTCAAAATCAGTCTGGTCATGATACCAATGAGTGCAGACATCGAAGAAGCACAATTGAAATGCTGGTTAGGAGCGACAAGCTGCAACATTACATTAAGAAATCACATGCCATGAATTCTCTTCCAACCATCCAGGGGCAAAGCATATCCGCCAATCAACTGAGCTCGAGTGGAAAGACTCCAACAGCAAATATCTCCCGTTCAACCGATAAAAGCTGGGAAAAGATGCAAAGCTATGCAAATACTCAGGAGTACAGTCCAACAGAAGCAATGACTCCTATGGAATTAAAAGCCCCTGTTCATCCAATGGTCGCCAGGCACTTCTATACCAAGGCTAAGTAAAGACTAGATGACATCTACAAATGGTGAACCCTTGACGGAATCTTAATGCCAAGAATCTGGAATAACAACTGCCTGTGACAGCATCCTTCATAAAAGCACCGCTCAGCGCTTATGCAAAATTGATTTACTTTCTTTTACAAATATAAGTCTCCCTTGGTAAAGGAGCGATTGTAATAGAATATCGTATCTACTATTGAAAGCACGCATGCCTGTATAAATTTCTTGTTTGCAAATTTTATGGTAAATTAAAAGTTGATTTCGTATTGCAGGCTACCCGACGAGTGCTTGTTCCACCAAAATCCGACAAAGCATGGCAACTCCAGCAACGCTAGATCAAGTGCCAAAAAATAACAACATACGCATATGCAAAGGAAGGGAAGCACCACCTTAAAGAGTGAGAGGGAGGAGTTACCAAGAGCTAAACGGTGGGGAGTCCAACAAGAAATCCCGGATTCAAAACCTCATCCCTCAAGGGTTCCCGGGAGTCTAGGGCACGTTAGTCGGGCAGCGATCACTTACCAAAGGTAAGTGAGCTCTGATCGATGACTGACGTTTGTTCTGCGAATCGATTCAACCTTAAACCTTACCTCACGGTTCATGGAGGTCCAGGATGTTTCAGCCAGGTAGCGATTACTTACCAAAGGTAAGTGAGCTCCGACCGAAGGCTGACACCTGCTCCATGGATCAACCTTAATCCTTACCTCACGGTTCAGGATGTTTCAGCCGGGAAGCGATTACTTATCAAATGTAAGTGAGCTCCGACCGAAGGCTGACACCCTCTCCATGGATCAACCTTAATCCTTACCTCACGGTTCATGGAGGTCCAGGATGTTTCAGCTGGGCAGCGATTACTTACCAAAGGTAAGCGAGCTCCGACCGAAGGCTGACACACGCTCCATGGATCAACCTTAATTCTTACCTCAAGGTTCATGGAGGTCCAGGATGTTTCAGCCGGGCAGCGATTACTTACCAAAGGTAAGTGAGCTCCGACCGAAGGCTGACACCTGCTCCATGGATCAAAACAACCTTTACCCCCATGGTTCATGGAGGCTCGGGGCACCTCAGTCGGGCAGCGATCACTTACCAAGTTAAGTGACTCCGACCGATGACTAATGCCCGCTCCATAGATCGGCTCAACCTTAGCCTTCACCTGCGGGAATCAATACACACGAAATGAAGTACGGGAGCTTGCTACGGCAAGACGAAGCATGGGAGTTCGCAGCGCAGAACGATGCAACCCTCACTTAAACCTCGTGGGAGTTCGCAATGCAGAACGGTATGACAATCTAAAAATCTTTCCATAGAGAAAGTAACCTCTCCTTGATAGAGATCAATGATACTCAGCCAACTCTATAATGACGATCCAATCAACAAGAGAAGATAAACATTGAATATTAAACAGTCTCTCCCAAGACACGGGGCATCCAACAAAGTTTCCAATGATGAAGCTGATCATCATATGAACTTTGAGCAATAAAGTCTCTGTCCATAATAAAGACTAACGAAGACCTTCTAGGCGAGGGGCATGAATAATTGGAGACTTCTCCGAAAAGAAGCCCAGAAATATGCAATGTTTTTGCTGGTACAGAACAGGTTCTAGCGGTGAAAATAGCCCGAGTAAAAGCCGGGGCAATCATACTTTAGCACAACACTGTCAGCAAAAGGCTCAAAAAATCAAAATCAATCGCATGCTAGTACGAAATCAACAAGGAGCAAATAAAAGTTCCGTAAAGGATCTCAATGCAAAATTTGTCAACAACAGCGTTCATTTCGAAGCCTGCATTTTTCACAAGTAGAAAAATACAAGCTTCGAGGGGAAAATGTTAACCCCGTTGTTAAAACGCGGTTCAAATCTGAGAAATATGGACTGACGTTAACACACGGTTACAAAGATGAATACAAAGAAGCATCCACAAATGTCTGGAATGAATCACACACACCGACCGGTTAGGAAGAGTTCACACTGACGGTTGTATGTATAAAAAGTGGTCGGTACTTAAATGCATCACCCGGTCGGCCATAAAGACAAGTCCTGATCGGCTCCGTTCGTGCCATCATGTGGTATTGAAAACAAGATTTGGAGTAGAATGCACAAGTATAGTGAGAGGTGAAAATGCGTTAAATAACAAAGTGGGATCATCTCCATGTATTAATACATACATTAGTGCCAATATCGAATTCAAATGGACTAGGCACCATACATCAATGTAAGTATAACATGCGAAAATGGATCAAGTGCAGAACGCAATGCAAATATAAGGTGATGATAATACGAGTACACGTGTGATGAGCGTTCTCAGCAAATGTCCGGGCCTTCACAGTGAAACGTGATGCAATGATACATGTATTAACTTATAAGCGCATTAATATACTGACCAGTCGGTCATTCAGTTCATGTTTGGAAAAGTGTTGGTCTTCATGATAAGCTGGTCGGTCCACCAAAATATGCATACTGGTCGGTTAGGGGTTATAACATGCGTCAACTTCAAAAGGTAAAATGGTGCAATGACATTCCACGTTGAAAAAGAGAAAACGTGGTTTAGCACAAACGGACAAAATGGAACATTTGTAATATTGGAACCCCAAAAGGAACAGTGAAATATATAAAGGAACATAGCAAAATAAGTAAGCACGTGGCAAACAATGAAGATGGCGGTCAGTACATAATCAATAAGGCGGACGGTATATATCTCCAGACCCTAGACCGACTGATATCAATATTTCCTGAACGACCAGTGCTCCTTCTTTACAACCGATCGATGTCCAAAAATTATGACCGACCAGTACAAGATCGACCGGTATCCCTTTACAGCTGTCGCCAACGACATTTCTGTAAATAAAAGCCCGCCCGACCGGTTCCCTGTGCTACATATTTTTGGCTTTCTCATCACTTGCTCCACTCATGTAAATAGAGGTCCAACCCCATTTTAAAGGGGACCGGTTTTCTTTACCCCGGAGGGCCGTCAAATCATTTCTTTAACCTCCAAGCTCCATTCTAACTTCATTAATGGCTTCCATTAGTCAAACTTCATCACTCCTATAACAAGAAGATCAAATCAAGTCCATCATCTATTCAAAGTGGCTCTAACTCGATTCTAGTGCCCTCCAACCGCCATTAATCTACTCTAAAAGCTCTGATCTACTACTAATTTCATGGAAAAGTTAAGGAAAATCATCTAGTCACGAGATCTAATCCATTTCATCCCGAATTCAAGTGTGATCTATAGCTAAAAAGAGAGAATGACCGTAAATGGAATGTATGAGAGATTTTCATGCAAGTTGTAAACGGAACTTCATAATGAGAAATGATTAAAGTGGACGTAGATTCATCTCAAATCGAACCACTATAAAAATTCCTTTGTTGTTATAATATATATAAGTGAATATGCTCTTGTCATATTCTATTTAGTCCCACATCATGGGAATAAGTCTAACATCAGCTCCAAAGCCTATATATAAATGAGCCAATGTAATAGAAATTGTACACACTTGAAGTGATAGAAATAAAAGTCTCTCCCCTATCTTTTCTATTCTCTCTAATACCATCTTGTTTAGCATATGTTCTGTTTTATTTTATAACACGTTATCAGCACGAAGCTCTATTAGAGCTATTGTTTGAAATATTCTAGATCTATATTTATGGATCTATCATGTAAGTTATTTTTTTTATGTTTTGAAATTACATAGATCTACATATATGAACTTGTTGTATCTTCTGCTTAGATGTGATCCATACTTCTAGATCACTTTTCTTTTTCAGTTTTTGTAGATCTAGATTCTATTTTAGTGGATCTAACTTGTTAGATCTAAATTATCTATTCCGATCCTAAATATGTGTAGATATATTCTTTCAATTCTTTGCGGATCTAATTTTGAGTTTTTCAAATGCAAATGGGGAATTGATTATATATGTATTGTTTACATTATTGATGATGTAGAGGTAAATCTAGTTTTATCCTTTTCGATCTACTATTATTTTTCATATGTAATTTTTTTAGATAGACTAAAGACAGAATATTTCTTGAAAAAAAAATGATTTTTTTTATGTATACCCAATAAAGACAGAATATGTCTTTAAATAAAATGATTTTTTTATGTATATCCAACAGAGTTATGGGTATAGAATATAATGATATAGCATTTAAATTCAATAGCAATATTTTTTTATCACTGGAAGTGAGATTTAAAACTCATGATGTAAACCAATTAGGAACCTGAAGTTCATATGTAAATGACCTGAAGTTCATATGACATAAAGTTCATATACATTTTTTTTTAAATAAGGAACCTGAAGTTCATATGCAAGTAAGAAACCTGAAGTTCATATGCAAATGAGGAACCTGAAGTTCATATGCAAATAAAGAACCTGAAGTTCATATACAAATGAGAAAGATGAAACAAAAGCCCGAAGCTTTCTTAAAAGTTATGACATAAAAAGATTGTACTTCCAGAAGAAGTTAAAAGATACACACACATTATAATATGTGACAAAAACATTAGATTCAATAGAAAATCTCTAAACATGTTTCATTTAACTGACATCTTTCATGTACAGTTGAATATCCTAAAGATATAGTATACATATTAATCTCTTGAAGAGATGTTTTAGAGAATTAATTTTATATAGCAAACCCAACATCCTAGAAGAGATGTTAGAAGTTTTCTTGTTGCATTGCAATTACATAAGTAAAAGATATGTTCCCTGAAGGAATATCATACACTCCAGAAGTAGTGATTTCTTTTCTCTCTTGAATCTTATTTGTATTTAATGCACCTAATTGTGTTAATGCATTTAAGGTTTGAATGTATTTTTTGTATATTGATATGACATTTTAATAGTTTTATATATTTATCTTTGGAAGAGATAAGTTCATCCCACATGTGGTGATTACAAAATATCTTTAGAGGATATTTGTATATTTGAAAATGGTAAAATATCTCCAGAAGAGATCTGTTTATTTGAAAATAATAAAATATCTCCAAAAAAGATTTCTACAATTAAAGGCAATAAATATTTGTAAAAAAGAAATGTATTAAAACTCCATAAATGGTGTTTATGGAATATCCCAGAAGCGAAATTATATTCTTATATGTCTATAAAGAATTTGCATTGAAATATTTTCAAATATTAAAGATGATGAAGCAAATTTAATGACTAAAGAAAATATGCATCTCGAAAATCATATTAAGTTAAGATCTAAATATTGATCTTAATTTTGCACACCAGAAGTGAATGCAAAAGTATTTTTTGTTATAAAAATGGAAAACTTAGAACCTGCAGTTTCTATGATGGGAAGAAATAATTTTGATATAAAAAGAAAGAACTATATTTGGATAGTATAATTTGAAACATGTAATTTTTGTTGTTGTGAATTTTATGTATAGATCTGTAAGTTTTTCAAATCATTCATATTAAAGAATGTAAATCTTGTTTCTATAATTATGCATTTCTACTCAATTCTGGATCAGATATTATGCATGTATATGGTATTTTAGAAAATATGATTATTGGAAATGCAATAGAACTATAAGTTGTTTCTTTAAGTTTTGTCGTTGATCGGTACTGTAGCTAGATCCAAATTTTATTATGTTGATTTAAGTAAAATTTATTTATTTGATTCATATATTTAGACCGTATAATGGTTATTTTCGTTATTTTTATAATAAATGCATTATATGTATCGTTATGGTAATATATATTGTATTACCATATTATTATAAATGTATTAAAAGCATTGGCTATTGTAAGTTAAATGATGTATGATTGTGTTTGAAATAAGAATAGGCATATGTATTATTAGTCAATGTATTTGGCAACTCATATATAATGTAACGGAAAAGGTTGTATAACTCAGTTCTGAGACCTGAAGTCTTGAATTATGAAAAAAGAATTTTTTTGATGAAGTTTACAGTCTAAAATCTTGACAATTAGCAAGATGTAAAAGCTTCTAAATTAGAAGTATGTTAAAAGGTTGAGAACCAGAAGTTCGTCATAAATTAATAAACTAGATATAATATGTATGTTTATATATATGCATAGGAACTTAAAGTTCCTTAATCAATGAACTTGAAATACTTCATAATTTAAAAGCCTGAAGCTTTATTGAACTGTGTGAAATAATAACATTAATAAAATTGATATCCAAATATTTCACAATTTTCAAAATGAGCTCTATCTTGCTTATATATTTATATTTACATATTGTACTGAAGAATAAATTATAACAACATGAAGTTGTTATATATTTTATTTGAACTGCAAGTTCAATACAATGGAACCAGAAGTTCAATACAGTTGAACCAGAAGTTCAATACAGTTTAACAAACTTGAAATTGTTTATACATTATTTGAACCAGAAGTTTAATATGGATTAACAACTCGAAGTTGTTCATAGATTTCATTTGAACCAGAAGTTCAATACAGTTCCAAATCGGATATTTTGGATATTATGAAACGATCTGTAAGATTCACGTTGACATTGTTTGATAAGAAAAAATTAATGATCGGAACATTATAAACAATTTATTCTAAAATCAATAACTTGAATGAGAAAGAATATGCAAATCAATTACATATGTAATACGTGGACGCACGTATATACACATATATGCGATATTTAGTTAACAACCTGAAGTTGTTATGAACTCATATTATAATTTATGCAGTCGATTGACATCAATATTGAATGACCTGAAGTCATGTGCATATTCAAATGGTAGAAAATTCCTCCAAGTCATTAGATCATTGAAAAAGAATAAGCAATACAATATGAATTCATCTTATCAGCTAATAAGAGCATTATCCTCCTACAATTGAAATACATCTAATGTATTTGTTAGCTATGATGCTATAATGGATCAAAAATGAATCCAAAGTAGGTTTATTATTTAAAGTGACAATGTTTGTCAACATTGAGGGGGAGGATAAAGGAATCATCAATGTCAAAAATTTGCTAACATATAGAATTATGCAAAGTATTAAGTAACTTGCATAAATTATCAATTATGTCCCTAATAGACTTTCTCCAATATACATTTGAATCCGCGAAGGTTCAAAAGGTGTAAATCACAACTGAAAATGTGGTATAAAAGTCAATTCAAAATATCTTTGGAGTAAGTCATAAATATGCAAAATAAAGGAGGTGAGTGTTCCTAAAAAACACTTAATGGTACTTTGAAAGAAACCCATGACATGATTGTCAAAATTAACCCCAGAAGTGGTTTAGGTACCTAAAGCATGATAAGTTTTGATATCTCAACAAATTATGTATAGAACTGACAAGAAATAATCATCGATGATAAATTAATAAATAATAATGCGTTTATATTTATAAATGGATTAAAGTCCCATATTAGAGAGAAACATGATTGGCCATCATGAAATTCTCCCAAATAGATATATGGACATGTAGTCCATAAGATATGAACCTGTAGTTCATAAGATAAAAATAGAAATATATATAATGACAAAAGCACATGGAAGTTACTGAAGAACCATAGAGTGTCAAAAACATGTTAAGTGCCATGAGCATTGTATTTACAGAGATAACTGAATTGATTAAAGTGGTGAAAGTGTTTAAAACGCTTACAATACCCTGAAGGTATAAACGATGAAAGTATACAAATTCCAGAAGAATTTAAATAACTTTGGCAGTAGTAAAGAGCAAGAAATGTAGATTACAACATTATTTTAAGTATTGTTGTGATGAAAATCTTGAAATAATTCATGATAAGTAGATTACTTCCTGCTTTCAAGAATTGTTGTAATAAAACTCTTAATATCCATTGAAGTGGTAGTTGCGATATGCAAAGATTATTATAATATATAAGTTCCTGAAGAACATAAATAACATTTGTTATTATAAAGAATACCAAGAACATGGATGATAGGTTACAACATTCTTCTAAGTATTGTTGTAATGAAAACCTTAATATACTTCAAGGTGAGTAGATTACTTCCTGCTTAGTGTTGTTGTAATAAAAATCTTGAGATACTTCATTCTTCTAAGTATTGTTGCAATAAAAATCTTGATATACTTCAAGATGAGTAGATTACTTCCTGCTTAGTAATGAAAGTTGTCTTATTCATCAAATATGTATTACAACATGCAAGTCCGATTGAAATAGAAAATATTAAGCACCTGAAGTGTATTCATAAATAAATATTAGTAACATACAAATCACAAAAGGAAGGCGTTTTAAATAAGAAAACATGCCTGAAGCATGGAAATGCACATGAAGTTTTAAAAGAAAAACTTCATTAAGAAGTATTTGTAAGCAATTTGAGTTATTGAAAGAAGAATATGCATTCAGAGGAAATTATTAAATCAAGGGGAGCATCCATAAGTATTATATAATGCACTCTTTTTCCTTAACTAAGTTTTTTCCCATTGGGTTTTCTTAGTAAGGTTTTAATGAGGTATAGGTCATGATCCAGAAGTATCAACCCAAAAGTAACATACTAAAATAAGTTATAATGTACTCTTTTTCCTTATTTAAGATTTTTCCCACCGGGTTTTTCTTATTAAGGTTTTAACGAGGCGTTACATTGATCCAGAAGTATCATATTGCCTTTGACGTAGTAAATATGGTATTGTACATTGTACTTTTTTTCCTTCACTAAGATTTTTCCCATCGGGTTTTTCTTAGTAAGGTTTTGACGAGGCAACATTTTGATCCAGAAGTATCAAACATCTTTTGATGCAGTAATCTATTATTTATGAAGAAGACAAGGCAGTTTGCATGGCTCAGATTCAAGTGAATTATATCAAGGGTGATAGGATGGAGCACATTTCTTCTAAATTTCTCTTCACACATGAATGAAATGATAACAAGAAAGAGGAGAAACAAATTCAGTTCAAGAAAAGCGGGTAGATCTATTCTCAAAGGCAATTTCCAAATCAACATTCCAGAAGATGATGTACAAAATTGGCATGCATCGACTACATCAATAGACTAATTGAATAATGAGTTATAAATAAGGGGGAGCATATAAAAATATGTTATAATGTACTCTTTTCCTTCACTAATATTTTTCCCACTGGGTTTTTGTTAGTAAGGCTTTTAATGAGGCATTATCTTGATCCTGAAGTATCAACCCTTACGGCAACATTGTAAAACATGTTACCTAAAGATGAAATAAATTTGCACTCTTTTCCTTATTTATGATTTTTCCCATAGGGTTTTTCATAAAAAGGTTTTTAATGAGGCATTATTTTGATCCTGAAGCGTCAAACTATTTTAAGGAATATCATTTTTATATGATATTCATAATGTCAAACGTTGTACTCTTTTTTTCGTTCAAGATTTTTCGCATTGGGTTTTCCAGATAGAGTTTTGAAGGCAACAGACAATAGTTGTATCGACTGAATGGATATATGCAAGCAAGCTAATTATAAGGGGGAGCAATCATCATACATATTTTAAAAGGGACAACTTCAAGTTTGCAGAGCATTCAAGATTTTGAAGACGCATATTCAAGGGGGAGTGTTATAATATATATAAGTGAATATGCTCTTATCATATTCTATTTAGTCTCACATCATGGGAATAAGTCTAACATCAGCTCCAAAGCCTATATATAAAGGAGCCAATGTAATAGAAATTGTACACTCTTGAAGTGATAGAAATAAAAGTCTCTCCCCTATCTTTTCTGTTGGAAAACAATGGCTGAGTCGCGGACTAGGTTGCTTTCTTGAAGACGATTCGGCGATTTGGTCAGAGGTGCAAACCAATTCGTTCCTTCGCCGCCGCCTCTAGGATAAAACTGCCTCTAAATAGTAACTGATTTGCTTGCACAAACAAATCAGTGCAGATTTGCACTTTCGGGAAAAATACTGCTCGAAATTTCTTAGAAGTTTTAATGGTGGCTGAGAAGAAGAGAATATAAAATTCGGTGTTTTTCTCGTCTCAGATAAAATAGTATATATAGAACGAGAATTAGATTTTGGGAGAAAATATCGGATCTGCTAAAATTTCGGGGGGGGGGGGGATTAATTATTTTACCGTTGCAAAACTTTTCCGTTGCAGAATAAATATCGGTGCGCAAAATAATTTTTCCATAAAAAAAAAACGGTTCGAAAACAACTAAGTTTTATGGTCCAAAAATATAAGTGCCTACACCACAAAGCCCAAGCCCGAACCGAACCGAACCGGGCCGGGTCGGGTCGAGTCGGTCGGTCGCGCGCGCGTGTGTGGTGGTCATGATGCATGGTCTCCCTCCTCACAACAATGCATGTATTGGGAGCCCAAGGCCCCAACATGACTTCTTAGAAACAAGTATAAATCCTTGCCTCTTCCCTATAATCCCATGATGTGGGACTACTCAAACATAGGAGCCATTCATACACTTATTCAATCATTTTTAATAATTCACATAATGTTTGTAAAACATTTCCAACAATCCCCCACTTGAATTTTTAAAAATATTTTCGAGCAGTTTCTTAAAAAACATAAGATTGTGCATAAACAAAGGTGTCCAAGGACTTGAACCTTTGCATAGTGAGGAAGATTCAGTTTTTACTAGAGTGACACGTAGTCTTGAACTCTATTCCTGACATCAAACCACACACAACCTTTTCTATAGTGCAATCAGATAAGCCCGTGCTTTTATGGCCCTGCACGTCTATCCCAGTTTAGTGAATGCTCTAGAAGTTTTGCCCGAACTCCATAGGAAACGGCCACATTTCCACATTCACAAAGGTGAGTCTATCAAGAGCACTCCTGAAGGTAGGTACTCCACTCCAAATAGAGTATAGATCTCATTAAGAGTTTCTATTAACTCATCCTCTAATCACTTCAGGAATACATGCTTCTTGGTTTATTAAATAGCATGTTCAACTCATATCACTACACAACTTGTTATTACCCATTGAACCTAGTTCTTGGGATCTCCAGTCATTTAGGTCGGGTTACCATTGTGCATGACTCAACAATCTAAGGGCAATAGTCCCATTCTTTTAGAAGAGTTATGGACTTTCTCTCTGGACAGTCCTTTCGTCAAAGGATCTGCCAAATTTTCCTCACTACGTACGTAATCCACTCTAACGGTACCTGTGGAAAGTAGTTCTCTAACAGTGTTGTGCTTACAACGTATTTGTCGTCTCTTACCGTTATAGTAACGGTTCTGAACTTTTGCAATAGCCGCGGTACTATCGCAGTGTATCAACACTGCTGGTATCGGTTTTTCCCATAAGGGAATCTCAACTAGCAGATTTCTCAAATATTCTGCCTCTTCACTAGCTGTAGCTAGTGCTATCATCTCAGACTCCATAGTAGACTGAGCCAAAATAGTCTGTTTCTTGGATTTCCAAGAAACAGCTCCTCCAGCGATGCTAAATATGTAGCCACTGGTCGCTTTAGAATCATCAGATAAGGTATTCCAGTCTGCATCAGAATATCCTTCAAGTACAGCTGGAAACCTTTCATAATGTAATCCAAGGTTCATGGTTCGTTTAAGGTATCTCATTACCCTTTCAATAGCTTGCCAGTGCTCTATACTAGGTCTACTGGTAAACCTGCACAATAATCCCACGACATAGGCAATGTCGGGTCTAGTACAATCAGTGGCATACCGAAGGCTGCCAATGATGCTCGCATAATCAGACTGTCTTACACCTTCACCAGTGTTCTTAAATAACTTTACACTGTGATCATATGGCGTACTTGCAGGTTTACAGTCAAAGTAATTATATTTCTTTAGTATCTTCTCAATGTAATGAGATTGGTCCAAAGAAATTCTCTTTTTTGATCTAGTAATCTTAATACCAAGGATTACACTCGCTTCACCTAGATCTTTCATATCCAAATTGACACTTAATAAGGATTTGACTGAGTTTATGGCATGAATATTTGACCCAAAAATGAGTAGGTCATCTACATAAAGGCATATAATAGTGCAAATGTCATTCTCAGATTTGTAATAAATGCATTTGTCACTTTCATTAACTTTAAAACCATTTGAAATGATTAAGTTATCAAATTTTTCATGCCATTGTTTAGGTGCTTGTTTTAAACCATATAATGATTTATCCAATTTACATACTTTATGTTCTTGACCATGTACTACAAATCCTTCAGGCTGGTCCATATAAATTTCTTCGTCTAATTCACCGTTCAAAAAAGCAGTTTTAACATCCATTTGGTGTATAAGTAAATTATGAATGGAAGCAAGTGAGATTAATACCCGAATGGATGTTATTCTAGTTATAGGTGAAAAAGTGTCAAAGAAGTCTATATTTTCCTTTTGTTTAAAACCTCTAGCTACTAGTCGTGCTTTATATTTATCTATAGTGCCATCAGGTTTTAATTTCTTTTTAAGTACCCATTTACAGCCTATAGACTTACAACCAAGGGGTAAATCTACCAAGTGCCAAGTCTTATTGGATTCTAAAGAATCCATCTCATCGTTTATAGCCTCTTGCCAGAAATCGGCATCTAAAGAAGATAAGGCTTCTTGGAGGTTTATAGGATCCTCCTCAATAGTAAAAGCACAAAAATCTGAACCAAAGTCTTTTATGGTTCTTGCTCTTTTACTTCTTCTAGGTTCAGCTTCAGAATTTTCATTAAGTTCTGTTCTAATAGGCATATTTGAAGTGCCCCCACTATTCCTTAATTTGAAAGGAAATTTAGTTTCATAAAAGTCGGCATCATTTGATTCAATTATATTATGTGCATTAAGGTCATAAAATCTATATGCTTTGCTGTTAATAGCATAGCCTATAAATGCACATTCATATGCTCTACTTGCCAATTTTATTCTCTTAGGGTCTGGAATGCGAACATATGCTAAACAACCCCAAGTTCTAAAGTATGAGACATTGGGTTTATGATTCTTTAAAATTTCATAAGGTGAAATTTTATTCTTAGATTTAGGGATTCTATTCAGAACGTAGCATACAGTCAATAAAATATCCCCCCACCAATGTTTTGCTGCACCAGAATTTAATAATATGGCAACTACTAGCTCGGTAAAGGTCCTATTTTTCCTTTCTGCTTTACCGTTCATTTCAGGTGAGTAGGGTGCAGTTCTCTCATGTACTATACTATGTTGTTTATAGAAATCCAGAATAGAATTAGATTCATATTATGTTCCTCTATCACTACGAAGTCTCTTAATTTTTCTATTTGCTTGATTCTCAATCTTAGTTTTGAATGTTTTAAACATGTCAAAAGCATCACTTTTATTTTTCATAAGATATACATATGTGAAATCAGAGCAGTCATCATTAAAAGTGATAAAATAACGATGTCCCTGTCTAGTTAAAGTGCCATCAAGTTCACATATGTCAGAATGAATCAAATCTAATGGTTCAGAAACTCTATCAACAGATTTGTGAGGTTTCTTTGTGATTTTAGCTTGTGTACAGAATTCACATTTATCAGATTCAGATTCTGTCATTTTAGGTATCATATCTAGGGTGCTCATAGTACGAATAATTCGATTATTAACATGACATAATCTAGAATGCCAGATATTAAAATCACACAACATGTAAGCAGAAGTAGTCACTTTATTAGATTCAACATTCAGTTTAAACATACCCTCACAAGCATAACCCTTTCCCACAAAAGTTCCCTTATAAGTAAGAGTGTACAAATCAGCCCCAATAACTTGAGTGAAACCAGCCTTATTAAGGAGGAAGCCAGAGACCAGATTCTTTCTTATCTCTGGAGTGTGCATAACATCTTTCAGAATTACAGTTTTTCCAGAGGTGAACTTGAGTTCCACGTTTCCAATCCCCGCAACTGTAGTGGTGTGAGAGTCTCCCAACAGCACTTTCTGATTTTCAACAGCCGTGTATGTAGAGAACAAGGCACGATCATAGCAGACATGGCGTGAAGCACCAGTATCTACCCACCAGCCCTCTGATCCACCAACAAGGTGAATCTCAGTAACCATAGCCGTAAGAGGCTCCTCAGTCAGGTTAGCCTGCGGTGCAGAGCTTGGCCTGTTCCGACACTTTCGTGCCATATGACCTGGTTTTCCACAGTTGTAACATAGAAACAACTGTCCAGAGTCATTCTTTTGGGCTGGTTTCTGCTGTCCTTTTGGGTTTCCTTGCGGATTCCCATTCTGTTTGTTGCGCCTGTTCTGATTCTTAAATGATTTCTGATTTGGTTTCAGAACAACGGGAGTGGTCTTCTTAGTGCTGTTGTTATTGACAATCAGCACCTCTTCTTTCTGGTCTTGCTTGCGTGCTTCCTCCTCAATACGGAGGCGTGTAATAAAGCTCCCTAAGGAAAATTCCTTAGTCTTATGTCGCAAAGTGTTCTTAAAATCTTTCCAGCTAGGGGGTAATTTGTCAATGATAACAGCAATTTGAAATTGTTCGTCCAAGACCATACCTTCGGAGATGATCTCATGAGCTATTTTCTGAAGCTCATGAGACTGCATCTCTACCGATCTATCATCAGTCATCTGATACTTTAGGTAGCGACTTACAGCGTATTTCTTTGCCCCTGCCTCCTCTGTGTCATATTTCTTCTTTAGTGCTTCCCAGATCTCCTTTGCCGTCTTTTCATCTGAGTTATAATAATCATACAGATCATCGCTCAGTCCATTCAGTATAAAATTCTTGCATAAGTAATCCTGTTCAGTCCAGGTCTGCAGTTGCTTTGACTGTTCAGTCCATGATGCCATCTTTGCTGCATCAGTCTCGTCAGGCTTGTCTGGTAGCTACGGTTTTTCAGCAGTCAGAGCAGCCACCACCTTCCTGATCGTGAGGAAGAACTCCATCTTCTGACGCCAGCGCTTGAAATGTAAACCTTCGAACTTGAAAGGAGCAGCAGTCACCAGAGGGCCGTGAAAAGCAGAGGGAGGAGCAGAATCGTCCATGGTTGAGTTCGAGGCCATTGTTTCAGTTCGTCTTCAAATTGTTGGAAAACAATGGCTGAGTCGCGGACTAGGTCACTTTCTTGAAGACGATTCGGCGATTTGGTAAGAGGTGCAAACCAATTCGTTCCTTCGCCGCCGCCTCTAGGATAAAACAGCCTCTAAATAGTAACTGATTTTCTTGCACAAACAAATCAGTGCAGATTTGCACTTTCGGGAAAAATACTGCTCGAAATTTCTTAGAAGTTTTAATGGCGGCTGAGAAGAAGAGAATATAAAATTCGGTGTTTTTCTCGTCTCAGATAAAATAGTATATATAGAACGAGAATTAGGTTTTGGGAGAAAAAATCGGATCTGCTAAAATTTCGGGGGGGGGATTAATTATTTTACCGTTGCAAAACTTTTCCGTTGCAGAATAAATATCGGTGCGCAAAATAAATTTTCCATAAAAAAAACGGTTCGAAAACAACTAAGTTTTATGGTCCAAAAATATAAGTGCCTACACCACAAAGCCCAAGCCCGAACCGGTTCGGGTCGAGTCGGTCGGTCGCGCGCGCGTGTGTGGTGGTCATGATGCATGGTCTCCCTCCTCACAACAATGCATGTATTGGGAGCCCAAGGCCCCAACATGACTTCTTAGAAACAAGTATAAATCCTTGCCTCTTCCCTATAATCCCATGATGTGGGACTACTCAAACATAGGAGCCATTCATACACTTATTCAATCATTTTTAATAATTCACATAATGTTTGTAAAACATTTCCAACATTTTCTATTCTCTCTAATACCATCTTGTTTAGCATATGGTCTGTTTTATTTTATAACATTTGTCTTTATTTTATATTTTTTACTTTTGTTATTGCGGCCTCGCATTTTTATCTCTAACTATAATTGGTGAAGTGCACATTTTCACCATTTGGTGTTTGTATCATTTTTGACGCAAACAATGTGGCCTCAAAAGAAGAAAATACATAAGCAAATTTTGTGAGCATCCCAAGTTAGTGTGAAAGGAAAGAGCAATATTGCAAATCCTCAAGCAAGAAGACAGTAAGGATAAAGATGAAAAATAAGCAAATATATACATGTTAAGCAAACCAAAAATTACATAGCAGAGAAAAGAACAATGAAATCAATTCAAAAATTGCAAGGCTGCAAACAGTGATACATACAGACATCACAAGGTTGAAACACACAAACCTACAAATGAGAAAATAAACAAGAAAATATAAGTGCAAATATGAATAGCAGGAAAAAGTTAAGTGAAGCATGTTCAAACCATAGTGGGCAATTCACAGCCCAGTTCATGTAGACAATAAATCCAGAATTTAAACCACAAAAAAAATCAAATGCCATAAGCTCACGCATCTGAGGCAGCTTAACATTATTCAAAGTCAAGTGCACATGAAAAAAAAAACAATAGAGATGAACAAAGTCATAGGCCTGAATTCCAAAACAACAAATGCAAATGTACTAGTAACCATTGTGTAGTATGAAATATATAAATGCACAAGATGTATAAATGGACATTAACATGTCAACATCTTCAGGTGCAAGTGATTTAATAGATATGCAACGTAGAATCAGATAACAATCCAAATTAAGCAGGCATAGCAGCATGCATAAGTGCTGACACTACGCACCGCAATGCACCTTAACTAGAAAAAAAACATTTTTTTTAAGCCAGCATACAACCAAGTGCAATACACATACATTCAAGCAAAGGTAAGAACAGCCAGAAGCATTCAATGACTATAAGCAGGTGAAGGAAGAACACGCACGTACACTAAGCATATATGCTCACAATCTACGTCTACATCTAAAATGAACTGAAATTGAAGAGCAGCAACTACCTCAATTCAAGAAATCAAGGGACCGACATCAACAAGTACTCTGGAACTGGTAAAAGGATTCCCGAGTTTTCAGAACATGATACCCTTAACAAAACAGTTTCAATAAGCAGAAAGTTGACATATTTAAATTTAACATGTCAAAGCCATATAGTCAAAATATAGAAAATCCCAAAATATTTTCATATATGTTTGAATATATGTATGTCAATTGAATAACTCAAGCATCATAAAATTGTTCATTAGAAAGTCATCGACAAAAAGTATAAGGATTGAAAATTGAAACAAAATCTAAAATCAGAGAAATTAACAAACATATAGGAACCGATTCCTATATAAACATCAAATCATCCTTGGAAATTAGGCAGTAGAGTTAAAAGCAGAAAAGAAAATTTAAATCAAAGAACTCATATCAAATTCCAATTAAAGATAACTACTTAAATGATGAGGAAATAGGTGAGTTAATATATATTATCATACAATGGAAAATGATACATACGTCCCCAAATGTTTTTCCAAAAATCACTGTATGCTCCTACTATCCTATAATCATAAACAAAATTTACCACACAAACAGGGGAACACGAACTCTAAGCCTCTACTAAGGTCCAGACATGTGTTTCTAATATAATATACATATATAATATATATATATATATACACACACACACACACATATATATATTGTTAAATTCGGTGATACAAAATCACAAATTGATTGGAGCAAATTTGCAAAGAATGAAAAGTAAATATTTTTATAATGAGAATGCATTGATTGCATTTGATGAGATGGCAGAAAAATAAATGAAGGGATTAATTTCTTCCATCTATGCTAAAGAAACAGATTGATTTTCTTTCTATGTTTGCACATTTGTTGTTATGGTAATTTGCCTCCATTATATTATTACCATATGTTGGTAATTTAATTGATGACTCACATAGATTTACACTGGCTTTATATTTAGGGGTAGACTTTAGTGTAAACCCATCCTGGCCTGGAGCGAGTGATCCCCAATGGTGTCTCTTCTTATTAAACCTGATTGAGGTTTGGATATGTAAACTCTTATTTTGTAATCTCTTGTAATCCTCTCATGTGGAATAAAATCTCTCTCTATTAGACTGGACGTACACTATGATGATAGTGGAACCAGTATAAATATTGTGTCTCTTTGTTTCTCTGCTATAGTTATTTACTATTTTGTTGATGTAATAGAATAATTGCTATCAGATTAGATTGATGTTCAATTGGCAAATCTAGATCCTGCTTATTGTTCTTCCGCATTTGTGCAATATTTGCATAACATATATATGTATAGTGTATTGTTCTAAACCTCGCTCTGATACCAACTGTAACACCTTACCTCTGTGTCCATATTATCCAAGAATATTACGAAGTAATACCGTCAGGTAATACAGAGAATGAGGCTTTAGGGGTACACACATGCAAATTCTCTTGGACTAACTGGCACGTATTAAAATTTCTAAAATATCAATTTCTCTTCCGTACTCAATGTCGGTACAAAACAATTACACGTGTGCCTCTAGGACAAAACAATATAGAATATACATGATTATAGAGATCACAGAGTCAATTGCATTGATAAAATATAATGTATAATATTTAACATTTTATACACATTCGTTTATTACACCTCAATATATACATCCATCTGTACAATACATAATAATTCACCACAATCAATCCATAATCATTATTTATATAATTCATCAAAATATTTTCCATAGCATCAATACAAGAGACTAGTCATAAAATCCAAATCTGAATCAAATTCAAGAACGATTTCTGAATATATTATCGACCAATACGTCAACAAATACAAATATCATCCAAATCATTGTAAATATAATATCCACTTGTATATGAATAATAACATTAACTAAAATCACAAAAAAACCAAGTGAATTCGAAACATCAAAACATCATAGAGAAAAAACTGCACCTGCTTAACTTTTTGACTAGTACTGCAATTTTGGTACCACCCATCGTGATGACTAGGGCCATGAACGTCATAAATATCTTAATGACTATAGTCGAAACATCTTGATGCCCTTGGTCACAAAAATCCGAGTAGTAACATCATGGTGATTGGAGTCACAAACATCGTGATCATCATGATGGCTATAGTCAAACCCATCGTGATGACTCAAATCAAGTACTTGGTCATAGTACTAGTAATCATCTTGAATGTGTCTCAACCTCTCAGTTAGGAACCCATAAGGCGTCAACGTATGTCCCATACCATACGTTTGCATCTAATGGTTTACTAGCCGTTAGTCGATACCACATCATAAAACATCATAAACATCATGAAATATATATATATATATATACATATATATATATATATATATTGCACCTCGTCTCATCGGCAAGTAAATACACACTACAAGAAAAACTGCAAATAGCTACTGATTTTTAGCAGCGGAAAATTTCATCGCAAATTAGCGATGGATTTTCGTTGAATCAGTAAGGGATATATTTTAGGATTTTTTATTTTAACTTATTTTTAAAATATTACCATCGAGTTCCGGTTTTCGCCGCTAAACCATAGCAAATTGCAGTGGTTTAACGTCAACATTTTTTAATCGCTAAATTCCGTTGCAATTTGAGGCATCATGTATTTTTTGAAGCTATTTTGCAGCAAGTTTTCAAGGGATTTGCAAGGGACTGGCATATGTATTCTTCTTAAAATGTTTTACTTTTATGTTTTTAATAAGTAATTGATAAGTAAAATTAAATTGTAAATAATTAATGTGAATAATAATATACAAATAATTTATTTACTATTAATAGTAAATAAAGTGCAATAGTCAGTATTGGTTAATTAATAATTACTAAATAATTAAGAGATAATAATAATTAATAATTGTTAGCCTACTTTGTGAACTAGGCAACACAAAGTCAAGATGTCAAGTATTGAAGAGCATTTCTAATTAGAAGACTTCGGTTCGGATCGGAGAGACCATCACTACTCAGATCGGAGAAGACACTACAGCCTAGATCGGACAGCTGCAATCATTCGGGTCGGGTCAAAACAACGTATCGGTTCGGATCGGATAAAGTCTTCTGTTCGGAACGGTGAACTATTGCTGTTGAAAACAGAGAGCACATGTTCGGATCGGAGGGCAATCTGCTTCAAGATGGATCGGAAAGCCACCCAATTGCTACAGAGATAGACCGAAGCGGAGCGGAGCAGAGTACAAAGAAGAGAGAATTAGTCCTAAGTTAATCCTATCCGGGTCGGAAGCGCCGATCCGAACCCCTAGAACCTACCCTTCCGATCCGAACCCCTTTTTCACGTCACTTTCCTGCATGAGCGCCTTGTTATTAGGAGCGACTATGACCAGTTCCTACCCACAACGTCCACTGCTCTAATGCGTTGTCAACACAGAAATCCATCCGAACCCGAGGCTAATGGGAGGGATGACACGTGGCTCCGATCCGGATCGAGTTCTGAGTAAATTTTCACCTATAAATACCCTGCCTGAAGACAAAGAAAAGGATCTTTTTTCTGGCACTTGGAGAGTTAAACCACCTTCATAATCCGAATTCCAGCAATCCCGGAAAATCCAAATCTTCTTTCACTATTTGTTTTCCAACAATTGAGTGATTGTAAGTGAGTTGTGAGAGAGATTGATTGAATATTTCATTGTACTTGCAACTAAATCAGTGAATATAGTGAAAAACAAGTGGACGTAGGCATTTCTTCGCCGAACCACTATAAACCCTGTGTGTTCATTTTTATTTTTATCTTATTTTCATTTGCTTTTAATCAATTTGGGTGTTAGAACCACTTTTTGGTCTAACATTTTGGTGCTTTCACTGAGAACTTCATCTGAATTCTTTGTTTTCTGGGATTATCATTCTACCTTTTGGACCGTTGAGTTCAAAGAAGTTAATCCTTAAGTTTCTACGCTCTTAGATTTTTGTTGAAGTGATTGTCAAAGAATTATGGCCAAAGGGAAAGGCAAAGAAATTCAATCTGTTCGAGGAAATGGAGCTGGCGAAGATCAACAAAATACGGTTGTGACAAGGTCTCGTGGGCAGAGTTCAGCAGCAGGACGAACCGATGCAGGAAACCCGAACCGCCATCATGGGGAGAGCTCCGATCCGATCCGGGTAGGAGATTCATAAGCAGTGCATTCCCCCAACCTGAACCGACCCGAGCAGCTTGCCACGTACCGACCCGACCAGGCGCCCCAGCTCCGAACCGACCCGACCTCCCATCTCCGATCCGACTCTTGGTGATGTTGGAACTTCTACTCGAGTCCCTACAAATGCTCCGATTCCAGCCGCCAGGGTCAGTGATCAGGTCAACCCATCTGCGCCAATTACTCAAGAAGATTTCTCGCGCCTACTTGATATGCTTGAAAGTACAAGGGAGGCCATGAAAGTCCACGAGCGCACTAATCTCATGATGCAGGAGAATATGAGGCTCATGAGTAGGGAGATCAGCGAACTCCGTCGACAGAGAACTCCATCACCGGTTCGTCACACACCAGTGGATCAGTCTTCATCTTCCGAGGAAGAGCGGCCCCGTGAACGAAGGCCGCTCGAACAACCTCAGAATGTGGAGCAGCTGACATTTGGATCTTTGGGATCTCGTGAGGATATTGCACGAGCGCTAGGAAACAATGACCCCACTCGGGGGAAAAGACTCCAGTCCCCTCCTCCCGAGATCGACCGGGAGCGCAGGGAACCGAATAGAGCAGAAGCAGCTCGAAGAAGAAGGGCATCTCCTGAACAGGAGCCCAGAAGGAACTCGGATACTAGGGCCAGGGAAACTGAGCGGCCCCTAACTAATGCAGATGTACAGGCAATGGTTCGCCAGATCATGTCCAAGAGCCGGAACTATACAAATGAAGATTATGGCATTGAGCGAAGCCATACTCCTTTCACCGACAATATCCTCGACTTCCAATTTCCCCGGCGCTTTAACTTTCCACAGATGGATAAGTACAACGGAAGGACTGATCCGGGACAGCATTTGATGCGATACTCGTGGCTCATGAATGCTGTTGCTGCCCCTGATGAAGTGAAGTGCAAAGCATTCCCAATCTACTTAGAAGATGTGGCGCTGTTCTGGTTTACCCGACTTCCTCCTCGTTCGATTTCGAATTACAGGGAACTGGGCGAGCGTTTTATGAACCAGTTCCGACTCCATGCCCGAAAATCCAAAAGTGTTATTGAATTATCGAGAATCAAGCAGGCACCAGGAGAGTCTTTGAGGGCATATCTTGACCGTTTTAACCAAGCCGTGACTGAGGTTAGTGACCCGCATGAGCCCACTATTCTGATGGCATTAAAGGAAGGAGTCGATCCTGAATCTGAGTTCGGAGATTACCTTTCTGGGAAGACACCCTCCACAAGAGAGATATTCTATGAAAAAGCCGATATTTATTTAAGGCGAGAAGAGGCCAGGGCAAACCGAAAGAGAAAGTCTGAGACGGCTATCGCCGTGAAGCAATATGGGGAAAGTTCTGGCAAGGTTGAAGTAAATGTGGGAAACAAGGGTGGAAACAACAATGCTGGAAGCGGGGGTAACAACAACAATAACCGTAATCCGAACGGTAACAGAAGAAACAGAAATAGGGGAAGTGATCCTAACAAAAGACCCCGATTCCAAACCTACGAGAATTATACACCATTGAACGACACCCTGGAAAATATTTACCTGGATACGTACAATGTGTTGCAGTACAAAAGACCGCCACCTCGTGATTCGACCGAGAAAGAATGGCGACAGGGAAATTTTGTTTGTTTCATGGAACTCATGGGCATTCAACCAATGAATGTCGGCATTTGAGGGATGTGATTGAGAAGCTGCTGCGTGAAGGGAAGTTGGATGAATACAAGGTTGCCCCGAGGGACAGGGAGCAAGGAGAGCAGGCTCCAAAACAGATTCTACCTGCTCCCAAGCCTATAGCGCAGCAGAAAGGTAAAGGAATTGTTATCAACTCCATAGTGGGCGGACCTCACCCGGCAATTCGAAGTTTCAGATCAATGGATCAATATGTAAATGCTGCCAAGCATCTAGACGTGAATGAAGGTGATGATTTGGAAGATATCACCCCCATAAAACAACAGAAGACCATGTTTGACGACGTGGTATTCCGCAGCCGAGATAATACTGGGATCCAATCACCCACTGATGATCCGTTGGTTATTACTACCACCATTGGGCCGACCTTGGTTCATAAGGTATTAGTAGACAATGGAAGTTCCGTTAATATTTTGTTTAAAAAGTCATTCGATCAGATGAAGCTTGAATCTGAAGATTTGAAGCCATGTGAAGGATGGATCAGAGGCTTCAACGGGGCGTCAACATCTCCCATGGGATACATAGAATTGCCCGTGACCTTGGGGCAAGGAGAACGCAGAAGAGTGCGGATGCTTCAGTTCGTAGTATTGGACGTAGATTCGCCTTATAATGCATTTTTGGGGAGGCCTGCCCTTGCTGAATTCAGAGTTTGTATCGCCCCTTGGTGTTTATTACTTAAGTTCCCAACCGAAGCCGGAACTGGAGTAATGAGAGGGGATCAAGTTTCCGGACAGGCCTGCTATGTGGCCGAATTAAAGATGTTGATGAAAGGACTTAACGTCGAGAGTAAAGATGCCTCGTCTCCCTCAAAGGGGGGCTCGGCATAGCAATTAGAGAGATTGACCCCGAAGGAGTTGCCCAAAGGAACGCCTGAAGACCTGGATCCCAGAAAAGACGAGGAACCAGAGGCTAAGAATGCAACTCCTAATGAAGCGACAGTGGAAATTCCCATTGATGACGCTGATCCGACAAGAGTCTTGAAGATTGGGTCTCAATTGGATCCATGTCAGGCCAAAGAACTAACGTACTTTTTGAAGGCGAACTTGGACGTGTTTGCCTGGACCTACGCTGACATGTGTGGGATATCGCCATCCATCATAAGTCACAAATTGAATGTAAACCCGAAACATCCGCCTGTGAAGCAAAAGAGACGCATGCTGGGCCCAGAGAGGTCGGCTGCTCTCAAAGAGGAAGTGGAGAAGTTGGAGCAGAATGGATTTATTCGAGATTCGACATATCCCGACTGGATATCGAATCCCATCTTGGTAAAGAAACCGAATGGAAAGTGG
Organism: Allium sativum; assembly: GCA_030737875.1. NCBI lineage: Eukaryota > Viridiplantae > Streptophyta > Magnoliopsida > Asparagales > Amaryllidaceae > Allium > Allium sativum. The sequence goes on from CM060918.1 coordinate 317,543,115, forward strand.
CGGACTTGTATTGATTTTTCAGATTTGAACAAAGCTTGCCCTAAAGATAGTTTCCCACTTCCCAGGATTGACCGGCTTGTAGATTCGACAGCAGGTCATGAACTTCTCTCTTTCATGGATGCAAACTCTGGGTACAACCAAATTCCTATGCATGTGCCAGACCAAGAACATACGAGCTTCATTACAAATTTGGGATTGTATTGTTATGTTGTAATGCCATTCGGATTGAAAAACGCTGGAGTCACTTATCAGCGCTTGGTGAACAAAATGTTTTATAATCAAATAGGAAAGACTATGGAAGTGTATGTGGATGATATGCTTGTCAAATCGAAACAGTCCTCCAGCCATACGCAAGACTTGGCGGAAATGTTTGGTATCCTGCGAAAATATCAGATGAAATTGAATCCTTTGAAATGCTCATTTGGAGTGGCATCGGGAAAGTTCCTAGGCTTCATTGTGAGCTCCCGAGGAATTGAAATCAATCCTAGCCAGATAGCAGCGATTAGAAATATTGAAGAGCCGAGGAGAATTAAAGACGTCCAAAGTCTTACAGGGAAAGTAGCGGCGCTGAGTAGATTCATCTCCAAAGCCACAGACAAATGCGTTCCGTTTTTTGATTTGAATAAAAGAGGAAAGAAGAACTTCGAGTGGACTCCGGACTGTGTTGAGGCCTTTCGAAATTTATTGGAACTGCTAGAGAAATCGCCGATTTTGTCAAAGCCAGTAGATCACGAGGAATTGTTTGTTTACTTGGCAGTCTCGGCTCACGCCGTTAGCACAGCCCTGGTTCGAGAAGAAGACAAAGTACAAAGGCCAGTGTATTATGTAAGCAAGAAATTAGCAGCGGCAGAGCACAATTACCCAAAGATTGAGAAGCTCGCTTACAGCCTCCTAATTGCATCCCGAAAACTTCGTCACTATTTCCAAGCTCATCCATAACCATATACACCGACCAGCCTTTGAGGCAGGTGTTGCAGAGACCCGAAGCATCGGGAAGGTTGATCAAATGGAATATAGAATTAAGTCAGTTTGATTTGAATTTTCAACCACGAAAGTCGATCAGGGGGCAAGCTCTGGCAGACTTTATTGCGGAATTCACCATCCCAGAGGAGGAAGTAATCAATGACAAAGTGGTTAGATCCGAGGATGAGTTAAAGATAGATCCGTGGAAACTATACACGGATGGAGCCAAGAACGATCGAAGGTCCGGAGCTGGAATCATCTTAGTCACCCCCGAAGGACGGTCGTTATATTATGCTCTACGATTAGAATTTTCGGCGACTAACAATGACTCTGAATATGAAGCCCTGATTGCCGGGCTGAAGCTTGCCAAAGACCTCGGAGTAAAAAATGTTAGACATATTCTGTGACTCTAAAATCGTTGTTTGCCAAGTGCGAGAGGAATTTGTGGCTCGGGGACCTCGACTCATCGCCTACCTCAGGAAAGTGAGAGAGCTATTGAGTAGCTTGGAGCGGTACAACATAACACATATCCCAAGAGCTGAAAACCAGAAGTCGGATAGGCTGGCAAAGCTGGCTAGTTCCGACAATCCAGAAGAGACTGAAATAATTCCAATTGAAACGTTGGAATCGCCAAGCTTTGAGTCAATGGAAGTTGAGTTCGCTTTTGAAGCGGAACCGGAGAAGGAGTCGTGGATGACCCCGATCAAGAACTTCCTTAAGGATGGAACACTCCCGTCAAAGAAGAGTGAAAGAAGGGCTGTAGTTCGCAAGGCTACCAGATATGTCATACAAGATGATACTCTTTATAGGCAAGGATTTTCTATGCCCCTGTTACGATGTATAGCACACGACGACATCAAGCGTGTACTAAGAGAAGTACACGAAGGTGAGTGTGGAGATCATACAGGAGGTCAGACTTTAGCAAAAAAAATATTGCGATACGGATACTTCTGGCCCACAATTAACAAAGATGCGGCTGATTATTCACGACGCTGCGATAAGTGCTAGAGATTCGCCAAAATCCCCAGAGCACCGTCGACCCAACTTAAATCAATGGTGAGTCCTTGGCCATTTTCCACATGGGGAATTGATATCATTGGAGTTCTACCGATTGCTAAAGGAGGAGCGAAATATGCAATAGTGGCCGTGGACTTTTTTACGAAGTGGGTGGAAGCTGAGCCCTTGACCAAGATCACGGCAAGAAAGGTAATAAGTTTCATGGTCAGAAATATTATATGCCGATTTGGGATCCCAAGGACGATTATAACTGACAACGGAACCCAATTTGATAGTACTGAATTCAGAAATTTCTACCAGAAGTATAAGATTGACAAGCGATATACTGCAGTTGCCTATCCGCAGTCGAACGGGCAAGTAGAGGCAATAAACAAAGTAATAAAATCCATCCTCAAGAAACGGTTAGAGCGTGCAAAGGCAAAATGGGTTGACGAATTGCCCCTAGCTTTGTGGGCATATCAAACAACATTTAAGACGGCCACCGGTCATACCCCTTTCTCTCTCTCATTTGGCTCAGAAGCAGTAATTCCAGTTAAACTGGAAGTTCCTTCCCACAGGGTGACATATTATAACCCGATGACGAATCGGGCGCTCTTACTTGAGTCTCTTGATGAAGTCGAAGAAAAAAGGGACGAAGCAGATTTGCGTGCGGCAAGACATCGACGTCAGATGGCACGCTATTACGACAAAAAAGTTCGCCTCAGGACTTTTGAACCAGGAGATTTGGTGCTAAAGAGAGTCTTTCCATCCCTTCCTCACCTCGGTCCAAAATGGGAAGGACCCTTTGTCATCCAACGGAAACTTGAAAAAGGAACCTTCAAGTTAACGACCGTAGATGGCGAAGAAGTCCCTAGAGCATGGAATGCCCAACACTTAATGCGATATTTGGATTAGAAATGCTGTACTTTTTGTTATTTTTCTTATGAACTCTGTAATAAGGCACGACTTGCCTTGGGAAAATCTGACGATATGAATGAAGGACTATAAAGTGGATGTAGGCTACGACTTAGCCGAACCACTATAAAAATATTGTGTGTTATTTACTTTTATGCATTACGTATATACATTCATTAATTATTCTGTTGTGATTATGGAATACAGGATGATTCAAAACCTGAAAAGGTTAAAGACAGTTTAAACATAAGAAAAAGCACAGCGACCACTTGTGCGACAAGACATAAAAGAATGAGAAAACGACATTCTTAACTCTAACTCTCCAGAGAGAGAGAGAGTATAAAAGCGTCTCCAACTGAGCGCTGAAAAAGAAATTCTTCCCCTAACTCTAACTCTCCAGAGAGAGAGAGAGTATAAAAGCGTCTCCGACTGAGCGCTGAGAAAGAAATTCTTCCCCGCTGAGAGACCGGGGAATGAATAGATTGCTGAGCTCGAACTCTAACTCTCCAGAGAGAGAGAGAGAGTATAAAAGAAATGCCAGAAAAAACGACAGGCACTGACGACACAGGAAATGCTATCCCGTCAGAAAATCGGGAGCATTCAGATTGTTTGATTAAGCATTAAATAATTTGTGAGAATTGACTGGGGGCATATATATGTTTACGCATATTTCCTCCCTCCGTAACTTCATTTCATAACTATAGTAAGACATGCATTTTTACATAAGTGCAGAACTACTGACAAACAGACATTGCAAAAAATGAATTATTTTTTATTTACGAACAAATGAATTTGTACAGGAGAGTAGCTAAAAAAGAAGGTGCAAGAGCCGCTCTTGTAGCAGCAATTGTTGGTTCACCAAATGCTAAAACGACACAAGGCAATCCACTATTTAGATTTCGAGTGAGCCATGGACTTCTTGGCGGCTTTCTACGCATCCTTTGCTTCTTTCTCAGCCTCTGTCAAGATTCGTTTTGACTTCTTTTTTCCTGAAGATACGGTGCTGGAGCCAGTAGACTTCTTCCCGGAGGGCGGAGCGCTGGAATCAAGAGAAGATTTTTTAGCGAGTTCCTCTGTAATAGATCTAGTTGAGAGCTTAACAACTAACCTTGATCACGCATCCACAACTGCGAGGGGCTTGAGGGCTTCAGGGTCTAGTTCTTCGGCTTTTAATTGCAAGCGTTTGTCTTGATCAGCTTTCATTGCAGCCAAGGTAACATCATCAGCATTTTTTGACTCCCCGACTATAGCAACTTCTGGTTCCTCTTCATGCCCTCCGTCACCATCATCGTCCTTTAAAGCTGCTATCATTTCTTCATCATGGGGAGTGGCGACCTTAGTTGGCTCACTTCCTTCTCCCAAGTCTATAGGAGCAGCCTTATCCTCCCCTCTTTTGGCCTTTTCTGCGGGCTTTGCCCCGGCGGTGGCTCCCTGAGTCACATCTGTTTTTTCGGATGACTCAACACCTACAGAATGAGAAGCAACAGTTATCAACTCAGGCGAAAACAATGGGTTTTTCATCGATTGTTCAATCACGTGGCGAAAGGTAGAAATAGCCTTGACAAATTGAGGAGAAAAGGTAGGGATACCTTCCGAAGACTTTTCGGCAGGGGTGACTACTACCTCTGATGTTGTTTCAGGAATAGGGGATAGCAGAGTTGTTCGGGCAATTCCCGGATTTTCAGGATCATACCCCTCTACTTCAGAAGTCGCAGGGGCAGAAGAAGAGGAACCAGCTTCGAGAACATTCTTCTGTTTAGACTTTCGTCTCTCTTCTTCCATGGCCTCAGCAATGAGGCGGCGCCCTTCGGCTAGGCGCTCCGGTTCATCATCTTTCAAGTATTTCTCCATCAGCTTATCTTCATCGATGGAAACGACCTTAAGTTCCTCTTTTTCCCACTCGACGATCTGATTCCATACTTGAACCAGAGTGGATGGATAATCCTCGATCCAAGAAATGTTTCGACGACGGATAATATGTGCGAAGAATTCAATCATTAATTCGCCGAAACCCTGAATATCAGCCTCCGCCTCAGATAATTGCTTGCGGGCTTCCTCCGCAGATTTGATAGCACACTCCACATTGCCCTCGGCCTGGGCAGCCCTGTTCTCTACTTCCAACAGCCTTGAAGCCAAGTCAGCATTTTTCTTTTCTAGTTCAGCACTCCTCTGTGCTAACTCGGCGTTTTTCTGTTCAAGGTCAGCATAAGCAAGGCGTGTCTTAGCAGCTTCTGACTTAGCCTCATCAGCTTGCTTTTTTAATTCAGAACGCTCTTGAGTGTGAGATTCAAGCAAGTCATGGTAACGTTTTTGCATCTCCTCGAATTGTTGTTTGAAGTTAGAAGCGTCCCTTTGAGCGACAGCTAGCTGAGCTTGAGTGTCTTCCAAATCTTTTCCTAGGGCTTTTAAAGCCTTGGCATCCTCCTCCGCGGTCTTTTGCATTGAGTCGGTATTTGTGATTAGAGTGCGGATGATTCTGGAAAGGTTGCGTGAATATTTAAACATCTCAGTATATTGTTTTTCAACCGCATCTATCTTCGCTTTGGCCTCATCTGCCCACTTAGAAGAAAAAGGTTCAAGGGTAGGTAAAAAAGTCAAATTCTCGAAGTAGTGTTTGGGAAATTGCTCCTCCAAATATGCCCGCTTTACTGCAGTTTCTGCATCTAGTGGGGGAGGAGCGGGGATTGTCAATTCGGTGTCCCTGTGTGAGGAGGATTCGGTAGTTTCCTTGTCTGTCCTAGGTCGTTTAGTAGTAGGGACCTTGTGCTTACTCCGAGACCCGGTTTCTTTCGGAGGACTTCTCTCTCTACTGTGCTTTTCATGGGAAGAAGTGGAGTCTTTAGATGGTGGTCTGTCCTCTTCCCTGCGGCTTTGATAACCCTTGTATTTCTCTTGTTCCGGCCGAACTGGTGAGCGAGAATGTGAGGGTCGAGAACGATAGGGATCATAAGGGCTTCTCTCCTCCCTACCACGATCATCCCGGCGGTCGTACTCGATATCCTGAGGTGGATTGGACATGCTGCGGCTAAGCTTCCTGATATCATAATAGAATCGAGACATCGTACCTGCACAATAAGACAAACGAAATTTAGAATTAATGGATTCACAGAGAAAGAGGTGCGATGAATGTTAATGTTGTTGTATAAAGTGTGTCCTAAGTGGTGTTTCCCCCCAACCAACCCGAATCTGAAGCTAGACTAGTACGGGCAGGCTCTTTAGCCTTAGCAGGAGTGGTCTCTTCAGATGAGGTAAAGACTAAAGGATCCTTCCTGAAATCCTCTGAAGTGTATATAGTTTCAGGCAAGGGGAGATCCCCCAAACCCTGAAATATTTGGTCATCAGTACTAGGGATATTCCCCTCGGAAGCATTAAGTGGCGACTCTTGGGAGGAAGTTGACTTTTCCGGAGAAGTAGCCTCCTCGGGGGCAATATATCCTTCACGATGCTTTTCGGCCAGGTTAGCCAATTCGTCATCCTGGGTAGAAGATGGAGAAGGTGAAGTTCGAAGAGGCACTGCAGGAACTCCTGAGCCCTCTCCTATCTCGGGGACTACCTCCACTGGAGGAATATATGCGTATGGAGCCGTTCCATGGCCAATGCTACGAAAAACGGATAACAGCCCATGAAAGTGAAGATATTTGTCTTTAAGGACTTCATCGATAGTCAAGAATTTTTGATCGCCATTAAGAAGTTGGTGCATCCGATCAAAGAACACCTGATCTGATATCTGTTTGGGATTGTCGACTGCAAACGAAAAGGAAAACAAGTTAAGGTGATGATTCAAGTGTATAGAGCCCGGATTTAAAAAAATCAGTGCTTTACTTGATTTTGTCCACCTCCTGGCGCATCTAGGCTGTCGCTTCACGTAGAACCATTCTAATCTAGAATCTCCAGCTTTACTGCTGAATGGTGCTGAGATTATCTTCCTTTTTGGAACTGACTCAAAGTAGCAGAAAGATGGAGTCTCTCGAGTCCGTTGCTTGAAATTAAAGAAGAAGTGAACGTCATCGAACGTGAGCTCTATGCCTAAGATTTCACGATATGCTATATACAAAGTGTGCAAGTAGGCATACGAATTGGGATGCAGCTGCATGGGGGCAATCCGCATTTGTCTTAAAAAGTCAACGATGAAGGGAGAGAATGGAGGAATAGCGCCGACCATGCACATCAACCGAGTGACCGCCATATATCCTTCTGGAGGGTTGTGGGGACGGTCAGAGCTTGAAGGCACTAGAGTGTCTCTTTTCATTATTCCGTACTTTAAGCAAATTCGGATAAGTCGATCGTTGTCGATTGTTGATTCAACGGAATCTGGAGGTGATTCCAATATAACGGCCGATTCAAATTCGTCGGGGGCTCGATCGTCACCAATCCCTCCTTCCTCCTCAAAACCCAGAGAAACTTCATTTTCTGAAGACACCTCGTTGCTTTCCCGATTTCCAACCCCGTAGTCTGGACCCTCATTGTCCCATTCTGGATCTGACGGAGAAGATATGTCCTCGAGAGTGATTTTGTTAGAGGCTACCGGAGCTTCTTTCCTCTCAGCTAGTCTGGAAGAGCATCTGGGTCTCATGGTCATAAAACTATTGAAGAAGCAATAGCACGAATTAGAGTAAATTAGCCCGTACCCCCCTGTGCATGTGCGTGAACTAAAATGTGTGCAGTGAATGTGAGAAATGCAAAGTAAAGATGCAACAATGTAAGGCGAAACTTTGAAGAGAAAGTGATGGTCAGAGTAGTTCTTAATGTTCATTTATGTCCGCAAGGCACTATCCTAACTGTTCATGAAGTTGGAAGTAATATCTAGCATTGTTTTAAATAGTTGGACAAAATTTTGTACTTTGGATTGAGTGGTTTTCGGTTCGGTTCGGGCAGGCATCATAGGATCGGACTGAAGAAAAGTTGTGCACCGGATGAAAGGTTATGTTCAACCGGATCGGCTCGGAGACATGTAATAGGAACGGATCGGATGAGTTTGAATACCGACGCCCCCTATTTATCTGTTTTCACCCTCCGATCCGATCCGATAGGCTATCCCTTGTTTTCCATTTCTACTCTTCCGACCCGAACCGGAAAGATAAAACTTTGCTCTCCTCCTCCATCTTCCATGTTTCCTCGCCCGAACCGACTTCCCATGTCTTTCATCTTCTTCTTCTTCCTCAATTACCTCCGAACCCAATCCCATATCAACAGCTCCAATTAGGAGCAAGCGTACGCCTTCTTCAACCTATCAACGCCTCGAGGTGGTAGCAGAGATATCAGCGACGGTGGTTGGGGAGGGGATGGCCGTGTCATTGAGATTGAACCGTAAATATGCTCAAATCATTCATATTAAACCGCAAATTACAACTGAAATCAGTTAAAGAGAAGCTTAACTGAAGTTATGACCTACCGATACAATTGATTTAAGGATGCGAAAAGGAGTTTTGATTTTCTTTTTGAGAAGTTAGGGTTTTCGTTTTTCCTTTGGAGTAATTACTGGAAGAACAGCGAAAATAAAAGAAGAAGAAGAAAGAAAGAAGGAGATGGGGGCAGAGGATATATACAGGAGGGAGGTGGCTACTCGTATTCCCCTCCTATTTTTCCGCTCGGTCCGAAGTACGAGCCCAACAGCCCACACCTTCTGGCCCATTAGTCTGTTGCAAGGCATAGGAAATCCATTCTGGTTGGAACTCAAATTATAAATCCGTTCGGGTCGGAGCCCGAACCGAACAGGATGACGAACAACAACTTGACATGTGAATTCAAAAGGAAGGATGAAGGTATTGTGCAATAGCAATCAAAGCATGCTCCGTTTCCAACAGAAGCATCCTTTGAGGGGGCAAAATGTTAGCCTACTTTGTGAACTAGGCAACAAAAAGTCAAGATGTCAAGCATTGAAGAGCATTTCTAATTAGAAGACTTCGGTTCGGATCGGAGAGACCATCACTACTCAGATCGGAGAAGACACTACAGCCTAGATCGGACAACTGCAATCATTCGGGTCGGGTCAAAACAACGTATCGGTTCGGATCGGATAAAGTCTTCTGTTCGGATCGGTGAACTATTGCCGTTGAAAACAGAGAGCACATGTTCGGATCGGAGGGCAGTCTGCTTCAAGATGGATCGGAAAGCCACCCAATTGCTACAGAGATAGACCGAAGCGGAGCGAAGCAGAGTACAAAGAAGAGAGAATTAGTCCTAAGTTAATCCTATCCGGGTCGGAAGCGCCGATCTGAACCCCTAAAACCTACCCTTCCGATCCGAACCCCTTTTTCACGTCACTTTCCTGCATGAGCGCCTTGTTATTAGGAGCGACTATGACCAGTTCCTACCCACAACGTCCACTGCTCTGATGCGTTGTCAACACAGAAATCCATCCGAACCCGAGGCTAATGGGATGGATGACACGTGGCTCCGATCCGGATCGAGTTCTGAGTAAATTTTCACCTATAAATACCCTGCCTGAAGACAAAGAAAAGGATCTTTTTTCTGGCACTTGGAGAGTTAAACCACCTTCATAATCCGAATTCCAGCAATCCCGGAAAATCCAAATCTTCTTTCACTATTTGTTTTCCAACAATTGAGTGATTGTAAGTGAGTTGTGAGAGAGATTGATTGAATATTTCATTGTACTTGCAACTAAATCAGTGAATATAGTGAAAAACAAGTGGACGTAGGCATTTCTTCGCCGAACCACTATAAACCCTATGTGTTCATTTTTATTTTTATCTTATTTTCATTTTCTTTTAATCAATTTGGGTATTAGAACCACTTTTTGGTCTAACAATAATATAGATCAATAAGTATTTTTTAATAATCAATGATTAATAAGTAATTTTTAATAACTAAGAAGTAAAATTTATTATCCAGTATCTAAAATTTAATAATTATAATTGATGTTTAATATGTTTTAATTCAAAAAAATCAAAACTTTCTTATTTTCTAAAATATATATAAAGTTTAAATATAAATTTTTGAAGTTATAATAATACTTAACGAATTTAAAATAATGTTTTAACTATTTATATATACCATTAAGTTATAATATTTTTTTATAATAATACCTTTAATACTGATCAAACTTGTAATAAATTGCCTGATAGTTTAAAATTTTAATGATATTTTAAGTTTTACCTATTTTGATTTATTCCTATAGAAGTTCAACAAGGTTGGTTGGACAAAATATCTGCAATGATCCGCATCGGCATTAAATACTAAATATGGTACGTTGATTTTAAATCCAACTATGACCTACCTTATGACATGGATTGCACTGTCCTCCCAAGTTTCCACCGCCCAAAATTTCGCTGAAACCGCCTAAATGGAAAATAATCCCAAATTTCCCCTTTCACGCCATCAATCTCCTTATCCCCGAATTGAGAAAATAAATCAAATAAAAATCGACAGATGGATAAAAATGACTTGCGCTTCACACTTTTCTTTACAAATTGATACAGATTTGGATCAGGTTTGAGGTTTGAATCGGGTGCTGATGGGTTTCGATGGATCACGATCTTGGTTTTGTGCTTTTTTTGGATTCGATTTGGGTATGCGGATTTGTATTACGTGAAGTGGTAGAAAGGCGTGAGCACTGTTTTTGGGAGGGGTATGATTCTGGGCAGATGGAAGTGATGGAATAGGTGAAGAAAGGAGTTGTGGTTTGGGGCAGAAGGAGAGATGGTGAAGGGAGTTGAACGGTTGGATGTGTTAATGGGAGTTGCGTTTCTTCTTTTCTCACTCTCTCTGTAAAAAACCCTAGACGTCGTTCACCAGAGTTTTGGGAGTTGCAACCCTAGACGTTTCTTCTTTTCTTCTTTCCACCATTAACTGTGTTGCCTTGATTGCACAAGCCTCCAAGGTAAAAGTTTCTCGTTCTTCTTTTTTCATTTAGTTTTGGGTTATGGCTGATATTTTAAGTTGTAGACTTTACTTTTTAAACATAATATATTCTGCAGGTCATAATCCAAAAAATACAATATGTAATTTTGTGTTTCTCCTTGTTGTTGAAATTTTATATATTCTATCATATTTTTGTTGCATTGTTGTTAGTGTTTAGAAGGCGAAAATCATCATATTATAAATTTGCATTGAAATAAGATGGTGAAGTAAGTCTAAGAATAAAACATATGACATTAAGCCAGATCATAGACAATATATAAATTTTGTTAAATGACATTTGTGAGTTGCCAAAACTGATGGTGCATGGGTGATTATCAAATGCAAACCTCTGGCACATAGCAACTTGTCAAAGCTTTCATAAAGTGGTAAGGTGAGAGATGTTTTGATAAAATAAAAATAAAAATATCTGAAATTTATCATCATGACGCTTCTTTCTTTCTCTAGGAACAAATGTGCCATCAGCTTTCGCTATTATGTTTGATTTAGTCTTGGCATATTGGATCCTATGCATTTTTAAATCATGAACAAGTATCTTATTCACTAATAGTGACAATAAATAATGATTGGAATTATATATAAAAAAGGTAACAAAGATAATCCCTAACTCTCAGTGATTTACTAGGAACTCAAAGGGATTAACTTCCACAAGTCAATGAAAGAGAAACGTGATTTTTGCTTTTACAAAAATTTGTAATACACACACATGGACACGCACACACAAGAATGGCGTACTTGTGTTTTGAACAAGCATAATCACACGTTATTTGTACATATGCTTTAGAGCCATTAAAATTAAATGGTGTTAGTTATGCGGAACATATATGCACCGAGCATATATAAAGACATATACTTCATAGATATGAGTATTATTGGACCAACTTCCACAATCTTATGCAAGAGGAAGGATGTTTGCATTAGCACATATTCGTATTGTAAATAAATTTATAAAACGGACATTATATTGTTCAGTCAAAAAAAAATTTAAGTTAATCTGTTGTATGTAAATTTTAAGTAATAGGAGTGGCACAATGAGAATATTGTAGCTCAGGCGCTAAGCGATATGTGCGTGCGCGCATACATACGCACATATTCTCACACATGCTCCCTAGATAAATATCATGGAGCAACTTCCAAAAGGTTTCTACAAGGAGGACTTTATGTTGCATTTGTCAAGATGTACAGTAAATTGCCTACAATAAAATATACCCAAAATTTGAATCTTTATAATTTGAATCATGCAAATAGATTTACTTTTACAAATAAAAAATAAAGATAAACTCAATAGCAAATTAGCATGGGTACAAATGTGGATACATAATGCTGATAGGAAACATCATGGGTGAGTCGATAAATATTTATTGTTTAGTGATCTTTATATATTCAGCACAAGAGAATTTTGTTGCGGCATACTCATTTGTTGATTTTATTAATATGATCATCTGTACAGCCTTCTTGAACAAAAGGTTTGAAACAAAAAATTAACCTAAAACTATTTTCGAAACATGATGATTCAAATCAGTCTTTTACTTATAGTCGTTAAGGTTTTCCAAGAGTGGGGGAAAACACTTTTCTTTCAGTTATGTACAATTCCAATGGCTTCTATTTAATATGAGTTTCGAATGTGAGAAAAACAAATCCATGCTTACCCAAAGTAGTTCAGTGTGTATCAAACGTTTACAGACCATACTGAACACATATCATACCGATGAGCATGCTTCGTACATTTGTCCCTTTACCTGTGTAACCTAGTTTAATAGTTATCTGCATGGGGCTGGCATAACATTAACACGGGAAGAATTGCAATGATGAAGCGACTCGAACATCCCCGTGAAGGAAAGCACGGATTGAGTTGAGAACAAGACGAACCAGAACACAAACAGAAGAACATTTCATTGTTTATTACAACAATTCCATCAGAATACAAGAGTATACAGAGTATGAATAAATATTATACATCAGAAAAATATCAGAGATTACAATACATTACATAGCAGTGGAAAAATAATACAATACACAATTGAAGGTGATATACGGATACAGAGCTTTCCGGATATCGTTCCAGCTGTAAATCAGGATCCTATGAATATAAATCTGCAAAACCAAAACTACAAGCTGCCCATGTGGAAAATAGGGGCACCGAGAGTTTAGGTTAAAACAATAAACTTCAGGTCAGTCATGTGACTGGTGTGAGAACTAAACAGTTATTTAAACCTATGCTTTACAAATAAGGTAAATCGAGGGACCATGCCGTATAACACGGAATGGGTTTCTTCCCAAGAATACCAGTGCATAAACAGTTATAAACAACACAATGCTTTTTGAAAAATGAAACTATTATAAGACTCAGGTCCCATCACACAATGCAACGCAAGCCGGAGGATAGAGTTTTTCCTTATAATAGCCAAACATGCTTGGTACGTTCAAAACAAATCATTTTGATACTATTATAATGTAAAGTGTCAAAACAACTTCAAATATAAATGTATCAATCATAGACGGCATAGTGCCTCATCCCACTATGTCGCCATACTAGGCTCTACAAATAAAACCGAAATGTCACGTATTGGAAATTGAATTTCCGTCATGAGTCGAGGCAAGGGGCAAGCTCCTCACTGGCTTCGAGACACTCTAGCAAATGCCTCAGGATTCCCCGCAGAGAACCCTTAGAATCGGCTGGGCCGGTCCACACTTACGTTAGTGGATTGGCAATTCCTGAACACACGTTTCCTGGTCCTATCAGACCTATCCATCGGCTCCGAAGAGACCGATATATCTGAGGTGTCTCGCATTCCAACATCCACAAAGGTATAATAATCAACGATGTCAGCGCTGGTAAAACGCTGACACCACCCATAGCTGGAAATAAACGTCGTGTTCTCCCAGCGGTCCATATCCCGTTTTTAACTCATACCGAGGTGTGAGGCTCGCGAATTAACGCAATACACAAAGCTACGCTGTATTAAAGTCGTGCTTTGATCATCAACCACAAGACTCTACTTTTCAATAGAAGCCTTGATCATTGCATCTCAGCATGCCACACAGGCAATTCACGCCATGCGACTGATATCTATCGATATATAACCTCTGAGCTCGTACGTCTCAGAGAAGGGCGTTAAGCAAGAGAATAAATTCTCCGTCATCAAACAGATATATATTTAATAGAAATCAGTCAACACAGAATAAAATCCAATGTCAAACACACAATCCATTTACAAGTCCGTTCTGGGTCTGAACGAAACCGGAGGCACCTTATACCTCGCATATCCATCGATCTCCCAATACGTCTGGACGATCACCAACTGATCCCCTCCTCTTGGGTGTACGTCCCAATCAAGATCATCAGTAATTATCCAAACGATGTGAAGACCTCCGGTCTTCCACCACCGTCGTCATCTCCGACTTATCGTCGAAATAGTTATTCAGAATGGGTATAAACCCGGCCTTTCCGAATAACTCGCGTATATAATAAACAAGTGCTATAAAACACAACATATGCCCCACTCCAATTCTGAATATTCTTTTATTCAAATATTCACATCTTTTGGGAAAGGTTCCCATTAATTTTATCAAAGATAAATTCTTTAAAATTTCTTCTTTAATCTTCCTTTGGATGTCATTTCAAACCAAATTATGGTTTTCCAAACTAGTCGGGATTACCGAACCATACCGAAGTAATCATTTATTTTATTTCCCAATCCCAACCTATTCATCCCATGGAGCAAAACTGTTATTACCCCATAACTAACACCACAGTGTTATCAGTGAATTTAATTACCATTTCACGTTCAAATCTAATTAAAGATTTAACTATCGCTAGGAGCAAAACTAGTGATACTCCATTCTCGATCATTTCCCAAATTTGATAATTTATATTATCAATTCACATTTCAATCTAATTAAAGATTCATTAAAACTCCACTTAGTTTTAATCTTCCCAAAAACCAATATTAATGATTATTTAACTTGGGTAAATCAAACATGTCGCATCGACAATCTACACCGTACTATTGATTTCTGCTGATATATAACCTCTGAGCTCGTACGTCTCAAAGAAGGCGTTACGCAAGAGAATAAATTCTCCGCCGCCAAACAGATATATATTAAGCAGAGATGAACCATACAGTTCGAAATACAAAGACATACATGTAATCCTGTATTTTACTGGGTTAAAGAACTAATTTCATTTAAAACACAGCTCACGATAAACCCAAATCACATTCCATTAATGGACTCTTCACGGAAAACTAATCAATATATATATAATCGATATCAATTTCCGTATCCGACTAATAATATAAATGAAATAACGGCAAAGCCCTTTTTAATTCCATACGTATTAACAGTCTTCCTCCACAGAATTTCATTTCGATTATTATCAAATCAAATCCCATTCAATTCAAAATTAATATATTAAATTGGAAAACTTTACTTTGGAAAATTCCTATTAAATCTTAATAAAAAAGATTCATAAATTCCAAATCACATTTCACTGTAAATAGGGTTAAATAACGAATGTCGTTAAAAACAAAGTTCACAATAAACCCAATTCACATTCCATTAATAATCGGGTTAAAGAACAATTGTTATTTAAAACACTGTTCACGATAAACCCAAAATCAATTCTAATTCAATTCCAATTAAATATGTTAATTAATTGGTATACTTCATTAAATCTATATAAAAAGATTTAATCTTTTCTCAGCTGGGTTTAAGAACAGTGTTAATGAAGACACCATTCACGACAAACCCAAATCTCATTTGATATTAAATACAAGGCTTTGAATAGAAATTATATCGGCTTATATTCAATATCAAATTCTGAAACCAACAAATATAGCTTTGGAAATAACGATATAAAATATATCTTCCAAATTTCCTCCACAATATCCATATAATCACGGAATCCAATATCGAAATATTCCGAAGATAATTTCGATTCAAATCCATCCCAATTTATATATTAGAAATTCTGGTTACTTTTAGATACCATTACAAATCCAATTTGTTTATTTTAAAAAAATATTGGATTATAATTCTAGTTCAAAACTAGTTCATTTTGATAAAAATACATTTTTTATCTTTTCAAATATGAGATTTTTCATCCTAGTTATTTCCCAATCATTGCTTATGATTTTACATAAATTATTGATATTTTTAATAATTTTATCAAGGCCTGTACAGTCGATTTCCATTAACGGCCATCGAACTGCACTTACAGCGACCTTTTTTGAAATTGATTTGGACATATCTCCAAATCCAACCGTTAGATTTCAAATCTCTTGTATTCATTGGAAAGCTCTTTTCGATATGAACCCAAGGATTCCGGTTTTAGGAGAATCCGACGGTCGGATCTCTCGTAATGTCCGTTCGAAGCCAATGGTCGAAATTCGCGAACTGCCGCAGCGCGACGCATTCTATTCAGGCCATTATAATATATATAATATATATACATACATACATACATATATATATATATATATTATATTTCATCGATTTCCATTTAAAACGAATTTTATAAATCGATTTAAATTCGTTTTCAAAACGATTTCAACTTCATATTCAATTTCTAATCAAAATTGAATATTCCAATATAGATTCGTTTTAAATTCATTTCAAATCGATAACAATTCAAATCAATTTCAATTCAATTTCAATCTAATTCGAATTTCAAATCGTTTTTCAATTTAATTCGAATTTCAATTCACTTTTCAATTCTAATTCGAATTTCAAATCACTTTTCAATTTTAATTCGTTTTGAATTTCTTTTAAATCGTATTATATAAATCGTTTTAAATTCGTTTTCAAAACGATTTCAACTTCATATTCAATTTCTAATCAAAATTTAATATTCCATATCATCGATATATAAATGATATTATTTTCAAATCATTATATTTTGAAATTAATTCATTTTCGATATTCATTATAAAAATGAATAAAATCGATATAAATATCGTTCACGTCAAAATGGCGTCAATCTAATCAACACGACTTTATATATTTAAATATATTCGTGCCCATCCCAAATCGAACATCAAAATTTGATCTTTTACTGAATATTATTTTAAAATATTCATTCTTTTAAAATAGTCGTTATTTCAAAATATTTATTCGTTCTGAACTGGAATCAGACACAGTCAATTACCATATAATTTGATTATATGGATTTCATACAACACACGTACACCACAACAATCATACACAGTCAATCATCATCCAAAGTGCATTCTACACTGCATAAGCATCAAATATAAATATTTAATGCTTATAACAGTCTGTCAATCTATCGATCGACATACAGCTAATTATTGGGATTAGTGTATGTCCAATATCATCCCAATACCCGTGTGGGGTTTCAATCAATCAAAAACAGATTTTATTTGTGCTGTAGGGCGATGTGTAAAATTTATCGTCCCAATCAATATCGGTCAAATGTGTGTACATAAACAAATTGTCTGATTTGTTTATAAATGTTTTTTTTATTCATATACATGTTAAAAATTATATTTTTAACTATATAAAATATTTTATCCCATTCTATATCATACAATCAAATTTCACATCACAATCAAACAAACAAACAAGCTGTCCATGGTTTGTGGACGATGGGTGTCGGGTGCTGCTAAGCACCTCTGCATCCTAGTATATATTTTAACCAGAAATAAAAATAAAGTGAGAAGTTCTCACCTTTGGGTTCCACCCCGCCGTTTCATTTCTGAATGGCCTGAATTTGCCCGAAATTCCAATGCAATCTTTTTCACGCTGTTCACATTAAAAATCACTCCTTTACACCGCTACTTCCATGATAAAAAATATATTTTTATCTTGCTAGTAATATAATAAAAATTATATTTTTATAATGCTCTTTTTAGAATAAAAATCTATTTTTTTCCTTATATAAAAATCCTACCTTCACTTACATAAAAATCGAATTTTTTCTCTATGTTCTAATATATAAAAATTGCAATTTTAAATCACTAAAAATCTTAACTTTAAATACATAAAGATCTCTACGTTAAATACATAAAGATCTCGGCTTTATATTTATAAAGATCTGAACTTTACATTCTATGTAAATAAATAAAAAAAAATTAAAACTCACAGTGTTCGGTTTTCACTAAAGGGGGAGGGTGTTGAGTTTCGTCGCCGTTGCAAGGAGGAAGAGGGGGGGAATCCGCGTCAAGCGCGAGGAGGAAGGGGGAGAGGGGAGCGAGCGGGAGGCGAGAGGGCGGGGTGGAGCTACGCCATCAACGGCGGTGGACTGGGTGCGGCGACGGTTCATCGTCGAGCCCCCCTTTCTCTTTTTTTTATTTCGGTCATAACTGAAGAGAGATAGGGTAGAGAGGGAGGGTTATTAATAATATATATTTAATTAATTTATTTAATTCTTAAAAGTAACTTTTTATTTCGACCTCGAAATTGTACCCACCGATTGTAGTCCATAACTAATTACCCCCATTTTGAACACAATGGGATATGTTTCGTAAGCCAGTTCGATTGTTTCGATAGGTTTTCCATCAAAATCAATATATAAATCTATATATTGAATTTGAACGCACATTTCAATTTACCTAGGCCACATACGGACTCTAAAAATTCCCGAAAAATATTTTCGAGCTTTGTATTGACGATACGGTCCTAACAAAACTAATTTCGTCAAATTATGAGATAGTTTAAAAAATGGCCATTTTCTGGTCGATCGAATTGACTGAAACTGTCAAAACACGTTTTCCTTCGCCACGCTCACATATTGATTTCAAAAATTATGAATTTTGGAATCTAGCAATAACTTGACCTCCTGGATCCAACAAAAGTGGTTTCGTCAAAAACAGAGGTCGTTTGCAATATTTTCCATAGCGACTATTCTGAATTTTCAACTGGGCATAACTTTTTATTCCCGCTATGAAATTTTGATTTTTCGGATTCGTTGGAAAGAAATTTTCAAATAGATTCTAATATTTTTGGTTTCGCTAAAATACGGTTTATTTTGAATCCTGTACATTCATTTGAAATTTGAAATCAAATTTTCAAACTACCGCGCCATTTTCAATTCCTTTTATAATTAAAAATAAATAATTATATTCTAACGTCGATTCAAATAAATATACGCATTCTAATTCTATTAAAAATAAATTTCTCGTCGTTATTATTTAAAATAATTCATTTTAAATACTCAAAATTCATTAAAATTGTCAAAATAAAATTTTTAAATTGTCTCGGATTTTCCGGGTTGTTACATTCTCCCCCACTTAAAATCTTTTCGTCCCCGAAAAGGAACGAAGCTGAAAGTTGTTTAACTAATCAACTCAACTTTCATTATTTTTATTATGGCTTAAGTTCTTCAACTTTTCAGTTTCTAAGAACTTTTCAAATTTTCAAAAATTTGGCTAACACCCTAAATTTTCAAAAAAATTCGCCATAACCTCCCCTGCACGGGAGCACCAGGAAAATCCCGAAATTGCTATACAGGCCTCTCCAATCCAGAAAGAAAAGGAAACAGCCAAGCGGCCAGCCAATCGGCTTATAAAATCATCCAAAACCCAATAAATACAATAAACATGTACCTATTTGTCGGGAAAACAATTTTATTCCTCTGCTCTAGCCTCCTTGCAATGACCTGTTCAATGGATACACCTGTATATGCATGCAATTTCCAACAATTTGTAATATAGTTCAATATTTGGTTCAATTTGGCCTAAAAGGTTAAAAATATCAAACCAATAATCAAACAACACAACCATCAATCAATTAGTGGATTAACGTTTCAAACACATATCTTTAATGTGTATATATATATATATATATATATATATATATATATATATATTCAAAAATCCCATTTTTGATGCCAAATCACACCAATAAGCCCTATCTAGTTTTGGTTCTCACACCAGTCAATTGGAATCATATAGAAATCTCACTTTCGAAACCCGAACATAAATATTGGTGATGGAGCTCCATCATCAAAATAATCTCCGAGCAACTAGAGTGTGATTCTATATCTATCCAGTATATTAAAACTTCGAATATACGTTTGCAAGGCGTATATGCAAAATATTTATATATTGGATTGTCCAAATTCATTACAAATAAATATTCAAATACGTATAATACGATTTAAATTTTCAAAACAAAATTTGTTTTCATTTTTAAAAATATACTCTTCACACTCGTTCTAGGATACTACTGATCCTATCTCTAACGAGTCATTCCCATTGGATATTACTAATCCAATTTCTGATGAATTCTTTCGTATGGTTCTAATGTGCCTTGTTCTCGAGCTCTGTAAACCAGAGCTCTGATACCACCTGAAACGACCCGAACTTCCCCGTGAAGGAAAGCATGGATTGAGTTCAGAACAAGACGAACCAGAACACAAACAGAAGAACATTTCATTGTTTATTACAACAATTCCATCAGAATACAAGAGTATATAGAGTATGAATAAATATTATACATCAGAAAAATATCAGAGATTACAATACATTACATAGCAGCGAAAAAAATAATACAATACACAACTGAAGGTGATATACGGATACAGAGCTTTCCGGATATCGTTCCAGCTATAAATCAGGATCCTGTGAATATAAATCTGCAAAACCAAAACTACAAGCTGCCCGTGTAGAAAATAGGGGCACCGAGAGTTTAGGTTAAAACAATAAACTCCAGGTCAGTCATGTGACTTGTGTGAGAACTAAAACAGTTATTTAAAACTTTGCTTTACAAATAAGGTAAATCGAGGGACTACGCCATATAACACGGAACGGGTTTCCTCCTAAGAATACCAGTGCATAAACAGTTATAAACAACGCAATGCTTTTTGAAAAATGAAGCTATTATAAGACTCAGGTCCCATCACACAATGCAAGGCAAGCCGGAGGATAGAGTTTTACCTTATAATAGCCAAACATGCTTGGTACGTTCAAAACAAATCATTTTGATACTATTATAATGTAAAGTGTCAAAACAACTTCAAATATAAATGTATCAATCATAGACGACATAGTGCCTTATCCCACTATGTCGCCATACTAGGATCTACAAATAAAACCGAAATGTCACGTATTGGAAATTGGTTTTCTGTCTTGAGTCGAGGCAAGGGGCAAGCTCCTCACCGGCTTCGATACACTCTAGAAAATGCCTCGGGATTCCCCGCAGAGAACCCTTGGAATCGGCTGGGCCGGTCCACACTTACGTTAGTGGATTAGCAATTCATGAACACACGTTTTCCGGTCCTATCAGACCTATCCATCGGATCCCAAGAGACCGATATATCCAAGGCGCCTCGCATTCCAACATCCACAAAGGTATAATAATCAACGATGTCAGGGCTAGTAAAACGTTGACAACACCCATAGCTAGAAAGAAACGTCGTGTTCTCCCAGCGGTCCTTATCCCGTTTTTAACTCATAACGAGGTGTAAGGCTCGCGAATTAACGCAATACACAAAGCTACGCTGTATTAAAGCCGTGCTTTGATCATCAACCACAAGACTCTGCTTTTCAATAGAAGCCTTGATCATTGCATCTCAGCATGCCACATAGGCAATTCACGCCATGCGACTGATATCTATCGATATATAACCTCTGAGCTCGTACGTCTCAGAGAAGGGCGTTAAGCAAGAGAATAAATTCTCCGTCATCAAACAGATATATATTTAATAGAAATCAGTCAACACAGAATAAAATCCAATGTCAGACACACAATCCATTTACAAGTCCGTTCTGGGTCTGAACGAAACCGGAGGCACCTTATACCTCGCATATCCATCGATCTCCCAATACGTCTGGACGATCACCAACTGATTCCCTCCTCTTGGGTGTACGACCCAATCAATATCATCAGTAATTATCCAAATGATGTGAAGACCTCCGGTCTTCCACCACCGTCTTCATCTTCGACTTATCGTCGAAATAGTCATTCAGAATGGGTATAAACCTGACCTTTCCGAATAACTCGCGTATATAATAAACAAGTGCTATAAAACACAACATACGCCCCACTCCAATTCTGAATATTCTTTTATTCAAATATTTACATCTTTTGGGAAAGGTTCCCATTAATTTTATCAAAGATAAATTCTTTAAAATTTCTTCTTTAATCTTCCTTTGGATGTCATTTAAAACCAAATTATGGTTTTCCAAACTAGTCGGGATTAGCGAAGCACACCGAAGTAATCATTTATTTTATTTACCAATCCCAACCTATTCATCCCATGGAGAAAAACTGTTATTACCCCATAACTAACACCACGGTGTTATCAGTGAATTTAATTACCATTTCACGTTCAAATCTAATTAAAGATTTAACTATCGCTGGGAGCAAAGCTAGTGATACACCATTCTTGATCATTTCCCAAATTTGATAATTTATATTATCAATTCACATTTCAATCTAATTAAATATTCATTAAAACTCCACTTAGTTTTAATCTTTCCAAAAACAGATATTAATGATTATTTAACTTTTCTAAATCAAACATGCTGCATCGACAATCTACACCGTACTATTGATTTCTGCCGATATATAACCTCTGAGCTCGTACGTCTCAAAGAAGGCGTTAAGCAAGGGAATAAATTCTCCGCCACCAAACAGATATATATTAAGCAGAGATCAACCATACAGTTTGAAATACAACGACAGATATGTAATCCTGTCTTTTACTGGGTTAAAGAACTAATGTCATTTAATTCACAGCTCACGATAAAACCAAATCACATTCCATTAATGGAATCTTCACGGAAAACAAATCAATATATATAATCGATATCAATTTCCTTATCCGACTAATAATATAAATGGAATAATGGCAAAGCCCTTTTTAATTACATATGTATTAACAGTCTTCCTCCACAGAATTTCATTTCGATTATTAGCAAATCGAATCCCATTCAATTCCAATTTAATATATTAAATTGGAAAACTTTACTTTGGAAAATTCCTGTTAAATCTTAATAAAAAGATTTATAAATTCCAAATCACATTTCACTGTAAATCAGGTATCGTTAAAAACACAGTTCACAATAAACCCAATTCACATTCCATTAATAATCGGGTTAAAGAACAAGTGTTATTTAAAACACCTTTCACGATAAACCCAAAAATCAATTCTAATTCAATTCCAATTAAATATATTAATTAATTGGTATACTTCATTAAATCTATATAAAAAGATTTAATCTTTCCTCTGTTGGGTTTAAGAACAGTGTTAATGAAGACACCATTCACGACAAACCCAAATCTCATTTGATATTAAATACAAGGCTCTGAATAGAAAATATATCGGCTTATATTCAATATCAAATTCTAAAACCAACAAATATCGCTCTGGAAATAACGATAGAAAATATATCTTCCAAATTTCCTCCACAATATCCGTATAATCATGGAATCCATTATCGAAATATTCTGAGGATAATTTCGATTCAAATCCATCCCAATTTATATATTGGAAATTCTGGTTACTTTTAAAAACCATTTCAAATCCAATTTGTTTATTTTAAAAAAATAATGGATTATAATTCTAGTTCAAAACTAGTTCATTTTGATAAAAATACATTTTTTATCTTTTCAAATATGGAATTTTTCATCTCAGTTCTTTCCAAATCATTTCTTATGATTTTACACAAATTATTGATTTTTTTAATAATTTTATCAAGGCCTGTACAGTCGATTTCCATTAACGGCCATCGAACTGCACTTACAACGACCTTTTCTAAAATTGATTTGGATATATCTCCAAATCCAACCGTTAAATTTCAAATCTCTTGTATTCATTGGAAAGCTCTTTTCGATACGAACCCAACGGTTCCGATTTTAGGAGAATCCGACGGTCGGATCTCCCGTAATGTCCGTTCGAAGCCAATGGTCGAAATTCGCGAACTGCCGCAGCGCGGCGCGTTCTATTCAGGCCATTATAATATATATATATATATATATATATATATATATATATATATATATATATATATATATATATCATCGATTTCTATTTAAAAAGAATTTTATAAATCGTTCTAAATTCGTTTTCAAAACGATTTCAACTTCATATTCAATTTCTAATCAAAATTGAATATTCCAGTATAGATTCGTTTTAAATTCATTTCAAATCGATTTCAATTCAATTTCAATCTAATTCGAATTTCAAATCATTTTTCAATTTAATTCGAATTTCAACTCACTTTTCAATTCTAATTCGAATTTCAAATCACTTTTCAATTTTAATTCGTTTTGAATTCCCTTTAAATCGTATTTTATAAATCGTTTTAAGTTCGTTTTCAAAACGATTTCAACTTCATATTCAATTTCTAATCAAAATGGAATATTCCATATCATCGATATATAAATGATATTATTTTCAAATCATTATATTTTGAAATCAATTCATTTTCGATATTCATTATAAAAATGAATAAAATCGATACAAATATCGTTCACTTCAAAATGGCGTCAATCTAATCAACACGGCTTTATATATTTAAATATATTCGTGCCCATCCCAAATCGGACATCAAAATCAAATTTTGATCTTTTACTGAATATTATTTTAAAATATTCATTCTTTTAAAATAGTCGTTATTTCAAAATATTTATTCGTTTTGAACTGGAATCAGACACAGTCAATTACCATATAATTTGATTATATGGATTTCATACAACACACGTACACCACAACAATCATACATAGTCAATCATCATCCAAAGTGCATTCTACACTGCATAAGCATCAAATATAAATATTAAACGCTTATAACAGTCTGTCAATCTATCGATCGACATACAGCTAATTATTGGGATTAGTGTATGTCCAATATCATCCCAATACCCGTGTGGGGTTTCAATCAATCAAACACAGATTTTATTTGTGCAGTAGGGCGATGTGTAAAATTTATCGTCCCAATCAATATCGGTCAAATGTGTGTACATAAACAAATCATCTGATTTGTTTATAAATATTTATTTTATTCATATACACGTTAAAAATTATATTTTTAACTATATAAAATATTTTATCCCATTCTACATCACATAATCAAATATCACATCACAATCAAACAAACAAATAAGCCCTCCATGGTTTGTGGACGACGGGTGTCGGGTGCTGCTAAGCACCGTCTGCATCCTAGTATATATTTTAACTAGAAATAAAAATAAAAGTGAGAAGTTCTCACCTTTGGGTTCCACCCCGCCGTTTCATTTCTGAATTTCTGAATGGCCTGAATTTGCCCGAAATTCCAATGCAATCTTTTTCACGCTGTTCACATTAAAAATCACTCCTTTACACCGCTGCTTACATGATAAAAATTATATTTTTATCTTGCTAGCAATATAATAAAAATTATATTTTTATAATGCTCTCTTTAGAATAAAAATCTATTTTTTTCCTTATATAAAAATCCTACCTTCACTTACATAAAAATCGAATTTTTTTCTCTATGTTCTAATATATTAAAATTCCAATTTTAAATCACTAAAAATCTTAACTGTAAATACATAAAGATCTCGACTTTGAATTTATAAAGATCTGAACTTTACATTCTATGTAAATAAATAAAAAAATAAAAAAACTCACAGTGTTCGGTTTTCACTGAAGGGGGAGGGTGTTGTCGGGTCGGAGGGGCTTGAGCTTCGTCGCCGTTGCGAGGAGGAGGAAGGGAGGGGGGGGGAATTCGCGTCCAGCGTGAGGAGGAAGGGGAAAGGGAATCGCGCCCAGCGCGAGGAGGAAGGGGGAGAGGGGAGCGAGCGGGAGGAGAGAGGGGGGTGGAGCTGCGCCATCGACGGCGGTGGACTGGGTGCGGCTGCGGTTCATCGTCGAGCCCCCCCTTTCTTTTTTTTTATTTCGGTCATAACTGAGGGGAGAGAGGGTATAGAGGGAGGGTTATTAATAATATATATTTAATTAATTTATTTAATTCCTAAAAGCTACTTTTTATTTCGACCTCGAAATCGAACCCACCGACTGTCGTCCATAACTAATTACCCCCATTCCGAACACAATGGGATATGTTTTGTAAGGCAGTTCGATTGTTTCGATAGGTTTTCCGTCAAAATCGAAACATAAATCTATATATTGAATTTGAACGCACATTTCAATTTACCAAGGCCACATACGGACTCTAAAAATTCCCGACAAATATTTTCTAGCTTCGTATTAATGATACAGTCCTAACAAAACTAATTTCATCAAATTCTGAGACCGTTTGAAAAATGGCCATTTTCTGGTCGATCGAAATTGACTGAAATTGTCAAAACACGTTTTTCCTTCGCCACGCTCACATATTGATTTCAAAAATTATGAATTTTGGAATCTAGCAATAACTTGACCTCCCGGATCCAAAAAAGTGGTTTCGTCAAAAACATAGGTCATTTGCAAAATTTCCATTTTTAAGGGCTATATTTTCCATAGTCACTATTCTGAATTTTCAACTGAGCATAACTTTTTATTCCCGTTATGAAATTTCGATTTTTCGGATTCGTTGGAAAGATATTTTCAAATAGATTCTAATATTTTTTGTTTCACTAAAATCCGGTTTATTTTGAATCCTGTACATTTATTTGAAATTTGAAATCGAATTTTCAAACTACCGCGCCAGTTTCAATTCCTTTTATAATTAAAAATAAATAATTATATTCTAACGTTGATTCAAATAAATATACGCGTTCTAATTCTATTAAAAATAAATTTCTCGTCGTTATTATTTAAAATAACTCATTTTAAATATTCAAAATTCATTAAATTTACCAAAATAAAAATTTTAAATTAGCTCAGATTTTCCGGGTTGTTACTACTGATAAATATTCCATGTATGCATACACACGTGTTCTAAACAACATATAAGATGTACTGCTTTAGTATACCAATATCAAACAACCTAAAAAACATGTCACTGTAAATGGAAAAGCCTATGGATAATACATATAGATTTTGGACGCATTCACAAGGCTGTTAATTTTGCACGAGTGTCTGTTGTTCAATCAAGTCAGTGGCCGAGACACGTTCGTCCGAGTCTATTCTATTTTCATTTCGGACATAAATTAGGACAACAAAATTTGTGCAAACAAAATTTTTGTCATATTCGTGTTCGTTCAAATTTTTCTGAATTCTTATGATCCATTATATCCATTGTGTTCTTCAAAATATTTATGATAAGTTTTTGGTTAATTGATTGAGTAAAGATTCATAAAATGCTTATACCTCAGTATGTAATGATAAAAATAATGTAACTGATAGAAATATCATTAAAAACCATAAATTTGTATGTTGATAGCAATCGACGTCCTGTTCGTACGAGTCCGTGACCAAAATACACCAATTTTTTTAAAGACATGAATTAAGACAAAAGATTAATAGTGCAAAATAAAATATTAATTTAAGGTACATAATTAAATTATGATTGTTATTTCAAAAAAAAAAGGCAATGATTCAAAAGGTAAGGGGATGAATTGAAAATGATGATATTGATGATTATCATCCTTTTTCGAAAACACAAGGTAGATCTTTGTCATGCTAGTAATGATGGTGCTTGGATGGAAATATGATTATGGATGAGGACGATATCATTTGACTAACTGCACTTTATGTTCATTTAAGTTTAAATGTTTATGGATGATTGTATTTTGTTTGAATTGCTTCGAATGTTTTCTGCATGTTTTTATGTTTCTTGTTTAATGTTAATTTATTTCAATTTTTTATCATATATTATGTGTTTTTCTTTTACTTAGAAAACACCTAGCGTACAACTTAGCCTCTTAAAACAATGGCAACCCCCTCCCCCACCCTCAAAAAAAAAAAAAAACCAAAACAAAGGGCCAGCCACACACACAAAAATCCATTAACAAAATACAAATGAATACAACTATTACTGCGCTAAAGGATAAGAAACATGTTTTCATACAAGAATACAAAGTAGTAACAACAACACGCACCATTAGCTTGTCATAAAATTGAAACCCTTGCATTTGTTTAAGTGTCTCGGTGGCTGAAGCAACATGCTCAAAAGTTACCCATGCTTGTCTTTATATGCCTGGAGAGTGACACAGTCGTAGTCAAATTGCTCTACAATCTCACAAACACGAATAGAAGCTGTCGGCATGTGTATCACTTTTAAGACATTAGCATATTGTCTAAATAATCTGTTTAGTACACTTCTTTGGTTGGTTTATTTAGAAAAGGTTTGCGGCAATTGACATGTGGAAAACTGCTTTTGGCTCCCAGGGCTGAAGGAGTGAAGGTTACCATACAAACTATGGCCCTCTGCTTCTCAACGCCAACTATTATTTTATTTTTATTTAAAAAATATATATCTAAATATCTCAAAACACCGCGGCTATACCTTCTATTTGCTAAATTTAAATTCAACTCGTTTCAAAACACAACAAAAAACAAATAAGTTTATTTTTAATTAAAATAGAACAGGAAATTTTATTTTTCCGACCATATATAGAATGATCAAATTTTAAATAAATATTTATTTCATTGAATAAAACTTAGAGTTTTTTCTTTCTTTATTTTTTGGCTGTGAGGTTCGGAAATTGTTCGTACTAACGGTGGTTTGAGATAGGTTTCTAACGAAGATGAAGAGGTTGTTTAAGGTTAAATATGTGAAATTTTTGAGTGTGATTATTTTCTCTTCTAGTAGTAAACTTCTTGAATGGTTGGTTTGACAAAATAATGGTGATAAACTAACTGTTTTGGATACCATATTTTGCTAGTCTCTGTAACAGAACATAATGATATTTACCATGGCTTAATTTCTTGATAAAAAGGATAATAATAAGAAATCAGCCACCAATATATAGTTCCGTTCTACTTCTCTAGTGTAAGATGAGTTTCATTTTAGCATGTTCTCAGTATAGGAGTCAAACTGGAGTCATGCTAGAACTGGTAAAAAATAAAAAAATTATATTGTACTTTTTAAGAACTTTGACTAAAAGGTATTGCTGTGAGTTTCAATGTTTTAAGAAGGCCAACATTTCTTATTAAGATCCAAGCTATAAACCATAATGACATATTAATTTCTAGAATCACAACAAGAATGTTTAATAATTCTGCATGCAAAATGCTTTAAAGAAATATGTACCTTCAACAATGATGGATCCAATTTCTCGAAGGAGAAATTCACCTCCTGACTGAACTAGAGCAGGAGCCATTCATATAAAATAAAATTTAAAAGAATACCTAAAGTAAAAATAATAAACAAATGATATGACTTGAGAACTAGAAACAAAAACTTATGATGAACTAGAAACAAATGATATGACTTGATAACTAGAAACCAAAACTATGAGTTTGTTTTTTCTTATGCGTATAAGTGAATAGCAATGTAATATGGAAATGTCATATGTCATGTGTAGCATTACTTAGATTAGAAAATGGCTATATATTCAATGTGCATACAAATCCAGTTTTAAGCATGCACTTTTTAAGTTAAGAAGTTTATGTTGCAGGGGACTAAAGAACATATTGAAGATGTCAATAAAAAGAATGGATAGCTCAGATTAGGAGAGCATTCCAGTTCCTTCAGGGAAAGTTTTTAAACTATGCAGTTAGCTTTTATATTCTATTTCTATTCGTCCATAAAAAATGAGACATGTAGTTTAAAAAATGCCGCATTCGAGCTGTGGTAGCTCTTAATCATCATAACTATGGAAGTGGTAGGAATCAATGGGGCCAACTCAAACCTGAATACCTAGAAAGGTATCATTATCAATCAAACTGTGATTTTTCTTAATGTACAAATACAATCAAGAACCATTGATGCCTAAACTATAATACTGAGAGGAGATGTGGGTTAAAGTGCGGGTTCTTATTTGAACCAGTTTAGGTCTCGAATGGTAGTTGATATTGGGTTGTTTGTATAACTAGAGAATTTTTGTTTTACAGGAAGATAAACATCTTTGATGCAAATAAGCGGGAACATGCCACAACAAGTTATGGATTTGAAATATTAGAACTATATTTTGGTTTGTACTTTTTAGTATTTATTTATGAAATATTATGGATGTATTATGTATTTTTGATGTAAGAATGTTTAGTACGTCTATTATGTAATGTTGAATGTAGATTACGAGATGTGTGATTCATATAATACATTGATTATGAGATGTGTGTGTTGATATTAATTGTGTTGTATTTAAATTAGGATTGTGTATTGAATGGAACACAAGTTATGTGTGTGATGAGTATGTACATATGTGTGTATATATAGGCAGATCAGAAGGGGAATAGCAGCAAATTACCAACAAAAAAAGGGAGGTTAAGTTTATCTCAATTTAATTTTCGTCGCTAATACCTTAGTAATTAGTAAGGATTTACCAACGCCTTTTATAAATAATATTTTTATTATAAATTAATTATCCGTCGGTAAATAGTCAGTATATAAATTAAAATTTAATTAATAAGTAAAATTTTATTTTTATTATAAAATTAGTAAAATGTCGGAAAACTCATGCAAAAATTCCGTCGCTAAATCTGACACAAATACCATCATGGTTTTTACCGACACATCATTATGTAGGAAATCCAACGCTAAGGCCTGTTTAGTGACGGATTAGAAGCGGATTCTACCGCTGCTATATGCGGTTTTTCTTGTAGTGACAATACCCTACTGATCTCATCTCATTAACGAGTACTATTAACATCGTGACTTGTCTCATCTTATCGACAAGTGGAAAATCATCATAAAATATCTCAACATTGTGAAAATCATCATAAAGAAGCTTGCCTCATCTCGTCGGCAAGTAAAATGATGTCGTGATGGCTAATTATAAACGTAATTTCCAAATTAGAAACTTTAGCATCAATACGCCTCATTTTATCGGCGTTTATGAAATACATTCAAAAATTGTTCCTTATCGAATATACTTCTAAATGGAACTCGAGCCATATAATTTTATCCAAAAATAAAATAAAATTATAACATCACAAATCATCTCAATTAAATTCATTGAAAAGGTTTTGATCGTTTAAGCCTGATATTAAACAATAAACCAAATCCATATGTCCCATAATACTAATTTAATACTAAAATAAAATAACCCACCAAACGTTGTTATTGTTAAATTATTATTATTATTATTATTATTATCAACAATCTTGAATTAAATTTCCATCTTGACAAAATTCAATAATTTATTATTCCTTAGATTTTCATACTTGTTTCAAACACAATTTAGAACACAATTTTCTAATTTATTTTGTCAAAAAAACAAAATGTAACTTGCATTTGCGAATACAAATCTACAATTTATTAATATTCATTATAGAACAACTCAACACTTATATTAAAAATTTATTTCAACTTAAATATTAATTGCAAATCAATATTATACATTTTAAATATTCACATCAATCATTGAGTTAAAAATTCACAAATGCATATTGGAATAAGCACTATTATAGAAAGGCATTTAATTTATTCCAATAGTTAAATACAAGAAATCACCATTTTTTTTATTTCTGTTTTCCCAAAATATTATACGAGTTGGCTCAAGAACTCGTATTTTTTCTCTTTTTCTTAGATTTAAAACAAACATAACACATTATAGTTTGTTTAGCCCGGATATCCAAAATTTGGGTTGTTACAAATGCCGATGCCTTGAAATTAATCAGTCCAATATCCTAAACAACCTGATATTCCTTATCATTCAAGTTCATCCAAAACAATAACACTCAAATCTATATTTGAATCAATTCGTCCAGCAAACAATTTGCACTCAAAATCCAATGATATATATATATATATATATATATATATATATATATATATTATAAGCAATATAGGAAGAAGGGATGGGGGTGATGGAAAAGAAGCACACCTGATTTCAATAGATGCTGATTAGATAATCGTGACAATTTCCTTTGTTGTAGAACTTACATGAACATCCTCCTGTGCCTCGTCCGCGTCCAGCCTTAACAAAGCCGAAGAGACCACCTCCTGGCTTCTCACATCTGTGCATGCTCCACGATGATCGGGACACCTATAGGTTGCAATATCTTGCTCCCTCCAAAATGTCGCCTCTGAATCACTGGCACCCACTTCGATCGACGCCTGGAAACGCCGAAGCTGCGATTTTATTTTCTTCCTTTCTTTTCTATCTAGGAATTGGGGATTTTGATAAGAATGGGTTTTCGAAAAGTAACGAGGCTCCCCCATTTCTTCCTTGTGAAGCCGTCTGGTTCTTGCTGGTAAACCCAAAAAGAGGAATTCTAGATTGTGTAGAGAACGAAGGAAGGTTGCGCCTTATTTATTTATATCGAGTTATAAATCCCGATATGTTTATTTTAGAGCTGCATAATATTCTATGCGAATATACATAAAAATATATTAAATTATTATTATTTTATTTAATTATATTTAAATATATTAATATTTAGTTGGTTTATTCAGAGCCTTGGAAATAGCCATTTTTGCAAATAACCTCTGTTTTCGACGAAATTAATTTTATTGGATCCAGAATATTAAATTATTGTTAGATTTCAGTTTTCGTGATTTTTGGAGCCAGTATGGACCATGCGACATTTTAATGTGAAAAACAGTCAATATTTTAACTTTAAAAATATATTATGTGAGCAAACAAACTCGGAATTTGACGAAACAAGTTTCGTTGGGTCCGTAAAGTCAAACTATAGTTGTCTATCCATTTTCATCGATATTGGGTATCGTATGTGACCACATGAATTTTTAAACGATAAACTTGGGCAACGATCGATTAAAACTGAATATAAAAATATATTAAAAAATCAATTTCTTATTCCTATAAATATACATTAACACCCTCTAACCTAGACTTTTTCATCCCTGAGTCAAAACTCTATGTCGCTGTATTCTTCAACATAAACCTAAAATGGTGATCTTCATAAATCCATATCAATTCAAAATAAACCGTTAAAAATTCGAAAGCCAATAGATTTGAGTTCATGTTAAGAAGGGCTTTCATCCGGTACCTTCTTTGTATCGTGCGCACCCGTTTTTCATTTGGACAGTGGAAGCTGTGGAACTAGGGCTGCGGATTGCGAGAGATTCATGCAGTTTGAGATTGAATGGATATTATTTTGGTAATGGTGGTGAGTTTTAGCATCTATGCACATATTTTGGGTTGATTCGGCGGATATTTGGTTCGATGATTTCTTGATATTGAGCAGAGATAGTTGTTCGACGCGATGAGGGAGAAGGATTCGAACAGCAAGGGATGGTGAGTGGTTGGTGGAGAATTCGACGAGGAGTATGATGGTGAGCTTGGTTTGAGAATCCATGGAGAAATGATGTTAATGGAGTTTGATGTTTCCCTGTCGTTGTGCATTTTAAACTGGAAGCTCACGGTCGATATTTTTGAGGAAGATGAAACTGTGGAGCGGGTGCGTGGGTTTTGGGCTGTAATGAGGTAGTAAGGCCCAACGTTAAATATAATAAAAAAATTGTTATATAAATTTAAATAAGTGTGTTAACTTATAAATTATATATCTTTTCCAACTTAATTAGAATTCAGTGAAATAAGATCTGTTGGGATCGTATGTACAAGGGCTACACAATGGAACTTATTTGGAGTGATTTGGAGCTCATCTCAAATTATGATGGAATTAAACGCCTGATCAGATCAATTGACTGTTATTAGTTATTTAACGATTAATGTACAAAGTGAGTAAAACTCGGTAACTTTGTCTAGTTTATATTTTTATAAACGTAATTTAGGATTGATAAATGGTGATTGATTGTTATGTGATGATTGTTTGGTTGAACTGCTAATTAATTGGTTGAGGTTATAGATAACAATATATATATATATATATCGTTAATTAAATATTGATTCTGTTTATCAGATATTTCATATTGAAATGAAATTGATATAATTTATATTGTTTAACATCTGTGGATGCAGGGAAACAGGTTGGAGGGAGCCAACTGAATTCCTCAATATTTATAATATTGTTTTTCATATATTATGATATATGATGTGAGATATAATATCCATGATTGAATTGGATGTGTTTGGGTGACACTGGTCTTTTTTATTGGTATTTTAATTACCATTTGTAATACTGGAATATAAAAAGGGGAAATTTCAAAGTGTATATTGTAATGAAATTATTTATATAAATCAAAGGATTTTATAATAAAGGGGAATTTTTGAAGTGGATATTGAGTTTAAGAATTTATAAAATCAATGGATTTTATAAAAAGGAATTATTTGGGAAATTAAATAATAGTTATATGGAAATTTTAAAAGGGCGCTTTGGTATAAATACTGAATGAAGGTAATAAGAGGCAAATAAATGAGTATATGGAGTAAATATAATATTTTGGAAATTTTAAAAAGGGAATTTCCTGTTATAAAAGAATTATGGGAAAATTGATCTAAAGTAAATATTTAATAGAAATCTGTTTTTAACAGATAAATTGAGAAGAATAATTTATAAACGATGTTTATAAATTAAGGAAAATATGTCTCATTGGATAAATGAAAATATAATTCTGAATTTATATAGAGAAGTGAAAATCGGTTTTAACATCGATATTTGAAAATGGAATGAAAATTTAACATTTATAAAGGGAATTATAAAGGATGCAATTTGAAATTGAAAAGGGGAAAAAACTATTTTGAAAATAGAAATGGAATTTCGAATGGCTAGAAATAAATAACTTGTTACTAATAAAAACAAGTAGTGTGATTTATAAACAATGTTTATAAATGAAATAAAAATAATTATCAGTGGATAATTTGGATTGTAAATTCAGCAGTGAATTTAAAACGGGAAATTGGGAGTTGTTTTAAAATGGAAACGATGGAATTTATTTCGATGTTCAAAATGTGAATAGGATTAAAATAAAATCCATAAAGATTTGTAATTAGAATTCGACTAGGCCAAATGTTATAAAATAATCTATATTAAGAAATTTTATATTGAATAAATCGGGATTTGACAAGATAATTAATACTCGGTTTGAAACCGATATTTTATAATCGAATATAAAGGCGATAGAGAATTATTGACTTATTAATTAAAATCAACTATGAAGTTGACATGTAAACGAGACTTGGTAAATAAAATGGAATGTGAATAAGAAGTTGTAAAATGACTCGATAAATGGGAGTTTAAGCCTGTGTTAGTATTTAAATTATGAGATCAAGTTTTGATTTGATAAAATGAGTCCAGTTTTCTGTAAAGGAATAATATTCACGTTTTAAAGTGAATAACGATTTAAAAGAAAACGTTTTGCAGAATTAAAACAGTTATAAAAGGAAACTGGTAATTGTTAGGAAGTACTAAATTCAAAAATGAATTTAGAAGTTGAGTTGACCTGAAAGGGTAAAATATGCTGGAGTTCGCAACGTAAATCGAATATAGTTTATTCGAAATAGATATTATCGAATATAGTTTATTCGAACAAGAGAGATTATCGAATATAGTTTATTCGGAAATGAGAGATTATCGAATATAGTTTATTCGAGAAAAAGAGATTATCGAATATAGTTTATTCTTCGAAAAAGAGAGATTATCGAATATAGTTTAGTCAAAAAAAAGAGATTGTCGAATAAAGTTTGTTCGAAAAAGAGAGATTATCGATAGTTTATTTGAAAGGGAGTTATCGAATATAGTTTATTTGAAAAAGAGAGATTATCGAATATAGTTTATTTGAAAGGGAGTTATCGAATATAGTTTTTTCAAAAGAGATATTATCGAATAGAATTTATGCGAAAGAGAGATTATCGGATACAGTTTATTTGAAAGGGAGTTTTCGAACAGCGTTTATTCGAAAAAGAGTTATCGAATATAGTTTATTCGAAAGAGAGTTATCGAATAGAGATTATTCGAGAGAGAATTATACATTAGGATACGACTATATCGAATGTAGGAAAGCACTAATTACTTTTCGGTTTTTAAATCAAGATTTATTTAGTTAATAAATAAATTAATTATTATTTATTCAAATTAATGAATAAAAGTTATATTTTGAAGTTAGATATTTCGAAAGTAGGGATTATAATGTTATCGTTATAACCAAAGTTTTTCATTAAAGAATTGGATTACCAAACTGAATCCAAGAGTTGCGTAAGCAATGATTTGATAAGAACTTAAGAAACGGAGTTAAGGAAATTAGAAAGTGACTGGAGATTAGTTATGTTGAATAGTTTTTTGGGTATCGATCTGATGTTGGTTTCGGCCTTCGGGCCGGGGTTGATATTCAGGGAATTGTTCTCTTACTAGTTTATAGTTAGAAATTGATAGATGTGGGAGGATAGTGACTCATGAAAAAGGAATGGAAATGTTTTCTAATAATGTATATTTTCTAAATTTAGAAAATATGAAATTATGAATATATGGAAGCGGGAAATGGGAAATGAATAAATTAATGATAAATTAATTTATAAAGGAATAATGTTGATTGATGGTTGATCAACAAAATTTTCATTAGGAAATAAGATCGTTGTGTGTATGGATGTTTTCCTTTGATAGTTAAATAACCGACTATCAAAGTTTTGACCATTTTTCCATCGTCAATACGGAGAGACCGAAATTAGATTTATTATCTGAAAATCACTCCGTAAGGGCATTAGCGTTGCGAATCGAATATAATGAAGATAATTGAAGACAGGGTTTTATGCAAGGGCTATTCTGACAAATCCTAGGTAGAAATTGCCTCAGATGGGTTTATAGAATAGTGCCTTCAGTTTGTCCAGTCCCAGGACAACCTATATGGAAGAATATCTGACAGAGTATATTTAATAGATCTCGTAAGTTGATCTCTTCAAATGTATTTACGTTTGGTGGCGGAGGAATTTGTTTCTCTTAGCTGTATACCGGTGGTATTTTTGGGGAAACCAATTTTTGATTTGACGGGTAAGACGATGTGACATTCAAAGTAAATAAAGGTGTGATATGTACGTTATTTCCTCTAGCCTCACAACCAGAAAATGGTAAAAATCGGGTAGGTCGCATGGCTAAGTGGGTAGCTCCAATTAGGGTGTATTGTCACCTGATCTAGAGAAATTCCATTTACTTCTTTAAACTATTTCGATGTTTTCCCTTTCAGGAAACGGTTGCTGATCCCAACCGTTAGTGATAATACATTCAGTACACTCAAGCGAAATAAGTGACCAGTCATGTTTAGCCTGCGTTGCAAGATGTTCTTGTTGAACCCGGTGTACTCCTCTCTAGAGATACACTGTCGGAAGATGGTCTCATACCTTGCCAGTTGGAATCCATTACTCAACAAGCGCCTGCGGTTTTTGATTATATGTTATGTATGTGGAACGTGAGATGAAAGCATTCTGCTAGATGGTTATTTAGTTGTGGTTGATAGACACTATTATAATATCAAAAGAGTTTCGATATAAAGATCATTGTTTCTTTCAAAAGGATTTTGAAATTTGAATCAAGTGTTTTGGATTCTCATAAAAGAAAAACTCGTTACATGCCTCTTTTATTTTCTCGAACTGTTTTAAATTGTTTACTCACACCAGTCTCATGACTGACCCAGAGTTTATTTTGTTTTGTTTACCCTAAACTCTTGGGTGCCTAATTTTGTACCGGCAGTCAAGTAGTCAGGATTTTTCAGATATACCCAGAAGGGCTTGGAGCAGGAGGCTTCAACATTATATAGCTATTGTTTATTTCCTCTGTATTGTAAGTGTTGTACCCCGATAATAGTATTGTATACAGTATAGATTTGTATTTCAAAGTTATGTTATATAATATATTTATTCGTTCCGCTGCGAGATTCGTGTTTACTCAGATGTTGAATTTATGTTCTTTTTCTATTCTAACTTTTTTCTTTCTATTTCTCACCCTCTAACTTCTTTCTATTAATGATTTGTATTTTCATTTCTTGAAGAGTCGACATGGTGTTGTATGTCGATTTTCGGGGTCGAAAATCTCTCGGGTCGTTACAGCAAGTTTAAATATTAAACATGATTCAAATTACAGCAAGTTTAAATATTAAACATGATTCAAAAGTTCATTTACCACTCATCTTGGTGCACTGAATTGTTTTTTAATGACTCCATGTACAACCAACATGGAGCTATAAAGCTGGAAGTACAAGATCTAACAAATATAAACATAACCAACATAACCATTATCTTTTGAAGTCTGATAGATATGGGAGGTTGTAAAACATGAAATGCATTCTAGATGCTAAACCCTGATATGCAGATGCAAGTACACCAATCTTCATGCTTCGTATGTACACAGTTCTAGGCATTACGGAATTGTCGGATCCTTTTGCACAACAATCGACTATATATAACCCACCATCTCTTCCTCTGAGAAAGTTACAAATAAGGCAATAAAGTCACAATCAGACAACTCTGAGATATTTGTATAGTGAATAAGTAATACCTAACAAAAATGCAAGCATCGCCTGGAAAAAAAAGCTTTTTCTTGAATTTTTTCCACTCAGCAGCCATGAGTATAT
The DNA here is from genome assembly GCA_030737875.1 of Allium sativum. Taxonomy (NCBI): domain Eukaryota; kingdom Viridiplantae; phylum Streptophyta; class Magnoliopsida; order Asparagales; family Amaryllidaceae; genus Allium; species Allium sativum. The sequence goes on from CM060918.1 coordinate 317,581,289, forward strand.
GCCTTTTTGGTTCGCCTAATACCAAACAAGAAAGTTAAAACATCATGTCATTTACCAAAAATAATTATGCTCAGTTCTCTGGACAATAAATTTTCAACTGATAACTAACCCTTTCACAAACGTGATAAAAAAGTAGTAACATTGAAAATAATTGTAAGAAACACATAATTATTACTATTCTTAGACCAGTGAAGAAATGATATGAACATATTTACCATCATGCCTTCTTTACAATTCAATATTAGATCTCTTCTTTAATTCTAGTAATATAGCAATCATAATTCTACCCAAAAATACATATAAAACTACAAAAGTATAAATCATTAAATAATAACCTCAAATATGGGCAATAATATTATATCCGCAAATGCGTCATGTGTTTCTTTATCAGGCTATAAAATCATAATGATCGTCAAACCACGATATATGTTAAGATTAATATCACTGGAGAAAAATGCTCATAGAAAGAAGGGAACTGATATATAAATCTTGAAATCAAAATTCACTACTTCATGTAGCACTTTGGATGGTAGGTTATAGTTATGCAATTTATGCATTGCTGTCCGAACCATTATCAACTTCAATCTATGTTAGTTATGATTTTCAAATTATACTTCGAACAAACTCTAAACATACAAATTGAAAACTTGAAATCATAATAATAATTCTAATAACTGAAAAAAGAATAATGTACATGCCTGTTCTAACTTACCTTGAGGAAAATAAAACGCTCTCTCACCAATCCGAGGTATGGACACAAGTAAGCCAACATGTTCATGCCATAGTTCGTTGTAACTTCTGGCTTCTGGGTACACAATTAAAAAAAGTTACATTCTATCTACAAAATTTATACTGATTCTAACAAGATACTTCTTTAATAAATAAAATCACTTTAATTTGGATAATAGAATCACTATCTAAAAAGCGAAAGAATCATATGAACACCTCTCTGTCCCCCATACCTCCCGCTATCAGGATAGTTAACCGATAAAACATGATTCATGTTCCCTAACCATTTTAACTCTGTTATATTACATACCTAGAAAAATGCTAAAACCAAAATATTTTCCTTTGAGACCAACTGTTTCACACTATTATACACTTTTGCATCATACCAAATAGTACAATGTAATAAAGTCGGTAAAAAGAAAATTCTGAGCACCTTTAGGCACTTCCACATGGAACCTGGCCACACCCTTGGTTCTAAATCTTCAGATTCAATAGAAACACGAGTGCAACAAAATTTTAAAAGAAGTTAAAATATTTAAAATGTTGATAGCAAGTTTAAATATTAAGCATGGTTCAAAAATTCATTTACCACCCTTCTTGGAGAGTACTGAATTGTTTTTTAATGACTCCATATACCACCAATAGGGAACTATAAAGCTGGAAGTACAAGATCAAACAAATATAAACAAACCAATATAACCATTACCTTTTGAAGTCTTATAGGTATGAGTGGGTGAAAAACATGAAATGCATCAAAAAATACCTAGTTCTATAATAGACAGTAAATATGGTTATAGAAGCTAAAGCATGATATGCAGATGCAAGTACACCAATCTTCATGCTCCGTACAAACACATTTCTAGGCATTACAGAATTACCAGACCTTTTTGCACAACAATCGCCTATATATAATCCACCCTCTCTTCCTCTGAGAATGTTACAGATAAGGCAATAAATTCACAATCTGGCAACTTTCAGATATTTGTATAGTAAATAAGTAATACCTAACAAAAATGCAACCATCGCCTGGACAAGATCTTTTTTCTTTCTTGAATTTTTTCCACTTAGCAGCCATTAGTATATGCCTTTTTGGTTCGCCTAATACCAAACAAAAAAGTTAAACGATTGTGTAAGTTAACAAAAATAATTAAGCTTAGGTCTCTGGGTAATAAATTTTCGATCGATAATTAACCCTTCCAAGAACATGATAAAGAAGTAGTAATTTTGAAAATAACAGTAAGAAACACATAATTATTACTATTCTTAGACCAATAAAGAAATGTTACAAAAATATTTAATATAAAAATCAAAAGCTTGATAAGTTTATATGTTGTTTGAAATATCATAAATACCTCTATAAACATGGCAAAATATTGGTTCATTCCCATATTGGTCAGTTGCCACTAGCTCTTGTGCAGGAGTGTTTGCCAAAAAATTCTATATATACATATATAAAGTTACAACACATTTAGTTATTGATAAAAAAAGGATAGCAAACAAGATAACACATTTTGTTAATTTGTATTGAAACATAACTGACATGGAAAAGTAACCAAATAGCATGGGTTCTAATAAAGTTGGATTGCATATATGGATATTTAGGAAATGTAATTACAACAATGGTAAACTTGTGTGCTACAATTTTAATAAACTAAGATATTTGAATCAAACCAATCTAGGAAAGCACACATCTGCATGTCTTTTGAAAACGATGACTGCTACATGTCTCTTGAAAACGATGACTACTACATGCCCATTTGTATCTAACGGCGTTAGAATCTTGCAGAAGGATACACTAGGTTCTCTTGAGATTGCCACATGCCTTCTTTCCAATTCAATTATAAATCTCTTCTTTAATTTTAGTAATATAGTAATCATAATTCTACCCAAAAATACATATAAAACTATAAAAGTATAAATCATTAAATAATAACCTCAAATATGGGCAATAATATTATATCAGCAAACACCTCAATTGTTTCTTTGCCACCCTGTAAAATTATAATGATCATAAACCATAGTATATGTCAAGAATAATATCACTAAAGAAAAAATGCTCATGTAACGAAGGGAATAGATAAACAAACCTTGAGATCATACTTCACTGCTTCACATAGTATTTTGGATGGCAGGTTATAGTTAGGCAATTGTGCATTGCTATCCAAACCATTGTCAACTTCAATCTATGTTAATTATGATTTTAAAATTATACTTTAAACGAACTCTAAACATACAAATTGACAACTTGGAATGATAATAATAATTCTAATAACTAAAAAAAGAAGCATATACATGCCTGTTCTAACTTTCCTTGAGGAAAATAAAACACTGTCTCACCAATCTGAGGTATGGACACATAAGGGCAAACATGTTCATGCCATAGTTCATTGTAACCGCTGTCTACTGTGTACACAATTAAAGAAAGTTACATTCTATCCACAATTTATAATAATTCCAACAAGGTACTTCTTTAATAAATAAAATCACTATAATTTGTACAGTAGAATCATCTAGAAAATCAGTTTGTTGTAATGTATCTTAGCCACTAGCTAAAAAGCGAAAGAATCATACGAACAATCAGTAAGTAAATCGAACTACCTAAAACTAGCATCTAATCCATTAAAAGGTAGCCCGATCAAAACCAATTCCACATGAAATATACAAATTTTTTGTTTTTAATTTACCTTCACCTTCCATGTCCGCTTTTCTTAAAATATTCATTTTGTTTGCATTCAATTTCGGACCACTCCCTGATGTATGCGCCACGATCTCCATTTTCTCTCTAAAAAGATAAATTACCATACTCCAAACAGATCATTTAAATTTATTAATTTATTTATCTAAAATAGGCAGATAATACCCAAAGATTGTACTAAGAACAAGGGTAGATGGTTTTATTACATGTAATGATAACAAATAACTGGGCGTTGATTAGGATATATATAATGAAGCAAGTACACGAACTTGACAGTTTTACATATTAGGGTGAAGTAAATGTAACATATTTTGGCCATTTTTTTCTTTTTTACTTTACTTATCATATTAAGTGATTTAAAGTATATCCATATGTTAACTATTAATACTCCCCAAACTTATTATTAATTCACTCATTAATAGATTGTAGCAAAAAAGATGCTTTTTGAACATACATTCTGGCATCAGCATGCATTATTAAAAATAAACCTAATGTGTTCATCGTGAGCTTGAAACAAGGCATAAATATTTAAAATAGTATGTAAATCAGTGTACTAAATTCTAATAGATTGAATAGGAGTAACTAGGACATAAACTTCTCTGTATCCACACTGGCATTCCTAGCTTAGCAAATGCATAACTTACACCAAAAGGAACTTGAATATGTGCAGGGTCCGGCCAAGGAATATGTTGCCCAAGCCACATCTGAAATTTGTAGCCCTTTACTACGTAAAATTTCAAAGTTTGTTTTATATTTTAATTTTTATATTAGATATAACTTACATAAAAGACAATCATATAAAAATAGTGTGGTGCTAAAGGTGTAATGTAACGACGGTCGGAGCACGCATATGAGCTGGTACACAACTCCCATATAACAAAAGGAATCCCTTGTTACATGCCTACTAGCTCATATTTGTACACAATTCCTTGATATGGGACTATTGTATCCAAATCATCATTCCTTCTTAAGAATATGCGAGGCAATCCTAACAGTCTCCCCCTTGACTCGCATCCTACAACTATCTTTTGAGAGCACTGTCTTGCCTTCATGACCCAGTACGAACATTCGGCTCTGATACCACTATTGTGTAACGACGGTCAGAACAAAGCCACCTGCATATGAGTTGGCACACACATCCTTGTAACAAAAGGAATCCCTGATGTTACATGCCTACCAACTCATATTTGTACTCCATTCCTTTAATTTATTCCGTAATGTGGGACTATTTATTCAAACCGTGATTCATACCTTAACAACATGCGATACAATCCTAACAGTCTCTCCCTTGACTCACATCCTACGAGTATCTTTTGAGAGCACTGCCTTTCCTGCATGGCCTAATCCGTAACCTTCGGCTTTGATACCACTGTTATGTAACGACGATCGGAACAAAGCCCCTTTCCTTGCACACACATGAGCTGGCACACAACTCCCATATAACAAATGGAATCCCTTATGTTGAATGCCCACCAGCTCATATTTGTACACAATTCCATGATATGGGACTATTGTATGCAAACCATCATTCCTCCTTAAGAACACATGAGACAATCCTAACAGTCTCCCCCTTGACTCGCATCTTACGAGTACCTTTTGAGAGAACTACCTTGTCTGCATGGCCCAATCCGTACCCTTCGGCTCCGATACCACTGTTATGTAACGACGGTTGGAACAAAGCCCCCTTCCTTCCATATAGGGCGCACACATAAAAGTTAGCATACACATCCTTGTAACAAAAGGAATCTCTGATGTTACGTGCCTACCAACTTATATTTGACCCAACTCCTTTAATTTATTCCGTGATGTAGGATTATTTATCCAAACCGCCATACCTACCTTAACAACATGCGAGGCAATCCTAACAGTCTCCCCCTTGACCCGCATCCTACAAGTATCTTTTTGAGAGCACTACGTAGCCTGCATGGCCCAGTCTGTAACCTTCGGCTCTGATACCCTGTTATGTAACGACGGTCGGAACAAAACCCCTCTTCCTTGCACGCATATGAGCTAGTACACAACTCCCATATAACAAAAGGAATCCCTGATGTTACGTTCCTACCAGCTCATATTTGTACACAATTCCGTGATATAGGACTATTGTATCCAAACCATCAATTCTCCATAAGAACATGTGAGGCAATCCTAACAAAAGGCACCGTAGAAAATATTAGGGGCTACCACCGATTGCTGGCCAAAGCCATTGTAACAACCCGAAAATTCTGAGCCAATTTAAAATTTTTATTTTGGCAATTTCGATGAATTTTTGAATATTTAAAATGGATTATTTTAAATAATAATGACGAGAAATTTATTTTGAAAAGAATTAGAACGTATATATTTATATAGATCGTCGTTAGAATATAAATATTTTATTTTAATTATAAAAGGAATTGAAAATGGCGCGGTAGTTTGAAAATTCGATTTCAAATTTCAAATGAATGTACAGGATTCAAAATAGATCGGATTTTAGCGAAACCAAAAATATTAGAATCTAATTGAGAATATCTTTCAAAAGAATCCGAAAAATAAAAATTTCATAGCGGGAACCAAAAGTTATGCCCAGTGGAAAATTCAGAATAGTCGTTATGGAATTTTGGCCCTTAAAAATGGAAATTTTGCAAACGACCTTCGTTTTCGACGAAACCACTTTTGTTGGATCCGGAATGTCAAATTATTGCTAGGTTCCAAAATTCATAATTTTCTGAATCAATATGCGAGCGTGGCAAAAGAAAACGTGTTTTGACAGTTTCAGTCAATTTGGATCGACCAGAAAATGGCCATTTTACAAACGGTCTTAGAATTTGACAAAATTAGTTTTATTAGGACCGTATCGCCAATACGCAGCTAGAAATAATTTTTCGGGAATTTTTAGAGTTAGTATGTTGACCCAGTAAATTGAAATATGCGTTTAAATTGAATATCCAAAGATTTATATTTTAAATTCAACGGAAACTGAACGTAATGGTTGAATTGGCCTGCGATACATATCCCATTGTGTTTGGAATGGGGGTAATACGCTAGGGACGCCAGTTGTTGGGTTCGATTCGGGTTTCAAAAGAAAAAGTTACTTTTTGAAATATAAAATAAATAAATATATAATTTCCTTTACCTCCCTACTTCCCATCCCCTCTCTCTTTCATCGTGCTCGTCAGTTTTCAAAGTAAATAAAAAAAAACCCAAATCGCGTAAACCCTAGCGTCGCCTGGGTCGCTACCCCCCCCCCCCCCCCCGTCGCCCGACAGACCTCCGCCTCCGTTCATCGCCCTCCACCCTCTCTCCTCTCCCCATCGCGCACCCCCCCCCCCCCCCCCCCCCCGCAACCCTTCTCCTACAGCCATCGTGCCACGCGCCTCACCCCCGACCACCCACGACTCTACTGCCACCCTCCCCTCTCGATTTCCCCCTCTTCTCCCTCACCTCGCACGCTTCAGCCAAATTCTCGAAACCCCCAAAACGCCCCTCCCCTGGATACCCTAGCAACGCCGACACCCCTGCCGTTACCCCCTTCGGGCGCACCAACGCTCCTGCTCCCCTCTGACGTCCGCAACCACGAGCCAGCAGCCACCAACCCTCCATGCTTCCCCTTCGATTTGTAGTAAGTTTTAATTTCTGTTTTAAATCAGTTTTTATTATTTAAAAACATGTTATTAAATCAGTTTAATTATATGTAGTGTACATGAAAGATGGTTTTTTTTATAAACATAGAAAGTTTGGATTTTGATATAATCAAATTTTCGATTTTTATATAATCAAAGGTTCGATTTTTATATAATCAAAGTTGGATTTTTATATAATCGAAGATAGGATTTTATTTAGACAATACGATAATAAAGATTTGATTTTTTTTTTTGTACATAAAGATTTGATTTTTATATAGTAGAGATTATCAAAATATGATTTTTATATATGTAAGGAAGCGATAAAAGATTATATTTTTATAAGTGAAAAGTTAGATCTTTAAAAATAGAAAGGCGAGATTTTTAGAAATATATAAACATCATATTAAAAATGTGATTTTTTAATATGAACAGCGTGAAAAGGATGGCGTAGGAATTTCGGGCAAATCAAATCGATCAGAAATTCATAATAGAATGGCGGAGTGGAACCCTAGGTGAGTAATTCTCACTTTAAATTTCCTTTTCTAGTTAAAAATATATACTAGGATGCAGACGGTGCTTAGCAGCACCCGACACCCGTCGTCCACAGACCATGGACGACTTGTTTGTTTGGTTGTGTAGTTGGTTAGATTATTTGTTTGGGTGAAATGGAATTGATTAGATTGGAATGTGTATGGCGTAGGCCATTATTAGACAGGGGATAAGGCTAGGCCATGTCCCGTTTTTAGTATCGTGCCGTTATGCCGTCGAAATTTTCTAAAATATGTTAGAAAAATTAAAATATCATTTTTATAGTATAAATGAACTGAATAGAATATTCATAGGTTGAATAAAATATTTTATCGTTAAAAATAAAAAATTTAACGTGTGTGCGAATAAAATAAAATATTCATTTACAAATCAGACGATTTGTTTATGTACACTGATTTGACTGATATGGATTGGAATGATAAATTTTACATATCGCCCAACTGCACGAATAAAAATCTATGTTTGTTGACTGAAACCCCACACGGGTATAGGGATGATGTTTAACGTACACTAGTCCCAATTGTATAGTTGTATATCGGTCGACAGGTTGACAGACAGCAGTGTAGTGCACTTTGGATGATGGTTGATTATTTATCATTGCTATTATATATATGTGTTGTATGGAATCCATATAAATAACATTATATGGTAATTGATTGGGTCTCATTCCAATTTAGAAAATAAATAATATACATGTGTTAAATAAACAAAATAGTCATGTGTTGACAATACTCATGTGTTAAGAATATTCATGTGTTAAAACCATTCATGTGTTGAAAATATTCATGTGTTGAGTAAAATATATATTCATGTGTTGAAGAAAATATTCGTTTGTTGAATAGAATAACGAAGTTATAGAAATATATAAAACCGTGTTGATTAGATATGCGCCATTTTGACGCGAACGATATTTATATCGATTATATTCATTTTTATAATGAATATAGAAAAGGAAGCGATTTCAAATCTAATACTTTGAAAATATTATAATTATATATATTGATGATATGGAATATTCAATTTTGATTTAAAATTGAATATGAAGTTGAAATCGTTTTGAAAACGAATTTAAAACGATTTATAAAATACATTTAGAAGTGAAATCGACGATATATATAATATATATTATATATATTAAATGGCCTGAATAGAACGCGCCGCGCCGCGGTACTTCGCGAATTTCGACCATTGTCTTCGAATTGATGTTACGGGAGATCCGACCGTCGGATTCTCCAGAAACCGGAACCGTTGGGTTCGTATCGAAAAGAGCTTTCCAACGAATATTAGAAATTTGAAATCTAACGGTTGGATTTGGAATTATGTCCAAATCAAATTTGGAAAAGGTCGCTGTAAGTGCAGTTCGACGACCGTTATTGGAAATCGACTGTACGGGCCTTGATAAAATTATTAAAAATATCAACAATTTGTGTAAAATCATAATAAATGATTTAGAAAGAATTAGGGTGAAAAAACCCATATTTAAAAAGATAAAAATACATTTTTATCGAAATGAACTAGTTATGAACTAGAATTATAATCCAATATTTTTAAATAAATAAATTGGATTTGAAGTGGTTTTAAAAATAATCAGAATTTCCAATATACGTATTGGAATGGATTTGAATCGAAATTATCTTCGGAATATTTCGATGTTGGATTTCGTGATTATACAGATATGGTTGTGGAAATTTGAAAGATATATTTATATCGTTATTTCCAATACGATATTTGTTGGTTTCAGAATTTGATATTGAATATAAGCCGATATATTTTTTATTCAGAGCCTTGTATTTTATATCAAATGGGATTTTGAGTTCGTCGTGAATGGTGTCTTAAATAACACTGTTCCTGAACCCAGTTTAGAAAAGAATAAATCTTTTAATTAAGATTTAGTGAAACTGTCCAGTTAATTAGTATTTAATTGGAATTGAATTTAAATTGGTTTTTGGGTTTATCGTGAGCGGTGCTTTGAATAACACATGTTCTTTAACCCGATTAATAATGGGATGTGATTTTGGGTTTATCGTGAACCGTGTTTTAAATGACATCGGTTCTTTAACCCAGTTAAAGATTAAAACTAAGTAGAGTTTTAATGAATCGTTAATTAGGTTAAAAATGATCGAGAAAGGAGTATCACCAGTTTTGCTCCAAGCGATAGTTAAATCTTTAATTAGATTTGAACGTGAAATGGTAATTAATATTTACCGATAACACTGTGGTGCTAGATATGGAGTATCACCAGTTTTGCTCCTGGGATGAATAGGTTGGGATTGGTAAATAAAATAAATGATTACTTCGGTGTGGCTCACTAATCCCGACTAGTTTAGAAAACCTTAATACGGTTTGATTTGATATCCAAAGGAAGATTAAAGAATAAATTATAAAGAATTTATCTTTGATAAAATTAATGGGAACCTTTCCCTAAGAATGTGAATATTTGAATAAAGGAATATTCTGAATTGGAATGAGGCGTATGTTGTGTTTGTGTAACATTGGTTTATTATATACGCGGGTTACTCAGAAAGGCCGAGTTTATACCCATTCTGAATAACCGATTCAGCGTTAAGTCGAAGGTGAAGACGGTGGTAGAAGACCAGAGGTCTTCACATCGTTTGGATGATTCCTGACAATCTTGATTGGGCTGTACACCCAAGATGAGGGAATAAGTTGGTGATTGTCTAGGCGTACTTGAAGATCGACGGATATGCGAGGAAAGTGCCTCCGGTTTCGTTCAGACCCAGAACGAACTTGTAAATGGGCTGTGTGTCTGAGATTGGATTTTATTCTGTGTGATTGATTTCTATTAAATATATATCTGTTTGGCGGCGGAGAATTTATTCTCTTGCTTAACGTCCCTCCCTAAGACGTATGAGCTCAGAGGTTATATATTGATGGATATCAATCGCATGGAGTGCATTGCCTATGTGGCATGCCTAAGTGCCAAATGATCAAGGCTTCTGTTGAAAAGAAAAGTCTTGTGGTTGATGATCAAAGCACGGCTTGTGTGGCATAGCTTTGTGTATAGCGTGTATTCGCGAGCCTCACACCTCGGTATGAGTCATAAACGGGATAAGGACCGTTGGGAGAACACGACATTTCTTTCTAGCTATGGGTGATGTCAGTGACCTACCAGCCCTGACATTTATATACTTTTTACCTGTGTGGTTGTTGGAATGCGAGGCGCCTCAGATATAGGTCTGATAAGACCGAGAAACGTGTGTTCAGGAATTGCCAATCCTCAAAAGTAAGAGAGGACCGACCCAACCGATTCCAAGGATCGCTGTGTGTGGTCCTGAGACATTTGCTAGAGTATCTCGAATGGAGAGGAGCTTGCCCCTTGCCTCGACTCATGACGGAAATCCAATTTCCAATACGTGACATTGCGGTTTTAATTGTAGAACTAGTATGGCGACATGATATATGGTACCCATGCCGTCTATGATTGATATTTATGATTGAAATTGTTTTGACACTATACACTTATAATAGTATCAAATGATTTGTTTTAAACGTACTAAGCATGTTTGGCTATTATAAGGGAAAACCCTATCCTCTGACTTGCGCTGCATTGTGTGATGGGACCTGGGACTTATAATAGCTTCATTTTTCCAAAAAGCATTGCGTTGTTTTGTCATATGCACTAGTGTTCTTGGAAGGAAACCCATTCTGTGTTATACAGCGTGGTCCCTTGAATTACTCTCTTTTAAAGTAAAGATTAATAACTGTTTTAGTTCTCACACCAGTCACATGACTGACCTGGAGTTTATTGTTTTAACCTAAACTCTGGGTGCCCTTATTTTCCGTACGGGCAGCTAGTAGTTTTGGTTTTGCAGATTTATATTCACAGGATCCTGGTATACGGCTGGAATGATATTCGGAAAACTCTGTATCCATATATCTCCTTTCAGTTGTGTGTTGTATTATTTTTCCGCTGTTATGTAATTTAAATCTCTGATATTTGTGAAATGTGTAATATTTATTCATACTCCATATATTCTTGTATTCTGATGGAATTGTTTGTAATAAGCAATGAAATGGTCTTCTGTTTGTGTTCTGATTAGTCTTATCCTCAAAGCAATTCGTGCTTTCCTTCACGGGGAAGTTCGGGTCGTTATAGCCAAAGTCCAAACAGTGTTCGAAGCCCGCTGAATGCAGCAAAAAAAATATAAAAAAAATCGTTTAGCGGCTTCAGTGGTAGCCCGAAGCACTTTCCGCGGTGCCCTTAGCACCGCACTAAAAATATCCACTCTGCATTTGAAAGGCTCTACAAGAATAGGCTACAACATTCAGTAAAAAACCATAAACTTATTTTCTAGTTTGACTTTCCTTACAAGATCAACATTCTATTTTCCAGCTGTTTTCTATTTTCCAATCGTTTCTTATTGTCTTCTGCCTTTATCATTTTAACTACTATAAATAAAATATTTAAGTGACTTATTTTGGCATGAAACAATTTAAAATAGAGAAATTTCTTACATTTTGAAATAGTTTAACAAAATTTAAAACTTAAATCATAAAAATAAATAAAATAAAAGTATTTCCCAAATTAATCACCAAACAACCACTTAACAAATCAACTTAAAAATCAATGGATCAACTGATAAACCAAGTTAATCAACCAATATATCATTTTAATCAGTTAATCAATTAATAGCATATATGATACGTAACATACCAAACTATTAAGTAGTAAAACAAATTAATCATTCTTCCAAAATTACCCTGCAAATTAGCACTACATCAGCCAGTAGGCACTGAAAATGGATCCACAACTACAAAACAGTAGACGCAGCAGTATTTCTAACTAGGGTTGTTATGGTTGAACCATTTAACTACCAAACCATGCTAACCATTTACGCGGTTACCGTTTACTGCGGTAACGGTTATGGATTTTGATAACCGTGGTAAAACATACCAACGACACATGCTTGTTTTGTAGTATTTCATAAAAAAATGTTTTTTAATAACTTAAGCTAGAGAAATAACATATATATAAATTATTTGCGTCTTTATTTATAGACAACATGCACATGAATGGTTTGTTTCATAGACAAACCAACTATTCTTAAGAAAAAAGTTAGAACTTTAATTATTTATGGATAACAATGTAAATTTACGTTAATGGTTAGAGGGTTACGGTAATGGTTATAAAATTTGCTATCAGTCAACAACGGTTGCAGTTATGTTTGGCGACAAAATTGATGGTTGCCTTAACCGTAACACCCATAGTCCTACGATGATTGTACTAATTCATGATTGCGACTCTAACCTAGGCATCTCGTTCAAGAATTGAGGGAAAGACGATTAAGAAACGAGAAGGGGAAAGTGAGATTGAGGTAAGGGATTTGTTTGGAAACTGGAACTGGAGTTGGAAAGCGTGCATATGCAAAAGAAAATTATACTGAGGCTGATTTTTTTTGACCTATCCTGGTGGGTTGCCCCAACCCATGGGCTTGGTGGACTTCCCCCTGGGTTGGATATGAATTTGTGCATCACCCAATAATCCTCCCACTTAACTCTACAATATAATATCACCTTGCAGCCGTGACGCTGCATCCAAATGAAGGTCTTTCTTGCCACATCCTTTCCTGGAATTTCTCAAAAATGATTCAGCCTCATAACCCCTCTCTCTACCCTAACCAGGAAGTGGCATTAGTGTTTATGTTGCAAATATGATCGACAAATGGGACAAGTTCATCAATATCAGATTGAGGGTGGTGTCTGATGATGACAATTAAAAATAAATTTCATTTGGAATAGGAGTGACTGGTAGTTGGTTGAAGTAATGAGGGCTTTTCAGGTATAGTAGGAGATGGAGCTGTCGTTGACAGCCTTGGAAGCATAGGAGGGCAGGGGCTTACGATGCTAGCATCACGTTGGTGGGTTTTCGGTTCAAATGGTTGTCTGGACAAGTGAGATCTAGGGAAAGCAAAAGAAGAAAGAAGGACAAAGAGTGAAAGTAAGGTGGGTGATGAAGAGGAGATGGGATTGTTGTCATCAACAAGTGAGGCGGCTGATCAAGGAAGCAAAATTTGGGGTTGGTTGTGATTAAATAGAAAGATAGGATACAAGAGAAGGAATTGAATCAAAATTGGGTATCCAAGCTTTTAATGCGAACTTTCGTTCCATTTTGCAAGTATTTTCAATGTTTTTCAACATCAATCTGAAAGAAATCGTACTCTTTGAAATTAGTTTTGTTTGATCAATTTTTTTAAAATTATATAATTAATTACTAATCTTATTTGAACTTTAATCATGATATAAGATTATCAATATTCTCCAAAATCATCATTGATATATTAAATGCAAGAAGAAAAGAAAAAAAATATCCATATTATCTTGTTTACTTTAGACTTAGAATTTGAGAGCTTTAGATTTTAAACTGGGGAGAATTATGGTGCGGGTAATAAATTGTTTAGCCATAATAATGAATATTTTCATGTATGTAAATAAGGGTTGTTAAATTCAAATAGTGAAAAAGGTAGCGGTGGGATAGTTGGAATGATTATACATGGTCGTTTTCTATAACTGAAAGTGATGGAGCTTTTCCTGTTTGAAAGGTCATAGCATATAGCTGTAAAACTGCTTATTATTACCTAAAAAATAAAAATAAAAAAGGTACAACTTGATCATTTATTTCTTATTTATAAGGTTTTTCTTCATTGTCGTTTTGTAGTGTATCTTCTGTTTCTTTTATTAGCTGATTTTTTTTTCATCGTAGAATAGTGAACAATTTGACAGTGACTTGCTTTAAAAAATGAGTTGGAAGAAAATAAAGAAGATTATACTAATGATATGGAAGAAGGTAAGAATAATGATGATCATGCTCAATTTTTAGATTGAATATTTTAAAATTTATAGGGTATGATTACTTTAAATTCATTTCCTAATTATAAGTGATTAATTTGAGTTATAATAGGTTAAAAAACTTAGAAGTGTTATAAAATAAAACAAAACATATGTTAAACAAGAAGCCATTAGAGAGAACAGAAAAGATAGAGAAGAGACTTGTATTTCTATTGCTTCGAGTGTATACAAGTTCTATTACATTGGCTCCTTTATATATAGGCTTTGGAGCTGATGTTAGACTTATTCCCATGATGTGGGACTAAATAGAATATGACAAGATCATATTCACTCATATATATTACAACACTCCCCCTTGAATATGCGTCATCAAAATCTTGAATGCTCTGCTAACTTGAAGCTGTACCTTTTAAAACATGTATGATGATTGCTCCCCCTTATAATTATCTTGCTTGCATATATCCATTCAGTCGATACAACTATTTTCAATTGACTTCAAAACTCTATCAGGAAAACCCAATGAGAAAAACCTTGAATGAGAAAGAGTACAACGTCTGACATTATGAATATCATATTAAAATGATATTTCTTAAAAGAGTTTGATGCTTCAGGATCAAAACTATGCCTCATTAAAAACCTTTTTATGAAAAACCCTGTGGGAAAAATCATAAACAAGGAAAAGAGTGCAAATACGTTTCATGTTTAAGTAACATGTTTTACAATGTTACAGTAAAGGTTGATACTTCAGGATCAAGATAATGCCTCATTAACAACCTTACTAACAAAAACCCAGTGGGAAAAATATTAGTGAAGGAAAAGAGTGAAGTATAGCAAAATTTTATATGCTCCCCCTTATTTATAACTCATTGTTCAATTAGTCTATTGATGTAGTCGATACATGCCAATTTTGTACATCATCTTATGGAATGTTGGTTTGGAAATTGCCTTTGAGAACAGATCTATTCGCTTTTCTTGACTGAATTTGTTTCTCCTCTTTCTTGTTATCCATTCATTCATGTATGAAGAGAGATTTATAAGAAATATGCTCCATCCTATCACCCATGATATAATTCACTTGAATCTGAGCCATGTGAACTGCCTTCCCTTTATAAATAATAGTTTACTGCATCAAAAGATGTTTGATACTTTTGGATCAAAATGTTGTTGACACTCTATCGTGCTGAAAACATGTTATAAAATAAAATAAAACATATGTTAAACAAGAAGCCATTAGAGAGAACAGAAATGATAGAGAAGAGACTTTTATTTCTATTGCTTCGAGTGTATACAGTTTCTATTACATTGGCTCCTTTATATATATGCTTTGGAGCTGATGTTAGACTTATTCCTATGATGTGGGACTAAATAGAATATGACAAGAGCATATTCACTCATATATATTACAACAAGAAGTAATATGTTCATTAGTAATATAGATTTTTGATTTGAATGAGATGTTAGTTTATAAAATAAGGACTTTTAGGCTAAATTAACACTAGAGATGAGAGAAGGTGAATAATATTTCCAAATTTATGTGATTTTTTTGAATCTTTTAAGGTTATACTTATAATTATGCAACTAACTATCACAGACACAATAATAGAATCAAAAAACAAATAAAAGTAAATACAATAAAATTAAATAACATACCAGGATTTTATATTGGTTTAGGGTTATTATACATCTACTTCTACTCAATTCCTTGTACGATTTTCCTTTAATACAATGTCAATTAATAAACATCTAGTTTCAGGTTATGACACACACCCTATAGAATTTTTTCCTTGTAGAATAAATTGGATCATTGTAAAATCATTTAAAGATAGATTATATATATTTCAATGAATATTAGGCTTAGGTTCTCAAAATCAAACCTAATACATGAAAACTGTGATGGCCCGCCCCGCACCAACCGACATTTACTCCAAAAGTGCGCTATACACATGTCCAGTTAGCACGGAACGGGTCGTCAGAAGGAAAAGGAAGAAGGAAATGAACATACAAAGAACCTGTAGAATGTCTCACAGCGCATAGAAAAAAATATAATAATAACATACTTGACATAAAACAGGAGAGACAGTGCATAAGCTGAAAATCAGAACTAAACATCATAGCAGCGGAAATCCAAAATACAGCTTATTACAATTTTCAAACTGTCTCAAAGCAAAAGTAAGATAAATGAGGTACACTACTAATGCCCAAGTAGCGACCACCAACCACACAGGGAGAATGTGTGTGTGTGTGTGTGTGTGTGTGTGTGTGTATATATATATATATATATATATATATATATATATATCATACGTGGAAGCCTCCTGCCTGCCTCCGAATCAACTACTCGCGCATCACCAGCTAACCTGTCTCTAGTCTGCTCGTGTGAGCACCCAGAGTAATAAGAGGAGACATAAAACTCTGGGTCAGACATAAAGCCTGGTATGAGCGATAAGCATCTAAAGTGAACAATTACAGGTAGACTAAAACATACCTGAACCTGCAACCAAAGAGTTAGCACTACATACTGTACAACACTCTAAGGTACCATATCAAACAGTGTAAAGATACGGAGGTGGGGGAGGTGTGCATGTCATAGGGATGGCAAACAATCAAACATGGCATCCATCCTCACATCTCTCACTCAGTGCGTAAAGCATACGATATTCACCACTTCGATCACCCAACATACCTTGCTACGATCACTCTGCCCCATGAAGTCATAAATGGCTTCACTGCACTGATAACGTAGCCACTAATCCTTTGCTATGTCCACTTTGCCCCATGGAGTCACAAGAACCCCACTGCACTGGCTCATAGCCTTACCAATCCTTACTATGTCCACTTTGCCCCATGGAGTCACAAGAACCCCACTGCACTGGCTCATAGCCTTACCAATCCTTACTATGTCCACTTGCCCCATGGAGTTATTCACCCCATCTGCGCTGGCTCATAGTCTTACTACGCATCACCTTGCCCCTCAGGTCATAATGACCCTACTGCACTGATAACTTAGTCTTGCTACCATCACCTTGCCCCTCAGGTCATAACGACCCTACTGCACTGATAAGTAGCCCATCATTCATTCTTAGTGGTGAATCAAAGTTATGAACGTCGACAACTCCTTAGCACACATCCCGCAGCAAAGTCCAACAATGAAGTGAACTCATCGGTTCCCAACTGGATCTTGAGCTCTAACTTCCCATATTGAACTACCTTTGCATCTCAGGTTATTGGTCAATACTGGGTCGGGTCGGGTTCCTTCTCAAGCCATCGGTTCGGGTCGGGTATCCTCCATCTGTTCGGGTCAGGTCTTCTTCTGGTGCGGTTCAGGTCGGGTGCCACTCCATCGGTTCGGGTCGGGCGTTTCTCCTCGGGTCGGGTCGGGTGTTATCTCCCCTCCAGCTCGTGCCTCCGTTCCGATCCGTCTCCTCGTCCTTCGCATGCTCCTATCCGATCCATTCTCATGCCTCCGCTCTGATCCGTCCTCCCTAATCCGATCCGATCCCAGTTCAGTTAACGTGGCCTTCCTTTTTGCCATTTTTCCCAAGTGCTGGGTTCCGATCCGATCGGGTTCCTTGCTCAGTTCAATATATCCGATCCGAGCCCCATATCCGATCCGATCCGAACCCTGCACTATTTTCTGAAACTGTTCCAGCAAGTGTTTACGCCATTCGACGACGTTTTCGACCATTCTAACTATTGAAATCAATCACAAAGCATTTCATACAGTCATAGCAACATGCATAATCAACCACAAACATCAAAACATCAACATGATAGGTTAAAATGGATCAAACATACCCAAAACCCCATATTTCCCCTAAGCATATTTAGGTGAAACTAATGATAGGATTAACAAAACTTAACCAAATTAACCCAAATTCATATCAGAGGTCTAAAACATCATTTAGGAATTTATGAACATTTTTCCCGAATTTTACCATGCATAAATTCGCTAATTAGCACAAATTACCCTTAACTAGCCATAATTAGTGTAAAACTATGCAAATCACTCACCTTAGCCACAAAATAAACTAAGATCTGAAACAAATCTCTGATTTGATGCGAATCCCAATGCTAAACAGCAGCTCCAATGTTGATCTGGTGTAGATCTTCCTTGATTAGATGTTGCTAAGCTTAATCCTTGACCAGAAGATGATTTGGAGGTGATTTAGAGGTTAGAGGCCATTTTTAGGGTTCCTTAGTGATAAGTGGAGGCTATAAAACTGAAATGGAATGATCCTCTATCTCATTTCAGCCTCCCCATAACCCTAATCCCGAAATGGGTTATGGGCCTACTCACTAATCACCCGATTTGGCCCGGTTAAGCAGTTTTTCACCCTCCAAACCTTATTTCAGCCATATCTCTCAAACGGTAAGTCCGTTTGGCTATTATGACCACTCTACGGAAAGGTAAACCATCAAACGAATCCAATGGAAGTGGTTTCAGGTCAAAATTCCTTTCCAATCAAAAGTTATGGCCAAAACAGTACTAACTAAGGGCAAAATGGTCATTTAAAAATCGACAAAAATCATGAACATGGGAAATGACTCTAATAGATGCTTCCCAGAGTTACATGACCATATGACTTCATATGGGAAAGAAATAAATATTCTACAATCCTATGATGTGTAGAATACGGGTCGTTACACTCTTCCCCCTTAAGAAATTTCGCCCCCGAAATTCCCTAATCAAAACACACACAAAGGTCTCGCATGCCTATCAATCATAAAACAATCATCAAACATGCAAAACAAGTAAAATAAGTCTATCCTAGCATGCGGAATAACTAAATTGCAAAGTAAATCTTACCAGGCAAAGAGTTCTGGATATGCCTTCCTAATGCTCTCCTCTGTCTCCCAAGTACAATCATTCTCGTCCTCGCCCCACTGAACCTTGACTAGCTTCACCGCCTTCCTTCGAAGTTGCTTTGTGTCGTGCCCCACAATACGAATCGGCTTGCGGTTCCCAACCGCCTCGGGTTTTACTTCGAAGTCCTCTAACTGATCAGGTGAAATAGTCATATTTGAGTCGTGAACAAACTTCCTTAGTTGGGAAACATGAAATACATTGTGAACTCCTGCCATTTTCTCTGGTAAGCCAACTCTATATGCCAAATTCCCGACTAGTTCAAGAACAGGGAATGGGCCAACAAATCTTAGTGCCAACTTGCCTCTCCTGCCAAATCGAATCACGCTCTTCAACGGAGAGATCTTGACAAACACCAAGTCACCAACGGAGAATTTCAAGTCTTTTCTCCTCTTATCAGCATAACTCTTCGGCCTATCTTGGGCAGCTTTCATTCATTGCTGAATGATCTTGATCTTATCGGAAGTTTCCCTCACCACATCTGGTCCAAGCACAAACTTCTCGCCAGTCTCTATCCAACATGATGGTGAGTTGCATGGTCTTCCGTACAAAGCTTCATATGGAGCCATACCGATACTGGATTGGTAGCTATTATTATATGCAAACTCTACTAGATGCAAATGGTCATCCCATGATCCACCAAAATCCAATATACAAGCTCTCAAGAGGTCTTCCAATATACGATTCACCCTCTCCGTCTGACCATCGGTCTAAGGATGATATGCGGTACTGAGATGTAATCCTGACCCTAGAGCCTCTTGTAAACTCTTCCAAAACCCACTAGTGAACAACGGGTCTCGGTCACTCACAATGCTTTTGGGTACTCCATGAAATCTCACTACCCACTTCATATACAATTCTGCCAACTTGGCTGCCGTTCTGGTCGATTTGACTGGTATAAATCTTGCGCTCTTAGTCAATCGATCCACAATTACCCAAATGCTATCATATCCCAATCTAGTCCTTGGTAAACCATCGATGAAATCCATCAAGACTTGCTCCCATTTCCATTCGCGAATTTCTAATGGTTGCAACAACCCACTAGGCTTCTTTTGCTCGGCTTTAACTAGCTGGCAATTCATGCATTTGGATATAAACTTCCCAACGTCTCTTTTCATCCCTTCCCAGTAGTAAGTCTGTCTCATGTCTCGATACATCTTATTACCACCGGGATGTATAGTCAGTTTTGAGTGATGACATTCTCTAAGCACTTCATCTCTCAATCCATTGACATTGGGTACAACTAGCCTTCCATTCTTCCGAAGCCATCCATCTCGATCAAGCCCATACACATTCATCTCCTCATCGATACCCATCTCTAACTTGGAGATGATTTCCAAAAGGTTAGGATCGTCCCTCTGGCTGGAACCAATCCGCTCTATCAAAGTGGGTCTGATCGTCAAACTAGCTAGCATGACTGGATCCAATTCGCACTTTGGTCTGAAATCAAACCCCGCGATATACTCCAGTTGCTTCCATTCAAGAAACATTGCCCCAATGCTGGCATGTCTTCTACTCAAGGCATCGGCTACCGCATTACCCTTCCCAGGAGTGTATGCGATATCAAAATCATACGAAGCCAAGAACTCCAACCATCTCTACTGATGGAGATTCAGATCTTTCTAAGAGAAGAGATACTTTAACGATTTATGATCGGTAAATAACTCAAATCTTTCTCCCAAGAGATAGTGTCTCCACATCTTCAGCGCAAATACAATCGCTGCCAATTCCAAATCATGGGTAGGATACTTCTTCTCATGCGGCTTTAGCTGTCGACTAGCATAAGCTACAACCCTACTTTCTTGCATCAATACTGCACCCAGTCCGGTACCACAAGAATCTGTGTATACCGTCATCTCTTCATTCCCTTTAGGAATGACTAACACTGGCGCACGCGTAAACTTCTCCTTTAGACTCTTGAAGGCATCCTCACACACTCCGTCCCAGACGAAGGACTGATTCTTCTTAGTCAACTGAGTCAACGGTGCTGCTATCTTGGAGAAGTCCTGGATAAACTTACGATAATATCCAGCTAATCGCAAGAAACTTCTTACATCTGTTGCATTCTTGGGCGTAGGCCAATCCTGTGCCGTAGCCACCTTCGCAGGGTCCACGACAATACCACTCTCTGAAACAACATGACCCAAGAATCTTACTTCCCTTCTCCAAAAATGACACTTTGAGAATTTCGCTTTCAATTGGTGTTTCCTCAACACCTCCATCACTATCCTCAAGTGTCCCTTGTGTTCCTCTTCTGTCCTTGAATAAACAAGGATATCATCCACGAACACAAGAACAAACTTATTCAACTGATCTCTGAATACTCGATTTATAAGATCCACAAAATAGGCTGGTGCATTGGTCAACCCAAACGGCATGACCAACCACTCATAAAATCCAAACGGCGTCCTAAATGCCGTTTTCGGAACACTCTCATCTGCTACTCGAAGCTGATGAAATCCTGTCGCGAGGTCCAACTGGGAGAACACTCTTGCTCCTTCCAGCTGATCAAACAAATCATCTATCCGCGGTACAGGATACTTATTCTTCCTCGTTACCTTATTCAACTCGCGATAGTCCACACACAAACGAAGGGAACCATCTGCCTTAGTGGCAAACACAACTGGTGCTCTCCACTCGGAGACACTCCTTATAATAAATCCCTTCTTCAAAAGATTGCTGACTTGCACCCCGAGCTCTCGCTGCTCCCTTGGTGCCATACGATGAAGTGGCATCACTATAGGTCTGGCATCTTTCACTAAATCAATACGGAACTCAATCTCTCGGTGTGGTGGAAGCCCGGTCACCTCCTCAAAGACGTCCGGATACTGGCCAACCACGGGCACATCTGACAACTCATCCTGCGGGATGTCGAGGGAATTTACAAAACTAGCCATAACCCTATCACTAGGTAGACTACCAAACAATACCCTCCGCCCTTCATCCGCCCTCACTGTCACCAAAAAGCCCTCACAGTCTACCACCACCCCGTATCTTTGGAGCCAATCGACTCCCAATATAATTCCATACCCAGTAAAGCCCAAAACAAAGCAATCACATACAAACATACATCCATGACTCGATAAGACCAAATTCCTGCAAATCATACTAAGGCTAGTCGAACCACCAATCGGGTTCGTCACAACCAATGGTCTATCGACTATCTCGGGTTCCAGTCCAAACCTATCTACCAGGTCACTAGATATGAAGGAACGGGAAGCCCCAGTATCAAACAAAACTCGAACTGGTACATCATAAATAGAAAGCATACGTTGAATAACAACATTCTTTCCTTTCTCCGTCGCAGTTGGGGAATTCGACGAAGAACGAACAACATCAAGAGCATATGCTTTCACAATCTGCTTCTCCTTAAGAGGTTGCGGACACTTATCCTTCTGATGTCCCACTTGACCACAGTTGTTGCACTTCCTTTCCGCTGGCTTGGCCCGACATTCTTTAGCATAATGGCCCTTCTTTCCACAGCTGAAGCACTCAACATCCTTCTTGCTCTTTTTCTGGCCACCTTTAGATTGGTCCTGCTTCCTCTTATTCTGAGAGCTATTCTTGCCTCCACCGCCTACTTGCGGCTTTGGCCCTTCTGCAGATGCAGCCTCAGTCTTTGACTTAGGGTAAAGACTCTCTGATCTCAAAGCTTTCCCCACGATCGATTCAAAAGTCTCATCGATGTGGTTGATAAGCCTTTCCCCCAAGTATCCATCCAAACCAGTAATAAACTTCTCATTCTTCTTATCAGGAGTATCAATGAGAGACAGTCCATACTTCGACAAAGTGTCGAACTCAGCAATATAATCAGAAACTGCCCTTCCGTTCTGCTTGAGTTCCAAGAACCTCTTGAACAACTCTGACTTCTGGGCAGCTGGAATGAACTTCTCGCTAAAGCGAGCCTTAAACTGAACCCAGGTAACCTGGTCCTCTGGAGTAGCTGTTCTAATGGCATTCCACCAATTCATCGCTCACCCTTGCAGCCGACGAGACGCTAGCCTTCTCTTCATCGCATCCTCAAGACCCAAGTCATCAAAGATACGATCACAGCTATCCATCCAATCTTGAACATCTGTGGCCGACTCCGTTCCGTGGAACGGCTTTCCACCAAGATTAGTGTAATCCTTGCACAACTTGGCAAAATCGACCCTAGGCGCCTGCACTACTGGGCCAACACCAACTCCGGGATTGGGAACTGCCCCTTGCACTTCTCTAAGCATGTCTCTCATGAGGTTAGTAAACATCGCCCTCATGTCAGCGGCATTCCCTGGGTTGGTTCCTCTACCAGCACCCCTCGTGTCTCGGCTCATCGTCAATCTGAAAAGGGAAACGATTAACGACCTCATAGTGGTGCTAGTGCAGTGCGACTTCATTCTTATACTACTAATAGTATATATATATACATAGCTTTTGAAAATCAAAGTAATCACAAATACGCGCTCTCATATACGTACTATCTCTCCCTAGTGTCTTTCCCTAGGTTAACTACGCAACCTAGAGCTCTGATGCCAAGTGTGACGGCCCGCCCCACACCAACCGACATTTACTCCAAAAGTGCGATATACACATGTCCAGTTAGCACGGAACGGGTCGTCAGAAGGAAAAGGAAGAAGGAAATGAACATACAAAGAACCTGTAGAATGTCTCACAACGCATAGAACAAAATATAATAATAACATACTTGACATAAAACAGGAGAGACAGTGCATAAGCTGAAAATCAGAACTAAACATCATAGCAGCGGAAATCCAAAATACAGCTTATTACAACTTTCAAACTGTCTCAAAGCAAAAGTAAGATAAATGAGGTACACTACTAATGCCCAAGTAGCGACCACCAACGACACAGGGAGAATGTGTGTGTATATATATATATATATATCATACGTGGAAGCCTCCTGCCCGCCTTCGAATCAGCTACTCGCGCATCACCAGCTAACCTATCTCTAGTCTGCTCGTGTGAGCACCCAGAGTAATAAGAGGAGACATAAAACTCTGGGTCAGACATAAAGCCTGGTATGAGCGATAAGCATCTAAAGTGAACAATAACAGGTAGACTAAAACATACCTGAACCTTGACCTGCAACCAAAGAGTTAGCACTACATACTGTACAACACTCTAAGGTACCATATCAAACAGTGTAAAGATACGGAGGTGGGGGAGGTGTGCATGTCATAGGGATGGCAAACAATCAAACATAGCATCCATCCTCACATCTCTCACTCAGTGCGTAAAGCATACGATATTCACCACTTCGATCACCCAACATACCTTGCTACGATCACTCTGCCCCATGAAGTCATAAATGGCTTCACTGCACTGATAACGTAGCCACTAATCCTTTGTTATGTCCACTTTGCCCCATGGAGTCACAAGAACCCCACTGCACTGGCGCATAGCCTTACCAATCCTTACTATGTCCACTTTGCCCCATGGAGTCACAAGAACCCCACTGCACTGGCTCATAGCCTTACCAATCCTTACTATGTCCACTTGCCCCATGGAGTTATTCACCCCATCTGCGCTGACTCATAGTCTTACTACGCATCACCTTGCCCCTCAGGTCATAATGACCCTACTGCACTGATAACGTAGTCTTGCTACCATCACCTTGCCCCTCAGGTCATAATGACCCTACTGCACTGATAAGTAGCCCATCATTCATTCTTAGTGGTGAATCGAAGTTATGAACGTCGACAACTCCTTAGCACACGTCCCGCAGCAAAGTCCAACAATGAAGTGAACTCATCGGTTCCCAACTGGATCCTGAGCTCTAACTTCCCATATTGAACTACCTTTGCATCTCGGGTTATTGGTCAATACTGGGTCGGGTCGGGTTCCTTCTCAAGCCATCGGTTCGGGTCGGGTATCCTCCCTCTGTTCGGGTCGGGTCTTCTTCTGGTGCGGTTCGGGTCGGGTGCCACTCCATCGGTTCGGGTCGGGCGTTTCTCCTCGGGTCGGGTCGGGTGTTATCTCCCCTCCAGCTCGTGCCTCCGTTCCGATCCGTCTCCTCGTCCTTCGCATGCTCCTATCCGATCCATTCTCATGCCTCCGCTCTGATCCGTCCTCCCTAATCCGATCCGATCCCAGTTCAGTTAACGTGGCCTTCCTTTTTGCCATTTTTCCCAAGTGCTGGGTTCCGATCCGATCGGGTTCCTTGCTCAGTTCAATATATCCGATCCGAGCCCCATATCCGATCCGATCCGAACCCTGCACTGTTTTCTGAAACTGTTCCAGCAAGTGTTTACGCCATTCGACGACGTTTTCGACCATTCTAACTATTGAAATCAATCACAAAGCATTTCATACAGTCATAGCAACATGCATAATCAACCACAAACATCAAAACATCAACATGATAGATTAAAATGGATCAAACATACCCAAAACCCCATATTTCCCCTAAGCATATTTAGGTGAAACTAATGATAGGATTAACAAAACTTAACCAAATTAACCCAAATTCATATCAGAGGTCTAAAACATCATTTAGGAATTTATGAACATTTTTCCCGAATTTTACCATGCATAAATTCGCTAATTAGCACTAATTACCCTTAACTAGCCATAATTAGTGTAAAACTATGCAAATCACTCACCTTAGCCACAAAATAAACTAAGATCTGAAACAAATCTCTGATTTGATGCGAATCCCAATGCTAAACAGCAGCTCCAATGTTGATTTGGTGTAGATCTTCCTTGATTAGATGTTGCTAAGCTTAATCTTTGACCAGAAGATGATTTGGAGGTGATTTAGAGGTTAGAGGCCATTTTTAGGGTTCCTTGGTGATAAGTGGAGGCTAGAAAACTAAAATGGAATGATCCTCTATCTCATTTCAGCCTCCTCATAACCCTAATCCCGTAATGGGTTATGGGCCTACTCACTAATCACCCGATTTGGCCCGGTTAAGCAGTTTTTCACCCTCCAAACCTTATTTCAGCCATATCTCTCAAACGGTAAGTCCGTTTGGCAATTATGACCACTCTACGGAAAGGTAAACCATCTAACGAATCCAATGGAAGTGGTTTTAGATCAAAATTCCTTTCCAATCAAAAGTTATGGCCAAAACAGTACTAACTAAGGGCAAAATGGTCATTTAAAAATCGACAAAAATCATGAACATGGGAAATGACTCTAATAGATGCTTCCCAGAGTTACATGACCATACGACTTCATATGGGAAATAAATAAATATTCTACAATCCTATGATGTGTAGAATACGGGTCGTTACAAAAACTGCTTTCTAGAAAATGGTTTTAAATTCGACTCCTAGAATTTAATTATTGAATAACTATGTACAGTTATGTCATTGTTCAGTGAATAACTGCAGCATTTTCGCAGTTTTAACCAAAAATTATACAAATGTCTACAATTATTCAATGAAAAATTGCGGATATCTGTGCATCTTTTGATGAATAATTGCATAAGTTTCCTTAAAATTTTATTGAATAGTTGCGGGACTATCTATTACTTTTTAATATAATTACATAATGTCTACAATTATTCACCGAATAATTGCATAAGTTATGCAATTATTTGGTAACTTAATTCTAGGGACCTAATTTACATACTTTTTTGTTAATAATGTTTGGTGTATTTTGAAACTTAACAAGGACTTAAGCCAAACCGGCCCTTTTTTATCATGTAAAACTTTATAAAATAATTTTGCAAGATAGATATATACACATTAAAAAAACTAATAAAATTAGAAAGTATAAGTTTATTTATTTTTTGAACCAAAATATAAGTATAAGAGTGTGTCTCTGTGTATTATATTCAAATCTACAATAATTACAACAAAATTATAGCAACTTATAAATAGGCAAAAAACACATTATTCGTATAATTATAAAATCCAAAATTTAAATAATCTTGTAAGAAAATCATGATTCTTTTGAAAACTATTTTGAAAAAGATATTTTTAAATCATTTTAAAGTTAGGAATATTTAGAAATGAAATTAGATAGAGAGAGACAAGGAAAGTACTATCAGAGATTTGAAATATAATTCAAGACTTGATAACTTTTCTGGGATATCTATATTTCTTGAACTTTTTGATATTCATGAGTCTTCATTTTCTAATTCTTAAATCTCTATATCAACAATTTTAACTTTATCAACATCAGTAACAACCCTGGTTTTAGACATTACCTGCTATAGCGATTAATAAATTAAAATGTGAATTATAACTAGTTAATTATGGAATAAGTGTCATAATAAAACGATTGAAGTTTGAATTTGTTAAATTGGGGCAAACTTGAATATAAGTCATTTGATTAAGTGGGGAATTTGAAAATTTTTATATAATATAAGTTGATGTATATGACGATGGTTTATGAGAAAATAAGGAAGTTTATTAAAGATAAGTATATATTATGGTCTTGAAATGAATTATAATTTCTTAATTAATAAAGGTTGAAAATATAATAAAAATAAATATTGGAAAGGTTATAAATGGCTCTTAAGGAGAAATAAGTGGTTTGTGTCTTTTGAGCTAATCACATGATCAAATTGTAAATTATAAACAAGTAATAATTTTGTTGTGTCAAATAGCATCTTTAAATGCTTGTAAAATAGAAACTTTAAACGTTAATTTTGTCTAGTTGCAAATTTTTGGTATTTTTGTTTAAAAATAAAATAAATAAATTGTGAAATTGCCTTGTGGCAAATTTAAGTTGACTGAATTATCGCAACACATCATTTGCAAGTGTTTTACAAAAAAATGGAAAAGTTATAAGCTTTGTAAAATTTGTAAATTTTCTTTACAACCTCTACTATAGTGCAAAAATATGATAAATAAGTGTTTATAATATTGTTATGTTTATTTGGGTATAAACTATGTTTAGTAATGAGGAGATGATGTAATTTGTGTGTAATAACCTTTTAAATTCAATGTATAATAGAGTATTTAACCAGAATGTGGTCACGATGGTCTAATTACTTTGTTAATGACCTCACTAGGGCTAATGGGCCTTAATTCCTTAATTAAGAAAGGAGGCTTCTGGAGCAAACAATTTGTATGTAGTTTTCCTCCTTCCTCCTCCTTCTTCTTAGAACATAACAAGTGGAAAGTAAAGAAAAAAAAGAAAAACCATTCCAATCCAAATCTCAACCTCTTAATTTTACAGACTAGTGAAATTGAGCTGTAAATTGGTGTCTCTAGCAAACCAGTTTATTTAATCAATTTTCTCTCTTGTGATTATTTTCACTTACTGTATTTGATAACCAAGCCTTGCATGCAGCTGAAATCTTTTCTACCGCTTCGATAAGGTCTCTTGAAGCTTCAAATTGAGTTTTTGCTATCAATCTTGTTGTAAATTTCAATCCCAGACCCAGGTCAGTGTAACTCAAAACTTTCCGGTTGAAATACGTTGTTTGTGTTGAGATTTTACTGTAATAACTAAGTATTGTGAAAATTCTCAGTTCAATGGTTTGATGGTTCCACTTTGAAAATTTTTAGTTCAATATTTTTACACGCACATATACGTGCGGTCATGCGCTTGCACACTTTGAAAATGCACAAGTACAAATTAAAATTTTGTGCTATTGCAGTTTTCAAATCTACGAATATAAAATGCTAAATGAAAAAATATACTTCTTTTTTATAATAAGTTTCGAATGAAGCTTAAAATTGAAACAAATTTTTAATGGAAGCCTAAATTGAAGTCTTGTATGTATAATTAAATGATGTTAACAGCCAATAAAAATTAAAAGTGTGTTCAAGGTGATTCTACTATGAGCTCATATAGCCCGTAGGGTTATGATGCTTTTACAGGTTTATGGTCTCGATATAAATCCAAGAGCTGTCAAAATTGCATGGATAAATTTGTATCTAAATGCTTTAGATGAGAGCGAGAGTCCTATATTTGAAAAGAGCAAAAAACTTTGCTTGACCGAGTGGAGTTTTGTGAATCTGATCTTCTAGGATATTGTAGAGAACATAATATACAACTTGACCAAATTGTTGCATCCATACCTCAGGTATTGTTACTGATGCTTCTAGGCTATAGTAATTTATATGTTACTGCACAAATCTTTCTTCGTATTGAATACGGTAGTTTGGTCAGTCCTTAGCAGCATGTTAGTAAGGGCGCACTTGACAAGTGTGCCCTTATATTTTTTAAGGGGCACACCTTATAGGTGCACCCCGTGCTTTTCTTTTTTTTAAACATGTCACCTCATCGTTGAGGTGGCCAAAACAAGCCAATTTCTGCAAATAGTTTTAAAACTAGCCTAAATCAGCTGTTAGATTTAAAAACTAGCCTATTTTGAAAAAAAATCCAAATTCAAAATATAATCTTTAAAATCAATTTCATATCGCAAATACGCCCTCTCGTATAAATAATACTCTCAACTCATTTTAGGGCATTACAAACCCTATCTCTAATGAGTCCCTGTTAAAGGATGTTACTAATCCTATCTCTAATGAATCATTTTTTTCTGTTCTAATGAGTCGTACCCGAAAGCTTTGAATAAAACAAAGCTCTGAAACCAGTGTAAAGATCTGCCTTCCTGCCCAGTTCAAACTGATAGATAAACCGACTTAAACCGATTAACGAGACGTATCGCCTTTAGGAAAACAACATATAAGAACGGAACAAAAGAACTTTTTCATTAATATCATTACAATATTACATCAGAGTACGAGAATATATCAAAGTAAAAAATATCATAGTATCCGAAAATGCATACACAGCGGAAAAATATTTATGCTTAGCGAAAGATTAACAAATGATCCAGAGTATAGCTCTAGGCATAATCCAGAATCCTACTCTAAAAATCTGCAAACCCAAGCAACCAGGTTTCCCATATGGAAAATCCCGTGCACTAAGAGTTTAGTTGGAAGAATAATAAATTTCAAGCCAGTGATGAGACTGGTGTGAGAAATAAAAACAGTTTTCTTAAATTTATTTTTAAAGTTAGGCAAATCATAAGACCATGTCGTATATCATTGAACGGGTTTCCCCTTATGAATAGCAATCATAAGAACTAGAAACTAAAATAGTTCCATCCTCATATTTAGATTTATCAAATCCAATCAACTTCATTTATTTACAAAATCCATCTTTTTGAAAATAATCTCTTCGAACTTAAAATACCGATTTCATTTCAAATCATTGAAATAATATATATATATATATATATATATATATATATATATATATATATATATTTCATATCAAATCATACTTCACTTCGGGGTTTAAAAACAAATTGCTTTTCGAAAATCTCAAATATTTACAATACAAGCATATCAACTTATATGCCACTAGATCGGGATGTTTCTCCCAATAATAAGGCAACTGGGTCCCAGCATTCATCTCATCAATAATATAAGTATGTACCTCTATCTCAACAACGAACCACACCTTCACACATGTGCCCACATGTTTAGTTATGGGTTACCCGAATCAATAGTAACACTATAAATCATTTTATATCCCGAAGTGGCAAATCATTTCGCCCTAATAATAACAAATATCTTCAAATCGTAGTATTGTTACTTTCTATATAATTTAATCATCGGGTATTAAGCCGCCGAGATTCTCTTCGTTTATAAAAATTCTTTTATAAACCATTTATTATCTTTGAAATATTTTCTGTTTCTTTGAAATCAAACATTTCATTTCATATTCTTTTATGAAAACCAACTTTCAAAACAATTCATTTAAATTTACATTCATAAATAAATGAATCAAATATTATCGCTAAACATCTTTCAATCAAATCGTAAAATAAATCACAAGGAGATAGTTTGCAAATATTTTCTATCCCACCCAATGCTAAATATAAAAGCACACTTGCTTATGAACTGATCGAGCGTAAATCACACAATGGCATCATTAACTTAAGAGTTAAGGTCACTGACACTTAATTATTATTTCAAATCACTTTAACTATATTATCAACCATCGTTGATAATTTGTTTGCTATTATTAGCAAATCAAATCATGTCCGATTAATGTCAACATACATCACATCTAGTTGTCAATCAATGTCACATCAAAATTTATTGAAGCTGTTATTCATCCATAACATAACATTTATGTTATCAACCTAATTAACCGATCATTTATTTCCGGTTTAATTTCATAACCATTAGAGTTTTCACATTAATTACCATACTGTTAAGTAATTAGCATATAAACTTTCATTAATCCAAAGTTACTTAATAACGTAATAATTATTATTCATAACGTAATTAACCACACTAACACAAAAATTAATCCGAACGTGAACAAGGTTTGCTCAATATTTATACTTAAACATCGTATCTTTACTTCCCTAACTTAATGAAATTGTTTACTAAATTATTTGTAACTTCCAAACCAAACTTCATATAAGCAATATGCTTACATATATCAACTATTAACATCTCAACAATCACAATAATATAAAAGATCGTTTCAAAACATAACCACAAACCAAAGCACACATTTAAAGTTAAAAACTTGTGTAAAGTGTGAGTTTTTCTCACTGAGGGATCCACTCCTTTGTTCTCTAAGGCTAAACATCCTAGATTTCTTACTTTAAAGTGATTCTGATTACTTCCAATTTTCAAGCGGACAGTACTCCGGCGTCAAGAATTGTTTTTCACTCGAGATTTTAGCAAAATATTTCTATGCTTACTAACACTAAACAAAAATTAAAAAGGAGGCATCTTTATGTTTGAAATGGTTTAAAGGTTCGATTATTATGATGTATAAGCTTAGATCTTTGAAGGAAAGAGGTGTGAGAGTGGTTTAAAGGTGGAAAGGTGGAGGAAGGAGGAGGAATAGTTTCGATCGAAACATAGGGAGAGGAGGGGAGAATACTGGATGTAGAGAGAAAGACAGGAGATGAGGAAACTGCAAAGGAATGAAAGTAAAGGCAAGTGGCAACTATTTATACACATGAGCTAGGGTCTTGAGTGCAATTATGCCCGCCTAGGTGTCAATATGAGAGAGATCGATTCATGGTGAAGTATGGACTTTAAAACAATTTTCCCTTCCATGGTTTATAAATTAATACATGTATTAATCTTTGTGTAATTCCTTATTTTTTGTTCCATAAACATCATCTATACTTACGCTAGCCATCATGGAAGAGTGCACATAGATGCTAGTGAGGTGTCATGGAGGGAGTAAATTAAGGAAACGTGTTTTTGATTAATTTAAGCTTGCTTTTAATTAGACGACAGTCATACATTTTCAACTCGTATGATCAAACCGTAAGTCCGATCGATATGAAATTTGAAATCATACTATATCTCATCGACATGGATCCAATGAAACTAGTCTCTTTAAATTCGGAGACCGTTTGAAAAATGGCCTTTTTCTAAGCTATTATTAAATTCAATCATAATTTTTTGACATGCGTTTATATTACGCATGCTCACATACCAGCTCCGTGATATGAAATTTGAAACCTTACAATATTTTAACGTTTCGGATCCAATGGAACTGGTTTCGTCAAAATCCGAGATTATTTGCAAAATGTTTATTTTCCAAATATTAAAATAATAATAAATTGTCGAATTCTAATATATTTACTTTTAAATCAATTTTAAAAGTTCACTAACCTTATTTTAACTTCAGTAAGATAAAAACAAAGTTAGAATTCATTTTCCATAGTTTTTCAAATCAACATTCAATATTTAATGAATTGTAATTCAACTAGGCTTATCCATTTAAAATCCTTTTGAATATATTTAAATCCATATTTTAAATTAACTAAATATCCGGGTCGTTACAATCTCCCCACTTAAAGATATTTCATCCTAAGAATGTAACTGATGATCTTCTACTTAACCAACAAAGCCATATCCTATCAAACTTAGCCCCAAACTTAACTCCATAAATTATACATAGATCATTAATGGAGAATATCTGTTTCGATTCTCATTCGAATACACAACTTATCTCTGAACTAGTATTGATCCTTCGATCCCTTAATACAGACATTAATCAAGCCCTTGATCAGAAAACTCTAGCTTTCCTTACATAGCTTAGAACTATGATAGAAAACTCAAGAAACTAACCACAAACCCTCATCAAGGTTTGTCTTCAGACATCAGGTGATAAATCAATTCCCGGATCAGTGTAAATACATCTATAAGTTCTACACTCAAATAAAATCTATTTGAGAAAATGATCCACATAAAATCACGTGGTTATTCCTACGGTTTTCCTTTCTTTACCCAATCCAAATATTTCATTTGCAACTTAAGAATATTTAAAAATTTATCGGTTGTCTAAAATCGTTGATAATAATTAATAGTCCAATTTCTTTAAAATTACCATGATTATGAAATTTTAATCACAAAATAACTTTATATTCAAAACTTAATGATATTGATTTTATTCGAGTTTTAATCTACCTTATTTATTTCAAATCTTTTCTTTTAATTTTCAAAATATAATCTTTCAAAAATCAATTTCATATCGTATATGCGCCCTTTCGCATAAATAATACTCTCAATTCATTCTAGGGCATTACAAACCTATCTCTAATGAGCTCCTCTTATAAGATGTTACTAATCCCTTCTCTAATGAGTCCTTTTTTCTGTTCTAATGAGTCGTAGCCTCAAAGCTTTCAATAAACCAAAGCTCTAATACCACTGTAACGACCCGCCTTCATGCCCGGTTCAAACCGATAGTTAAACCGACTTAAACCGATTAACAAAACTTATTGCCTTTGGGTATACAACACATAAGAACTGAACAAAATAACCTTTTCATTAATATCATTACAATATTACATCAGAGTACAAGAATATATCAAAGTAAAAAAATGTCATAGTATCCAAAAATGCATACACAGCGGAGAAACATCTATGCTCAGCGGAAGACTAAGAAATGATCTAGAGTATATCTCTAGCCATAATCCAGAATCCTGCTCTAAATATCTGCAAACCCAAACAATTAGGTTGCCCATATGGAAAATATGGGCACCTAGATTTTAGGTGGAAGAACAACAAACTTTGATTCATTCATGGGATCGGTGTGAGAACTCAAAACATTTATCATAACTTTATGCTTAAAGTTAGGTAAATCATAATACCATGCCATATATCACGGAACGAGTTTCCGCTTTTGAATTCTAGTCACAAAAACTAAAGTAGTTTTGTCCTCGTAGTTAGATTTATCAAATCCAATCAACTTCATTCGCTTACAAAATCCATTTTTTTGAAAATAATCTCTTCGAACTTAAAATCCCACTTTCATTTCAAATCATTGAAATAATATATATTTCATTCATATTAAATTATACTTCGCTTCGAGGTTTAAAAACAAATCACTTTTTGAAAATCTCAAATATCTACAATACAAGTATAACGACCCACATTCTACACATACGAGGATCGTAGAATATTTATTTCGTTCTCATACGAAGTCGTATGGTCATGTAACTTTAGGGAATGACTATTTGGGTCATTCCTCATGTTCACGATTTTTGCTGAATTTTAAATGACTGTTTTTCCCCTAGAGAATCTTGTTTCGCCTACAACTTTTGACTGGTAAGGAGTTTTGACTAAAAACCACTTCCATTGGATTTGGATGATGGTTTACCTTTCCGTAGAGTGGACATTAATCAAACAGACTTACTGTCTGAGAGATATGGCTGAAATAAAGTTTGGAAGATGAAAAACAACATAATCGGGATTAATTGGGTGATTAGTGGTTAGGCCTATAACCCATTTCGGGATTAGGGTTATGGGAGGGCTGAAAAGAGTTGGAGAATGTTTCTTTCATTTTTACAGCTGCCACTAACATTTTCTTGAACCCTAACAATGACCTCCATCCTCCAAATCTCATTCTAATCGCTTCCTAATCGCTAATTAACCAAAACTACGTCAAATCAAGAGAAATTAGCATCAAATCAGAGATAGAGCTGCTGCTATACATTGGAATTCATGCCATATCAGTCATAGTTTCAGATCTAAGATTCATTTGTGACTAAGGTGAGTGATTTGCACTTTTATTCACTAATTACGGCTAATTAGGGGTGATCAGAAATAATTAGTGAAGTTGTGCATCATAAAAATTTGGAAAAATATGTAGAAATTCTAAAATTTTATTTTATATCACTGGTGAAAATTTGGGTTAATTTGGATTAAGTTTGCTAATCTTATAGTTAAAACATGCTTAATGGGATTAAGGTGAAAATCATGCTTTTTGGGTATGTTTGATCTAAAATATTTCATGTGGTTAATAGTTTAGTGTTTTTGGTTGATTCTACATGTTACGACTGTTGTTTAGTATGTTTAGTGACTTCATAGTAAGGTTAGTATGGTTGAAAACGTCATCGTTTGGCGAAATTAGCTTGCTGGAAAAACTGTAGAAAACTGGTTCCTGAAGGGGGTGTGCCTCACAAACCGCCCAGGAGGACTTCGATTCCTGAAGAGGGTATGTCCCACGAACCACTTCAAGATGATGGTCACGGACCGCTCCAAGATAATGGTCACGCACCGCTCCAAGATGATGGTCACGAACCGAGGGGTCACGATCCGGGGGGTGGTCATGAGTCGGGGGGTGGTCATAAGCCGGAGGGGTGGCCACGAGCCGGGGGGTCATGAGCCGGGGGGTGGTCACAAACCGGGGGGTCACGAGATAGGAACCGACCCTGACGAGGACCACGACCCGAACCAAGATGATGACTCCAAACCGAACCAGATTCAAACTTCAGCCACGCGACGGCAATTGTGAACTCTTCTGAAGATTAACTACAATTCAACCAAAACCCGAGATGCAAAGGAAGTCCAAATGATAAGTTATTACTTAGGATCCAGATGGGAACCAACGAGTTAACTTCTAGAGTTGGACTTTGCTGTGGGACATGTGCAAAGGGGTTATCGATGTCTATAACTTTGGTTCACCGTTGAAGAGAGGGGGCATGTAGACGAACCAGAGCCAGGGAAGTGTGGACTGGTTGGCCCTTAACCTAGATCCAGGGAAGTGTGGACTGGTTAGCCCTTAACCTAGAGCCAGGGATATGTGGACTGAGTAGGGTTATTGACTATAGACCAGGGAAGTATGGTCATAGCAATAGTTGTACGGAGTTGCCGTCATGGCCCCAATGGATTTGGTGATCAAAGCAGTGGATATCGTATGCTTTACGCACTAAGTGAGAGAGGTCAGGATCATTGCTATGTTTGTTGTGTTCTATCACCATGACACGCACACTTCCATTTTTACACTATATGCTAGTGTTACCTTAGAGTACTGTACATCTTGTTATGCTAACTCTTTGGTTGTAGCTCCAGGTTTAGGTATGATTATTTATACCTATTATTGTTTTATTTTGCTGCTATCGCTCATACTAGACTTTTGTCTGACCCAGAGTTTTATGCCTCTTCTTATTACTCTGGGTGCTCCTAAACGGGCGGATCAGAGACAGTTTAGGTGGTTATGCGTGAGTAGCTATCCGGAGACGAGCAGGAGGCTTCCACGTACTATTTACATATATTCTCCCTGTGTTGTTGCTAGTCACTACCTTGGGTTTTAGTAGTGTACCTTTTCTATTTTGCTTTAAAGACAGCATTTTTAAGTTGTAATAATGATGGTTTGGATCATAAGCTGTATTTTGGATTCCGCTGCTATGATGGTTTAGGTTTCAGCTTATGCACTGTCTCGCCTGTTTTATGTCGAGTATGTTATTATTATATTTTATTCCATGCGTTATGAGATATACTATAGGTTATTTGGTGGTTCATAGTTTCAAAACCCATTCCTTTTTTATGACCATCCCGTGCTAGTCGGGCATTGGCACAACGCATTTCGGGAAAATGTCTGCTTGTTCGGGGCGGGCCGTCACACTTGGTATCAGAGCCTAAGTTGCGTAGTTAACTTAGGGGAAGGCAACATGGAAAGATAATATACGTATATGACGGCGCATATTTGTGATATTCTGGTTTTCAAAAACTATAAATATATATACTATTAGTATATCTAAGGAAGAAGTCACACTGCACTGGCACCACTAAAGAGATGGTTAATCGTTTTCTCTTTACAGATTGGACAATGAACCAAAATACAAGGAGTATGGGTTTAGGGGCCAAAAATGGGAATCCCTGATATAAGGACGATGTTTGCTACCTTCATGTGAGAGATGCTTAGGGATGCTCAGGGAGCAGTTCCTAATACTGCTAATGGTGGGGGTGCAACAGTGCAGGCGCTTAGAGCAGATTTCGCCAAACTTAGCAAGGATTATACTAATCTTGGTGGAAAGATGTTCCACAGAACGGAATCAGCTACGGAGGTTCAACATTGGCCGGATAGTTGTGAGCACATCTTCGAGGATTTGGGAATCGATGATGCAGTAAAGAGAAAACTAGCATCGCGTTAACTTCAAGGATGGGCTATGAATTGGTGGAATGCCATTAAAGTGGCTACTCCCGAGGATCAAGTTACTTGGGATCAGTTTAAGACTTGCTTCAGTGACAAGTTTATTCCAACTACTTAGAAATCTGAATTGCTCAGGAAGTTTTTGGAACTTAAGCAGATTGGTAGGGCAGTCTCGAAATATATTGCTGAATTTGATACCTTATCAAAATATGGATTATCTCTTATCGATACTGCTGAGAAGAAGAACTAGAGGTTCATAACTAGCCTAGATGAGTACTTGGGGGAAAGACTTATAAACCATATCGATGAGACATTCGAATCTATTGTGGGAAAGGCATTGAGATCTGAGAGCCTTTACCCTAAGTCGAAGACCAAGGTTGCTATTACATCTGCAGAGGAGCCAAAGCCGCAGGCAAGCTGTGGAGGCAAGAATAATTCCCAGAATAAGAGGAAACAAAATCAGACCAAGGATGGTCATAAAAAGAAGAATAAGAATGATATCAAGTGCTATAGCTATGGCAAGAAGGGTCACTATGCCAAAGAGTGTCGAGCAAAGCCAGGGGAAAAGAAGTGCTTCAACTGTGGCCAAGTGGGGCATTTTAAGAATGAAAGTCCAAACCCCCTAAGGAGAAGCAAATGGTGAAAGCATATGTTATCAACGTTGTTCCTTCTTCATCGAATGTCCCAACTGCAGCGCAGAAGGGAAAAGGTGTCGTTATTCAAGGTATGCTTTCTATTTATGATGTTTCTATTTGAGTGTTGTTTGATACCAGGGCTTCCCATTCCTTCATATCTAGTGACTTGATATATAGGTTGGAATTGGAACCCGAGATTGTCGATAGACCTTAAGTTTTGACGAACACGATTGGTGGTCCGACTAGCCTTTGCACGATTTGTCATAATTTGGTCTTATCGAGTCATGGATGTATGTTTGCTTGTGATTGCTTTGTTTTTAGCTTTATTGGGTTTGGCGTTATTTTGGGAGTCGGTCAGATTTACTGGTTTGGTGGTAGACTGTGAGGGGTCTTCGGTGACCATTAGAGCGGATGATTGGCGGAGGGTGGTATTGGGTTGCCTACCTAGTGATGAGGTGATGGGTAGTTTTCTACATTCCCTCGACACCCCGCAGGATGAGTTATCCGATGTGCCTATTCCTGGCGAGTATCCGGACATCTTCGAGGAAGTGACCAGACTTCCACCACACTGAGAGATCGAGTTTTGGATTGATTTAGTGAAAGATGCCAAACCAGTAGTGATGCCACTTCGTCATAAGGCACCAAGGGAGCAGCGAGAGCTCGAGGTGCAAGTGGGCGATCTTTTGAAGAAGGGGTTTATCTGAAGGAGTGTTTCCTAGTAGGGAGCACTAGTTGTATTTACTACTAAGGCAGATGGTTCCCTTCGCTTATGTGTAGACTACCGCGAGTTGAACAAGATGATTAGGAAGAATAAATATCCTCTTCCATAGATAGATGATTTGTTTGATCAGTTAAATGGAGCAAGTGTGTTGTCCCAGTTGGATCTCAGACAGTTTTCATCAGCTCCGAGTAGCAATTGAGAGTACACCTAAAACGACATTTCGGACGCCGTCTGGATTCTATGAGTGGTTGGTCATGCCATTTGGGTTGACCAATGCACCCTCATATTTTGTGAATCTTATGAATAGAGTTTTCAGAGATCAATTAAATAAGTTTGTTCTTGTGTTCGTGGACGATATCTTGGTTTACTCGAGGACAGAGGAAGAACACAAGGAACATTTGAGGACGGTGATGGAGGTGTTAAGGAAACAACAATTGAAAGCAAAATTTTCTAAGTGTCACTTCTGGAGGAGGGAAGTGAGATTCTTGGGCCATGTTGTCTCAGAGAATGGTATTGCCATGGATCCTGTGAAGGAGGCTACGGTACAAGATTGGTCTATGCCTAAGAATGCAACGGACGTGAGAAGTTTCTTGGGGTTAGTTGGATACTATCGCAAGTTTCTTGGGACGAAAGGTGTGAGTATGCATTTAAGAGTCTAAGGGAAAAGTTAACATGCGCACAAGTGTTAGTCATTCCTAAAGGGAAAGAAGAGATGACGGTATACACGAATTTCAATGGTACCAGACCAGGTGTTGTACTAATGCAAGGTGGTAGGGTTGTAGCTTATGCTAATCGGCAACTGAAACCGCATGAGAAAAGATATCCTACCCATGATTTGGAATTGGCAGTGATCGTGTTCACATTAAAGATGTGGAGACATTATCTCTTGGGAGAAAGATTTGAGTTGTTTACCGATCATAAGTCATTAAAGTACCGTTCTCTCAAAAGGATTTAAATCTTCATCAGCAAAGATGGTTAGAGTTCTTGGCTTCATATGATTTCAATATCGCATACACACCTGGGAAGAGCAATGCGGTAGCTAATGCATTGAGTAGGAGACCTACCAGTTTGGGGGCTATGTTTCTGGAATGGAAGCAACTGGAGTATATCGCAGGATATAATTTTAGACCTAAGTGCGAATTGGATCCAGAGATGTTAGCAAGTTTGACGATTAAATCCACCTTGATTAAGTGGATCGGTTCCAGCCAAAGGGACGATCATAACATATTGGAAATCATCTCCAAAGTAGAGATGAGTATTGACGGTGAGGAGATGAACAAGTATGGACTTGATAGAGAAGGATGGCTTTGAAAGAATAGGAAACCGGTCGTACCCAACGTTAATGGATTGAGAGATGAAGTACTTAGAGAGTGTCATAACTCGAGACTAACTATACATCTCGGTGGTAACAAAATGTACCGAGACTTGACGTAGACCTACTATTGGGAAGGGATGAAGAGAGACGTTGGGAAGTTTATATACAAGTGCATGAATTGGCAGTTAGTTAAAGCCAAGCAAAAGAAGCCAAGTGGTTTGTTACAACCATTGGAAATTTCCGAATGGAAATGGGAACAAGTCTCGATGGATTTCATTGATGGTTTACCAAGGACTAGATTGGGTCATGATAGTACTTGGGTGATTGTGGATCGATTGACCAAAAGTGCAAGGTTTATAACCGGTCAAGTAGAATAGAACGGCAGCTAAGTTAGTAGAACTATATATGAAGTGGGTAGTGAGATTTCATGGAGTACCTAGAGGTATTGTGAGTGACCGAGATCCGTTATTTACTAGTGGGTTTTGGAAGAGCTTACAAGAGGCTTTAGGATCAGAATTACATTTCAGTACCGCGTACCATCCTCAAACTGACGGTCAAACAGAGAGAGTGAGTCGTGTATTAGAGGATCTCTTGAGAGCTTGTATATTGGATTTTGGGGCTTCATGGGATGACCATTTGCATCTGGTTAAATTTACATATAATAATAGTTATCAATCCAGTATTGGTATGGCTCCATTTGAAGCTTTGTATGTAAGACCGTGCAACTCACCATCATATTGGCTAGAGACCGGTGAGAAATTTGTGCTTAGGCCGGATGTAGTAAGAGAAACTTCAGATACGATCAAGGTTATTCAACAACGAATCAAGGTTGCCCAAGATAGGCAGAAGAATTATGCTGATAAAAGACGAAGAGAATTGAAATTCTCCATTGACACTTGGTATTCGTCAAAATTTCACCGTTAAAGAGTGTGATTCGATTTGGTAGGAGAGTTAAATTAGCACCAAGGTTTGTTGGTCCATTTCTAGTTCTCGAACAAGTTGGGAATTTGGCGTATAAAGTTGGATTACCAGAAAAGATGGCGGGATTGCACAACGTATTTCATGTTTTCCAATTAAGGAAGTTCATGCATGATTTTGATATGACTATTTCACCAGATCAGTTGGATGATATCGAAGTTGAATCTGAGGTAGTTGGGAGCCACAGAATGATTCGTATTGTTAAACATGAGACAAAGCAACTTCGAAGGAAGACGGTGGAACTGGTTAAAGTCCAGTGGGGGTGATAATGAGAATGACTGTACTTGGGAAGCCGAGGAGAGCATAAGGAGGTCATATCCAGGGCTCTTTACCTGGTAAGGTTTTAATTGTGATATAGTTATTCCGCACGCTAAGATAGGCATATTGTGTTTGTATATTTGATTGTTGCAAATGGTTGATAGGCATGCAGGACCTTTTTGCTATTTTCGTAGTTAAAGAATTTCGGAGGCCAAATTTCTTAAGGTGGGAAGAGTGTAACGACCTTCATTCTACGCATCGGAGGATCATAGAATATTAATTTTTGTAATAGCCCGCATTTCACATATCAGAAGATCTAAAATATTTTTATTTTATACTCCGAGGGTTGGATCATTCTCATCTTTTAATATGTTGCTTATGGGGATGTGAGATATGTCCATAATTTTTACCGATGTTATTTGTGACCATTTTGCCCCTTTCAGTCTTGTACAGGGCATACCTTTTGACTTAGGTCGAATTAGAGGGTGAGACCTGTGCCATTGGAAAGGAATTGATGATTGTCTTTTCGTAGAGTGGTTACATTAAAGATCTGGATCAGTGGTTTGGGACAAATCGTTGTTTTAAGGTTTTTCAGTTTGCTGTTCAGGTATGGAGAGCCACAATGTGCTGATTTGGAAGGCCCATTGGTGGGCTATTGAAAGGGTATAAATAGGGGGTGAGGGATATGGGAAATGGTTTAGTTTTTCATTTCCTCAATGGGTGGCCTTGTGCTCCTCCTTCCTTTAACACCTTTCCACCATTAAAAATCCAAATCCAAGGAGGGAAGTCATAGATCTACATCATTGGAGGCTAGATCTACATCAATCAAAGCAAGAGTTTATCGGATCAAAGTGATTGGTATGAGGTGCTTGCTATCCGGATTCCTATTTCATTGATTTTAGCTTGTTTTGGAAAATCGGTGAGTGGTTTACATCTCTCACATGGATTCAATGAAGTGTATGAGTGTTTGATCATGTTTTTCATCAAGTTTAAGTGTTTAACCATAGATCTATGCCATGTTTAGTCCATTTTCATATGAATCACCCTATGATCTTATTTAGTAAGTTTAGATTGATGACTCTATGTTATTCCATATGATTACGCAAGTTGGATCTTTAGTTTTTGTTCATATGTTCATGTCTTGTGGTTTTTAGAGTAATTGGCATGATTTGGTGAAAACTATTGTTTTCATATCGTTATTGTATTCATACCGTGTTTTTGATCATATTTTATGGATTAGACAAGTTGGTCTCGTCGAATCTATCGTTTCGCAAAGCTTTGGTGGAAATCAGGTTTGTTTTGGAGAAGTGCAAGTTTTGGGTCGCGCGTAGGGGGTTCGGTCGTGCACCATGGAGGATTTGTTGAGAAACAAGTCATTGCTACAGTGATAGACTGGTACAGTGTTTTGGAGTTGCTACAGTGATGGTCGTTCGCGTGCTACAGTGATCAGTCGCTCTATTGCTACAGTGTTTCGGAATTGCTACAGTGTCGGTCGTTCGCATGCTATTGTGATCAGTCGCTTTGTTGCTACAGTGTTTTGGAAGTTGCTACAGTAATCGGTCGCGATCGTTCATACTATAGTGTTTGGGTGGTAGAGTGATCGGTCGCACTCGTGCTACAGTGATCGATCGTTCGGTACAGTGATTGGATGCTGCAGTGATCGTTCGTTCTTGCTACAGTGTTCGGATGCTACAGTAATTGTTGCAGTGATTGCTACATTATTTGCTATTGTGTTTGCTACAGTGATTGCTGGAAGTGAGGTGAAGTGTTCGTTGTTCGACGTATGCAACGAATGCTGAAACGACTCAAGGATGTATTGAGTTCGTGTGGAGTGATTGCTCTAAAGTGTTCTGAGCAAATAAATAGTCGTAATTGATAACGACTAGAGATGAGAAGG
Source organism: Allium sativum (assembly GCA_030737875.1). NCBI lineage: Eukaryota > Viridiplantae > Streptophyta > Magnoliopsida > Asparagales > Amaryllidaceae > Allium > Allium sativum. The sequence goes on from CM060918.1 coordinate 317,624,670, forward strand.
CCGAGGAAGTTCCATTGTCGTAGGTTCTAGAGGACTCAAATCAGGGGTACAATTGAAGACCAATTGTAGGTCGAGTGCCCTGGGCGTCGTGTATGGCCTAGACATGTGTTGAGGATAGTGTGTACTACGTGTTGTGTATAGCGTGTGGGTTTTACTAGAACCGGGGCGTCGCGTGTGGTCCTTGACAATTGGCGGCAAGTTGTTAGCCAGTCATACGATAACGTGGTTTCCAAAGCAAGGTTGGTGGTGATAGCCAGAGTCAGTCATGGATGTTCGAACGCTTGTTGTACTAATGGCTGAGTTGCTATTGCTATGTATGAATTTTTTCTCTGGTTGCCATGACTGAATTGTTATTACTCTGGATGTTTTGGATCGTAAAGGCTATCACTATCAGGTGTGGGGAAGGCAGTTGTGAGTTCTTCTCTGAACCTGGGTAGATTAGTTAATTTATTTACCCATTCTCATATACTTTATTAATGAAGTATGTTAGTTGTTTTACCGCTCACTAAGACTGTTGTCTGACTCAAGGTTTTATGGTTCCTCTTATTACCTTGGTTTGTTCATCCGGTTGTTTGGATGGGCAGACTAGGTGACAGCTGACAGGTGATTGGCGAGGTTGTTGTTCAGTGACGAGTAGGAGGCTGGCGTACTATTTTAATGATATTCAGTACCTTTGTTTTTCCGCTGTTTGCTATTTCCCTGAGTGTTGTAGTAAGGCAAATTGTACAAATACTATCATTGTTATCCACGTGTATGGGAATTACTTTCTAGTTGTCATGAAAGTTTAGTGTTTTCTGCTTCACTATCACTACCTGTTTTATATGTTCTATTATTTTTTGTCCTTCTGCTATGAGTTTACGACAGGTTCTGTTTATATATCATACCTTGATGATCGTCCATAGCTACCTGGCACACCCTTCAGCACATTATTTCTCTAGTATAGTGCGGGGATTGTGGGCAGTCATCACATTTGGTATCAAAGCTCTGGTTGACGATTTTAGCCAAAGTTCTAAGACGTAATCACATATAAGAGACGTTCTTGTAGATTTCAGTTGGATGCTTACTATATATATTAGCATATATAGTAGTAGCGGTTGTATTCTTTAGCAGTTTCTCTTGGAAGTGGCTAATTATTCTAATTTGCAGATTTAGAATGAATAGACGACCATCAAGACACGCTGCTAGAGGAGCTAATACTGGAGGGGGAAATGGTGGTGAACCAGACTACCCTGCCATGTTCGAGGCTATGGCGGCAGCGATCATGAATAGGGTTCCTGCTCTAGTGGCGGCTACGGTTGATGTTCTAGTGCCTAGAGCTCTAGAATTTGCAAAGCTATGTAGTGACTTTTCTTCATTGGGAGGAAAACAATTCAAGGGCAATGAACCAGTTGAAGAAGTCCATAGGTGGATGGATACTTGTGTTCGAATCTTTAAGGACTTGGGTATTGATGACGCAACAAAGAGGAAACTTGCGTCAAGGCAGTTAGCGGGTAGAGCAATGGACTGTTGGAACTCTGTCACACTTGAGACCCCCGAAGAGGATATTTCATGGGAGTTGTTCCAAGCTAAGTTTGAAGTGAAGTTTATCTCCATAGTGCAAAAGTCTATTCTGTTTAAGAGATTCGTGGAGCTTAAGCAGAATGGTCGCCCAGTTCTTGACTATATTTCTGACTTCGAGGCTTTGTCAAAGTATGCTCGTTCATATGTGGATACTCCTTATCAAAAGAACGAGAAGTTTGTCTTGGGATTGGATGAATATCTTGGGGATCAGCTTTTGGATCACCTTGATGATATCTTTGAGAAGATCGTCGAGAAGGCATTGAGGCATGAAAGTCTGTTCGCTAAGAAGATGTCTGTTGCTGCACCTAAGGAAGAACAGAAGCCACATCAGGGTGGTTACAATAAGAAAGGAAGCAACAACAATAGAAAGGAAAAGATGGCCAAAATAAGCAGAAGGAAGAAGTGACTTGCTTCAGTTGTTGGCAGAAGATCCATTTTGCTAGTGAATGCAAGAATCCTAAAGCTGAGAAGAAGTGCTTCAAGTGTGGGAAGCCAGGACATGAGAAGAAAGATTGTCCAGAATCATCCAAAGGGAAGCAAGTGATTAAGGCTTATGCTTTGGGGGCAGTGCCATCATCTTCGAGGGCTCCTACTGTAGAGGAGAAGAGAAAGGGTGCCATGGTGCAAGGTACTCTTTCTGTTCATGGTGTTTCAGTTTGAGTTTTGTTTGATACTAGAGCATCGCATTCATTCATTTGCAATGAGCTATTGTGTCGTTTGGGTTTGGAACCCGAGATATGTTGTAGACCATTGATCATGGCTAAACTAGTTGGGGTTCGTCCAGTTTGCGCATTTTGTGCCGTGGTCGAGTGTTGTCGAGTCATGGTTGCTCTTTTGTGTGTAATTGCTTTGTTCTTAGCTTCGCTGGGTTTGGGATCATCTTGGGTGTGGATTGGCTCAAGAGGTATGCAGCAAGGGTGAATTGCGAGAAGCTAGAGGTGAGAGTCGGGGATGTGGAAGGGCGAAAAGTGTTGATAAAGTTTAAGCACGAAGAGGGTGTCTTCGTTAGCTATCTATATTCACTTGTGATTCCACAAGAAGACTTGTCATCTGTGTTGATCGCTAAGGAGTATGAGGATGTCTTTGACAAGGTCAAAGGGTTGTCGCAGCATCGTGGGATTGAGTTAAGAATTGATTTGGTCGAGGGAGTTAGAGCAATTGTTTTGCCTCTTAGGTAAATGGCACCTAAGGAACAACGAGAGTTAGAGGTGCAAGTTCGAGACCTTCTTAGGAAGGGATTCATTCGGAGAAGTGTTTCCGAATGGGGTGCACCAGTCTTGTTTGCAACCAAGGCAGATGGCTCATTAAGATTGTGTGTGGACTATCGTGAGCTGAACAAGGTGACTAAAAAGAATAAGTATTCGTTGCCAAGGTTTGATGACTTGTTCGATCAGCTTCACGAAGCCAAAGTGTTTTCTCAGATGGATCTAGCAACAGGATTTCACCAGTTGAGGGTAGCTAAGGATAGTGTGCCAAAGACTGCTTTTAGGACACTATTTGGATTCTTCGAGTGCTTGGTGATGCCATTCGGGTTGACTAACGCGCCAGCGTATTTCGTGGATCTTTTGAATAGAGTGTTTCAGAGATCAGTTAAATAAGTTTGTTCTTGTGTTCGTGGATGATATTCTGGTTTACTCCAGAAATGAGGAAGAACACAAGGCGCAATTGAGAGTTATGTTAGAGATCTTGCGAAAGCATCAGCTGAAAGCTAAGTTCTCGAAGTGTCACTTCTGGAAGGATGAACTGAGATTCGTAGGCCATGTAATTTTTGAAAAAGGGATAGCGGTTGACCCCTCTAAAGTGGCAGCAATCCAGGACTGGGATTGACCTAAGAATGCGACGGATGTTCGGAGTTTCCTTGGGTTGGCAGGATATTACCGGCGGTTTATCAAGGATTTCTCTATGATAGATGCACCGTTGACAGGATTAACGAAGAAGTACCAAGTGTTCACATGGGATGCGAAGTGTGAACAAGCCTTCGGAATCCTTAAGAAGAGATTGGCGAGAGCACCTGTGTTGACCTTTCCAAGTGGGAATGAAGAGATAGTGGTATACACTGATGCATGTGATACAGGACTTGGAACAGTGCTAATGCAAAAGGATAGTCGACAGCTGAATTAGAACAGTGCTAATGCAAAAGGATAAGGTTGTAGCCTACGCGAGTCGACAACTGAAGCTGCAACAGTCCTAATGCAAAAGGATAAGGTTGTGGCCTACGCGAGTCGACAACTGACTTGGAACAGTGCTAATGCAAAAGGATAAGGTTGTGGCCTATGCGAGTCGACAGCTGAATTGGAACAGTGCTAATGCAAAAGGATAAGGTTGTGGCCTACGCGAGTCGACAGCTGAAGCCGCATGAGAAAAACTACCCAACTCATGATTTAAAGTTGGCATCGATTGTGTTTGCGCTGAAGATGTGGAGGCATTACTTGTTGGGAGTGCGGTTCGAGTTGTTTACGGATCACAAGTCACTGAAGTATCTTTTTTCCCAAAAGGATTTGAATCTTCGGTAGTAAAGATTGTTAGAGTTTCTGGAATCGTATGATTTTGGTATATCCTATACTCCTGGTAAGGGTAACGCAGTTGTAGATGTGTTGAGTCGAAGACACACAAGTTTAGGAGCGATGTTTTCATAATGGAAAAGTCCCGAGTATTTGGCAAGGTTTGATTTCAGGCCAAAGTGTGAGTTGGAACCTAAAATATTGGCAAGCTTGTCGATAAGATCTGCTCTTATCGAAAGGATTGGCGAGATCCAAAAGCGAGAGGCAAAGCTTGTCGAGTTTATCCATTGACTAGAACCAGAATATAAAGAGTTCGAAGTCGATCGAGAAGGTTGGCTTGGAAAGCAAGGGCGATTAGTTGTTCCCGATATCGATGGATTGAGAGATGAGGTTCTGAGAGAATGTCATCACTTGAAGTTGACGATCCATCCCGGTGGTAATAAAATTGTTATCCACCTGAATCGATCAATAGGTTATCAACAAATTTGTGCGGGTCGGTTCTGGACACTTGAAGAAGGGATCGGTTCTTAGACAAAGAAGGAAGGGTCGGTCGTCATGGGTGAAACCTCTGGTTGTTTCTTTCCTTAAACACCACTGGTCGTTCCAGATATGGAAGACGAATGGTCATTCTGCTTTGAGCACAAGCCCTTGGATCGCACCAAATACGGGAAGATATCTGGTCGCTAGAGAGATGTAAAATAGCTGGTCGCTCCAAATACGGAAGGCATCTGGTCGCTCTCGTCTCCATGCTGACTTGGTCGCTCGCTAGCTTCTGATCGCTCCAACCAGCTTCAAGGGGTTAGGGCCGGTCCGCTTCAAAGCTTCAGATCCCTGGTTGGCCCGCCTGTCAAGAATACAGCGCCATCTGGCTCCCTCATCACCTGGTCGGTCCGCCTCATAACTTGAGCTCCCCGGTCGTGTGTGAGCCCCTGGTCGTTTTTCTTCTAGAAAAGATCCCTGGTCGGTTAAAACACATAAAGAAGAACGACAACTGGCAGTGGCACTCTCGTAAATACCCAAAATACTGACCAGAATCCTGAATTGAAGATTTCAGCCACTCCATCACCTATAAATAGCACCCTACCACCACCATTTCGAGGGGACTTTCCCGGGAACCACGAGGAGGTGCCGTCAAATTGCTCTTTGGGCCTTTTCAAGCATTTTCAACATCTCTTCTTCACAATTCATCAAAGATCTACCAAGCTCATGATCATGGCTTCTATGGAGGAGATAGCATAAATTCTTCAAGCTTCCTACCATTCTCAAAGGAGTGAAAAGGATTGGTGCTTGTAAAAAGAGACTTTATGAATGTATAAGTCAAAGAATTTTGTAAAACTCTTGGTGATTAATGAGATTCTATCTTCTAAGTGGACGTAGACTCGCATAAGAGTCGAACCACTATAAACTCTTGTGTTCTTTTTGTATTTTGATGTTCTTAGATTTTGGATATGGCCTCACACAATTGTAAAAACCTACATACATCTTGCCTCTGAAAAGGCGACGTGCTTTCTAAGCATCTCGCCTTCGATTAGGTGACATGTTAAGCAATATTTCGGTTGTTTTGCCAAATTTTGGTGTAAACAATAAGGCGCCCACCGTGGGGCCGATCTACTTTCTGACATCAAGTATATTGTGAAGATCTTGGAGCTTTTAAGCCTAGTGGAGCTTTTAAGCCTAGTCTCAAAATAGGCCACTCGAATCTACGAGTTGGGCCTTCTAACGAACTATCCTCAAAGTTCAAGCTGCTTTCTGAAATAATGGCGCCAAAAGCAAATAAGGAAGTAAGGGCTAGAGCATCTAACGAGGGAAATCGAGAGGAAACCCCCGCCGTTAACCGGTTTGAAGTAGGCAAAACATCGAATGGAGGCGTGAATGTCACAAGAGGCGAGCATGATCAAGCCGTCGTGGGTCTGACACAACAACAGGAAATAGCTAACAAAGCCATAATGGCAAGGCTAGATTCACTCTTTGCTCTTCAAACCTCTACAGCAAAGGTAGCCATATGGACTGCTCATGCAGAGGGTACCGGATTTTCTTCCTCTAGTCCGAACCGAGAAAAATCTATCCAACAGATCTCTGATCCTAATAAAGGAAAGCATGAGAATTCAAAGTATGTTGATCGGAACCATAACGCGGGGATTACTTCTCGTCAAGCGGCCAATTCTGCCAAAGGGGCACTTTCTAATGATGAAAGACCAGGACCTCGGAGTCACAACCGTGATGGCTTGCTTAGGCAAGCTGCCGATCAAGACAAAAGCGTTCGCCCCGCAGATAGCCTCCACGAGAGGGAACGCCTCCTGAAAATGGTCCAACAGCTTATGAAAGAAAGCAAATCTCGAAATGATAATGAGGCTGAATGGGACTTCGCGCCATCAAAAACCCCTCTCACTGAGAGAATCAAAAAGGCAACCTTCCCACGGAAATTCAAGCCACCTACAATCCAAGCTTACATTGGGACAGGCGACCCCAATGTGTTTTTGTTTCGATACGACCAACACATGGATGGGGCCCAAGCAACCGACTAGCTTAAGTGTTTGTACTTTCCAGTGTACTTGGAAGGAGTAGCATCATTATGGTTCACTAAATTGCCTCCCAGATCTATTGATAATTTTTCACACTAGCAAGATGTTTTCAAGTCCAATTCCGCCTCCAAACAACGAAGGTTAGAGATATTATGTCCCTCAAGGAGTTGGAACAAGCCCCGGGTGAAACGATTAGATCTTTTCTAAGTCGTTTTAATGCTGCCGCTGCTGAAGTAGGGACCCACGAGCCAAGGTTAATTCTAATGGCCTTGAAGGGGGGCATAGATAAACATTCTGAATTTGGAAGGTGGTTAAAGAGAAAGAAGCCCAACACATTAGAGAAATTTTATGACAAAGCCGAGGAATACATGAGTCTTGAAGATGATCCCATTTACTCTGTTGGCATGACCAAAACTAATGTGGTTCTAGAGAAAAAAGAAGCTTCTACAAAAACCAATCAGATAAATTCAGGTGGGGGGCAAAAAAGAGGAAACGGTAATGATGCCAAGAACGATAAGGATTTTAAAAAGCGAAGCTTCTTCAAGCCTATGGACCTTACTCCGTTGAATGATACGCTTGAGCACATATACATGGCAACTAAAGCTATGGAGGATTATCCGAGCCCGAAACCAATAAAGGTGCCCGAAGAAGCTGCAAATTAAGGGAGGTTTTGCCAATTTCATAATCGACCAGGTCATGACACAAATGAGTGTCGGCACTTGAGGAATCTAATTGAAGAGTTGATAAGAAAGAACCGTCTTCAGGAGTACGTGAAACGTTCGTCGGATACTGAGCCTACTCAAGGGCGGCAGATTCATCCAAGTCAAGACGGAAGAACACCTGCAAATGGTTCTCGACCTGTTATCAACACAATCAGTGGTGGACCTCATCCTATAGGAGATACCTGGGAGGATATTGTCAGGTATACAAATGAACTAGGCAGTGCTTCAAAAGAAAATGGATTTGAAGTTTGCAGTAACTCACTACGTTGGAAAATACCAAAAACATCATGGGAAGATGTGGTATTCCGAGATCGGGATTCCAGTGGAATATTGACTCCAACCATTGACCCAATGGTGATCACTATTGGCTTGGGTCCAGCAATAGTGAAGAAGGTACTGATTGATAATGGGGCATCTGTAAATGTCCTGTTTTACAATACTTTCTCTAAAATGGGGTTGTCCATGGATAATGTGCGAGCAAGTAAAAATAAAATACACGGTTTCACTGGTGTACCAACTCAGCCTATTGGTGTAATCGTTCTCCTCGTAGAGCTTGGTGAGGGGAAGAAGCAAATTTCCATGATGCAGTCTTTTGTGATAATTGACTCGCTGTCAGGGTATAATGCATTTTTGGGAAGACCAGCACTAGCTGCTTTAAAGATAGCTCTTGCTCCATGGTGTTTGACGATGAAGTTCCCAACTGCAAACGGAGTGGGAGTAATCAAATGAGATCCTCAAGAGTCGAGAGACTGCTATATGGCAGAGTTGATTGAAGCTCGCAAGTATGACATCAAGAAGGATGTAGAGACTCCGCTCTGCATCCATGAAACCCCCTTATAGCAATTAATGACCTCCCCATGTGCTGGAGAATACAACGACATGAAAGAAGATATGGATCCGCGAAAAACCAGTGAAGGGGAGGAAAGGGCAGCACCGGCTGAAGCTACCATTTCTATACAGGTCCATGATAACGATCCAGATAAGGTGGTAACGATAGGCTCTCAGTTGGATCCTTTGCTGTGAAAAGAATTGATTGTTTTTCAAAAGACGAATTTTCATGTCTTTGCTTGGAACCATTCAGATATGTGTGGAATATCTCCAGAAGTGATTGTGCATAAGCTGAACATTGATCCTAGCATACATCCTGTGAAACAGAAAAGACGGATGCAAGGCCCTAAGAGGTCTAAGGCTTTGGAGGATGAAATGGATAGGCTATTAAAGAACAGCTTCATTCACGAGTCCACCTATCCTAAATGGGTGTCCAACCCAGTTCTTGTAAAAAAGTCAAACGGCAAATGGCGGGTGTGTGTTGATTATTCTGATCTAAACAAAGCGTGCCCAAAAGACAGTTTCCCCCTACCTCGAATTGATCAGCTTGTCGATGCAATGGCGGGGCATGAACTGTTGTCTTTCATGGATGCATATTCAGGCTACAATCAGATCATGATGCATGAGCCAGACCAGGATAGTACTAGTTTCATAACTGATCGCGGTTTGTATTGTTATATGGTAATGCCGTTTGGTTTAAAAAATGCAGGTGCCACGTATCAACGTCTAGTGAATTCGATGTTCAAAGGGCAAATTGGAAAAACCATGGTGGTCTATGTTGATGACATGTTGGTAAAATCCAAGGAAGCAAAAAGTCATATGGAAGACCTTGACGAAATGTTTCAAATCCTAAGGCGATACCGCATGAAGCTAAATCCACTCAAATGTTCATTTGATATATCTTCAGGAAAGTTTCTTGGCTTCATGGTCAACGCCCGTGGCATTGAAGCAAACCCAGCACAAGTGGTTGCCTTGCGAGAAATGTAAGCTCCACGGACTAAAAAGGAACTCCAAAGTTTGAATGGCAAGGTGGCAGCTTTAAGCCGCTTCATTTCAAAGGCGACGGACAGGTGCATTCCCCTCTTTGATGCATTGAAAAAGGAAAGGAAGAATTTCCAGTGAACTCCTGAATGCCAGCAAGCATTTGAGGATCTTATCAAGCACATGGAATCACCTCCGATGCTGTCAAAACCAAAAGATGGAGAAAGCCTGTTCCTATATCTTGCAGTATCATCCCATGCTCTAAGCGCAGCCCTCGTTAGAGAAGAAAATAAAATTCAGTGGCCGGTATACTACGTCAGCAAAAGGTTTACCGGGGCAGAGATGAATTATCCGAAGATCGAAAATCTTGCATATGCTTTGCTTATTGCACCACAGAAGCTCAGGCCTTATTTCCAATCTCACTCTATCAAGTTCCTTACAGATCAACCTTTGAAACAAGTGTTGTTCCGTCCAGAAACCTCAGGGAGATTACTAAAATGGAATATTGAGCTCAGCCAGTACGATTTCACTTATCACCCCAGGAAAGCAATAAATGGGCAAGCCCTAGCTGATTTTATTGCCGAGTTCACTGATAGAGGGGAGGAAATGGAAGAAACCAATGAGTTGGTCGCCAGATGGAAGCTTTTCGTTGATGGTGCTAGGAATGAATACTGTGTTGGGGCAGGAATCGTGTTTGAAACTCCAGAAGGAAGACATATATGCTGTGCTCTACGATTCGAATTCGCAGTCACAAACAACGAGGCCGAGTATGAAGCTTTGCTCGGAGGATTGAGAGTTGCGAAAGAGTTAAGCCTGAGGAGTTTGTTGATCTTCAGCGATTCACAGTTGATGGTTTCTCAAATCAAAGGTGAATTTGAGACCAAGAGCGGAAATCTTCCAACGTATCTACGCAAAGTCAAAGAGTTTCTTGACAATCTAGAGTATTATTCTATCTCTCATATCCCTAGAGGAGAAAATTGGAAAGCCGATTCTTTATCAAAGCTGGCTAGTACCGGAGATCCTCAAATCTTCGGCCTAGCTCCAGTTGAAGTTTTATCTAGTTCCAGTGTTGAAGAATCTGATATAGATTGGGTTATGCAGACAGCTAACGAGCCATACTCGTGGATGACCCCCATCAAGAATTATATACTCTATGGGACACTTCCTGAAAACCCGAAGGATCGCAAGAAGTTGCTCTGAAAGTCCCGTTTGTATCTCGTTCAGGATGGTCACTTATACAGGAGAGGATATTCAACACCTTTGCTACGATGTGTAACAAAGGAGGAATCCAAAGCAATCCTGGCAGAATTACATGGAGGAGATTGTGGCAGACATGTAGGTGGACAAACTCTACCCAAAAAAGTTCTTTGATATGGCTACTTCTCACCAGAGGTAAATCTCGACTCTATGATCTTTGCTAAAAAATGTGACCAATGCTAGAAATTTGCAAAGATTCCGAGAGCTCCATCGACTGAGTTGACACAAATGTTGAGTCCTTGGCCATTCGCTGTCTGGGGCATAGATTTGATTGGAGTATTACCTACTGCAAAATCCGGTTTCAAGTACGCCATAGTTGGTGTGGACTATTTCACTAAATGGGCGGAAGCTGAGCCACTGGCAACCATCACATCAAGAAAAGTGATCAATTTTGTTTTGAAAAACATCATATGCAGATTTGGAATTCCGCTAAAGATCATCACCGACAATGGTACGCAATTTGGAAGCGATGAGTTCAAAGACTTTTGCGATAAATATCACATTCAGAAAAGCTTCGCAGTAGTTGCCCACCCTCAGGCCAATGGGCAAGTTGAAGCAATCAAAAAAATCCTGAAATCCACCATTAAAAAGTGTCTCGAGAAAGCTAAGGGTAACTGGATTGAAGAACCGCCGCTTGCACTATGGGCTTACCGTACGACTCATTAAACTACGACGGGGCATACTCCATTCTCTCTGGCATTTGGATCGGAAGCAATGATACCTGTGGAGTTAGAGGTTCCTACTCACCGCAGAATTCACTTTAACCAGAAAGAGAATGAAAAGTTGCATCTTGAAGGCCTCGATTTACTCGAAGAAAAAAGGACTGAATCGGAGCTTAGGATAGTCGCCCATCAAAGGAGAATTGCCCGACACTTCAATCAAAAGGTCAGGCATAGAACATTCGAAGTGGGAGACTTAATGTTAAAGAAGATCATGACAGCAACAAGAGTTTTTGGCCCCAACTAGGAAGGTCCATTTGTCATCGATCAAAAGCTCCTCGACGGCACCTTTAAGCTCAGGACTATAGATGGAATAGAAGTCCCAAGGGCCTGGAACAGTGATCACCTCCGGCGTTATTTCAAATAACTCTTTTGGCTCATATTCCTTTGGGTTTTTCTATGAATATAACAGATACTTTGTATGAAATTACATGAATATGAGTAAAACAACTCTTTTGACTCCTGTCTAATTATACATCGCATACCTTTGATTATATACTCAAAGTTGTTCAGTTATGATTTCTGATTATAGGACATAATTAAAAGAAAAAATTCGCTGGTTCATTCCCCGATGAAAGCCTGGTGTTAGTTCATAGCATAGTCCAAAAGGACAAATTAAGCACATGGAGCCATAAAGCACTCCTGTCGAAATACGGTAAGTGAGGAATGTCTCCATAAGATAAAAAAGAAGAACAAAACACCAAGGCCAATCAACGGGAGAAACCAATGGAGTAAAATCAAAGAAGACTCGCTAAAATTCCACCAAAGGAGTATCATTCGAGAGGATCGACCTAGGGTTATGGATTTATAACCGAGGCATCTCGATCAACTCAAAGGTCCAACAAAATCAATACCCACTCCGTGGAACTAGGCAGACACAGTCTTGAACCCAAAACCTCTCTGAGGGTGCTCAGTCAAATAACTTAAAGTCAGTACAAATCTGACCACGTTATTACCAAACTGAGTCTTTAACCCAAAACCTCTCCGGGGGTGCTCAGTCAAATAACTTAAAGTCAGTACAAATCTGACCATGTTATTACCAAACTGAGTCTTTAACCCAAAACCTCTCCGGGGGTGCTTAGTCAAATAACTTAAAGTCAGTACAAATCTGACCACGTTATTACCAAATTGAGTCTTTAACCCAAAACCACTACGGGGGTGCTCAGTCAAATAACTTAAAGTCAGTACAAATTTGAACACGTTATTGCCAAAACTGAGTCTTTAACCCAAGACCTCTCCGGGGGCACCCGACCGATTGCAAAAGTCAGTGAATGTCTGACAAAATGCAAAAAAAAAGGGAATTCCAAATAATACATGTAAAGTTCGTATGAAGAATAAAAAGCTCCGAATGTCACAATTCGATGATAGACGCTTTTTAAATTCTGATTACAACGTAAGGAACCCAATCTTTACATTATATCAGGGTTGAAACGATCCATTGGTACGGGGGCATATCATATCGGAAAGCCGAAGGTAACTGTTTGATTTTTCACATGCCAAAGGATCATTACAACTATATATAATTGAAAAATCCATGGACAATCAGAATGTGTAAAGAAAGATGTGCAAGTGTGGTGTACAGACCAGAATATACAGAAGAAACATGATAACAAAGTTAAAAGTACAAAAACACAGAACATTGTCACATCACGTTCAAGCACAGGATCAAGTCACAGCATTGTCAAGTACAAATTATTCAGAATTCAAAACATTGCAAAGCAGTAAGCGAGGGCCGGCACTCGCATATACATCCGATCTAGATAAAGTCTGGTAAATGCAAAACAGGCGAGTCTAAGCCACTACTTCTTCAAATCGCCAGATCTTAATGCAGGTTTGGAAGCAGAACTCTCAGGGGTTGACAAGCTGGTGGTCTTCTTTTTGATAGAACGCTCTCGGTTTTTCCGACCAGTGGAAGAACTGACCTTTTCCCCTTGATTGTCGATCACATCATCGATTGTTTCTTCAGAATCATGGTCGTCTTCTTGGAGGTTGTGGAGGTCTCGATCAAGGTTGGAAATCACGTCAATCCTTTCTTCCTGAGAGCCTAGTTGAGAAAGCATTATGTCCGTGGAAGCATCAACAAGTGGGTCTGTATTAAATAAAGGCAAGTCAGTTTCAATGGCGTTCATCACCATTGCTGTGTATCCACCGACAGGGGGCAATGGTGAAAGTGAATTCATTGCATAATTATAATGATCCACGAGCTTAAAGTGTCCCAGAGGGGGAAAGAGACAATCTAAGTCAAGCATAACTTGGCACATGTCATCTTTACCTAAGGCAGGAGGGTTCGCACTGATTTCATAATCATCAATGTTTATTTCTCCATCCGAATCCTGTTGTCTGTCTTTAGCAGAATTTCCAGCAGCAGGAGAAGGAATCGCGATATCTACACAAGTCGAAAAGCTTGAGATGTTAACGTCATCGGTCAACCCGGTGAAAGTATTATCAACAATAGTATCTGAAGTCTTAGCTCCGGATGATTCACCATGTTGGCTCTTGAGGAAGTTTCTGCCTTCAGCTAAGGCCTCTCGATCCTCTTCATCCAGTAGATCAAGATGGAGTTGGCTGTCCTCGGCCCCGTCAGATCGTTTTAATACCTCTTCCCAAACATGAGCAAGAATGTTCCCATAACCCTCTCCTATGAAACGAAGGCTCCCCCCATACATAACGCTGCAAACATAAAATTCCATGAAGTTTGCCTCGTCCTCTTCCTTAATCTTTCGGGCATTGTCCAAAGCTTCTTGCCTTTCTTTCTCCAAAGTAGAAGTTTTGACAGTTTCAACGGCAAGTTTGTCACGAAGAGATATGATTTCCGACTCACGAGCAGATGAAGTCCTTCTTTCAAGGTCTAGCTGAGCTTCAGCATCTTCTTGTGCTTTTAAGGCGTCTTCAGATTGTTTCTTCAATACGGCATCCTTATGTTTAGCAGCTTCGAGTTCCTTGTGAAGCCTTTCAATCTCGGATTCCAAATCGTTCACTTTAGAACCCCCTTCTAATGAAGAGATCTGGGTTTCCTGGGCTTTGATGACTTGAATAAGCTGGGCCTTTTCATCCTCCAAGTTTTTGATGCTTTCAATTCGGTGGGTGTTGAGATTCTTAAACTCATAGCCAAGTCGATGCCACGCTGAAAAACACTTGTCAATGGTTTTGCCGATACCATCTAGAAGATCCCTTGCTTTTGCCACATCCTCAATCATGCCCCGTTTGTCTTTTGGGCTGAGATCTACATCAAATTTTGTCCCTCTCATATTCCAATCCCCAAATCTGTGAGAAAAAGGAGAACTGGAACCTCCAAGTTCCTTCTCTACGTCAAGTACTTCGCGCGGCCTTGAAATAATGGCTTGAAGCTCGGCCGGGGTTGGAAAGGGAGGGACATATCCTCGTGCACGCTTCTGAGGGATCTCCATGCTCAGATCATCTCCACGTTTTCTCTTTCCCAGAGAGCTCTCTTTTTCTCGCCTTGCCTCATCATCCATTGCCCTGAGATGATCGTAAAACCATGCTCTTTGCTCTGCAGTTCGCTCATAAGAAGCATGAGAAGGAATTGGGTGATGATCATGCAATCTCTGAGGTTGAGATGTCTTAGTTGAAGGAGGGGCTGGCTTAAAGCATTTCTTCAAGGGATGGGGAAGGTTGGAGAAAGACTGTCTGTTCTTCCGAAAATTGTCGATAAGTGAGGGCGACCTCATTCCTGCAAAAGTAACAGACTCCTTCAGCATTTGAAAAGTATGTGAGTAAAACAACATGCGAAGAAAGTAGATGAGATTACGACTACGAAAACGAGCTTAATCCTAAAAAACATGCCTAGCAAGCGTGTGTCGGGATTTGATCCTAAGTCTACCCTTGCATCCGGCACTGGCTTGGGAATTTCTTGAGGATTGGAATCGGGCTGAACGTTGGGGGCTGTGGAACCCGAGGTAGGAGTTTTGTCCTTATTGAGATATTGCACGGTATCTAAGTCAGGAAGTTCACCAAAGGTACTCGTGGAATCTCCATCTTGGGCATTGGGAATAGATGAATCCATAAGAACATCTTCAATGATCTGTTCGTTATCTAAATCCGTTTCCTCTACCTCAAGCTGTTTATCCTCCCGCTGTACAATTTCCTCTCCGGTGTTTAAAGGAGGCGGGGTTTATGCAATTTTCTCCGGGATTGCTAAAGTGTCAACCTGTTTTTCAGAGGTGTGTTCATGTTTTTCAGGGGTGCTCATTGGTTTTTTGCTTCCACTACCAGATTGTGTACACTTCTTCATGTATTTCTTGGCTGTCTTCTTCACCGTCAAAGTGCGGGATGGGGGAAGTAGGTTGTATTGTCGAAGGAATTCTTCGGAAAGCAAAAACTGTCTACTCCTTTCAGTTTCGCTAACAGATAATAATAATTCCAGAAGAGATTGGTTAATATTTGTTTCTTGGTCAGAAGGAGCTTCTGTAAAATGAAGAAAAGTCAGTAAATGATCGCAAAAGGTAAAACGAAATCTTTGTGGATATTTACCTCCTTCGGTCCATCGACCGAAAAAGTTGTTAGGAAATCGCACATAGAAAAATTGATCGGGAAATCCTTTGATACTCTCGAACAAGCCAGTTATGACCCTAGATTGCCTGCTTTCCATAAAGAAAAAGGAAGGACGATCCTTCTTCCGTTTCTTAAAAGAGTATAAGGAGCATATATCTTTGAAAGTTGGTTCGTGATTTATGATTCTCATGAACAACACGTATAAACTCATAAGGATAAAATAGCCATTAGGGTGTAACTGATAGGGAGCAATGGCCAAATTCTTTAGGATCATTTCTATGAAAGGGTTGAAAGGAGGAATCGCTCCACTCTTGAGCATCCCCCGATTAGCTGCAACATATCCAGGGGGAGGGTGGTCAGGCAAACCATCTTTTCCAGGGAACTTGACTTCGTCGTCAGATAGGCTATATTGCTTGCACAACTTAAGATACGAGTCAACTTCAAGCGTCGTCAAGTAGCTATCAACTAGTGTATGAGTAAGAAATCGAGGGCTCGGAAAGTTTTGAGTAACATTCATCTTAGTGGTAGCAGTCGAAGATGTTTCAATATTTCGATCAGAGGTCCCAGCTTTTCTAGTTGGTGAGGTTCCCTCAACAATTTTGCGAGTCCTTCGTTTGGTTGTCATTTCTACACAAACAAGCATGTTGGAAAAACAAACCACAAGAATATTAATTAACCTCAAGCAGGGTTGGCCTTGGCCAGTTAAAAACCCAGTCGCTCAAAACTGGTAAAGCACACGGTCGCTCTAAACCAGTCAAGCCTTGGTCGCTCAAAACTGGTAAAGCACCCGGTCGCTCTAAACCAGTCAAGACATGGTCGCTCTAAACCAGTCAGGATCTAGTGGTCGCGCAAAACTAACCCCTATTTGGTCGGTTTAAACATCCTTGGGCTGGTCGTTCTACGATTAATCTGGAAGCAATCACAACCTGGTCGGTCAAAGTTCAAATCCGGCTGGGTCGGTCCTATCGGGTAAAGTTGTTCAAACTCGAACGAGCTTGTTCCTGGATACATTTCTGGTCGGTCAATCAGACGACAATAAAGCTGGTCGGTTCAAACGCTGTTCTATCCCTTTAAAATGGTTGGTTAAACAAAAAATTGGCCAATAGAACCATGGAAAATCACCCAAGACTGACACAACGCAAGACCGACCAGGCTGGTCGTACATAAGAAATTGGATATGATACGAATGCATAACAGAAACATTATGGGATGATTGACAAATCAGAAAATCATACACGCATCAGTCATTCAAGTTTTCTCACAAACACATTGTAATCATTATCGCAGTAAAGAAAAACCACAAGAATTCTCATTTCAAAAATCATCATCCACAAACTCAAGCCGAATACCACATTACTATCAAGCATGTCAATACGTAAGGGGATTCAGATTTAAGAATTCTACCACAAATTGCAATTATACATCAAAGTCAATCCGATTACATCCTAACCCCAAAGAATTCAGTCAAATTCCAAAACCAACACTAATCATTCTCGAATTATCAGTAAAATAAAGACATATACCTGCAATAAGATCAACTAGATGAAGAAGTTTGGATCGGACTTCCAGGCTTCGGTGAAAAATTGGGCTCGAGCGACTGAGATTCGGAAAGCTTGACAGAGAATCAAGGTGGGTGATCGAGGATGGATTGAATTCCCAAATTATTCAATAGAACGAAAATGAAGATTGAAGATTTTTTCTTAGAGAAATGCCGTCATTAAAATGAAAAAATTCGGAGTTAGAAAAATGAGGAATACTAAGGGTCAAGAAGAAGTTATATAGCCAGGACTACCAGCCGCCTCGTCATTATCTGGACCGGATCAGAGGAAGTCTAAAACCGACCCATACAAATGAAGTCTAAAACCGACCCCTAGTTGAACCTGATCGATCCACTAATATATTGTGTAATATTTTGAAGTCCATAGGTTTCTGTAAAAATTATGAAACTCCGAGGGGCAAAATGTTATCCACCTGAATCGATCAATAGGTTATCAACAAATTTGTGCGGGTCGGTTCTGGACACTTGAAGAAGGGATCGGTTCTTAGACAAAGAAGGAAGGGTCGGTCGTCATGGGTGAAACCTCTGGTCGTTTCTTTCCTTAAACACCACTGGTCGTTCCAGATATTGAAGACGAATGGTCGTTCTTCTTTGAGCACAAGCCCTTGAATCGCACCAAATACGGGAAGATATCTGGTCGCTCGAGAGATGTAAAATAGCTGGTCGCTTCAAATACGGAAGGCATCTGGTTGCTCTCGTCTCCATGCTGACTTGGTCGCTCGCTAGCTTCTGATCACTCCAACCAGCTTCAAGGGGTTAGGGTCGGTCCGCTTCAAAGCTTCAGATCCCTGGTTGGCCCGCCTGTCAAGAAAACAACGCCATCTGGCTCCCTCATCACCTGGACGGTCTGCCTCATAACTTGAGCTCCCCGGTCGTGTGTGAGCCCCTGGTCGTTTTTCTTCTAGCAAAGATCCTTGGTCGGTTAAAACACATAAAGAAGCACGATAGCTGGTGACAACTGGCAGTGGCACTCTCGTAAATACCCAAAATACCGACCAGAATCCTGAGTTGAAGATTTCAGCCACTCCATCACCTATAAATAGCACCCTACCTCCACAATTTCGAGGGGACTTTCCCGGGAACCACGAGGAGGTGCTGTCAAATTGCTCTTTGGGCCTCTTCAAGCATTTTCAACATCTCTTCTTCACAATTCATCGAAGATCTACCAAGCTCATGATCATGGCTTCTATGGAGGAGATAGCATAAATTCTTCAAGCTTCCTACCATTCTCAAAGGAGTGAAAAGGATTAGTGCTTGTCAAAAGAGACTTTATGAATGTATAAGTGAAAGAATTTTGTAAAACTCTTGGTGATTAATGAGATTCTATCTTCTAAGTGGACGTAGACTCGCATAAGAGTCGAACCACTATAAACTCTTGTGTTCTTTTTGTATTTTGATGTTCTTAGATTTTGGATATGGCCTCACACAATTGTAAAAACCTACTTACATCTTGCCTCTGAAAAGGCGACGTGCTTTCTAAGCATCTCGCCTTCGATTAGGTGACGTGTTAAGCAATATTTCGGTTGTTTTGCCAAATTTTGGTGTAAACAATAAGGCGCCCACCGTGGGGCCGATCTACTTTCTGACATCAAGTATATTGTGAAGATCTTGGAGCTTTTAAGCCTAGTGGAGCTTTTAAGCCTAGTCTCAAAATAGGCCACTCGAATCTACGAGTTGGGCCTTCTGACGAACTATCCTCAAAGTTCAAGTTGCTTTCTGAAATAATGGCGCCAAAAGCAAATAAGGAAGTAAGGGCTAGAGCATCTAATGAGGGAAATCGAGAGGAAACCCCCGCCGTTAACCGGTTTGAAGTAGGCGAAACATCGAATGGAGGCGTGAATGTCACAAGAGGCGAGCTTGATCAAGCCGTCGCGGGTCTGACACAAGAACAGGAAATAGCTAACAAAGCCATAATGGCAAGGCTAGATTCACTCTTTGCTCTTCAAACCGCTACAGCAAAGGTAGCCACAAGGACTGCTCATGTAGAGGGTACCGGATCTTCTTCCTCTAGTCCGAACCGAGAAAAATCTATCCAACAGATCTCTGATCCTAATAAAGGAAAGCATGAGAATTCAAAGTATGTTGATCGGAACCATAACGCGGGGATTACTTCTCGTCAAGCAGCCAATTCTGCCAAAGGGGCCCTTTCTAATGATGAAAGACCAGGACCCCGGAGTCACAACCGTGATGGCTTGCTTAGGCAAGCTGTCGGTCAAGACAAGAGCGTCCGCCCCGCAGATAGCCTCCACGAGAGGGAACGCCTCCTGGAAATGGTCCAACAGCTTATGAAAGAAAGCAAATCTCGAAATGATAATGATGCTGAATAGGAGTTCGCGCCATTAAAAACCCCTCTCACTGAGAGAATAAAAAAGGCAACCTTCCCACGGAAATTCAAGCCACCTACAAACCAAGCCTACAATGGGACAGGCGACCCTAATGTGTTTTTGTTTCGATACGACCAACACATGGATGGGGCCCAAGCAACCGACGAGCTTAAGTGTTTGTACTTTCCAGTGTACTTGGAAGGAGTAGCATCATTATGGTTCACTTTATTGCCTCCTAGATCTATTGATAATTTTTTCACACTAGCAAGATGTTTTCAAGGCCAATTCCGCCTCCAGACAACGAAGGTTAGAGATATTATGTCCCTCATTGAGTTGGAACAAGCCCCGGATGAAACGATTAGATCTTTTCTAAGTCGTTTTAATGTTGCCACTGCTGAAGTAGGGACCCACGAGCCAAGGCTAATTCTAATGGCCTTGAAGGGGGCATAGATAAACATTCTAAATTTGGAAGGTGGTTAAAGAGAAAGAAGCCAAACACATTAGAGAAATTCTATGACAAAGCCGAGGAATACATGAGTCTTGAAGATGATCCCATTTACTCTGTTGGCAAGACCAAAACTAATGTGGTTCTGGAGAAAAAAGAAGCTTCTACAAAAACCGATCAGATAAATTCAGGTTAGGGGCAAAAAAGAGGAAATGGTAATGATGCTAAGAACGATAAGGATTTTAAAAAGCGACGCTTCTTCAAGCCTACGGACCTTACTCCGTTGAATGATATGCTTGAGCACATATACATGGCAACTAAAGCTACGGAGGATTATCCGAGCCCGAAACCAATAAAGGTGTCCGAAGAAGCTGCAAATTCAGGGAGGTTTTGCCGATTTCATAATCGACCAGGTCATGACACAAATGAGTGTCGGCACTTGAGGAATCTAATTGAAGAGTTGATAAGAAAGAACCGTCTTCAGGAGTACGTGAAACGTTCGTCGGATACTGAGCCTACTCAAGGGCAGCAGATTCATCCAAGTCAAGACGGAAGAACACCTGCAAATGGTTCTCGACCTGTTATCAATACAATCAGTGGTGGACCTCATCCTGCAGGAGATACCTGGGAGGATATTGTCAGGTATACAAATGAACTAGGTAGTGCTTCAAAAGAAAATGGATTTGAAGTTTGTAGTAACTCACTTCGTTGGAAAATACCAAAAACATCATGGGAAGATGTGGTATTCCGAGATCGGGATTCCAGTGGAATATTGACTCCAACCATTGACCCAATGGTGATCACTATTGGCTTGGGTCCAGCAATAGTGAAGAAGGTGCTGATTGATAATGTGGCATCTGTAAATGTCCTGTTTTACAATACTTTCTCTAAAATGGGGTTGTCCATGGATAATGTGCGAGCAAGTAAAAATAAAATACACGGTTTCACTAGTGTACCAACTCAGCCTATTGGTGTAATCGATCTCCTCGTAGAGCTTGGTGAGGGGAAGAAGCAAGTTTCCATGATGCAATCTTTTGTGATAATAGACTCGTTGTCAGGGTATAATGCATTTTTGGGAAGACCAACACTAGATGCTTTCAAGATAGCTCTTGCTCCATGGTGTTTGACGATGAAGTTCCCAACTGCAAACGGAGTGGGAGTAAACAAAGGAGATCCTCAAGAGTCGAGAGACTGCTATATGGCAGAGTTGATTGAAGCTCGCAAGTATGACATCAAGAAGGATGTAGAGACTCCTCTCTGCATCCATGATGCCCCCTTATAGCAATTAATGACCTCCCCCTGTGCTGGAGAATACAACAACATGCAAGAAGATATGGATCCGTGAAAAACCAGTGCAGGGGAGGAAAGGGCAGCACCGGCTGAAGCTACCATTTCTATACAGGTCCATGATAACGATCCAGATAAGGTGGTAAGGATAGGCTCTTAGTTGGATCCTTTGCTGCGAAAAGAATTGATTGTTTTTCTAAAGACGAATTTGGATGTCTTTGCTTGGAACCATTCAGATATGTGTGGAATATCTCCGGAAGCGATTGTGCATATGCTGACATTGATCCTAGCATACATCCTGTGAAACAGAAAAGACGGATGCAAGGCCTTGAGTGGTCTAAGGCTTTGGAGGACGAAATGGATAGGCTATTAAAGAACAGCTTCATTCGCAAGTCCACCTATCCTAAATGGGTGTCCAACCCAGTTCTTGTAAAAAATTCAAACGGCAAATGGCGGGTGTGTGTTGATTATTCTGATCTAAACAAAGCGTGCCCAAAAGACAGTTTCCCCCTACCTCAAATTGATCAGCTTATCGATGCAACGGCGGGGCATGAACTGTTGTCTTTCATGGACGCATATTCAGGCTACAATCAGATCATGATGCATGAGCCAGACCAGGATAGTACTAGGTTCATAACTGATCGCGGTTTGTATTGTTATAAGGTAATGCCGTTTGGTTTAAAAAATGCAGGTGCCACGTATCAACGTCTGGTGAATTCGATGTTCAAAGGGAAAATTGGAAAAACCATTGAGGTCTATGTTGATGACATGTTGGTAAAATCCAAGGAAGCAAAAAGTCATATGGAAGACCTTGACGAAATGTTTCAAATCCTAAGGCGATACCGCATGATGCTAAATCCACTCAAATGTTCATTTGGTATAGCTTCAGGAAAGTTTCTTGGCTTCATGGTCAACGCCCGGGGAATTGAAGCAAACCCAGCACAAGTGGTTGCCTTGCGAGAAATGCGAGCTCCGCGGACTAAAAAGGAACTCCAAAGTTTGAATGGCAAGGTGGCAGCTTTAAGCCGCTTCATTTCAAAGGCGACGGACAGGTGCATTCCCCTCTTTGATGCATTGAAAAAGGAAAGGAAGAATTTCCAGTGAACTCCTGAATGCCAGCAAGCATTTGAGGATCTTATCAAGCACATGGAATCACCTCCGATGTTGTCAAAACCAAAAGATGGAGAAAGCCTGTTCCTATATCTTGCAGTATCATCCCATGCTCTAAGCGCAACCCTCGTCAGAGAAGAAAATAAAATTCAGTGGCCGGTATACTACGTCAGCAAAAGGTTTACCGGGGCAGAGATGAATTATCCGAAGATCGAAAAGCTTGCATATGCTTTGCTTATTGCACCACAGAAGCTCAGGCCTTATTTCCAATCTCACTCTATCAAGGTCCTTACAGATTAACCTTTGAAACAAGTGTTGTTCCGTCCAGAAACCTCAGGGAGATTACTAAAATGGAATATTAAGCTCAGTCAGTACGATGTCACTTATCACCCCAGGAAAGCAATAAATGGGCAAGCCCTAGCTGATTTTATTGCCGAGTTCACTGATAGAGGAGAGGAAATGGAAGAAACCAATGAGTTGGTCGCCAGATGGAAGATTTTCGTTGATGGTGCTAGGAATGAATACCGTGTTGGGGCAGGAATCGTGTTTGAAACTCCAGAAGGACGACAGATATACTGTGCTCTACGATTCGAATTCCTAGTCACAAACAACGAGGCCGAATATGAGGCTTTGCTCGGAGGATTGAGAGTTGCGAAAGAGTTAAGCCTGAGGAGTTTGTTGATCTTCAGCGATTCACAGTTGATGGTTTCTCAAATCAAAGGTGAATTTGAGACCAAGAGCGGAAATCTTCAAATGTATCTACGCAAAGTCAAAGAGTTTCTTGACAATCTAGAGTACTATTCTATCTCTCATATCCCTAGAGGAGAAAATTGGAAAGCCGATTCTTTATCAAAGCTGGCTAGTACCGGAGATCCTCAAATCTTCGGCCTAGTTCCAGTTGAAGTTTTATCTAGTTCCAGTGTTGAAGAATCTGATATAGATTGGGTTATGCAGACAGCTGACGAGCCATACTCGTGGATGACCCCCATCAAGAATTATATACTCCATGGGACACTTCCTGAAAACCCGAAGGATCGCAAGAAGTTGCTCTGAAAGTCCCGTTTGTATCTCGTTCAGGATGGTCAATTATACAGAAGAGATTGTGGCGGACATGTAGGTGGACAAACTCTAGCCAAAAAAGTTCTTCGATATGGCTACTTCTGGCCAGAGGTAAATCTCAACTCTATGATCTTTTCTAAAAAATGTGACCAATGCCAGAAATTTGCAAAGATTCCGAGAGCTCCATCGACTGAGTTGACACAAATGTTGAGTCCTTGGCCATTCGCTGTCTGGGGCATAGATTTGATTGGAGTATTACCTACTGCAAAATCCGGTTTCAAGTACGCCATAGTTGCTGTGGACTATTTCACTAAATGGGCGGAAGCTGAGCCACTGGCAACCATCACATCAAGAAAAGTGATCAATTTTGTTTTGAAAAACATCATATGTAGATTTGGAATTCCGCAGAAGATCATCACCGGCAATGGCACGCAATTTGAAAGCGATGAGTTCAAAGACTTTTGCGATAAATATCACATTCAGAAAAGCTTCACAGCAGTTACCCACCCGCAGGCCAATAGGCAAGTTGAAGCAATCAACAAAATCCTGAAATCCACCATTAAGAAGCGACTCGAGAAAGCTAAGGGTAACTGGATTGAAGAACTGCCGCTTGCACTATGGGCTTACCGTACGACTCATAAAACTGCGACGGGCCATACTCCATTCTCTCTGGCATTTGGATCGGAAGCAATGATACCTGTGGAGTTAGAGGTTCCTACTCACAGCAGAATTCACTTTAACCAGAAAGAGAATGAAAAGTTGCAGCTTGAAGCCCATGATTTACTCGAAGAAAAAAGGACTGAATCAGAGCTTAGGATAGTCGCCCATCAAAGGAGAATTGCCCGACACTTCAATCAAAAGGTCAGGCATAGAACATTCGAAGTGGGAGACTTAGTGTTAAAGAAGATCATGACCGCAACAGGAGTTTTTGGCCCCAACTGGGAAGGTCCATTTGTCATCGATCAAAAGCTCCTCGACGGAACCTTTAAGCTCAGGACTATAGACGGAATAGAAGTCCCAAGGGCCTGGAACAGTGATCACCTCCGGCGTTATGTCAAATAACTCTTTTGGCTCATATTCCTTTGTGTTTTTCTATGAATATAATGGATACTTTGTATGAAATTACATGAATATGAGTAAAACAACTCTTTTGGCTCCTGTCTAAATTATACATCGCATACCTTTGATTATATACTCAAAGATGTTCAGTTATGATTTCTGATTACAGGACATAATTAAAAGAAAAAATTCGCTGGTTCATTCCCCGATGAAAGCCTGGTGTTAGTTCATAGCATAGTCCAAAAGGACAAATTAAGCACATGGATCCATAAAGCACTCCCGTCGAAATATGGTAAGTGAGGAATGTTTCCATAAGATAAAAAAGAAGAACAAAACACCAAGGCCAATCAGCGGGAGAAACCAATGGAGTAAAATCAAAGAAGACTCGCTAAAATTCCACCAAAGGAGTATCATTCGAGAGGATCGACCTAGGGTTATGGATTTATAACCAAGGCATCTCGATCAACTCAAAGATCCAACAAAATCAATACCCACTCCGTGGAACTAGGCAGACACAGTCTTGAACCCAAAACCTCTCTGGGGTGCTCAGTCAAATAACTTAAAGTCAGTACAAATCTGACCACGTTATTACCAAACCGAGTCTTTAACCCAAAACCTCTCCGGGGGTGCTCAGTCAAATAACTTAAAGTCAGTACAAATCTGACCATGTTATTACCAAACTGAGTCTTTAACCCAAAACCTCTCCGGGGGTGCTTAGTCAAATAACTTAAAGTCAGTACAAATCTGACCACGTTATTACCAAACTGAGTCTTTAACCCAAAACCTCTCCCGGGTGCTCAGTCAAATAACTTAAAGTCGGTACAAATCTGACCACGTTATTGCCAAAACTGAGTCTTTAACCCAAGACCTCTCCGGGGGCACCCGATCGATTGCAAAAGTCAGTGAATGTCTGACCAAATGCAAAAAAAAAGGGGGAATTCCAAATAATACATGTAAAGTTCGTATGAAGAATAAAAAGCTCCGAATGTCACAATTCGATGATAGACGCTTTTTAAATTCTGATTACAACGTACGGAACCCAATCTCTACATTATATCAGGGTTGAAACGATCCATTGGTACGGGGGCATATCATATCGGAAAGCTGAAGGTAACTGTTTGATTCTTCACATGCCAAAGGATCATTACAACCATATATAATTGAAAAATCCATGGACAATCAGAATGTGTAAAGAAAGATGTGCAAGTGTGGTGTACAGACCAGAATATACAGAAGAAACATGATAACAAAGTTAAAAGTACAAAAACACAGAACATTGTCACATCACGTTCGAGTACAGGATCAAGTCATAGCATTGTCAAGTACAAATTATTCAGAATTCAAAACATTGCAAAGCAGTAAGCGAGGGCCGGCACTCGCATATACATCCGATCTAGATAAAGTCTGGTAAATGCAAAACAGGCGAGTCTAAGCCACTACTTCTTCAAATCGCCAGATCTCAATGCAGGTTTGGAAGCAGAACTCTCGGGGGTTGACAAGCTTGTGGTCTTCTTTTTGATAGAACGCTCTCGGTTTTTCCGACCAGTGGAAGAACCGACCTTTCCCCCTTGATTGTCGATCACATCATCGATTGTTTCTTCAGAATCATGGTCGTCTTCTTGGAGGTTGTGGAGGTCTCGATCAAGGTTGGAAAACACGTCAATCCTTTCTTCCTGAGAGCCTGGTTGAGAAAGCATTATGTCCGTGGAAGCATCAACAAGTGGGCCTGTATTAAATAAAGGCAAGTCAATTTCAATGGCGTTCATCACCATGGCTGTGTATCCACCGACAGGGAGCAATGGTGAAAGTGAATTTATTGCATAAGTATAATGATCCACGAGCTTAAAATGTCCCAGAGGGGGAAAGAGACAATCTAAGTCAAGCATAACTTGGCACATGTCATCTTTACCTAAGGCGGGAGGGTTCGCACTGATTTCATAATCATCAATGTTTATTTCTCCATCTGAATCCTGCTGTCTGTCTTCAGCAGAATTTCCAACAACAGGAGAAGGAATCGCGATATCTACACAAGTCGAAAAGCTTGAGATGTTAACGTCATCAGTCAACCCGGTGAAAGTATTATCAACAATAGTACCTGAAGTCTTAGCTCTGGATGATTCACCATGTTGCCTCTTAAGGAAGTTTCTGCCTTCAGCTAAGGCCTCTCGATCCTCTTCATCCAGTAGATCAAGCTGGAGCTGGTTGTCCTCGGCCCCATCAGATCGTTTTAATACCTCTTCCCAAACAAGAGCAAGAATGTTTCCATAACCCTCTCCTAAGAAATGAAGGCTCCCCCCATACATAACGCTGCAAACATAAAATTCCATGAAGATTGCCTCGTCCTCTTCCTTAATCTTTCGGGCATTGTCCAAAGCTTCTTGCCTTTCTTTCTCCGAAGTAGAAGTTTTGACAGTTTCAACGGCAAGTTTGTCGCGAAGAGATATGATTTCTGACTCACGAGTAGACGAAGTCCTTCTTTCTAGGGCTAGCTGAGCTTCATCATCTTCTTGTGTTTTTAAGGCGTCTTCAGATTGTTTCTTCAATACGGCTTCCTTATGTTTAGCAGCTTCGAGTTCCTTATGAAACGTTTCAATCTCGGATTTCAAATCGTTCACTTTAGAACCCCCTTCTAATGAAGAGATCTGGGTTTCCTGGGCTTTGATGACTTGAATAAGCCGGGCCTTTTCATCCTCCAAGTTTTTGATGCTTTCAATTCGGTGGGTGTTGAGATTCTGAAACTCATAGCCAAGTCGATGTCACGCTGAAAAACGCATGTCAATGGTTTTGCCGATACCATCTAGAAGATCACTTGCTTTTGCCACATCCTCAATCATGTCCCGTTTGTCTTTGGGGCAGAGATCTACATCAAATTTTATCCCTCTCATATCCTAATCTCCAAATCTGTGAGAAAAAGGAGAACTGGAACCTCCAAGTTCCTTCTCTACGTCAAGTACTTCGCGCGGCCTTGAAATAATGGCTTGAAGTTCGGCCGGGGTTGGAAAGGGAGGGACATATCCTCGTGCACGCTTCTGAGGGATCTCCATGCTCAGATCATCTCCACTTTTTCTCTTTCCCAGAGAGCTCTCTTTTTCTCGCCTTGCCTCATCATCCGTTGTCCTGAGATGATCGTAAAACCATGCTCTTTGCTCTGCAGTTCGCTCATAAGAATCATGAGAAGGAATTGGGTGATGATCATGCAATCTCTGAGGTTGAGATGTCTTGGTTGAAGGAGGGGCTGGCTTAAAGCGTTTCTTCAAGGGATGGGGAAGGTTAGAGGAAGACTGTCTGTTCTTCCGAAAATTGTCGATAAGTGAGGGCGGCCTCATTCCTGCAAAAGTAACAGACTCCTTCAGCATTTGAAAAGTATGTGAGTAAAACAACATGCGAAGTAAGTAGATGAGATTACGACTATGAAAACGAGCTTAATCCTAAAAAACATTCCTAGCAAGCATGTGTCGAGATTTGATCCTAAGTCGACCCTTGCATCCGGCACTGGCTCGGGAATTTCTTGAGGATTGGAATCGGGCTGAACGTTGGGGGCTGTGGAACCTGAGGTAGGAGTTTTGTCCTTATTGAGATATTGCACGGTATCTAAGTCAGGAAGTTCACCAAAGGTACCCGTGGAAACTCCATCTTGGGCATTGGGAATAGATGAATCCATAAGAACATCTTCAATGATCTGTTCGTTATCTAAAGCCGTTTCCTCTACCTCAAGCTGTTTACCCTCCCGCCGTACAATTTCCTCTCCGGTGTTTAAAGGAGGCGGGGTTTCTGCAATTTTCTCCAGGATTGCCAAAGTGTCAACCTGTTTTTCAGAGGTGTGTTCATGTTTTTCAGGGGTGCTCACAGGTTTTTTGCTTCCACTACCAGATTGTGTGCACTTCTTCATGTATTTCTTGGCTGTCTTCTTCACCATCAAAGTACGGGATGGGGGAAGCAGGTTGTATTATCGAAGGAATTCTTCAGAAAGCAAAAATTGTCTATTCCTTTCAGTTTCGCTAACAGATAATAATAATTCCAGAAGAGATTGGTTAATATTTGTTTCTTGATCAGAAGGAGCTTCTGTAAAATGAAGAAAAGTCAGTAAATGATCGTAAAAGGTAAAACGAAATATTTGTGGATATTTACCTCCTTCGGTCCATCGGCCGAAAAAGTTGTCTGGACATCGCACATAGAAAAATTGATCGGGAAATCCTTTGATACTCTCGAACAAGCCAGTTATGACCCTAGATTGCCTATTTTCCATGAAGAAAAAGGAAGGACGGTCCTTCTTCCGTTTCTTAAAAGAGTATAAGGAGCATATATCTTTGAAAGTTGGTTCGTGTTTTATGATTCTCATGAACAACACGTATAAACTCATAAGGATAAAATAGCCATTAGGGAGAAACTGATAAGGAGCAATGGCCAAATTCTTTAGGATCATTTCTATGAAAGGGTTGAAAGGAGGAATCGCTCCACTCTGGAGCATCCCCCGATTAACTGCAACATATCCAGGGGGAGGGTGGTCAGGCAAACCATCTTTTCTAGGGAACTTGACTTCGTCGTCAGATAGGCCATATTGCTTGCACAACTTAAGATACGAGTTAACTTCAAGCGTCGTCAAGTAGCTATCAACTGGTGTATGAGTAAGAAATCGAGGGCTCGGAAAGTTTTGAGTAACATTCATCTTAGTGGTAGCTGTCGAAGATGTTTCAATATTTCGATCAGAGGTCCCAGCTTCTCTAGTTGGTGAGGTTCCCTCAACAATTTTGCGAGTCCTTCGTTTGGTTGTCATTTCTACACAAACAAGCATGTTGGAAAAACAAACCACAAGAATATTAATTAAGCTCAAGCAGGGTTGGCCTTGGCCAGTTAAAAACCCGGTCGCTCAAAACTGGTAAAGCACATGGTCGCTCTAAACCAGTCAAGCCTTGGTCGCTCAAAACTGGTAAAGCACCCGGTCGCTCTAAACCAGTCAGGATCTAGTGGTCCCTCAAAACTAACCCCTATTTGGTCGGTATAAACATCCTTGGGCTGGTTTTTCTACGATTAATCTGGAAGCAATCACAACCTGGTCGGTCAAAATTCAAAACCGCCTGGGTCGGTCCTATCGGGTAAAGTTGTTCAAACTCGAACGAGCTTGTTCCTGGATACATTTCTGGTCGGTCAATCAGACGAAAATAAAGCTAGTTGGTTCACACGCTGTTCTATCCCTTTAAAATGGTTGGTTAAATAAAAAATTGGCCAATAGAACCATGGAAAATCACCCAAGACTGACACAACGCAAGACCGACCAGGCTGGTCGTACATAAGAAATTGGATATGATACGAATGCATAACAGAAACATTATGGGATGATGAACAAAGCAGAAAATCATACACGCATCAGTCATTCAAGTTTTCTCACAAACACATTGTAATCATTATCGCAGTAAAGAAAAACCACAAGAATTCTCATTTCAAAAATCATCATCCACAAACTCAAGCCGAATACCACATTACTGTCAAGCATGTCAATACATAAGGGGATTCGAATTTAAGAATTCTACCACAAATTGCAATTATACATCAAAGTCTATCCGATTACATCCTAACCCCAAAGAATTCAGTCAGATTCCAAAACCAACACTAATCATTCTCAAATTATCAGTAAAATAAAGACATATACCTGCAATAAGATCGACTAGATGAAGAAGTTTGGATCGGACTTCCAGGCTTCGGTGAAAATTTGGGCTCGAGCGACTGAGATTCGGAAAGCTTGACAGAGAATCAAGGTGGGTGATCGAGGATGGATTGAATTCCCGAATTAAATCAGTAGAACGAAAATGAAGATTTTTTCTCAGAGAAACGCCGCCATTATAATGAAAAAATTCGGAGTTAGAAAAGTGAGGAATACTAAGGGTCAAGAAGAAGTTATATAGCCAGGACGACCAGCCGCCTCGTCATTATATGGACCGGATCAGAGGAAGTCTAAAACCGACCCATACAAATGAAGTCTAAAACCGACCCCTAGTTAAACCTGATCGATCCACTAATATATCATGTAATATTTCGAAGTCCATAGTTTTCTGTAAAAACTATGAAACTCCGAGGGGCAAAATGTTATCCACCCGAATCGATCAATAGGTTATCAACAAATTTGTGCGGGTCGGTTCTGGACACTTGAAGAAGGGATCGGTTCTTAAACAAAGAAGGAAGGGTCGGTCGTCACGGGTGAAACCTCTGGTCGTTTCTTTCCTTAAACACCACTGGTCGTTCCAGATATGGAAGACGAATGATCGTTCAGCTTTGAGCACAAGCCCTTGGATCGCACCAAATACGGGAAGATATCTGGTCGCTCGAGAGATGTAAAATAGCTGGTCGTTCCAAATACGGAAGGCTTCTGGTCGCTCTCGTCTCCATGCTGACTTGGTCTCTCGCTAGCTTCTGATCGCTCCAACCAGCTTCAAGGGGTTAGGGTCGGTCCGCTTCAAAGCTCCAGATCCCTGGTTGGCCCGCCTGTCAAGAATACAGCGCCATCTGGCTCCCTCATCACCTGGTCGGTCCGCCTCATAACTTGAGCTCCCCGGTCGTGTGTGAGCCCCTGGTCGTTTTTCTTCTAACGAAGATCCCTGGTCTGTTAAAGCACATAAAGAAGCACGATAGCTGGTGACAACTGGCAGTGGCACTCTCGTAAATACCCAAAATACCGACCAGAATCCTGAATTGAAGATTTCAGCCACTCCATCACCTATTAATAGCACCCTACCTCCACCATTTCGAGGGGACTTTCCCGGGAACCACGAGGAGGTGCTGTCAAATTTCTCTTTGGGCCTCTTCGAGCATTTTCAACGTCTCTTCTTCACAATTCATCGAAGATCTACCAAGCTCATGATCATGGCTTCTATGGAGGAGATAGCATAAATTCTTCAAGCTTCCTACCATTCTCAAAGGAGTGAAAAGGATTAGTGCTTGTCAAAAGAGACTTTATGAATGTATAAGTGAAAGAATTTTGTAAAACTCTTGGTGATTAATGAGATTCTATCTTCTAAGTGGACGTAGACTCGCATAAGAGTCGAACCACTATAAACTCTTGTGTTCTTTTTGTATTTTGATGCTCTTAGATTTTGGATATGGCCTCACACAATTGTAAAAACCTACTTACATCTTGCCTCTGAAAAGGCGACGTGCTTTCTAAGCATCTCGCCTTCGATTAGGTGATGTGTTAAGCAATATTTCGGTTGTTTTGCCAAATTTTTGGTGTAAACAAAAATGTATCAAGACATGAAGATAATTTACTACTGGGAGGGGATGAAGCGAGATATTGGAAAGTTCATTTCCAAGTGCATGAATTGTCAGTTGACGAAAGCTAAACAGAAGAAGCCGAGTGAGTTGCTTCAGCCATTAGAAGTTCCAACATGGAAGTGGGAGCAAGTATCGATGGACTACCTAGAACCAGGGCAGGAAATGAAGGGATTTGGGTCGTTGTGGTTCCCTTGACAAAAGTGCGGGATTTATTCCTGTCAAATCAACTAGGGCGGCGTCGAAATTGGTTGAACTTTATGTGAAATGGATAGTTCGATTCCATGGTATCCCAAAGAGTATAGTGAGTGATTGAGATCCGTTATTCACTAGCGAATTTTGGAAAAGTTTGCAAGAAACTTTGGAAACCGAGTTGTGCTTGAGTACAACATACCATCCCCAAACTGATGGTCAGACTGAGAGAGTCAATCGAGTTTTGGAAGATCTCCTAAGCGCTTGTGTGTTGGACTTTGGGGGATCATAGGAGGACCATCTACATCTAGTTGAGTTTTCATAAAATAATAGCTACCAGTCGAGCATTGTGATGGCACCATACAAGGCGCTATATGACAGGCCGTGTAATTCTCCAGCTTGTTGGTTGGAAACTGGGGAGAAGTTGATACTTGGGCCTGAGATGATAAGAGAGACCTCGGATTGTATCGAGATCGTTCAACAATGAATGAAGGCAGCCCAAGACCGTCGGAAGAGCTATGCAATAGGCGTCGAAAAGATATGGAATTCGACATTGGTGACATGGTTTTCGTGAAGATTTCGCCGTTGAAGCATGTGGTTCGATTTGGGAGTAAAGGAAAGTTGGCTCCTAGGTTTATTGGACTGTTTCCGATAGTCGAGCGAATTGGAAAGCTCGCATATCAATTGGAGTTGCTCGAGAAGATGTCAAGTGTGCATAATGTTTTCCATGTGTCGTTTCTACAGAAATTTGTGCATGATTCGAATGTGGTGATATCTCCAGAGCAGTACAAAGAACCAGAAGTTGAAACCGCTGTTGCGAGACCTCATAAGCCGCTTCGTGTTGTGGGGAATGACACGAAACAGCTTAGGAGGAAGACAGTTAAAGTAGTCAAGGTACAATGGAGTGAAGATGGTGACGATTGTGCATGGGAGGCGGAAGAGGGCATGAAAGCGACTCATCCAGAACTCTTCGTCGGTAGGACCCTTTGATATCGTATCATCGTTATACCGTTGTATCTTGTTGTTGTTTGTTAGAATTCTGCGTCCTAGGATAAGGCTATGAATGCATGGCTTGATGGTTGCTAGTTTTTATGATAGAATTGGCTTCTCATGGATGATAAGCACACGGAATTGTTGTGGTTGCTTGTGTTTGCTTGTAATTTCGGGGGAGGGGTGGGGGGAGGGAGAATGTAACAGCCCGCATTTTATATATCGGAAGATTGTAAAATATTTTTATTTTATTCCCTGAGGGTTGGATCATTCTCATCTTTTAATATATTGCTAATGGGGATGTGAGACATGTCCATAATTTTTACCGATTTTATTTGTGACCATTTTGCCCCTATCAGTCTTGTACAAGGCATACCTTTTGACTCAGGTCGAATTAGAGGGTGAGACCTGTGCCATTGGAAATGAATTGATGATTGCCTTTCCGTAGAGTGGTTACATTAAAGATTTGGCTTAGCGGTTTGGGAGAAATCGTTGTTCTAAGGTTTTTCGGTTGGCTGTTCAAGTTTGGAGAGCCACAATGGGCTGATTTGGAAGGCCCATTGGTGGGCTATTAGAAGGGTATAAATAGAGGATGAGGGATATGGGAAATGGTTTAGTTTTTCATTTTTTCATTAGGTAGCCTTGTGTTCCTCCTTCCTCTAACACTTTCCACCATTAAAAATCCAAATCCAAGGAGGGAAATCATAGATCTACACCATTGGGGGCTAGATCTACATCAATCAAAGCAAGAGTTCATCGGATCAAAGTGATTGGTGTGAGGTGCTTGCTGTCCGGATTCTTATTTCATTGATTTTAGCTTGTTTTGGCAAATCGGTGAGGGTTTACATCTCTCACATGGATTCAATAAAGTTTATGAGTGTTTGAACATGTTTTTCATCAAGTTTAAGTGTTTAATCATAAATCTATGCCATGTTTAGTCCATTATCATATGAATCACCCTATGATCTCATTTAATAAATTTAGATTGATGACTCTATGTTATTCCATATGATTACGCAAGTTAGATCTTTAGTTTTTGTTCATATGTTCATGTCTTGTGGTTTTTAGAGTAATTTGCATGATTTGGTGAAAACTATTGTTTTCATGTCATTAGTGTATTCATGCCATGTTTTTGATCATATTTGATGGATTAGACAAGTTGATTTCGTCGAATCTATCGTTTGGCGTAGCTTTGGTGGAAATCGGCGATGTTTTGGAGAAGTGTAGGTTTTGGGTCATGCGTAGGGGGGTTCAGTCGCACACCACGGAGGATTTCTTGAGAAGCAAGTCATTGCTACAGTGTTCGATTGCTACAGTGTTTTGGAGTTGTTACAGTGATGGTCGTTTGCGCGCTATAGTGATCGGTCGCTCTATTGCTACAGTGCTTTGAAATTGCTACAATGTCAGTTGTTCACATGCTACAGTGATCGGTCGCTCTATTGCTACAGTGTTTTAGAATTTGCTACAATGGTCGGTCGTGTGCTACAATGATCGGTCGCGATCGTTCATGCTACAGTGTTTGGGTGCTACAGTGATCGATCGTTCGGTACAGTGATTGGATGCTGCAGAGATCGTTCGTTCCTGCTACAGTGTTTGGATGCTACGGTATTTGCTGCAGTGATTGCTACAGTGTTTGCTACAGTGATTGCTGGAAGTGAGGTGAAGTGTTCGTTGTTCGACGTATGCAACGAATGCAGAAACGACTCAAGGATGTATTGAGTTCATGCGAAGTGATTGCTCTAAAGTGTTCTGAGAAAATAAATAGTTGTAATTGATAACGACTAGAGATGAGAAGGCCGAGGAAGTTCCGTTGTCGTAGGTTCTAGCGGACTCAAATCAGGGGTACAATTGAAGAACAATTGTAGGTTGAGTGCCCTGGGAGTCGTGTATGGCCTAGACACGTGTTGAGGATAGCGTGTACCATGTGTTGTGTACAGCGTGTGGGTTTTACTAGATCCGGGAGCGTCGTGTGTGGTCCTTGACAATTGGCGGCAAGTTGTTAGCCAGTCATACGATAACGAGGGTTCCGAAGCAAGGTTGGCGGTGATAGCCAGAGTCAGTCATGGATGTTTGAATGCTTGTTGTACTAATGGCTGAGTTGCTATTGCTATGTATGAATGGTTGCTCTGGTTGCCATGACTGAAATTTTATTACTCTGGATGTTTTGGATCGTTAAGGCTATCACTATCAGGTGTGGGGAAGGCAGTTGTGAGTTCTTCTCTGGAGCTGGGTAGATTAGTTCATTTATTTACCCATTCTCATATACTTTATTGATGAAGTATGTTAGTTGTTTTACCGCTCACTAAGGCTGTTGTCTGACTCAAGATTTTATGATTCCTCTTATTACCTTGGGCTGTTCATCCGGTTGTTTGGATGGGCAGACTAGGTGGCAGGTGATTGGCGAGGTTGCTATTCGGTGACGAGCAGGAGGCTGGCATACTATTTTACTACTATTTAGCACCTTTGTTTTTCAGCTGTTTGCTATTTCCTGAGTGTTGTAGTGAGGCAAATTGTACAAACACTATCATTGTTATCCACGTGTATGGGAATTACTTTCTAGTTGTCATGAAAGTTTAGTGTTTTCTGCTTCACTATCACTACCTGTTTATATGTTCTATTATATTTTGTCCTTCCGCTGTGAGTTTATGATAGGTTCCGCTTATATATCATACCTTGATGATCGTCCATCGCTGCCTTGCACACCCTTCAGCGCATTATTTCTCTTGTATAGTGCGGGAGTTGTAGGCGGTCGTCACAATTTCGTTCTCATACGAAGTCGTATGGTCGTCTAACTTTAAGGAATGACTATTGGGGTCATTCCCGATGTTCACATTTTTTTCCGAATTTTAAATGACCGTTTTCCCCTAGTGAATTTGTTTCTCCTATAACTTTTGATTGGTAAGGAGTTTTGACCTGAAACCACTTCCATTGGATTCAGATGATGGTTTATCTTTCCGTAGAGTGGTCACATTAATCAAATGGACTTATCGTTTG
Organism: Allium sativum; assembly: GCA_030737875.1. Classification (NCBI taxonomy): domain Eukaryota; kingdom Viridiplantae; phylum Streptophyta; class Magnoliopsida; order Asparagales; family Amaryllidaceae; genus Allium; species Allium sativum. The sequence goes on from CM060918.1 coordinate 317,660,550, forward strand.
GGAGATATGGCCGAAATAAGGTTTGGAATATGAAAAATAGCATAATCAGGCTTAATTAGGTGATTAGTGGTTAGACCCATAACCCATTTCGTGATTAGGGTTAAGGGAGGGTTGAAAAGAGTTGGAGAATGTTTCTTTTTCATTTTTCCAGCCGCCACTAACATTTCCTTGAGCCCTAACAATGGCCTCCATACTCCAAATCTCATTCTAATCGCTTCCTAATCATTAATTAACCAAAACTACATCAAATGAAGAGAAATTAGCATCAAATCCGAGATAGAGCCGCTGCTATACATTGGAATTCTTGCCATATCAGTCATAGTTTAGATCTAAGATTCATTTGTGGCTAAGGTGAGTGATTTGCACTTTTATTTACTAATTACGGCTAATTAGGGGTAATTAGTGATGGTTACCGAAACTATGCATCTTCAAAATCTATAAAAATATGTAGAAATTCTAAAATATTATTTTACGTCACTAGTGAAAATTTGGGTTAATTAGGATTAAGTTTGCTAATCTTATAGTTAGAACATGCCTAAGGGGATTAAGGGGGAAAGTCATGCTTTTTAGGTATGTTTGATCTAAAATATTTCATGTGATTGAAATTTTGGTGTTTTTGCTTGATTCTACATGTTACCACTGTTGTTTGGTATGTTTTGTGACTTCATAGTAACGTTAGAATGGTCGAAAACGCCATTGTTTGGCGAAATTAGCTTGCTGGAAAAACTGGAGAAAACCGGTTCGTGAAGGGGGTATGCCTCACGAACAGCCCGGGAGGACTTCGATTCCTCAAGGGGTATGTCTCACAAACCGCTCCAAGATGATGGTCAGGAACCGCTCCAAGATGATGGTCACGAATCACTCCAAGATGATGGTAACCAACCAGGGGGATCATGGGCTGGGGATTGCCACGAGTCGGGGGTGGTCAAGAGCCGTAGGGGTGGTCACGAGCCGAGGGGGTCACGAGCCGAGGGGTGGTCACGAACCACATGGATCATGAGCCACGAACCGACCCAGACAAGGACCACGACTACGACTCGAACCAAGATTATGACTCCAAACCGAACCAAATTCAAACTTCTGCCACGCGACGACAATTGTGAACTCTTCTGAAGATTAACTACAATTCAACCAAAACCCGAGATGCAAAGGAAGTCCAAATGAGAAGTTATTACTCAGGATCCAGATGGGAACCAATGAGTTAACTTCTAGAGTTGGACTTTGCTGTGGGACGTGTGCAAAGGGGTTATCGATATCTATAACTTCGGTTCACTATTGAAGAGAGGGGGCATGTAGACGAACCAGAGCCAGGGAAGTATGGACTAGTTGGCTCTTAACCTAGAGCCAGGGATGTGTGGACTGGGTAGGGTTATTGACTATGGACTAGGAAAGTATGGTCATAGAAATAGTTGTACGGAGTTGCCGTCATGGCCCCAATGGATTTGGTGATCAAAGCAGTGGATATCGTATGCTTTACGCACTAAGTGAGAGACGTGAGGATGATTGCTATGCTTGATGTTTGTTATCACCATGACATGCACACTCCCATTTTTACACTATATGCTAGTGTTACCTTAGAGTACTGTACATCTTGTTGTGCTAACTCTTTGGTTGTAGGTCCAGGTTCAAGTATGATTATTTATACCTGTTATTGTTTTTTTTTGCTGCTACCGATCATACCAGACATTTGTCTGACCCAGAGTTTTATGTCTCTTCTTATTACTCTGGGTGCTCCTAAATGAGCAGACTAAAGACAGATTAGGTGGTTATGTGCGAGTAGCTGTCCGGATACGAGCAGGAGGCATCCTCGTACTATTTACATATATTCTCCCTGTGTTGTTGCTGATCACTACCTTAGGCATTAGTAGTGTACCTTTTCTATTTAGCTTTAGAGACAGTATTCTAAAGTTGTAATAATGGTGGTTTGGATCATAATCTGTATTTTGGATTCCGCTGCTATGATGGTTTAGTTTTCAGCTTGTGCACTGTCTCACATGTTTTATGTCAAGTATGTTATTATTATATTTTATTCCACGCGCTGTGAGATATACTACAGGTTCTTTGGTCATTCTAGCTTCAAAACCCTTTCCTTTTTTACGACCGTCCTGCGCTAGTCGGGCATTGGCACAACACATTTCGGGAAATGTCGTGTAACACCCCGAGTTTTCTGTTAACAGTATATTGATAAATTAAAATATACTTAATTCAAAACTTAATAATTAAGGGAAATGGCTTACGCCATTGCGTTCGTCTCGGAATTCTACTCGAGATAGAGTCAGAGTTTGCGTGAATCGGACTCCGTATAAAGGAGTTATGACCTTCGAAAGTTTCAGAATTAAATTGAAAATTCAAACAGCTCAGTTACAAGTTCAAATTTCGAAAAAAGAGGCTCAAACTGGGATGGGCGGGAAAATTCCCGTCCAGGGTTAGGTCGACCATAGGGTCGACCATGGTGTCGACCTGGTCACCCCAGGTCGACCATAGTGTCGACCTGGGTGTCGGCCTACCTGGTCGACTTGGCTGGCCTGGTCTGTGTTCTGGTCGAATTCCTGAGCTCCAGTGTGTCACTGGGGCTTACATGTCAAATTTTGATTGGCTACTCTTTGCATGAATGGCTTGGATTCCTCTGTCTTCATCGAACGGCTCAAATCAACTTAAAATTCTATATATACAACCTAAGTCTCAACTAAAATTTACACAAAGAAATAAACCTTGAGCCGACATGCTACCGAGAGGTGTTTGAGAATAGCCGTCAAGAGGAAAAGCTTAAAGACAAGCCAACTCAAATAAGAACACAACAATCTAATCTATTTTATGTGCATCGTTTTCTACTTCAAGGGAACGCTTGGCAAATTCAGAATAACAGAAACCAGAAAACAAGTTTCAGCGCCCGTTGTAAGTATAATGTAATTTCTGAGTATGAATAGAAATTGCTAAGTAATTTGTTATAAATGAAATTGGAGCTTTTCTATTTGTATATAATAATGTAAATTCTATGTTCTGTGATGATTCTGTCATAGTTTGTGACTGACGTTTGTGGCATAAGTTGATTGATGCAAGTCTATTGGATAATTGGCTATGAAAATAATGACACTTGCAAGTTTATGACCAAAAACTAAAATCAACACCTTTGTGATTATGTAACTATTATGAGCTGTACACATTTTCTAAGTCTAAATTAAGGCTTATGTAAACATGTTCTAGAATTGTGACCTTTTATGCCCACATGACTCCAAAACTTGTATATATATTCTTGGGTTTATTTGCAAGTCATAACTTGGTTTATGTAAGTACCTTCTAGTTACACAAACTATGCTAGTTTCATGTTAAAAATAGACTACTTGATGTAAAATTAGTTTGCACCCTTGGTTCATGACAAATAGTGGACAAATTTATGACATGTAACATACTTGACATTATGCCTAGTTATATGTGTATAGAACCATGTTTAGGGAAGTTTAAAAGTATGCCATTTCATGTGACATCAAGTTAGCTATGTTCTCATTTGAATGCAAGTTTACCTGATCCACAATCTATGTTAGTGTAAACGCTATACTGCAAGTTCATGCACCACACACTTTTATGTAATTTTAGAATATGTCATGATTCTGTGTTCCCCTTTTTTTCATGTTTATAAGTTGGGCTAAATTGTTAAGCCCAACATATGTTATAATGTTGCGTACATTTGGACGGGGGTAATAACGTTGGGTTTATAATAAAATACCTGTATTGGCATGTTTGGCACATGCCAATGACTAGTGACATATTAAGCGGTATAAATTGTTATACCCAAAACTGGTGAATTTGGATAATTGGGCCATAAACATTTACATACAAAATGAATAGTGACAAATATGTAAATTAGAAAAATACGAGTATGCTTAACCCGAGGTTGGATTGAGTTGTGAAGTAAACCTGCCCGGACCCGCCCAGTAGTCCAGTAATCACAACAATGCCTATCCAATGTGGGTGGTTAAGGCATTGAGCCCAATAAGGACCCGAGGTTAGACTGAGTTGCGGTGTAAACCTGCCCGGAACCGACCAGCATATCCAGTTACCGCAACAACACGTGTCTAATGTGAGTGGTTGGTGCTTTAATTAAAAAGCTAAGTCAGGACTGGTAGGGTTAAGTCACTTAAGAAAATACTTAACCAAATTCACATGCTAACTGAACTAGTGATTAGGGGTTAGGTTCATACAGACACTTAACCAACTTAGCATGTAGACTAGAAAACCCTAGTAACGAGGAACCATTTCAGCAGTAACCTAATAAGGTGTATCAGGGTACCCTGAAACTAGGCAGGTTGAGGCACGATTACTGGGCTGATTGTAAGCGGTCAAAGCGACGACGGTGGTGCAGCAGTGTAGGTTCAAATGGAGTGCGGGCGTGCACACACTCCGGCATTGAAAATTTAGGCACTGGGCACCAGTAGTGTACCTTTGCATTCTAGAATTGTGTCGGGTCGCCACCACGGGACTTGATACACCCCATGGTGGGACCAACATAGGTAGCTACACTCTTGGGGGCCGTTAGACACATGTATTTATGCGAGTAGGAGCCGATCATTAGAAAGGGATCATTTCACCCAGACTTATGGGGTGCCAGTCGGAACAAGTACTAGTGGGTGCAGAGATTAATATTTGATGCGATAGTAATTTCGGTTCTAAACCGCTTTTCTTAGCTTATAGTATTTTTCCCATTTTCAGTTATGCCAGTCATATCCTTTTTCTTATTCATATACCGAAGTACCATTAGACTTACCAGGCTTTATGTCTGACTCTACTTTTCTTTCGCCCCTTTGTCTTTCGTTCCCCCCCCCCCCCCAGGTCCGCCGGGAGGAAACAATTCATCCTAGTCGGACTCTTTGCAAGCTTCAGGATAGTGATGTACGGTTTGGACCTTCTTTGCATGGCTATGGCTTTTGGACACGTTGTGGGGATTTATGCAGTTTTTGGTTTATGTTGCTTCTTTAAGTTGTTTTTAATTAAAGATGGTATTTGTTGTACTAATGGAAAGTTTTATTTTATGGAAGTGATTTGTATGGACAAGTACTTATGAAATGAAAGTTGGTTTATTTTCCGCTGCTTATACTTGTGTTTAATATCTATCCTGTGTTTTATCTGTGACTTGTACCTATAAAACTCCTCCAAAATTAAGGCATTTCCTCTGAGAGTGACCTTAATAGAGGTGGGGTGTTTCACTTGGTATCAAAGCATAGGTTTACCAGACCAGATAAAATGTTCTTGAAACTAATTTTCAAAACAAAGTTTAAAGAAGCATTTTTCAAGAAAAAGTGTTGAGTTTTTTTTTAAAAAAGACATAATCCCCCAAGGCCATATGCACTATCTATCTATCCTTAGATATTGAATCTTTCCTTTTTTCATTTTCAGCATGTCTGGGGAAATAAACCTTCCCGAAGGTGTACCGGTACCTGGTTGGTTTAGAAGGTACCTCGAGGCGAAGGCCAACGAAGCGGGCCCAGCAAATGTTCTACCTCCCCCAGCTGCTGCAGCACCTCCTCCACCTCCTCCTCCTCCTCGTGCTAACGCCTTTGCTAATATTTGTAGAGATTTTAAGGCTATGGGTGGAAAAGACTTCCATGGAACATAATCCTTTATGATAGCTAGGAACTGGCTGAAAGAGACTGAAGATTTATTCGTCATCTTCGAAGTTGAGGACAGACAAAAAGTACAGCTGGCGGTGTGGTTGTTGAAAGATGAGGCTTCCTACTGGTGGGAAGTTACCCATGCTGAAAGGCCAATGGAGACATGGGAGGATTTCAGGGCAAGATTTGAGATGAAATTCCTCTTACAAGCTGAAAGGAGTCTGCAAATGGAGAGGTTCCTATCTCTTAAGCAAGGGAGCCTGACCTTAAAGAGTATGTAAACCAGTTCAACCAGCTGGCTAGGTTCGGACTGGACTTGGTCAACACTCAGCACAAGAAAGCTCTCTGATTCGTTAAAGGACTAAACGAACCACTGCACAGCCTGGCCATGACTCATGTACCCATGGGGCTACTTATGAAAGGTTGGTGGATATGGCATTGCCTCACGAAGAGGACAAAGGCAAGAAAGAGGCAAAAGTGGAAGTGCCTCAAGGAAAGAAAGAGGGCTTACAGCCTAAAAAGACAGATTTCAAGAAAGGCGGGAAAGACAACAAATCCCGTGAGAAGAGAAAGTGCAATTATTGTGGCAATGTAGGGCATTTGGTGAAAGACCGAGGGAAGAAAAAGGCCAAAATGACTGGTGGATGCTTTCAGTGTGGAGAGACGGGCCACTTGGCTAAGGACTGCCCAAAGAAACAGGGGCAGGGACAGAGAGCTGGATCAACCTCAGGGGGACAGGTTCATGCATTAGTGGTGCCTCCCCAACAGCGAGGTAGAAATATTTCTGTAGAAAGTGTTGTTTATCTTTATGATCATCCAGTTCGCACTTTATTTGATTCTGGCGCATCGCACACTTTTATTTCGTCTGCTTTAGTAGAATCTCTACACCTAGACACTAGTATGGTAGAGGATCCCTTGGTTGTTTCGAATCCAATTGGGGGCTCAACTTATTTGTCAATGATCTGTACAGATTTGAAAATTTATATTCTAAGCATAGAGTTTAGGTGTAGTGCCTTTGTTTTGGGCTTCTCGGGATATGGATTGATTTTAGGCATGGACTGGTTATCTAGTAATGGTGCCATTCTTGATTGTGAGAAGAGAGTGGTTAGGCTTCGACTCGGCTCGGTAACACTCTCGAAATTGCTTGTAATCCCTTGAATGCGGTTATGCTTAGTTATCTTGAATCGTTAGATGCCTCTGTTGAAAACTTGCTGTCGGTTAGGTTGGTCCATGAATACTCGGATGTCTTTGATGAGGTGAAGGGCTTACCTCCAAAGCGGAAAATTGACTTCCGCATATACCTGGTTAATAATGTAAAGCCCGTTGCTTTACCTGTTAGGCACATGGCTCCAAGGGAGAGAAAGGAGCTCAGTAAGCAGGTTAAAGAGCTTCTAGAGAAGGGGTTCATTAGACGGAGCATTTCAGAATGGGGTACTCCAGTGGTGTTCGCAACGAAAGCGGATGGTTCGCTCCGTCTATGTGTTGACTATAGGGAGTTAAACAAGCTGACTAAGAAGAATAGACACCCTCTTCCCAGAATTGATGATTTGTTCGATCAGCTTGTAGGAGCGTCAGTTTTCTCCCAACTTGATTTGGCTACGGGGTTTCATCAGCTGCGGGTGGCTGAGGATAGCATTGACAAAACGGCGTTCAGAACCCCAGATGGTTTCTTTGAGTGGCTTGTCATGCCTTTCGGCTTGACGTATGCACCCGCTTACTTCGTGGATCTGATGAGCAAAGTATTTAGAGAATTCCTCAACAAGTTTGTAGTTGTCTTCGTAGATGATACTATGATCTTCTCCAAGAATGAGGAAGAGCATGCTCAGCATTTGAAAGAAATCATGGAGACTCTTCGAGTGCATCAGTTAAAGGCCAAATTCTCCAAGTGCCACTTTTGGAGAGAAGAAGTGAGGTTTCTTGGGCATGTAGTGTCCAAAGAGGGGTTAGCGGTGGACCCCTCGAAAGTAATAGTGGTGCAGGACTGGAAGACGCCAAGGAACGCAACCGAGGTTTGAAGTTTCCTCGAGCTAGCAGGTTTTTATAGAAAGTTCATAAGAGATTTTGCAAAAATATCTGCCCCACTCATGAGATTGACAAAGAAGAACTTAGCGTTCGCTTGGGGTTTGGATTGTGAGTTTGCTTTCCAAATATTGAAAAGGGCTCTTACAACAGCCCCAGTTCTGACCTTGCCGGATGGAAGCAAAATGTTTATAGTGTATACAGATGCGTGCGGAACGGGACTTGGCGTTGTATTAATGCAAGAAGGGAGGGTAGTAGCCTATGGCGGGAGATAGTTAAAGGTCCATGAAAAGAACTACCCAACCCACGATCTTGAGTTGGCCGCCATTGTCTTTGCGCTTAAGTCTTGGCGCCATTATCTCCTAGGTGAGAAGTTTGAACTATACACTGACCATAAATCTCTGAAATATCTCTTCTCGCAGAAAGACCTTAACTTGAGGCAGCAAAGGTGGATGGAATTTCTTGCCTCGTATGACTTTGAGATTTCCTATACTCCTGGCAAAGGCTATGTGGTCGCAGACGCTCTGAGTAGGTAGAAGCTGACTTTAAGTCCTCTCTTCATAGAAAGGCAAAGCCTGGAGTTCATAGCAAGTTTTAACTTTAGGCCTTCATCTGATTTGGTACCCGGATTGTTAGCATCACTAGAAGGGCGGCCCACTCTTTTGGCCTCGATAGGGACAACACAACGTGAGGACCCTCAGCTTGCTGAAGTGATTGATAAGCTAAGTAGGGGTGAGACTTCTAGTCACCTCAACAGGTACTCCGTCGACGAAAAGGGTTGGCTAAGGCGGGATGGAAGACTGTGCGTACCACAAGCAAGAGATTTAGTAAAGGTGGTTCTTGAGGAAGCACACCACTCCAAAATGACAATACACCCCAGCGGAGACAAGATGTACAAGGATTTGAAAAGAGTTTTCTTTTGGAACGGCATGAAAAGGGATGTGGCTGGGTTTGTTTCCAAGTGCATGATATGCCAACAAGTCAAGGCAGAGCAGAAAAAGCCTGGAGGACTGCTTCATCCTCTGGAGGTCCCACAGTGGAAGTGGGATAGCATTTCAATGGACTTTATTGATGGATTGCCTCGGTCCAAAAGGGGCAATACCAGTATTTGGGTAATAGTAGACAAGCTGACGAAAAGCTCTCACTTCATACCTGTCAAGAGTAGAAGGACTGCCTCATCTCTAGCATCTCTTTATCTCAAGGAAATTGTTCGATTCCATGGGATACCCTCCAGCATAGTGAGTGACAGGGATCCTATCTTTACAAGTGAATTATTGCGGAGTCTGCAAGAAGCTGTATGCACACAGTTATGCTTGAGCACGGCTTATCACCCCCAGACGGATGGTCAGACAGGAAGGGTGAACATTGTATTGGAAGATCTTCTAAGACTGTGCGTCCTTGACTTTGGAGGGACATGGGAGGACAACTTTCCTTTGGTGGAATTTTCCTATAACAACAGTTACCAAGCCACCATCGGCATGGCACCCTTCGAAGCCTTATATGGAAGGCTGTGTCGATCACTAACTTGTTGGTGGGAATCAACAGACAAGCTTATACTTGGACCAGACATGATTCGAGAGACCTCAGAAAAGGTAGACTTGATACGAAGGAGAATGAAGACTGCCCAAGATAGGCATAAGTCCTACGCCGATAAAAGGAGGACCGACCTTGAATTTGAGGTTGGGGACAGAGTTTTTCTTAAGGTGTCTCCTTTAAGGAACGTCGTTCGCTTTGGATCAGTAGGAAAGCTAGCACCAAGATTTGTAGGGTCGTTCCCTATCATCGAGAAGATTGGGAAGATGGCTTATAGAGTGGAGCTTCCCGAATGGTTGGAAGGAGTTCACAATGTCTTTCATGTCTCTCATCTACGGAAGTGTTTGCACGAGTTTGCGGAAGTGGTGGAGCCTAGCATTCTAGAAGAGGTTGAAATAGAAAGAGAAGCAACCGTAAGGAAAGTTCCAACTCGTATCTTGGGAACTGAAGTCAAAAAGCTATGCAACCGCGAAGTTAAGCTCGTCAAAGTTCAGTGGAGCGACGCCGAGGAAGATGCAACTTGGGAAACTGAGGACAGAATACGCGCGGCTTACCCTTTTCTTTTTGAGGGTACATCTATAATCTCTCTTTTTCCATAAGTTTATACTTGTACCTATCTTTTAGTGTATCTCCTTGGTCCTATCTGTTATCCTTAGGTAGAAACCCTTTTTGGATGTAAACATGTATTTGAAACATGTTATGGTTGATGGTTGCACGTGGTTGCAAGTGGTTGCTCGTGGCTGCATACACACACACACAATTAGGGGTAAGATCGGCTCAAGTCACTTTCATCTTGCATTTGCATACACTTGTATATGGATTGTATTTGATGAGTTGTCATATGGATGTTGCATTTGTACGAATGACTGTGCACTCATGTAGAAAATCTTGAGTAGGAAAATTTGCATACATAATGGATTCATGACACAAACATAATTCGCATTAAGGAGGTCAACTGAATCAGTAGACCGCCTGATTTTGCATTAGATAAAGGACATATAAACACACTCTGCATATGATCATGAAGCAATAGAAGTCTTTTAAGGACAATGGTTGTCTGTGTTTGATGGTTGAGTAGATAGACGATTGGATGGTAGGTTATATGTTCTTCCAGACTTGAAGATTTCGGGGACGAAATCCTTTAAGGATGGGAGAATGTAACACCCCGAGTTTTCAGTTAACAGTATATTGATAAATTAAAGGATACTTAATTCAAAACTTAAGAATTAAGTGAAATGGCTTATGCCATTGTGTTCGTCTCGGAATTCTACTTGAGATAGAGTCTGAGTTTGCGTGAATCGGACTCCGTATGAAGGAGTTATGACCTTCGGAAGTTTCAGAATTGAATTGAAAATTCGAACAGCTCAGTTTCAAGTTCAAATTTCAAAAAAACAGGCTCAAACTGGGCTGGGCGGGAAAATTCCCGCCCAGGGACCAGGTCGACCATAGGGTCGACCATGGTGTCGACCTGGTCACCCTAGGTCGACCATAGTGTCGACCTGGGTGTCGACCTGCCTGTCGACCTGCCTGGTCGACTTGGCTGGTCTGGTCTGTGTTCTGGTCGAATTCCTGAGCTCCAGTGTGTCACTGGGGCTTACGTGTCAAATTTTGATTGGCTACTCTTGGCATGAATGGCTTGGATTCTTCTGTCTTCTTCGAACGGCTCAAATCAACTTAAAATTCTATATATACAACCTAAGTCTCAACTAAAATTCACATAAAGAAATAAACCTTGAGCCGACATGCTGCCGAGAGGAGTTTGAGAATAGTCGTCAAGAGGAAAAGCTTAAAGACAAGCCAACTTAAATAAGAACACAACAATCTAATCTATTTTCTACGCATCGTTTTCTACTTCAAGGGAACGCTTGGCAAATTCAAAATAACAGAAACCAGAAAATAAGTTTCAGCGCCCGTTGTAAGTACAATGGAATTTCTGAGTATGAATAGAAATTGCGATGTAATTTTTTATAAATGAAATTGGGGCTTTTCTATTTGTATATAATAATGTAAATTCTATGTTCTGTGATGATTCTGTCATAGTTTGTGACTGACGTTTGTTGCATAAATTGATTGATGCAAGTCTATTGGATAATTGGGTATGAAAATAATGACACTTGCAAGTTTGTGACCAAACACTAAAATCGACACCTTTGTGATTATGTAACTAGTATGAGCTGTACACATTTTCTAAGTCTAAATTAAGGCTTATGTAAACATGTTCTAGAATTGTGACCTTTTATGCCCACACGACTCCAAAACTTGTATATATATTCTTGGGTTTATTTGCAAGTCATAACTTGGTTTATGTAAGTACCTTCTAGTTACACAAACTATGCTAGTTTCATGTTAAAAATAGACTACTTGATGTAAAGTTAGTTTGCACCCTTGATTCATGACAAATAGTGCATAAAATTATGACACGTAACATACTTGACATTATGCCTAGTTATATGTGCATAGAACCATGTTTAGGCAAGTTTAAAAGTATGCCATTTCATGTGACATCAAGTTAGCTATGTTCTCATTTGAATGCAAGTTTACCTGATCCATAATCTATGTTAGTGTAAACGCTATACTGCAAGTTCATGTGCCACACACTTTTATGTAATTCTAGAATATGTCATGATTCTGTGTTCCCTTTTTTTTCATGTTTATAAGTTGGGCTAAATTGTTAAGCCCAACATATGTTATAATGTTGCGTACGTTTGGACGGGGGTAATAACGTTGGGTTTATAATAAAATACCTGTATTGGCATGTTTGGCACATGCCAATGACTAGTGACATATTAAGCGGTATAAATTGTTATACCCAAAACTGGTGAATTTGGATAATTGGGCCACAAACATTTACATACAAAATGAATAGTGACAAATATGTAAATTAGAAAAATACGAGTATGCTTAACCCGAGGTTGGATTGAGTTGTGATGTAAACCTGCCCGGACCCGCCCGGTTGTCCAGTAATCACAACAATACCTATCCAATGTGGGTGGTTAAGGCATTGAGCCCAATAAGGACCCGAGGTTTGACTTAGTTGCGGTGTAAACCTGCCCGGAACCGACCGGCATATCCAGTTACCGCAACAACACGTGTCTAATGTGAGTGGTTGGTGCTTTAATTAAAAAGCTAAGTCAGGACTGGTAGTGTTAAGTCACTTAAGAAAATACTTAACCAAATTCACATGCTAACTGAACTAGTGATTGGGGGTTAGGTTCATACAGACACTTAACCAACTTAGCATGTAGACTAGAAAACCCTAATAATGAGGACCCATTTCAGTAGTAACCCAATAAGGTGTATTAGGGTACCCTGAAACTAGGCAGGGTGGGACACAATTACTCGGCTGATTGTAAGCGGTCAAAGCGACGACGGTGGTGCAGCAGTGTAGTTTCAAATGGAGTGCGGGTGTGCACACACTCCGGCGTTGAAAAATTAGGCACTGGGCACTAGTAGTGTACCTTTGCATTCTAGAATTGTGTCGGTTCGCCACCACGGGACTTGATACACCCCATGGTGGGACCAACATAGGTAGCTACACTCTTGGGGGTTGTTAGACACAGATGTTTATGCGAGTAGGAGCCGATCATTAGAAAGGGATCATTTCACCCAGACTTATGGGGTGCCAGTCGGAACAAGTACTAGTGGGTGCAGAGATTAATATTTGATGCGATAGTAATTTCGGTTCTAAACCGCTTATCTTAGCTTATAGTATTTTTCCCATTTTCAGTTATGCCAGTCATATCCTTTTTCTTATTCATATACCGAAGTACCATTAGACTTACCAGGCTTTATGTCTGAGTCTACTTTTCTTTCACCCCTTTGTCTTTCGTTCCCCCCCTCCAGGTCCACAGGGAGGAAACAATTCAGCCTAGTCAGACTCTTTGCAAGCTTCAGGATAGTGATGTACGGTTTGGACCTTCTTTGCATGGCTATGGCTTTTGGACACGTTGTGGGGATTTATGCAGTTTTTGGTTTATGCTGCTTCTTTAAGTTGTTTTTAATTCAAGACAGTATTTGTTGTAATAATGGAAAGTTTTATTTTTTGGAAGTGATTTGTATGGACAAGTACTTGTGAAATGAAAGTTGGTTTATTTTCCGCTGCTTATACTTGTGTTTAATATCTGTCTTGTGTTTTATCTGTGACTTGTACCTATAAACCTCCTCCAAAATTAAGGCATTCCCTTTGAGAGTGACCTTAACAGAGGTGGGGTGTTTCATGTCATCTGATTCGAGGCGGGCTACAACAAGCATATCAACATATATGCCACCAGATCGGGAGGTTTCTCTGGATAACAAGGCAACTGGGTCCTAGCCTTCATCTCATCAATAATAAAAGTATGTACCTCTATCTCAACAGCAAACCATACCTTCAAACATGTGCCCAATTTTTAGTTATGGGTTACCCGAATCATTGGTAATTTTATAATTCAGTTTATATCCCAAAGAGACAAATCATTTCACATCAATAATAAAAAATGTTTCCAAATTGTAGTGTTGTTACTTTCTAAATCATTTAAATATCGGGATTTAAGCCATCGAGATTCTTTTCGTTTATAAAGCCGCTTTTACTAACCATTTATTATCTTTGAAATATTTTCTATTTCTTGAAATCAAACATTTCATTTCATATTCTTTTAGGAAAACCAACTTTCAAAACAATTCATCTAAATTTACATTCATAAATAAAATGAATCAAATAATATCGCTAAACATCTTTCAGTCAAATCGTGAAATAAATCACAAGGAGATAGCATACAAATATTTTCTATCCCACCCAATGCTAAATATAAAAGCACACTTGCTCATAAACTGGTCGAGCGTAAATCACACAATGGCATCATTAACTTAATCGTTAAGTCATTAACACTTAATTACTATTTCAAATCACTTTAACTATATTACTAACCATCGTTAATAATTTGTTTGTTATTATTAGCAAATCAAATCATGTCCAATTAATGTCAACATACATCACATCAAGTTGTCAATCAATGTCACATCAAAATTTATTGATGTTATTATTCACCATAACAATCATGTTATCAACCAAATTAACCGATCATTTATTTCCGGTTTAACTTCAGAATCATTAGGGTGTTCACATTAATTACCATATTGTTAAGTAATTAACTTACTAAATTCCATTAACATCAATAACGGTTATTAATCCAAAGTTACTTAATAACTTAGCAATTACTTTTAAAAAAGTAACCAACCACACTCAAACAAAAATTAATCTAAGCATGAACAAGGTTTACAATCAGATTTTTATTTTGCTACATATATAAATATAATATTTTTATTATTTCTACTATATAAAAATCTTATCTTTAATATTTCTATAGTATAAAAATTATATTTTTAACCTCTCTATATTATAAAAGATTTGATTTTTAGCCATTGCCTCAGTTCACAGATGGAAAACCAATTTCCAAATACGTGATTTTGCGTTTTTAATTGTAGAACTAGTATGGCGACATGATATATGGTACCCATGCCGTCTAGGATTAATACTTATGATTTGAAGTTGTTTTATACACTATGCACTTATAATGGTATCAAATGATTTGTTTTAAACGTACTAAGCATGTTTGGCTATTATAAGGGAAAACCCTATCCCCCGGCTTGCGTTGCATTGTGATAGGACCTGGGTCTTATAATAGCTTCATTTTTTTCCAAAAAGCATTACGCTGTTTTGTTACATTTACTCACTATTTCTACTTAAAGATCATACCTTTACTTCACTAATTTAATGAAATTGCTTACTGACTTTTAAGTAACTTCCAAAGAAAACTTCATATAAGCAATATACTTACGTATATCAACTATTAACATCTCAACAACCATAATAATATAAGAGATTATGTCAAAACATAACCACAAACCAAAGCACAAATTTGAAGTTAAATATTTGTGTAAAGTGTGAGTTTTTCTCACCGAGGGATCCACTCTTTCATTTTGTAAGGCTAAAGGTCCTAGCTTTCTTACTTTAAAGTGATTATGATTACTTCCAATTTTCAAGCGGATGATACTCTGGCATCACAAATTATTTTTCACTGGAGATTTCGGCAAAATATTTCTTTGCTTACTAACATTAAACAAAAATTAAAGAGCAGACATCTTTATGTTTGAAATGGCCTAAAGGTTGGATTTTTATGGTGTATAATCTTAGATCTTTGAAGGAAAGAGGTGTGAGAGTGGTTTAAAGGTGCAAAAGTGGAGGAAAAGAGGAGGAATAGTATCGACCGAAACATAGGGAGAGGTGGCGAGAGTAATGGAGGTAGAGAGAGAGAAAGGAGAAGAGGAAAGTGCAAAGGAGGGAAAGTAAAGGGAAGTGGCACCTATTTTTACACATGAATAACACCCCCACTCTAGAAAATGTATCCAGAAGCGGTTGTGCTACATATAACTTATGGTGCTAATAGAACAATATCACAACTTAACAAAAGTTTGTCGGAATATAAAATCATTCATAGTACATGATTTTAAACAGAAGAGCTACTATACAATCATCCCTTCATAGAATACGGTTACAAAGATTCAAGAGACTAAACATTAAATAATTATACATACTGTTACATAAAACGATAAACTACATAATAAAAGTCTTCACTCCAAGGCTTCCAACTAACCATCTAAACCTGAAATGTTTTAAGTCTAGCATCGTGAGCAACACAGACCCAGTGAGATAGCTATTTAAGTTAGTTTTCAAGTCATTTCTTAATGGGTTGTATTATAGTTTCATCATGATTCTTCTCTTCAAAGGTTTTGTCAATCCATAGTTTAAAACAAAAATCAAGGAAGACTTTGAGATTAAATCAAACAAGTTTATAATCACTTCATTCTATCAAAAACCCATAATTTATCAAATATATATTTATGAATCTAAACCACACCCTCGACTTAGCTTAGATTTTAGGATATTTTATCCTGTTGCGGTCGGTGTCCCATCACTAAGTAGGGACATACACTACTCGGCTCAATACCAACATAGAGGAATAGTGCACTACCCAAGACGTATTGTCTTATACCACACCCCATGAAAGAAATATAATTAAGAAAATATATCTCAAAATTAATCTTAAATTACTTTTCAAATTCATATTTTTGAGGGTTTAAGATAAACCCAAAAACATCTCAAAATTATTCCAATCTATGTCAAAATATTGAAGTAAGTAGTAACATTTATAATTACTTTATAAAGGTTCTAAAATTGAAAATGAAAAGATAGCGTATGAAAACATGCTATAAAAAGTTTCAGTATCAATAAGAATAAAACTGCAATGTTTATAAAGTGCTATGAAAAGTTCTGTTTAGTTTATATTAGTTTTAGACTCAACATGGTTATTACAGCATTTCAGACGCGCTATAGAAAGTTCTAGGTAGTTTATAATGCTCAAAACAAGTATTATAGTGCTTCAGAGGCGCTGTAGAAAGTTTTGTTCTTGTTAGAGTACTTTATAATCACTTCAAAAAAATATAGCGCTTCAGAAATGCTACAGAATGCTTTGGTGGTTTAGAATGGTTAAAAATAGATACTACAGTGCTTCAGAAATGCTATAGAAAGCTCTGGTTTGAGACACTTCAGTATCAGCAACATTTAAAAAGTGTTTAAATTTCCAGAAGTGTTTCAAGTTTCTGAAAACTAGCTTTTTGACCAATTTTTCGGCAAAATGTTTAATTTGCTACAATTTCTCTACGATAAATATAGTTTTTAACTTCAATTTTTCTATGGTAAGAAGCTACCTTAATCTACTTAATTACCATGAAAAGAAAACATCAAAATCATTTATCAATTTAATATATATAATTCAATAATACAAGACATTTTCAACATGTCCATTTTAGGCAGATTTTTACCTATCTTTGCCTCCAATTTTCAGGTACGCAAACGGTTGAATTAGAAAAAGTGGTTGAAGTGAAAGTTGTAGGCCTTCGAGTTAGATTTCTAGATTGATAAAAGAATCGAAATCTCATCAAGAATTACAAAAGTTATGGCCAAAATGCCAAACTTCATTTTCAGGTGTTCAAGACAAATCATTCATTCTTAAATTTCACAATTTTTCTTCAAAATATGAAATGAATACATGAACTTAAATAGTTTTTCTCACCTTAGAATTGTACATTGAGCCTATATCTATTCTCTTGGCTTTTCTTGAACTTCTCCACTTTATCTTTTTTGTTTTGTGAATGCATGAAAAGAAGTGAACATTTCCACCCTTTGTATAGTATTTTTCAAGGCTAGTTTGGTAATTTAGTTTTAGACACTTGTCCACCTTATCTTCATGCAAGCTTTAGGATGTGGACACATGCCTCCTAAGGTGTCTTTAGATGTTTCTACACATGGACACCTACTGGGTTTATGTGTCTTTACCTCTTTAAATCTCATGACATGTGCACTGTTCATTTTATGACACGTGTCCCTATCATTTTAAGCCATTTTTTATATTCTAGAATATATGTACATATACCATTTGTATTTCATTTATAAACTATATGTTATTTTTGTATTTTTACATATATACGTATATACACATATATGTATGTATTCATTATACTTAAATGTTTGAATCAAGTTGAATTAATATATTCAAAATTTCTAGAAATTTTTTCATACCTGGATTCTTGAGTTAGGCTATTATACTCTATCACCCTTATAAAATGATTTCGTCCCCAAAATCTAGGTTTCGAGAAAATTTGGGTAATCTGTAACGACCCGTATTTCTACACATCATAGGATTGTAGAATATTTATTTCTTTCCCGTATGAAGTCGTATGGTCATGTAACTTTGGGAAACATCCATTAGAGTCATTTCCCATGTTCATGATTTTTGTCGATTTTTAAATGACCATTTTGCCCTTAGTTAGTACTGTTTTTGCCATAACTTTTGATTGAAAATGAATTTTGACCTGAAACCACTTCCATTGGATTCGTTTGATGGTTTACCTTTCCGTTGAGTGGTCATAATAACCAAACATACTTACCGTTTGGGAGATATGGCTGAAATAAGGTTTGGAGGGTGAAAAACTGCTTAACCGGACCAAATCGGGTGATTAGTGAGTAGGCCCATAACCCATTTCGGGATTAGGGCTATGCGGAGGCTGAAATGAGATAGAGGATCATTCCATTTCAGTTTTCTAGCCTCCACTTATCACCAAGGAACCCTAAAAATGGCCTCTAACCTCTAAATCACCTCCAAATCATCTTTTGGTCAAGGATTAAGCTTAGCAACATCTAATCAAGGGAGATCTACACCAAATCAACATTGGAGCTGCTGTTTAGGGTTGGGATTTGCATCAAATCAGAGATTTATTTCAGATCTTAGTTTATTTGTGGCTAAGGTGAGTGATTTGCATAGTTTTGCACTAATTATGGCTAGTTAGGGGTGATTAGTGTTAATTAGCGAATTTAAACATGATAAAATTCGGGAAAAATGTTCATAAATTCTTAAATGATGTTTTAGACCTCTGATATGAATTTGGGTTAATTTGGTTAAGTTTTGCTAATCCTATCATTAGTTTCACCTAAACATGCTTAGGGGGAGATATGGGATTTTGGGGTATGTTTGATCCATTTTAACCTATTATATTGATGTTTTGATGTTTGTGGTTGATTATGCATGTTGCTATGACTATATGAAATGCTTTGTGATTGATTTCAATAGTTAGAATGGTCGAAAACGTCGTCGAATGGCGTAAACACTTGCTGGAACAGTTTCAGAAAATAGTGCAGGGTTCGTATCGGATATGGGGCTCGGATCGGATATGTTGAACTGGGCAAAGAATCCGATCGGTTTGGAACCTGACACTTGAGAAAATTGGCAAAAAGGAAGGCCACGCTAACTTAACTGGGATCAGATCGGATTTAAGAGGAGGGATCGGAGAGGATAGTGGAGGATGGATCGGATCGAAGCGCGTGAAGGATGACGAGGCGGATCGGAGCGGAAGCATGGACTGGAGGAGAGGCACCTGACCCGACCCGAAGTGAGGCACCCGACCCGACCCGAGGAGAAATACTCGACCCGAACCGTACCAGAAGAGGACCCGACCCGAACAGATGGAGGATACCCGACCCGAACCGATGGCTTGAGGAGAAACCCGACCCGACCCAGTATTGACCAATAACCCGAGATGCAAAGGTAGTCCAATATGGGAAGTTAGAGCTCAGGATCCAGTTGGGAACCGATGAGTTCACTTCATGGTTGGACTTTGCTGCGGGACGTGTGCTAAGGAGTTGTCGACGTTCATAACTTCGATTCACCACTAAAAATGAAGCATGACTACTTATCAGTGCAGTAGGGTCATTATGACCTGAGGGGCAGGGTGATGGTAGCAAGACTACGTTATCAGTGCAGTAGGGTCATTATGACCCGAGGGGCAAGGTGATGCGTAGTACGACTATGAGCTAGTGCAGTGGGGTCATTGCGACTCCATGAGGCAGAGTGGACATAATAAGGATTAGTAAGGCTATGAGCCAGTGCAGTGGGGTTCTTGTGACTCCATGGGGGCAAAGTGGACATAGCAAAGGATTAGTGGCTACGTTATCACTGCAGTGAAGCCATTTATGACTTCATGGGGCAGAGTGATCGTAGCAAGGTATGTTGGGTGATCGAAGTGGTGAATATCGTATGCTTTACGCACTGAGTGAGAGATGTGAGGATGGATGCTATGTTTGATTGTTTGCCATCATTATGACATGCACACATCACCCACCTCCGTATCTTTACACCGTTTGATATGTTACCTTAGAGTGTTGTACATTATGTAGTGCTAACTCTTTGGTTGCAGGTCCAGGTATGTTTTAGTCTACCTGTTATTGTTCACTTTAGATGCTTATCGCTCATACCAGGCTTTATGTCTGACCCAGAGTTTTATGTCTCCTCTTATTACCCTGGGTGCTCACACGAGCAGACTAGAGACAGGTTAGCTGGTGATGCGCGAGTAGCTGATTCGGAGGCGGGAAGGAGGCTTCCACGTATGATATATATATACACACTCTCCCTGTGTCGTTGGTGGTCGCTACTTGGGCATTAGGAGTGTACCTCCTTTATCTTAGTTTTGCTTTGAGACAGTTTGAAAGTTGTAATAAGCTGTATTTTGGATTTCCGCTGCTATGATGTTTAGTTCTGGTTTTTAGCTTATGCACTGTCTCTCCTGTTTTATGTCAAGTATGTTATTATTATACTTTATTCTATGCGCTGTGAGACATTCTACAGGTTCTTTGTATGTTCATTTCCTTCTTCCCTTTCCTTCTCACGACCCGTTCCGTGCTAACTGGACATGTGTACAGCGCACTTTTGGAGTAAATGTCGGTTGGTGCGGGGCGGGCCGTCACACTTGGTATCAGAGCTCTAGGTTGCGTAGTTAACCTAGGGAAAGACACTAGGGAGAGTTAGTACGTATATGAGAGCGCGTATTTGTAATTATTTTGGTTTTCAAAAGTTATGTATATATATACTATTAGTGGTATAAGAATGAAGTCGCACTACACTAGCACCACTATGGGGTCGTTAATCGTTTCCCTTTTTCAAATTGACGATGAGCCGAGACACGAGGGGTGCTGGTAGAGGGACCAACCAAGGGAATGCTGCTGACATGAGGGCAATGTTTACTAACCTCATGAGAGACATGCTAAGAGAAGTGCAAGGGGCAGTTCCCAATCCCGGAGTTGGTGTTGGCCCAGTAGTGCAGGCGCCTAGGGTCGATTTCGCCAAGTTGTGCAATGATTACACTAATCTTGGAGGAAAGCCGTTCCACGAAACGGAATCGGCCACAGATGTTCAAGATTGGATGGATAGCTGTGATCGTATCTTTGATGACTTGGGTCTTGAGGATGCGATGAAGAGAAGGCTAGCGTCTCGTCAGCTGCATGGGCGAGCGATGAATTGGTGGAATGCTATTAGAACAGCTACTCCAGAGGATCAGGTTACTTGGGATCAGTTCAAGGCTCGCTTTAGCGAGAAGTTTATTCCAGCTGCCCAGAAGTCAGTGTTGTTTAAGAGGTTCTTGGAACTCAAGCAGAACGGAAGGGCAGATTCTGATTATATTGCTGAGTTCGACACTTTGTCGAAATATGGACTATCTCTTATCGATACTCCTGTGAAGAAGAATGAGAAGTTCATTACTGGTTTAGATGGATACTTGGGGGAAAGGCTTATCAACCACATCGATGAGACTTTTGAATCGATCGTGGGGAAAGCTTTGAGATCAGAGAGCCTTTACCCTAAGTCAAAGACTGAGGCTGCATCTGCAGAAGGGCCAAAGCCGCAAGCAGGCGGTGGAGGCAAGAATAATTCTCAGAATAAGAGGAAGCAGGACCAATCTAAAGGTGGCCAGAAAAAGAGCAAGAAGGATGTTGAGTGCTTCGGCTGTGGAAAGAAGGGCCATTATGCTAAAGAATGTCGGGCCAAGCCAGCGGAAAGGAAGTGCTACAACTGTGGTCAAATGGGACATCAGAAGGATAAGTGTCTGCAACCTCTTAAGGAGAAGCAGATTGTGAAAGCATATGCTATTGATGTTGTTCCTTCTTCGTCGAATGCCCCAACTGCAGCGGAGAAAGGAAAGAATGTTGTTATTCAAGGTATGCTTTCTATTTATGATGTACCAGTTCGAGTTTTGTTTGATACTGGGGCTTCCCGTTCCTTCATATCTAGTGACCTGGTAGATAGGTTGGGATTGGAACCCGAGATAGTCGATAGACCATTGGTTGTGATGAACCCGATTGGTGGTTCGACTAGCCTTAGTATGATTTGCAGGAATTTGGTCTTATCGAGTCATGGATGTATGTTTGTATGTGATTGCTTTTTTTGGGCTTTACTGGGTATGGCATTATATTGGGAGTCGATTGGCTCCAAAGATACGGGGTGGTGGTAGACTGTGAGGGCTTTTTGGTGACAGTGAGGGCGGATAATGGGCGGAGGGTAGTGTTTGGTAGTCTACCTAGTGATGGGGTTATGGCTAGTTTTGTAAATTCCCTCGACATTCCGCAGGATGAGTTGTCAGATGTGCCCGTGGTTGGCCAGTATCCGGACGTCTTCGAGGAGGTGACCGGGCTTCCACCACACCGAGAGATTGAGTTCCGTATTGATTTAGTGAAAGATGCCAGACCTATATTGATGCCACTTCGTCGTATGGCACCAAGGGAGCAGCGAGAGCTCGGGGTGCAAGTCAGCAATCTTTTGAAGAAGGGATTTATTAGAAGGAGTGTCTCCGAGTGGGGAGCACCAGTTGTGTTTGCCACTAAGGCAGATGGTTCCCTTCGTTTGTGTGTGGACTATCACGAGTTGAATAAGGTAACGAGGAAGAATAAGTATCCTCTACCGCGGATAGATGATTTGTTTGATCAATTGGAAGGAGCAAGAGTGTTCTCCCAGTTGGACCTCGCGACAGGATTTCATCAGCTTCGAGTAGCGGATGAGAGTGTTCCGAAAATGGCATTTAGGACGCCGTCTGGATTTTATGAGTGGTTGGTCATGCCGTTTGGGTTGACCAATGCACCAGCCTACTTTGTGGATCTTATGAATCGAGTATTCAGAGATCAGTTGAATAAGTTTGTTCTTGTGTTCGTGGATGATATCCTTGTTTATTCAAGGACAGAGGAGGAACACAAGGGACACTTGAGGATAGTGATGGAGGTGTTGAGGAAACACCAATTGAAAGCGAAATTCTCTAAGTGTCATTTTTGGAGAAGGGAAGTAAGATTCTTGGGTCCTGTTGTTTCAGAGAGTGGTATTGCCGTGGACCCTGCGAAGGTGGCTACGGTACAGGATTGGCCTAAACCTAAGAATGTAACAGATGTGAGAAGTTTCTTGGGATTAGCTGGATATTATCGTAAGTTTATCCAGGACTTCTCCAAGAGAGCAGCACCGTTGACTCAGTTGAATAAGAAGAATCAGTCCTTCGTCTGGGACGAAGTTTGTGAGGATGCCTTCAAGAGTCTAAAGGAGAAGTTGACGCGTGCGCCAGTGTTAGTCATTCCTAAAGGGAATGAAGAGATGACGGTATACACGGATGCTTGTGGTACCGGACTGGGTGTTGTATTGATGCAAGGAGGTAGGGTTGTAGCTAATGCTAGTCGACAGCTAAAGCCGCATGAGAAGAAGTATCCTACCCATGATTTGGAATTGGCAGCGATTGTGTTCGCATTGAAGATGTGGAGACACTATCTCTTGGGAGAAAGATTTGAGTTGTTTACCGATCATAAATCGTTGAAATATCTCTTCTCTCAGAAAGATCTGAATCTCCGTCAGCAGAGATGGTTAGAGTTCTTGGCTTCGTATGATTTTGATATCGCATACACACCTGGGAAGGGTAATGCGGTAGCCGATGCCTTGAGTAGGAGACATGCCAGCTTAGGGGCAATGTTTCTTGAGTGGAAGCAACTGGAGTATATCACGGGGTTTGATTTCAGACCAAGGTGCGAATTGGATCCAGTTATGCTAGCTAGTTTGGCGATCAGACCCACTTTGATAGAGCGGATTGGTTCCAGCCAGAGGGACGATCCTAATCTGTTGGAAACCATCTCCAAGTTAGAGATGGGTGTCGATGAGGAGATGAATGCGTATGGGCTTGATCGACATGGATGGCTTCGGAAGAATGGAAGACTAGTTGTGCCCAAAGTGAATGGTTTGAGAGATGAAGTGCTTAGAGAATGTCATCACTCAAAACTGACTATACATCCCGGTGGTAATAAGATGTATCGAGACATGAAGCAGACTTACTACTGGGAAGGGATGAAAAGAGACGTTGGGAAGTTTATATCCAAATGCATGAATTGCTAGCTAGTTAAAGCCGAGCAAAAGAAGCCTAGTGGGTTGTTGCAACCATTAGAAATTCCCGAATGGAAATGGGAGCAAGTCTCGATGGATTTCATCGATGGTTTACCAAGGACTAGATCGGGATATGATAGCATTTGGGTAATTGTGGATCGATTGACTAAAAGTGCAAGATTTATACCAGTCAAATCGACCAGAACGGCAGCCAAGTTGGCAGAATTGTATATGAAGTGGGTAGTGAGATTTCATGGAGTACCCAAAAGCATTGTGAGTGACCAAGACCCGTTGTTCACTAGTGGGTTTTGGAAAAGCTTACAAGAGGCTCTAGGGTCAGGATTACATCTAAGTACCGCATATCATCCTCAGACCGACGGTCAGACGGAGAGGGTGAATCGTATATTGGAAGATCTCTTGAGAGCGTGTATATTGGATTTTGGTGGATCATGGGATGACCATTTGCATCTAGTAGAGTTTGCATATAATAATAGCTACCAATCCAGTATCGGTATGGCTCCATATGAAGCTTTGTACGGAAGACCGTGCAACTCACCATCATGTTGGATAGAGACTGGCGAGAAGTTTGTGCTTGGACCAGATGTGGTGAGAGAAACTTCCGATAAAATCAAGATCATTCAGCAACGAATGAAAGCTGCCCAAGATAGGCAGAAGAGTTATGCTGATAAGAGGAGAAGAGACTTGAAATTCTCCGTTGGTGACTTGGTGTTTGTCAAGATCTCTCCGTTGAAGAGCGTGATACGATTTGGAAGGAGAGGCAAGTTGGCACCAAGATTTGTTGGCCCATTCCCTGTTCTTGAATTAGTCGGGAACTTGGCATATAGAGTTGGCTTACCAGAGAAAATGGCGGGAGTTCACAATGTATTTCATGTTTCCCAACTAAGGAAGTTCGTCCATGACTCAGATATGACTATTTCACCTGATCAGTTAGAGGACTTCGAAGTAGAACCCGAGGCAGTTAGGAACCGCAAGCCGATCCGTATTGTGGGGCACAATACGAAGCAACTTCGAAGGAAGGCGGTGAAGCTAGTCAAGGTTCAGTGGGGCGAGGACGAGGATGATTGTACTTGGGAGACAGAGGAGAGCATTAGAAAGGCATATCTAGAACTCTTTGCCTGGTAAGATTTACTTTGCAATTTAGTTTTCTGCATGCTAGGGTAGACTTGTTTTGCATGTTTGATTGTTGTTTTATGATTGATAGGCATGCAGGACCTTTGTGTGTGTTTTGATTAGGGAATTTCGGGGGCGAAATTTCTTAAGGGGGGGAGAGTGTAACGACCCGTATTCTACACATCATAGGATTGTAGAATATTTATTTCTTTCCCGTATGAAGTCGTATGGTTATGTAACTTTGGGAAACATCCATTAGAGTCATTTCCCATGTTCATGATTTTTGTCGATTTTTAAATGACCATTTTGCCCTTAGTTAGTACTGTTTTTGCCATAACTTTTGATTGGAAAGGAATTTTGACCTGAAACCACTTCCATTGGATTCGTTTGATGGTTTACCTTTCCGTAGAGTGGTCATAATAGCCAAACAGATTTACCGTTTGGGAGATATGGCTGAAATAAAGTTTGGAGGGTGAAAAACTGCTTAACCGGGCCAAATCGGGTGATTAGTGAGTAGGCCCATAACCCATTTCGGGATTAGGGTTATGGGGAGGCTGAAATGAGATAGAGGATCATTCCATTTCAGTTTTCTAGCCTCCGCTTATCACCAAGGAACCCTA
Source organism: Allium sativum (assembly GCA_030737875.1). Lineage (NCBI taxonomy): Eukaryota > Viridiplantae > Streptophyta > Magnoliopsida > Asparagales > Amaryllidaceae > Allium > Allium sativum. The sequence continues at coordinate 317,686,227 of CM060918.1, forward strand.
AAAATGGTCTCTAACCTCTAAATCACCTCCAAATCATCTTTTGGTCAAGGATTAAGCTTAGCAACATCTAATCAAGGGAGATCTACACCAAATCAACATTGGAGCTGCTGTTTAGGGTTGGGATTTGCATCAAATCAGAGATTTATTTCATATCTTAGTTTATTTGTGGCTAAGGTGAGTGATTTGCATAGTTTTGCACTAATTATGGCTAGTTATGGGTGATTAGTGTTAATTAGCGAATTTAAACATGATAAAATTCGGGAAAAATGTTCATAAATTCTTAAATGATGTTTTAGACCTCTGATATGAATTTGGGTTAATTTGGTTAAGTTTTGCTAATCCTATCATCAGTTTCACCTAAACATGCTTAGGGGGAGATATGGGACTTTGGGGTATGTTTGATCCATTTTAACCTATTATATTGATGTTTTGATGTTTGTGGTTGATTATGCATGTTGCTATGACTGTATGAAATGCTTTGTGATTGATTTCAATAGTTAGAATGGTCGAAAACGTCGTCGAATGGCGTAAACACTTGCTGGAACAGTTTCAGAAAACAGTGCAGGGTTCGGATTGGATCGGATATGGGGCTCGGATCGGATATGTTGAACTGGGCAAGGAATCCGATCGGATCAGAACCTGACACTTGAGAAAATTAGCAAAAAGGAAGGCCACGCTAACTGAGCTGGGATCGGATCGGATTTAAGAGGAGGGATCGGAGCGGATAGAGGAGGATGGATCGGATCGAAGCGCGTGAAGGATGACGAGGCAGATCGGAGCGGAAGCAGGGACTGGAGGAGAGGCACCCGACCCGACCCGAAGTGAGGCACCCGACCCAACCCGAGGAGAAATACTCGATCCGAACCGTACCAGAAGAGGACCCGACCCGAACAGATGGAGGATACCCGACCCGAACCGATGGCTTGAGGAGAAACCCGACCCGACCTAGTATTGACCAATAACCCGAGATGCAAAGGTAGTCCAATATGGGAAGTTAGAGCTCAGGATCCAGTTGGGAACCGATAAGTTCACTTCATGGTTGGACTTTGCTGCGGGACGTGTGCTAAGGAGTTGTCGACGTTCATAACTTCGATTCACCACTAAAAATGAAGGATGGCTACTTATCAGTGCAGTAGGGTCATTATGACCTGAGGGGCAAGGTGATGGTAGCAAGACTACGTTATCAGTGCAGTAGGGTCATTATGACCCGAGGGGCAAGGTGATGCATAGTACGACTATGAGCCAGTGCAGTGGGGTCATTGCGACTCCATGGGGCAGAGTGGACATAGTAAGGATTAGTAAGGCTATGAGCCAGTGCAGTGGGGTTCTTGTGACTCCATGGGGCAAAGTGGACATAGCAAAGGATTAGTGGCTACGTTATCAGTGCAGTGAAGCCATTTATGACTTCATGGGGCAGAGTGATCGTAGCAAGGTATATTGGGTGATCGAAGTGGTGAATATCGTATGCTTTACGCACTGAGTGAGAGATGTGAGGATGGATGCTATGTTTGATTGATTGCCATCATTATGACATGCACACCTCCCCCACCTCTGTATCTTTACACCGTTTGATATGGTACCTTAGAGTGTTATACAGTATGTAGTGCTAACTCTTTGGTTGCAGGTCCAGGTTCAGGTATGTTTTAGTCTACCTGTTATTGTTCACTTTAGATGCTTATCGCTCATACCAGGCTTTATGTCTGACCCAGAGTTTTATGTCTCCTCTTATTACTCTGGGTGCTCACACGAGCAGACTAGAGACAGGTTAGCTGGTGATGCGCGAGTAGCTGATTCGGAGGCGGGCAGGAGGCTTCCACGTATGATATATATATACACACTCTCCCTGTGTCGTTGGTGGTCGCTACTTGGGTATTAGTAGTGTACCTCCTTTATCTTACTTTTGCTTTGAGACAGTTTGAAAGTTTTAATAAGCTGTATTTTGGATTTCCGCTGCTATGATGTTTAGTTCTGGTTTTCAGCTTATGCACTGTCTCTCCTGTTTTATGTCAAGTATGTTATTATTATACTTTATTCTATGCGCTGTGAGACATTCTATAGGTTCTTTGTATGTTCATTTCCTTCTTCCCTTTCCTTCTCACGACCCGTTCCGTGCTAACTGGACATGTGTACAACGCGCTTTTGGAGTAAATGTCGGTTGGTGCGGGGCGGGCCGTCACATAATCTCTACGAATTTCTGATTCCACCTCCCATGGTGCATCGTCTTTATTGTGATGGTTCCATTGAACTTTCACTAAAGTAATTTCTTTCATTCTTAGTTTCTTAACTTTTCTATCAAGAATTCGAATAGGTCTTTCAATGTACTCGGTTCCCTTTTTGACTTCAATGCCGCTTAAATCAATCACATGAGATGGGTCATAAATATGCTTTCGTATCATTGATATGTGAAACACATTATGAATATCCAATCATTTCTTAGGTAAGTTTAGTTCATATGCAACTTTTCCAATTTTCTTGGTAATACGAAATGGTCAAATAAATCTTGGTGATAGTTTTGTCTTTTTGTTGTCAAATCGCATTACCCCTCGTACCGGAGATACCTTAAGAAGGACTTGATCTCCTACTTCAAATTCCAAATCTTTTCTTCTATGATTTGCATAACTCTTATCCTATGTTGTGTTGCTCGCAGTCTTTCCCTTATAATAGAAATCTTCTCAATTGTTTCCTTTACTAGGTCTGGACCGAGAAGCTCATGATCTCCAACTTCTTCCCAACACATTGGAGAATGACAGGCCTTCCATACAAAGCTTCATATGGGGCCATACCAATACTTGCATGATAACTATTGTTATATGAAAATTCGATTAATGGTATGTGAGTTTTCCATGTGATTACAAATTCCATTATACAAGACCTTAACTTATCTACTATAATTCGGTTTACCCTTTCAGTTTGTCCATCTTTTTGAGGATGAAAGGCTGTACTCAAGTTTAGTGATGTACCTAGTGCTTTTTGAAGACTTCTCCAAAACCTTGAAGTGAATTGTGAGTCTCTATCTGAAACTATGGTAACTGGTATACCATGCAGTCGAACAATTTCTTTCAAATAGAGCCCACTCAATTTCTCCATCGAGAATTTCATGTTGTAAGGTATGAAATGTGTTGACATTGTTATGCGATCCACCATTACCCATATTGCATCATGACCTCGTTTTGTCATTGGTAATCCATTATTATATGCTCCCATTTCCATTCAGCAATAAGAAGTGATCGCAGAAGTCTTGTCGGTCATTGCTGCTCTGCTTTAATTTGTTGGCACGTAAAACATTTTGCCACAGATTCAGCAACGTCCTTCTTCATTCCATTCCACCAGAACTGACGCTTAAGATCCTTAAACATTTTTGTGATTCCTAGATGCACTATAAACCTTGAGCGATGTGCTTCATTAAGAATTTCATTCTTTAATTCAGTTTGATTTGGAACACAAAGTCGATTTCTAAATTTATAACCTCCATCTTTATCAATGTTCCAATCTGCAGTTCCTTATCCTTCATTTTCATAAATAACTCCTTTAATTCCTCATCTTCTTCTTGGCTTTCGATATTCTACTTACTATAGTTGGCTGAATAATAAGATTACATAGAAGTCTACTTTGTTAACTATGGCTCCATTAATCATTCTTGTGCAAGCGTTCATCTCAACAAGAGTCTCTAGAGCCCTCCATTCTCTCATCATTAAATGGGCTACTATGCCATGGGTCTTTTGAATTAATGCATTTGCAACTATATTTTCCTTTCATGGAAGATAATGCAATGTAAAATCATTATCTTTTATAAATTCCATCCACCTTCTTTGTCTCATATTTATTTCTTTTTTAGAGAACAAATATTTTAAACTTTTATGGTCAGAGTAAACATGGAATTGTTCTCCGTAAAGGTAATGCTTCCAAAATTTTAAGACAAACACAATCGCGGCCAATTCTAATTCGTGAGTTGGATAATTGGCTTCATGGGGCTTTAATTGACGAGAGTCGTAAGCAATAACTTTGTCTTCCTACGTTAGTATGCATCCTAATCCTTGTCCGCATGCATCAGAATATACTTTAGATGGGATTCCACTTCTTGGAAAAGACAGAATTGGTGCCTAGGTCAATCTGTTCTTTAAGGTTGCAAATGCTATCTTAAATTTTTCATCCCAAATAAACTTGGTTTCCTTACAAGTTAATTTTTTTAATGGAGATGTATCTTTTAGAAATCTTGAACAAATCTTTGATAGTAAATAGCTAATCCCAGAAAACTTCGAACTTCTGTTGGTGTTGTTAGAGGTTTCCATTTCAACACTGCCTCAACCTTCGATTGATCTACTCCTATTCCATTCTTTGAGACAACATGTCCAATAAACTTTACTTCCTTCAACCAGAATTCACATTTACTTAGTTTTGCACATAGACGATGTTCTTTCAGTGTTTGGATACGTAAACGCAAATGGCATTCATGTTCCTCCTTCATCTTAGAGTAAATAAGGATATCATTAATTAATACAATAACAAAATGATCAAGATATGGACGGAACACATGATTCATTAGACCCATGAATATTGCTGGGGCGTTGGTAAGGCCAAAAGGCATCACCAAAAATTTGTAATGCCCATACCGTGTTCGAAAGGTTGTCTTTGGAATGTCTTCTTCTTTTATTCTTAATTAATGATACCCCGATCTTAAGTCAATTTTCGAAAATACGGTAGCTCCTTGGAGTTGACCAAATAGATCATCGATCCGAGGTAATGGGTATTTGTTCTTAATTGTTACCATATTAAGCTCTTGGTAATCTACGCACAAGCAAAATGTTCCATCATGTTTCTTTTCGAACAACACCGGTACTTCCCAAGGAGATTTACTAGGTCTAATAAATCCTTGATCCTCCATTTCCTTAATTTTTCTCTTTAATTCTTGATTTTCCGTAGGAGACATACGATAAGCTGCGTTAGCAATAGGAGTGGTACGAGGGATTAAGTCGATACTAAAATCGATTTCCCTTTTTGGTGGTAATCCTGTTACTTCCTGAAATACTTCTTTAAATTCCTTCATTATTGGAATTTGGTCCTTCATTTAGCTTTTTTCCTTAATACCGATATGAACAATATATCTAAATATAAAAGCATCTTCAACTTTATCACATGAGTAAACAAAGGTTTCGTGTTCTCAAATTGTCAAACTTATGGTCTTGTTGTAACAATTCAAGATGGTTTGATATTTTGAAAGTCATTCCATCCCAAGGATGATATCAAAACATTCCATTGGAAATATAATTAAATTGGCCACCATATCCTTACCTTCAAAGTTAAGGATACAGTTCCTACACATACTCTCAAGTTTAATTCTCCCTCTTACTAGACTATCTATTATCAAAGGATTCGATAGTTTCTCAATAGGTAATCCTATCTTAGTAGCAAATATTTTAGTAATAAGAGAATGTGTGGCACCAGTATCAAATAAAATTCTAGCTTGAAAGTCAAGGAACACAATACCTTCTACTTGAGCTTATTCAGAAACAACTGCATATACCCGTCCTTGTTGCACCCTATTGTCCTTCCTTGGCTTCCTGCAATTCCGACTAATGTGCCAAGATTGATTTCAGTTGTATCATACGATTGCCTTAGTACAGTTTGGAGAAATGTGCCCTGTTTTGTTACACCGGTAACATCTCCTTACTTTGTCAAGCTCCTTTTCTTGTCCCTTTGGTCCTTTACTTCCTCCATTTCATTTCTTCTTTTTCTCATTTGGTTTCTTATGATTGTCAGAAAGATTGTTTGTTTTCCTTTTATTTGAAACCTTTCTTTCTTGCAAGAACTGAAGATAATCTTCTTTCAGATTGAAAGCTTCATCTACTATCATCTCATAAGTTTTGCATCTATCACCAATAACATGTCTTCTTATGGGATGGATTAATCCCTTTGCAAATTGCCTAGCATGATTTCGGGTGTATCAATTAAATGATTCCCAAATCGGGATAGTGCTTCAAACTTATTTTGATATTAGGCTACCGACATACTTTCTTGAGTAAGATTTTGAAATTTTGTCTCCATCTTCTCTCTCTCTCTCATTCTCTGAGAAATACTTATCCAAGAACATTTCCTTAAATTCTTCTCATGTCATCTGTTGCATCTCGTCTGGACTAGTTATTGTTTGAACTAGCTCCCACCAATATCGAGCTTCCTTTGATAATTGAAAAATAGCCAACTTCCTCTTGTCGACTTCAATACATTCCAAAACTTCAAATATATCCTCTAGATGTTAAATACATTGTTCTGCCTTAACTAGATCTGCATCTCCAACAAAATTTTCCAGGTTTCAAACTTTTAAAATGGCTTAAAAGGCTGTTTGTTGAAGATGTTGAAGAAACTTTCTCAATTTGCTTGATAAAAGATGCAAATAATTCTGTAGCATTTGTTTGTATGGAGGACTGGGCCTCTTGACTTTGAGTTGTCGAGTTATTTTTATTTGCCATGACCTTCAATAAAAAATTATCTTGTTATGGTCACGGATGAAATACACCTTCAGTTATAAAGAATATCTAACGATTTCCCCAAAATATAGATAGTCGCTCATACTATTTGATATGTTAACTAATACTTAACTTCCTATTTTATTTTTAATCTATCACTAATATTTCTTTTGATAAAGAAGGACCCGTTTTAGCCTTTACTGGTCGAGAAGGTCTAGTGACTTCTTGAGAGTAATCATTTGAGCCAACTGTCTTAGACTCCTCTTCATCATATTGTTCCACTATTTTATTTGGAAGTCATTTATGCCTTATATTCCCTCCTTGGGGTGGTAGTGCTCCTTCTTGCCTTAGAAATTCTAAAGCCTCTCCATAGTCAGTCCTTTCCGCCAGTTTAATTGCCATCTCAAATGGTTTCATTTTCTAGCATAGACGGCAAAGAATAAGATCTCTTTTTAGACCGTCTTCATAATCGTTAGCTCTATGACAAACTTCATGTATCTCATCGAGGAGAATCTTCTTTGCTCTCCTTTTAAGCACATGATTTTCTATCGTGCGGCTTGCAGCAACAAATCGTTCGTTTGGTGTCTTCGTGCACTTAACACCACCCCATGAATCCCCAGTGTACCAAGTTCTGTTGCTTGCCATAACTTATAGCTACAAATAGACATAAAGATGTCAATAATTGTATAAACTTCATGTTCTAACAAATTAAATTGTGATACTATGAAGTTTTCGAAAATCACCCCTTAAACCTTGGCTTTGATACCAATTCTGTAACACCCCCACTCTGGTACACATATGTAACGACCCGGGAAAAAGACGACCTTGATTATCCGATATACAACACATATCGAACATCAAGGGTCGACAATTACCGAATAGTTAATGAAAGAATTTAGAGGGTGAGGATAGATAAGATAGAAAAGTAGAATAGAAGAAGAAAAAGAAGAACACAACATCAGAGTAACACGAATCTCACAGCGGAACGAATAAAATATAATATATCACATAACTTGAAATCAAAAGCAGTATATGCATACAATACCATTATCAGAGTACAACCCTTGCATCACAGCGGAAATAAACAATAGCTATATAAGTCCTGAAGCCTCCTGCTCCAAGCTCTCCAAGTCTATCTGTAAAATCCTGACTACTTGACTGCCCGTACAAATTTGGGCACCCAAGAGTTTAGGGAAAACAAAACAAAATAAAACTCTGGGTCAGTCATGGGACTGGTGTGAGTAAACTCCAATCATTTGGTTTAACTTTTCAAAATCCTTTTCAAAAGAAAAGATAATCGTAAGACCAATCCACTCATAAATACGGATGGCTTTTACCTTACGATAACCCAAAACACTTTGGAAATCATATATTATCTGATATTATAATAATGTCTAATCCCAAGTAATTAAAATCTAGTAGAACGCTTGCATCTCACGCTCTACATATATAATATACAATCAAACTCGCAGGTACTTATTGGAGATTGGATTCCAACTTGACAAGGTATGGGACCACCTTCCGAACGTGTATCTCTAGAGGCAAATACACTGGGTTCAACAAGAACATCTTGCAACCCGGCCCACACATGACCGACCACTCATTTCGCTTGAGTGTATCGAATGTATATCACCAACGGTTGGGATCAGCAACCGTCTCCCGATAAGGGACAGCATCGATAGATTTAAGAACAAAAGGAATTTCTCTAGATAGGTGATCATACATCCTAATGGGTGCGACCCAGAATTTCTCTAGATAGGTGATCATACATCCTAATGGGTGCGACCCACATAGCCATGCTGCCTGCCCGATTTTTGTCATTTCCCGGTGGATGAGGCTTGAGGTCATAACGTATCTTTTGACAGATCCCACCTCCATTACTTTGAATGCCACATCGTCATACCCGCCAAATCACAAATTGATTTCACCAAAAATACCACGGGTATACAGCTAAGAGAAACGAATTCCTCCGCCACCAAATGTAAGTACGTTTGAAGAGATCAACTTACGCGATCCTTTGAATATACTCTGTCAGACATTCATCCATTCACGTTTGTCCTGGGACTGGACAAACCGAAGGCACTATTCTGTAAATAGGATAGCCCTTGCATAACTCCGTCTTCAATATATTCAGCATACTTGATTCGCAACGCTTATGCCAATACGGAGTGGTTCACTGGATAATAATCCGACCGGTCTCTCCATATTAACAACGTTAAAATGGTCAAAACTTTGATAGTCGGTGATTTAACTATCAATTAAAAACATGTCGGTGTGCAAACAACGATATTATTTCCAGATGGAAATTCTATCGATCAATCATCATTCATCATCAAATTATCATAAATTTACCCTTTTCCTTATTCTTGTTTTCCTATATTTCTTATTTACTATATTTAGAAAATATATGTTATTAACAATGGAAAACAATTCCATTTCTCATTTTCTATATTCAGAAAACATTTCTGATTTTCATTTGGAAGACATTTCCAAATCTCCTTCATTGGGTTTAAACTGATGTTTGAATAAACATCGCTATGCCAACACCAACCATTTCGCTCATTAACTAAATTCACCTAACCCCTTTCACTCTCGAACCTTATCCACTTCTTAGTTAAAAACGAAGTCAATCAAGTTGGGGTATAATTACCTCTCAGACCTTAACTGAACAACATTTCTAACTTCGAAATAGACAAAGTTCAAACTTTACTCTTTAAGAAACTTCCTTGCGAACTCTCAGATTCTATTTATGAATCCACTTCCTTTACTGAATCATTTGATTATAACTATAAATGTTATAATTCCATGCTTTCAAAATATGTTAACTTAAATATATTTCCATATCTTAATTTGGATAAATAAACAACCAACTACTTTATTAACAGTTAATTAAACTTGATTTGAAATGGAAAGTAAACATTACTTCCCTTGATTCGATATAATCGAATTTCCATGTATGATTCACTCTCGAATAATCACTATCCGATAATTCTCTTTCGAATAAACTATATTCGATTCCCCTGTTCGAATAACTAATATTCGATAATCCTTTTCTTCGAATAACTAATATTCGAAAAATCTCTCTTCGAATAAACCATATTTGATAATTCTCTCCTTCGAATAACTATATTCGATTTAACACACTTCGAACGAACTATATTCGATTACTCTTCTCGAATAAACTATATTCGATAACTCTACTTCGAATAGGTGATATTCGATTAATTCCCTTTTTGACTAACCCTACTTAATTTACTAATACTCGACTAACTCTACTTAATTAACTTCTATTGATTAATTACTATTTGATTTAACACCATTTGCTTGACTCTAGATCGCAGCGATCACAATGGTTACGCCTGATTCCCTCAGGAAACATCCGACCGCCGTAGGTTATCTGTAGCCCTGCGAATTACGCTAGCAGTCGTGCTAAATGGAAATTCATCCTTAAATAACTTTGTCTATTTTTAACTCTATTTCGAATAATTAGATTCGATCAATTCTAATTGAATAACTAATATTCAATTAACCCTTATTCGATTACTATATTTGAATAACTCTAGTTCGATTTGACTCATAACGATTAACTCTAACTGATTAACTCTAACTGGTTAATTATAACTGAATAACTCTAACTGGATAACTCTAACTGAATAACTCTAACTGGTTAACTCTAACTAACTAACTCTAACTGTTTAACTTTACGGTTTAACTCTGACAGTTTAACTTCAACGGTTTAACTCTAACAGTTTAACTCTAACAGTTTAACTCCAACTGTTTAACTCTAACAGTTTAACTCCAACTGTTTAACTCTAACAGTTTAACTCTAACGGTTTAACTCTAGTTGATTAACTCCAACGGTTTAACTCTAGTTGATTAACTCTTTTGAATTAATCCCTTTGACTTTTCTCTTTTAAATAATTCCTTTGGAATAATTCCTTTGAATTACTTCCCTTGAATAGATTCTTTTTCTATTCGTTTACTCAACAAATAACTATTCTCTTTTCGCTTCTATTTATTTAACAAATAAATATTCCCTTTAACTTTTCTATTTATTCAACAAATAAATCTTTCTTTTAACTTTTCTATTTATTTAACAAATAAGTACTTCTGTCAACTTTTCTTTATTCCCTACATGAATATTCCCTTTTCAATTCCATTTGTAATTACTTTTACGAATGTTTCCCTTTTTATTTCTATTTGTAATCGTTTCACAAATATTTCCCTTCTATTTGATTTCACCAATATTTTCCCTTCTATTTGATTTCACCAATATTTTCCCTTCTATTTGATTTCACCAATATTTGTTTTTTTTTTTTTTTTACAAATGCTTTGATTCTATAATCATTTTCTCTCATGAAATTCTCTTCCTTTTATATATTAAATCTATTGATTTTATATAAATTATTTCTTTTCAAAATAAACTTTGAAAATCCCTTTTCACTTTCTAGTATCACTTATGGTATAAAAATACCAAATCAAAAGGTTCAATCATCATCCAAACACACAGGTTCAACAACAGATGATATAACACATCATATATCAGAATATACGAAAAACGATAAATAGATGTTGAGGAATCCAGTTGGATTCCTCCGACCTGTTTCCCTGCATCCACAGATGTTACACAATATAATTCACATCAATTTCATTTCAATATGAGGTATTCTGATAAACAAAATCAACATCGGTTAACGATATATATAACTATATCGGTATTTTCAATCAATTGACTAGCAGTTCAACCAAACAATCAACACTCAGCAATTCAACCAATAATTATCAGTTCTAAACATACTTTATAAAAATATAAAGTGCTCAGAGTTAGTGAGATTTACTCACCTTGGACGGTTTATCGTTGAATAACGATAATCGGTCATTGATTTGGTTCAGACGTTAAATTTCACCATAAATCCAAACGAGCTCCAATCCACTTGCGGTCAGTTCCATTGCGTAGTGCTCGTCCATACGATCCCCACGGATCCTGTTTCGTTAAATTTCGTTAATGTATGCAAAAGTTATGCTATTTACAATATTTACCTAATTTAAATGAATATATATTTAATTAAATTAATTAAATTATTTTTATCTTAATTAATTTCTAATTGCGTTATTAGCCAAATTACCTTCCCTGCCCTTCTAAAAAATCATACTTTCCCATCTCTAGCCATATCCAAATTTTTTTAAAATTGAAAAACCATTTTAATATTAATTAAATTTAATTTTCAAATAAAATATTTAAAAATATTCATTTAATTATAACTTAAAATTTTTAACCCGGATCAAAAATCTGCTTCCACTCATTTTAAAGTATTTTCCGATAAGAATCCAACGGTCCTTGTTTCGTGGAAATCCGACTTCTTTTGAAAAAGTTATAAGCTTTTAAAGTTTATGGTTAAAAATTACGAAAATGCCCCTGGTCTGTTTTAAATTCAAATTAAATTTTAAATTAAAATTTAAATTAATCATCCCATCCGTCGGATCAGTTAGGGATAGCCAGGGAGAGCAGGAAACTATATTTTCCAAACTCAAGCCTTAGACACTATCCTCTCTGTCACCCTTAGAATGTTCTGATATTTATTTTTACAAATTCTATTTTAATTATAATATATATTTATATATATTACACAAATAAATAAATAAATATTATTTAAAAACTTACCCCGCGAAGCCCAAGCCTCTGCCTAAGAGTCCCTAGCTCCCCGTCTTGCCCTCCTTTCTCCCTTCCTTCCCTTTTCCCTATTTCCTAATATTTTAATATTATTTCTGTCATTGCCAAAGCTTGAAAGAAGAGGAGGAGGAGGAGAAGGAGGAGTGAGTTTAAAATGAAGGGGGGGGGCTATTTATAGCCGAAGGAGTCACATGGATTGCTGAGGTGGCGCGAATCCAACGGTCGAAAATGGATGGCTAGGATTAATCCTTAAATTTATTAAATTATAAATTAATTTAATAATTTATGAATAGTAAAGTGTGTTTTCTCAACCCTATTCGGACGTTAATTTGACTTACTTATTGATACCTTATCCAAAATCTTTTTCAACCATGTTGTTCAATTTTTCTTGCTCTTCAATAATATATAAAAATATTTAAATTTTGAATTCGTTTGAACTTTCAAATAATTTAAATTCAAATTCAAAATAGTGTTTTGTGTTAGTTTCAACACCTTCCGGTCTCATGTTGGAGTATCAAACGATAACGGTTTTCAGAAATTCTTCCACCATCTGGTCCGGTTTTTAACGTACTTCAATCCTATGTATTCAAATCAAAAATCGGAGTTTGTTTAGATTTTCAAATAATTTATTTAAATTTTGTTTCCTTCATAACTTTCTATATCCGTTATAGGATTTTCCCAGATTTCATATATAGCTAATATCCTATGTTTAGAATTTTCCTGGATAGGTCTCAGGTTCCAGTTTTGCCGTTAGCATTAGCAAATTCCAATTACCATCAAAATTTAGTTCAAATTTTGGCCTTTTATTTTTTCTTTTCCACATACGGATGCCATTTTTGACGTAACTTGGTTGGTTACCTAATTTCATCATTTCAGATTTAATGAAACTGATTTCATCGAAATCCGAGTTCGTTAGCTACTACATCCTTTGTAAACGTACTATTTTAAATTAAAAATTTATCCTTTTATACTGCCAGTTCACATTATATTGCAGATCCACTAAATTTCTACCATTTCGGAATAAAATAAAATATTCAAAATTATTGAAATTAAACCATATAAAATTCCAAAACAATAAAAAAACATTTTTAAATATTAAACTAAATGGTCAAAAAATCTGGGCCGTTACAACATATCCAGAAGCAGTCGTACTACATATAAGCCGTGGTGCAAATAGAACAGTATCACAACTTAACAAAAGCTTGTTGGAATATAAAATCATTCATAGTACATGATTTTAAACAAAGGAGCTATTATACAATCATCCCATCATAGAATATGGTTACAAAGATTCAAGAGACTAAACATTAAATAACTATACATAGTGGTACATAAAAAGAAAATATACATAATAAAAGTCTTCACTTTAAGGCTTCCAACTAACCATCTAAACCTGAGATGTATTAATTGTAGCATCCTGAGCAACACAGCCCCAGTGAGATAGCTATTTAAGTTAGCTTTTAAGTCATTTCTTAATGGGTTGTATTATAGTTTCATCATATTTCTTCTCTTCAAAGGTTTCGTCAATCCAAAGGATGTAAACTGAAACTTAGTTCAGCATACCACCCATAAAGTGATGGTCAGATTGAAGTTACTAATAAAATACTGGAAGGTTATTTGAGTTGCTTTGTGTGTCATAGACCACATGAGTGAAGTAACTGGCTGTCCTTAGTAGAGTATTGGTATAATATAACATGGAGATCATCTACACAAAAAACCCCTTTCAAGGCAGTATATGGAATAGATCCACCAACCCTGTGAACCTATGTACCTAATACTGCTAAGGTAGAAAAGGTAGAAGAAATGCTTTTCGGTAGAGAAATTACGCTTGAGTTTCTAAAAGACAGCCTGAAATTAGCTCAAGATCGTATGAAGAGATATGCAAACTTAAAGAGGACTAACAGACAATTTCAAGTGGATGATTGGGTGCATTTGAAGCTGCAACCATAAAAGAAAATGAAAGCTAGAAATTACCAGACCCATAAGCTATCCCCAAAGTATTTTGGACCATACTAGATTATTGAAAAGATTGGAGAAGTAGCATATAAGTTAAAGCAGCCTGACCATGTTAAACTTCATCTTGTTTTTCACGTTTCACAATTAAAGAAAAAGGTAGGAGCTCAAATAGTAATACAAGATGACCTGCCTAGTTATGAAGAGGAGGAAGTCAGTCAACCTGAAAGAATATTAAACAGGAGGATGGTTCCACGGGATGGCCAAGCTGTGGTGCAAATACTAGTCAAATGGAAAGGAAAATCTGAAGAAGATGCAACGTGCGAAGACTATTGGTCGTTGATTAGAAAGTTCCCCACAATAGACCTTGAGACAAGGTCTATTTTTGAAGAGAGTGGGAGTGATAATAACTTTTCTATGCTAAGCTTGTGTAAAAACTAGAATAAAATGTCAATAGTAGCAAATGATCAGAATATGGCCAGAAGTTCATCGGAGAAGGTTATGTAAGGAAGAACACAACCTAACAGTCCGGTGGAGATGAGCAACTATGGATGATATGGCGTCAGGTTGTGTATATTGGTGTGAATCAGTGTGCATTTGTGCGTACGTGCACACGAGTTCTTAAGGGTTTTCAAACCCTAGTCGTTGATCTATTTTTTCCTTAAAACAATTACTTGTTAATGTAAATATAGCCATTACAAATTTGGCTATATATAGAGGTATCTACTCTTGTAAAAGGATATGCGAATTGAAACAAAAATTGCTTCTTTTGCCTCTTAAATTTTCTGAAATTTATCTTCTTTCTAATTTCTTTCCCAAACCCTAACCCCTAATTATATTCCCCCTTTAATCTCCTTTATTTCTTTGAAATTCTTATCTTAATTCATTCCTAACTCTCTTACTTAAATTCTTACACTAATTCCCTGCCTCGATTCTTTCTCTTCTGCCCTTAAAAGCTCCTGCAATCTTCACTGTCATTTCCACAAACACTTTCATGTTTGTGTCGAACACCTTGTTATAGCTAATACTAATGAATGTCGTAACAGTATGCATTCGTATTCTAGTTCATGTCAGCCCAAAATTTAGCTTGAAATTTTTTAACAATCTTTTTGTCCAATTGAAATGCCTTGGCAAGCACATCTGCATTGATTGTTGGGTCTGATCCAAACAAAGCATTAGCAATAGTAAGCAATAGTTATAGTGTCTGGATTTTGGCTTCCAAGTCCTTCAAATGCAACCACCGCTGAGTGTCCAAGATTGAACTGAAAGTGGATCGGTCCTTGCGGGAACATGAACACACCACCCTTTGAAGAACTTATTATCAAATAGATGAGCGTCAATATTAATCCTGTATTTATTTTCATCAATGAACATTTTAGAAATACAAATAATCAATTACCTTGGTAAAGAGTTTGTTGTCAGGACTGGATGTGACAAATCCAACATAGAGAATTCCTTCAACCACAGTTAGGATCTCAATTGCTCAAGGATGTGTGTGTGGTGGGTTGAGCCCATATGGTGCATAGTTTATTCTTGCCAGAGAAATGCGAAGGGAGTTCAGGCCAAGAATTCTATCTGCGTTAACAAGAGTAACATTTGATCCCACGTTGTTGTACATATTTCCAGGCTTGTCGAGCCCTTGAAAAAAGAAATCTTGTGCCACTACCATCTTTGGATCCTTGCATACTAGTATGTTCACAAAAAATGCAATAAACAATATGTGTTCTATTTTTAAGTATAATGTATCATTAATATAGCTATGTATAAACAAAAAAATGGTACAATCAAGCATTTTGATGCTAACATAGAAGTCCTGCAAAGGACTAGTATCGACAACAAGTGCCACAAAAGAAAGATTTGCAAGAAGAGAGTAATAATATAAGAAGTCATTTAAAATGAAGTTAGAAACTGTAGATTCGAAAATATTTTGAATGATTTGTATTTGAACACAACTTAAGGGGCTATTCATAATATTTATGATCAGACGTGATGCATTAATACATACTTATTTTTGATTTGATCAAAGTTGAATTACATTAATTTGCTAAATAATTAAAACATGCTAGTCAAGGAAATTAGGTAGATCTGTTCATCTTTCTGAATGTACTTAAATTTTTTTATTTTCTTTTTATGTGACAGAAGAGAGGCAATATCACAGTTGAATTAGCTCTCTCAGTACATAAAATCATATAGTAGTTGGGAGTTGCTAAAGAGAGCGAATTAAAATATTGGTTATGTGGATTAAATGTAGCGTGTGAGGTTAAGAATTGTCATTTTTTCGCACATCTTTTATTGTATTTTGAAATTTTAGGTAAAAGGATCAAGATATGTTGGTCGTGTATAGCTTAATGTGAACAAGTCATGATCACATCTTCAGATTATTTGAAAGAAACCCACTTACCTTATAACAAATGATAACCTTTTCCACTATTTTTTTAATCAAAATTTGTAACTTATTGTCCAATATTTCGTAGAAAGAAAACTAACAAAATCTTAGTGTAATTGGAGTCTGGCAAATATAGTTCATTCACAGATAAGTTCCTGTCTATGCAGTTGGATATGCATAAAGAAGCCAGAAAAAGCTGAAGTAATGTATTCTAATAAATTTTCCTATATGTAAAAGCAACAGCCAAGAGAGAACTCTTACGGGAGGGTTCATTTTTTAACTTCTCCCTGAATGATTTTTTTATCATAATTAAAAGAACTCAATACGTTACAAATACGTCATTTTGCTACTTGTTTCATTACATAGCATATGCATTTATTCATAATAAGCACAGCTACAAACTACTCTGTGTGTCAATGTCCAATCGTAATAGTTAGCTAATCATAGCTCTATTTCAATAACTTATGATCTATAATGTTATACCTGTTTGATAGTGTATATACACAATAGTATAATATAGAATAGTAAAGATATACTAATATTATTATATCCCGTTGTACATTCTCCTTCATCAAGAAAAGTTTCAAAACCTTTACTTTTTTTTGCCGTGGAGTAAAAATAAACGTCAAATGTGTCAGTAATTACTATAGCTTACATATAATATTAACATTTTTTTAAATTAAACGACTATTTAGTTTGAAAACAAGTTTTGTATTTTACATTTTCAATATGTATTTTTTTCAATATGCATGGTAATGAATGAGCTATTGGAAGATCATAATCATTACAATGAGGAGGAGAATGAGAAGGGAGATGATAGTTTATGAAATGGTAAGTAACAAGAAAAAGCTAATGTTTAAATCTAGTCATAGTTAGGTAATTCTATTAATTTTTCCAATATAGATTAATTTAATATGCCTTCTTTAGGACTAATTAGAGACAATATCTTCGTTGAATTACCCCATAGCACATGTTGTTATCCAGGAGTAGGAAGTTGTTGAAGTACAAATAAAAATATGGGTAATGTGGACAATAGTACACCTTCAGACTATTTGAAGGAAAACCACCTACCCTGGCACAAATCATTACCTTTTCCACTATTTTAAACAAATTTTGTAATTTACTTTATAATATTTACAGAGAAAAATCTGGAAAAAAGGTATAACCTAATTCGATTTTGGAAAATGCATCTAATAATATAATAGTATAAAAAGTGAATATAAGAAAAGTATTTATTACTAAAAATGCATATATTAGACTGAGCATCCAAAAATATAATAGTACTGAATCAGGAATACAAAATTTGCTACACACAATGTAGTCAGCCTGGGCAGTGTCCTTCCCTTGTCAATTCCACTGTGACTTTATAAATTTGCTAATGCAATTTGAAGTAATCACATGCAAAGATCATTACATCATGAATTTAATAAATCTACTGCCTCTATATATATCTGATGCAATACAAAACAACTGCAAGTCATCTAAATATTAATCATTTTGGTAGTCAAGTTATTAACATCTGAAAAATAAGCTTAGCCAATAATTACAATGGGATTAAACATGGTAATTGTGTTCTTCATAGTATTAACCTCATCATGTCAAGTGTTTGCTTCAGATCCTAGTCAACTCCAGGACTTCTGTGTTACTCAGAAATGACCCAATGGTAATTTCACTACACATCCTGATTCCCATTTTAATTTTAAGTTTTCAGTGAGATTTTTTCTCCAAAATATGTTCCGTTGATTCACTCTTTCTTATTTATATATAACCATGATAGGTATAAAATGCAGTATTTGTGAATGGATTTTTCTACAAGGATCCAATGCAAATAAAAGCAGAAGATTTCTTCTTCTCAGGATTGGACAAGCCAGGAAATAGGGTAAATCAAGTGGGGTAAAACATGACTGCAGTGAACGTGATGCAAATTCTAGGGCTGAACACGTTAGGCATAGTGTGTATAGACTATGCATCATATGGGCTCAACGCGCCTCACACCCATCCAAGAGCCACTGAGATCTTAACAGGGCTGGCAGGGAAGCTGTATTTTAGATTTGTTACATCAAACCCTGATAACAAATTGTTCACTAAGGTACTTTACAAGGGATATGTGTTTGTGTTTCCAGAAGGACCGATTAATTTTTAGCTTAATGTTGCGCATAGTGATGCTATTTCCGTAGCGGCACTTAACAGCCAAAATCCTGGAGTTATCACTGTCGCAAAAGCTGTGTTTGGAGCTAAACCTATGATTTCATGTTGGGGATTCTGTAGTTTGAGACTATTGGATGATGATGAATGTTGTACTTCATACTTTAAGGATCTATAGAATAGATTCTTTCAGACAATAGTTCGCCCACTAGGTACAAATGGGTTATCGGACTATCGAATTTCAGGATTCAATATTGCCTAGGAATAACGAAATCAGATTCAAAATTTGTACAACTTTGATCCGATCAAGAACACTCTGAAATTATATTTCTGATGATGCAAGAATCGAATAGAGTGAAGAAAAGAAGAAGAAACAACTTCTAACGCCTATGAATGGCAACGCTTTGATATTCAACCTCTCATTTTTGAAACTTTAGCCGCGGCTTATATAGGGGAAGGCGTCACAGAATAGCAGCGCTTGAGACGCTCTAATGGCATTGTAAATTGGTTGAGGAAGAAGAAGAGTTCATAATATATTTGAATCATTCTCTGGGCGTTGCTATTTATAAGATTTGAAGAGGTGTCTATTCAAAACGTTTCGTCCTTTTGTTCGAATTGCAACGGTATAAATGTTTCAAATTCGGAACGTCGCATCCCTTTATTTGCAACAGTCATAGCCACGTGTCCCTTTGTTTCCAACGGTTTAGAAACGTTCCAAAATCCCGTCCTTATTTGAATTTAATTTGGGTCCGCAATTGGCCTAAATTTGGCCCATTACCGTTAATAAAATTTCGTCCAAAAACATACTTTTTGGATTAAGACTTGAAACCCATACCCAGCCTGGTTCGGTTTGGTCAGAGGGCGACGACACATGCGCATGTGGTATTGTAATGCATGGTCTCCCTGCTCACAATAAAGCAATCATTTGAGTGCCCCAAGGCCCCAACATCTACTTGAGAAAGCCCATTAAGTAATAGCATACTTATTTGTCTTTACAATGTGGGACTAATCAATATTTCTCTTCTTCCTTCTTTCTTCCTTCTTCAAAACAAACCCATACCCCAAAACTATGATTTGAAAATTTCATACTCCCCAAATTTTCAAAATTAATGAAATAAATAAAGTGGACGGCTGAATCACTAGTGTGACTTCCTACATACCCAAGTGGGATCAAGCCTATGTAGTCCTAAGATCTAGTTTTGCATCATCGTTAAAACAACCCATAAATAAAAGGTATCTTTTGGATATGAACCTTTACTTAGTGCAAACCATTCAAAGTTCTATCGAGATTCTATGGTGAATGAATCTTGAACCATGTATACCTTAACGATAAAACCAGAACAATCACACATATTGATTTCCTTAGTTAAAGTGTTATGTATTGCTCAGCTCGCTAATGGACGTGTGCTTTAATCCTGGTTCATGAGTCTACTTTAGAAAGCGGTATTACTTTCCAAGGAAATGACCTGATTTCCATACTCATATAGGTAAGTCACTTAAGGTGTTTCTGTGATACATCTTTTAAGGTTTCTAGACTTATTAAGGATATTATCCATCCTTTGTTCTTGCAGAATCAAATACTAAATATTATGGGATTATTAATTTAGTGTTCCATAACCATTCTCTTAACTTGTTGGTACCCATTGAATTTGTCTATCCTTTTCAAGACACAAGTTGGGTTTCTGTTAAGCATGATCAATCTTCATTCACAGACCTTAGTCCTATTTCTTTTGAATTTACAGAAACCATAGCCTTTGGAAGACCTTTTGCAAGTGGGTCATCCAAGTTTTTCTTTGTTTCTACGTAGTCAACCATTATAACTCCACTTTTGAGTAACTGTCTTACTATCTGATGTCTTGGACTCACACATCTAGACTTTCCATTATATGTCTTATTAGAGACATTATATATTATTGCTTGATTATCACAGTTAATCAAGACTGTTGGAGATAGCTTCTTTCATAATGGGATTTCCATTAACAAATTCCTAAGCCATTCCGCTTCCTTACATGCATCTGCTAATGCAATCAATTCTGACAACATAGTTCAATCAGATATACAGGTTTGCTTCTTGGAATCCCAAGACACAGCAGCGCCTCCTAATGTAAATATCCATCCAGTCGTCGACTTGGATTTGGATTCTACATTGTTCCGGATTGCATCACTATATCCTTCTATTACAACAGGATATAATTTATAAGATAAACCATAGTTGATGGTTCCTTTCGAATAAGCTAAAACTCTGAAAATCCCTTTCCAGTGTTCAAAACCTGGATTACTCATAAATCTACACAATACACTTATAGCATGTGCGACGTCGGGTAGCATACATAGGATTCCCAATAACACTAGAATATTCCAGTTGGGAAATGATATGACCAGTGTTCTTTTTTAATTTGATACTTGGATCTAAAGGAGTTGGTGCTGGTTTGTCATCATAATGACCATATTTCTTCAGGAACTTCTCAATATAATGAGAATGGGTTAGTAATAACTCCCCCGCTTTCCTAATGATTTTAATTCCCAGAATTATGTCAGCCTCCCCTAGATCTTTCATATCAAATTTAGAAGATATAAACTTCTTAGTTTCACTCACACATGATATATTGGAACCAAATATTAGCATGTCATCAGCATATAAACATATTATAACACAACCGTTGATATCTGATTTGACATAAATACATTTATCAGCATCATTAATATTGAATCCATATGACAGTACAATTTTATCAAACTTCTCATGTTATTGCATGGGAGCTTGCTTCAGGCCAAAATAGATTTTACTAATTTGCAAACTTTCTTTTCTTGGCCTTGGGTTATGTAACATTCAGATTGTTCCATATATATCTCTTCTTCTAAATCTCCATTTAGAAAAGCTGTCTTTACGTCCATTTGATGTATGACTAGATTATGAATTGATGCAAGTGCTATTGAACATCGTATGGAAGATATACGAGCAACTGGAGCATATGTATCAAAATAATATACTCCATGTCTTTTCTTATATCCCTTAGCAACTAATCTGGCTTTAAACTTATCAATGGATCCATTTGTATTCAACTTTTTCTTGGATATCCATTTACATCATATAGGTTTAGTTCCAGGAGGTAAATCAGTTAAAACCCAAGTTTGGTTTAACACTATGGAATTCATTTCATCATCGATAGCTTCATTCCATAAATTAGAATCCCTGGAACTCGTAGCTTCAGAATAAGTTTTGGGATCATCATCGACATTCATTTCATATCCTGTCACATTAAGGACTTTGTCCTTATTGCCATCTACAAAATTTGTTATGAAGTCAGGACCATAGTCCTTCTCTATTCTAGCTATTTTACTTCTTCTGTGTTCAATACTATTATCTGGTACTGAAACATCCTTGCTATTTTGAGCAGGAGCATATTCATCGTCATTGATATCATTAGTCTTAGTTGGTTCTGGACTAGATGATCTCAATGGATTCCCAATCGTTTGATTTTCAAAGAATTCTATATCTACAGATTTTATAACTTCTAAGATGTCAAGAATAAGGAACTTATAAGTTATACTATTAAGAGAATATACTATGAAAACATACTTAAATGCCCTATTACCTAACTTGGTCGTTTAGGGTCAGTTTTTCTAACATATGCTAAGCAACCCCAAACTTTAAGTCTAGTAAAGTTAGGTTTTCTATTAAACCATAATTCATAAGGGAAAATGTTATTCTTTTTAAGTGGTACTCTATTTAAAATATAACATGCAGATAACATAGCATCACCCTATAGTTTATACAGTAAATTATAACTTATGAGCGTGGCATTAACCATTTCTACTAAAGTTCTATTTTTCCTTTCAGCATCACCATTTTGTTGTGGTGTATACAGAACGGTACATTGGTGAACTATACCATATTGTTTGCAAAACAAGGTAAATTCATTTGAAAAACATTCACCCCCACGATCTGAATGTAACACTTTAATTTTAACCCCTAATTGTGTTTCGACTTCTTCTTTGTAAATTTTGAATTTGTCAAAAGCCACATCTTTCGATTTCATTATATATACATATGCGTATCTAGTATAATCATCAATAAATGTTATATAGTATTGGTGGCCATCATAAGTGATATGACTTTTTAAGTCACCCACATAACTGTATACCAAATCAAGCAAACCAGTTTTCCTTTCTACTGATTTAAAGGATTTTCGGTGTATTTTTGCTTGAACACATATTTCACATTTAGAAATGGAATAGAAATCACAATCAGAAATTAATCCTAATTTATGCATATTTCTAAGAGATTTATAATTAACATGTCCTAGTCTACCATGCCATAAGTTAATAGAATCAACAATATAAGCAGAAGATTTCTTTACTAGATTCAACTTAATCATGTCGTTACAAGAATATCCCTGTCTAATAAATTTGTTGTTTTTAGACAACATAAATTTATCAGACTCGTACACCAACTTGAATCCTCTTTTGGTTAGAAGGTATCCAGGAACCAATTTCTTACAAATATCGGGTACATAAAATACATTGACTAATGTAAGAACCTTCCCAGAGGTGAATGTAAGTTCAATTGTTCCTTTTCCCAGAACTTTGCTTGCAACTTTGTTTGTGCCAGTAACTTCGTTGGATTCTACATTATTTTCTTCGTAAGTCTTGAACAGATTACGAACTTTGCAAACATGAATGGTTGCTCCATTATTGAGCGACCAATCATTAACAATGCCACTAATGGAGTTTTCCTCTTGTACAACAGCCACAAGATTTTCTTCGACCATATTCTTTTTTTTCCTTTCGAAGACGACAGTATCGGGCATAGTGGCCGGGTTTGTTACAAAAATAACAGACACCCCTTCATTTTATTCTTGGAATTATTATTCTTCTTAAACTATGTCTCATTCTTAGGCTTCAACTTATCATTAATTCCAATATTATTTGCCTTAGGTTGAGACTCAGTTTGCCGATTATCATCTAGTTTGCATTTACGAGAATCCTCTTCAATACGAAGATGACATTGTAAGCCGTCTAAATTATAATCTATTTCCGCACGTTTCAATTTTTTCTTATAATCATTCCAAGAATTTGAGAGTTTCGAAATAATAACTCCAACAACAAAAGATTCAGGGAGATCAACACCGACATATTTAAGTTGATTCACTAATAGTAGTATTTCACTTACTTGTCCAACTATGGACTTGTTAGCGACCATTTTGAAATCCGCAAAATTATAAATAAGAAATTTTTTTTATTTCTTACCTCGGATATGCGATACTTGCACTCCAATGCAGTCCAGAGGTCCTTTGCAGTTTCTAAGGTCCTATGAGCATTGGAGGCTGAAGTAGACAATGCATTTAGAATATACCCTTGCACAGGAAATCGTCCTCTTTGCGCTTTGCACGTTTTTCCTTCAGGGCAGCATCCTCGTCAGCAGTTTCCTTAGGTATCACTTCCAATCCGTCTTCTAAGATATAGAACAATTTGATGGTGATCAGAAAGAACTTCATTGTCTCTTGCCAACAAGTGAAGCTTTAGCCATCAAAATACTTCAATTTAGTCAAATAATGATTCACAACTTGTAACGCGCTCAAACCTTCCATGATTGAAGATATTGTCCGAAAATTTGTTGGGGATTTTGCGATTTGAGACTATTGGATGATGATGAATGTTGGATTTCAGACTTTAAGGATCTACAGAATAGATTCTTTCAGACAATAGTTCAACCCACCAGATACAAACGGGTTATCGAACTATCGACTTTCAGGATTCAATAAAGCCTAGGAACAGCGAAATCAGATTCAAGGTTTGTACGAATTTGATCCGATCAAGAACACTCTGAAATTATATTTCTGATAATGCAAGAATCAGATAGAGTGAAGAAAAGAAGAAGAAACAACTTGCAACGCCTATGAATTGCAACACTTTGGAGGTGTCATAGAATAGCAGCGCTTGAGGTGCTCTAATGACGTTGCAAATTGGTTGAGGAAGAAGAAGAGTTCAGAATATATTGGAAACATTCTCTAGGCATTACCATTTACATGATTTGAAGAGGTACCTATTCAAAACGTCTCGTCTTTTTATTCGAATTCAAAACGTTTCAAATTTGAAACGTTGCATCCCTTTATTTGCAACAGTCATTGCCGCGCATCCCTTCATTTCCAACGGTTTATAAACATTCCAAAATCCGGCCGTATTTGAATTTAATTCGGGTTAGTAATAGGCCTAAATTCGGCTTGTTACCGTTAATGAATTTTCATCCAAAATCATACTTGTTCGATCAAGACGCGAAACCCATAGCCATACCCGGCCCGGTTCGGTCAGACGGCGGCGGCGCGCGTGTGTTGTATAGTGATGCATGGTCTCCCTCCTCACAACAAAGAAAACATTTGGGTGTCCCAAGGCCCTAACACCCACTTGAGAAAGCTAATTAAGTAGTGGCATACTTGTTTGTCTTCTACAATGTGGGACTAATCAATATTTCCTCTTCTTCCTTCTTTCTTCCTTCTTCAAAACAAACCCATACCCCAAAACTATTATTTTTCACAACATTTCAGATGATGTACTGGCAAAGGCGTTTCAGATTGACCAGAAATTAGTTGATTGGCTACAGGCTTGGTTTTAGGTAGGTAGCAACTAGATCGATCCTTTTTAAACCTACTAATAGTGAATGTATGTTGGCCTTGTTCTCTGTATGTATCTTATAACTATGTATTATTATGCGAATAGAAAATCATTTTTTTTCCTGTATAGGTCCTGTTTATTGCAATATAATATTTTGTAACAGTAATGTAATGTATATTCGCAAAGTACCTTTTAATAATAACATTGCTGGATAAATAAATTTGCCTGCTGAAATGAAGCCAAGCGATCTTCCTGCTATCTTAATTCTGGTTGTATTTGGCTATGTTTTGGTTGTTAAAAATGTGTGTAATTTATTCAAGTCTTCAGTGTATGAGGACAGAGAGGACTCTGCTCTACCAGAGCGGTAGCATTGCGTCAAAACCATTCTTGTGAATCGACGCTTTTTTTATACTACTAAAAATATATGATAATGATACTAAACATTCTTGCATTCATTATCACCACACTGAAAATTGCTGCTTCAACCATATTGCACTCATTATCACCACTTTGACAATTTCCACTTAAACCATCACGAGGCAGAGGCGGAGGCAACGACAGGGGAAGCTGCGAAGTTTTGATCATAATTAAAAGAATCTGATATTACTCGCTAGTCGTCGCTCATCTGAGCATAACTCATGAAACAAAAACAAAATATTTCATTTTTCACTAGGAGCAAAACCTGCTCGATTTCTTTTTAAAAAAAACCAACCTCTTCGCCGTCCACAATGACTCCCCCCTAGCCGACCATTGTCACTAGCTCCAATCTGTTGTTGCTTCCTCCATCAAATTTGTCTTTCAATTTGACGTTTGAAGTATAATTTTTAATCTCTAATTTGATAAATAAGGATTTTTTTAATTGCTTATGTTGATTAACTATTGTTAGATGATATTAAAAAATTATTAGTTAATTTAGGACCATTGTTACAATCCTATATTAGAAAATTAGTTAATTATCGATTACAATCGATGAATGATATGTATTAG
Source organism: Allium sativum (assembly GCA_030737875.1). Classification (NCBI taxonomy): domain Eukaryota; kingdom Viridiplantae; phylum Streptophyta; class Magnoliopsida; order Asparagales; family Amaryllidaceae; genus Allium; species Allium sativum. The sequence goes on from CM060918.1 coordinate 317,712,442, forward strand.
CTGATGATAATATAACGTGTTAGTTAATCTAAGAATATTAATAATTAGAATTATGATTTTTTTTGTAATTAAAAAATTTGAATTGATTAAATTTTGAAAGTTAACGTAAAATAAGTGATTAATATCCTTGTTTATAATTTTATGGAAATACTTGACGTAAAATAACGTTCGTTATAGTTTACATGAAAAAATCAGTAGTTATATATGTTGGAATATGAATGAGCATGAGTAAGAGAAATTTGGGAAAAAGAAGAGTTAGCAATTTATTGCTCAACATCATTAAAATGTAGGGACAATAGTTGCTACTTGGGCTAGTGCGTTAAATGAGAATTGTTTACTCAGAATATGAAAGACATGCCTGTTCAGTCCGGAATTCGAAAGGCATGGCTGTTCAAAATACAACCATTGGAATTCTGAGCACATGCACATTAATAACCGAGTGGTTAAAGGGTCGCAACCTTTCCACTTCAGCGGTTACTAATACATACGAATAGGCACTCCTCCAGCCTATAAATTCACTACACAAAACAAGGCGAAACATACCTTTGGATCTGCTTGCATTGCTTCTTCTTCAACGTAATTTCTCCGATCTAGTTTCTATAACTTTTTCAGTTCGTCAGGGCTCTGTATGCTGGCACTACGCTACGGAGTTGGTCCGTTTTATCCTGGGAAACAAATTGCAACAACGTCTTTTGGTGCATACGACGGCAATATTGTTTCAAGGAAACAGAAACATCTCTAGACTCGGACATTACTTTCTTCTTCTTTTCTATTGAAGACGGTTCTGTACTGCTTCAATTTGTTGTACAATCGGTTGCGCTTTCTGTGGTTACTATGAACACAGTTTGACGTGACAATTGTTGAATAAATTAGTAACATTGAATTTGTTACAATTATTGAACAAAATTGTTTGTTGTTATCGTTTAATTTGCAATACAATGATGTATTGACAAAAGATTTAACTTTGTAATACAATCATGTATTGATAAAGACAATTTTCTAACAATCTTGAAACAATATTTTACTTGTTTGAACGTATGCTAATTTGATAGATTATAAACATATCTTATCTTCATAAATTTGCTATACACTCAGGTATGCTTTGTTGTTGATTCAGTTATTTTCGTGTATTTGTTTCTCAATTAAATAAACCTGAGTTTCATGTTCAGATTTAAAAACATTGTGTTTCCTACAAGTGGTATCGAAGCCACTCTTGGTTAATTCTATTAAGGAATCTTTGTTTTTATTTAAGACATGAATTATTGAAACATTTGAATCTTAAGATATGTTGAATTTGTTTGGATTTGTACTGATATTCTTAAAATTCATTTTTCTTCTTCTCTGATTCAGTTGTTGCAAACATCTTCAAGTTTTAAATGATTCATTTATATTATTAAATGATTCATTTATATTATTAAATGATCCATTTATATTATATCAATCAGTCTTTTCCTCTTCTGAAATTGGAAACTTGTGTGAATTAAATATGAAATTCATATGTTGGTAACTGACATTTGACTATTCATATTCAAAATGATTTGTGCTTTAAAAGTATATTTAATGAATCATTTGGCTTGTAACGCATGAAATGTTTTGCATATTCAAAACTTAGTGTGAATTGTGTGAACCATTTTATGAAATTGCAATTTTTTTTGGTTTGCTTTCCAATGTTTGACTTTTCAATATTGCCATGTAGCTTGTAATTTCTTTTTGGGCTAAATTAGCATTTGATGTGTTTAAACAATAAGTTGAGAATCAACTCAATAAGAAAATGAAAAGCAAAACAGAGGTTCCATATTATGAAATATATGTACTCACTTTTCTATAATCTTATATAAATAAAGGAGAAGAATGCCTATATTAGAGTGTGACTAAGCCAAGACACAATATCATATTGATGTCAAATTGGGCTTGGTGCATTGAGACTATTAAGGTCTAAGACACAATGTTATATTGATGTCAAATTGGGCCTAGTGCCTAGGGACTCTTGGGGTCCATGACACAATATTATACTAGTGTCAAAATTTATCTAAGGGCCTTGGCGCTCTCAAATGTATGCTTTATTAGTTTCTGGCTTGCCAGATAACCTTTGAGGAGAAGCTATTATTTCAGGAAATCATATTTTAAATAAAATACCCCGAAAAAACATGGAAATCTCCTTATGAACTTTGAAAAAACAGACCACCATCCTATAAATACTTAAAACTGTGGGGGTGTCTTCCCAAAGTAGAGGTACCAAAACCAAAGAAGGTCAAAATTGGACCAAAAACAATTGATTGTGTATTCATTGGATATGCACTAAACAGTGTTGTATACCGATTTTTGTTACACAAATCTGAAATTGATGATTCATTGAGTCGAGAAATGCTAGTTTTTTAGAACATATATTCCCCTTGAAACAAAGAGACCAAGGGAAGATGGAGTTCCTTATTCTCTTGAGAATATTAAACAAAATAAAACTCAGCGAGCAGCAAGTGGAAGAACCAAGAAAAAGAAAAAGGCCAAGGACCTTACAAACCTTGGAATAGACTTCTATACTTTTGTGTTAGAAGATGATCCATTGTCATACAAACAAAATGTATCTTCCAGCAATGCCCCTCATTGAAAGAGGCGATTAACAATAAGATTGAGTACATTATGTCCAATCATACATGTGAATTGGTTGATTTACCTCAATGGTGTAAGACCTTAGGTAATAAATGGATACTTAAAAGGAAATTGAAACTTGATGGTTCAATAGACAAGTACAAAACTACAAATGCTGATGTACAACTTTTATGGGCAATTCATCTACTTCAAAGGTGGAAGGCAAAGGAAAAGTTGTGCTGAAACTGATTTCTGGAAAGGAACTAACTTTAAATGAACTTGAATTCAGGATCATTACTGAGTAATCATGGTTTCAACTTAATCTTTGAAACCGATAAATTTGTACTTTCCAAGAATGAAGTGTGTTGGAAGAGGATATGTGTGCGATGGTTTGTTTAAAGCAAATGTAACCACTATTGCACCACACATTAATAAGAATAAAAGTGCGTCTTCTGCTTATATTGTTGAATCTTCCAACATATGGCATTCTAGATTAGAGCATGCAAAATTTGAAACATTGCGAAAATTGATTAATCTAGAATTTTTACCAAAATGCAATATAAATTCCAACTATAAATGTCAAGTTTGTGCAGAAATAAAATTGACAAGAACCTCGTTTCATCATGTTGAACGAGAAAAGACTTAATACATACTAATGTATGCGATTTGAAATTTTGTCAAACTAGAGGTGGAAAAGGGTACTTTATTACATTCATTAACGAATGTACCAGTTATTGTCGTGTATAGCTCCTTAGAACACGGATAATGTCAATAATAATGATTATTGCAATTACATGACTTAGAAATACATCAAATTGATGTTAAAACTGCACCTTTGAATAGTGAACTAGAGAAAGAAATCTATTTGAAACAACCCGAAGGATTTCTGACCTCAGAAAATGAGAATAAAGTTTGCAAACTGGTAAAATCACTTTATGATCCTAAGTAAGCTCCAAAATAGTGGCATGAGAAGTTTGATAAAACTATGGATTCACGATAAATGAATCAGACAAATGTGTGTACATAAAACACACACATATTGGATATGTCATTGTTTGTCTCTATGTTGATGACATGTTTCTCCTAGGCAATAACAAGGGCATAATAACATTTACAAAGGATATGTCATCCTTTAGATTGAATATGAAAGACATAGGACTGGCTGATGTGATATTAGGTGTAAAAATTATAAGAACAACACAGGGAAATGAATTATCCCAATCACATTACATCACTAAAACACTTGAAAAATTCAAGCAATACAATGTAACTATTGCAAAATCATCAGTAGATATGATCCAAAATTGGATAAAGAACACTGATGATGGTATCTACCAGTTAGAATACTCTCGTATACTAGGAAGTAACATGTATGTTATGAACTGTACTAGGCCTGATATCACATATGATGTAAGCAAACTAAGAAGATTTACCAGCAATCCTGGTAAACATCATTGGAAAGCGATAATCAGAGCTCTATGATATCGAATGTATACGCAGAGCTATGGTCTATACTATACAAAATATCCTTCAATAGTGGAAGGATACGGTGATGGAAATTGGATCACTGGATTACATGATACGAAGTCTACAAGTGGATATGTGTCCACATTAGGAAATGGAGCAATTTAATGGAAATCATCCAAACAGACTTGTATCACTAGATCTACGATGAAATTGAAGTTTATTGCACTAGACAAGACTGCATAATAAGCAGAATGGATTTTGAATCTTCTTAGAAGACATTCCTAATTGGAGAAAACATATGCCTTCAATATGTATACATTGTGATAGTCAATAGTACACTATACAATGGTAAGTCTAGGCATATTCGTCGTAGACATAAAAAGATAAGACAACTTCTCTCTAACAGAGGTTATCACAATAAATTACCTTCAATCTAAAGATAACTTAGCGGATCCACTTACAAAAGGATTGCCATGAGAGAAAGTTCAAACCTTATCGAAGGGAATGGAGCTAAGTCCTGTAAACTAAAGGTTTTTCTAAAATGGAAACCCCACCTAGTTGACTGGAGATCCCAAGATCTAGGTTCAAAGGGACAACGAAGTTTAAGAGAAACTTGATGGCACTGTTATATACAAACCATTCCTATGATAAGTCAGTGCACTATATGGTGAATAAGGATAAGTATTAATACTTTTAATGATGTCTGTATTTGAGGAATTAGAGAATACCCTTTACAGAATCACCTACGTAAGTGCGAAGGCGCCGCTTCAAAGAGAATTGTGAGGCCAAATTCTCTAAGCACTTATGAGACCAGGCATGTGTTCAAGCAAAAACGAACACATATAGAGAACGAAGGGTTATAAGAAACATTTATCGTGTGTTATCTACTTTGAATTACACAAAAGGCTTACAGTTCAAGGACAACCTATGTCTACTGATTCGCCTGTGATTCAAATAGGTAATTACTAGGAAAGTTCAAGGCCCATGTGCTACTTTAACTGATGCGATAAATGGTTCGCGAAAACTAAGATCAACTGCTCATTCATGTGGGGGATTGTTGGAATATGAATGAGCATGAGTAAGAGAAATTTGGGAAAAAGAAGAGTTAGTAATTTATTGGTCAACATCATTAAAATGTAGGGACAATAGTTGCTACTTGGGCTAGTGCGTTAAATGAGAATTGTTTACTCAGAATATGAAAGACATGCCTGTTCAGTCCGGAATTCGAATGGCATGGCTGTTCAAAATACAACCATTGGAACTCTGAGCACATGCACATTAATAACCGAGTGGTTAAAGGGTCGCAACATTTCCACTTCAGCGGTTACTAATACATACGAATAGGCACTCCTCCAGCCTATAAATTCACTACACAAAACAAGACAGAACATACCTTTGGATCTGCTTGCATTGATTCTTCTTCAACGTAATTTCTCCGATCTAGTTTCTATAACTTTTTCAGTTCGTCAGGGCTCTGTATGCTGGCACTACGCTACGGAGTTGGTCCGTTTTATCCTGGGAAACAAATTGCAACAACGTCTTTTGGTGCATACGACGACAATATTGTTTCAAGGAAACAGAAACATCTCTGGACTCGGACATTACTTTCTTCTTCTTTTCTATTGAAGACGGTTCTGTACTGCTTCAATTTGTTGTACAATCGGTTGCGCTTTCTGTGGTTACTATGAACACAGTTTGACGTGACAATTGTTGAATAAATTAGTAATATTGAATTTGTTACAATTATTGAACAACATTGTTTGTTGTTATCGTTTAATTTGCAATACAATGATGTATTGACAAAAGATTTAACTTTGTAATACAATCATGTATTGATAAAGACAATTTTCTAACAATATATGCCATTGATAATTAAACTTTATAGAAACTTGATTTACAACGGTTGTACAAGCTACAAAAATATATATGCCACTAATAATTTAATGTGCTATAGTCATTACAAAGTGAAAACACTAATGTTGGCTTTCAGTATGTCACATCAAAAGATAGATACTAGTGTAAAAGGTTGTATGTTGTATTGAAAACATGATATTAATCCTAAAAACTGCAATATATTGAGGAAAATACAAATCTAAAAAAAAGGAAATGAAGTTACATATAAGCGAATGCATTATTTATCCATCACCCCAAGATTACAAAGATTATATGTGTCTTCAATCATGGCATGTAATATGCGATGACACAGCGCGAGAACACAAGAAAATGGAACTTTGACACATTTATTGGATAGAGAAGCATGAATACATTTTGATTGGATGTATCCCATAATTGCTGCAAAGAGCCATAACGTTAGACTTGGTTTGTGTGTGGATGCGTTTTCACCATTCTCTCAGTTTGATAGTAAATATTCATCTTGGCTTTTTTACTGTTAACCTTATAATTTGTCTTCATGGATGTGCATGAAAACTTCATATGTGTTTCTCACTATTATCCTTCCAGACCCTTATGATCCGACATAAGGAATCGATGTTTGTCTACAATCATTAATTGAAAAGTTAAAAACACTATAGGTTAAAGGAATTGAAACATATTTCATTTCAAAAAAAAAAACATATGTTCGCTTCTTTTTTATAAACTATCTGTTATTTTTTGCATATGAAATGCTCTCAGATTGGAGTATGGTTAGTCATCTATCTGGTCCTCGTTGCATGAAAGAAAGATGAGCATTTTTTTTACGGTATGAGAGGGAAATTTCTTGGTTTGATTGTCATAGGTGTTTTCACCATCCCAATTATAATTTTAAAAGAGATAAAAACTTCAAAGGTAATAGAGCAGAAAATATGCAAGCACAAAAAGTTTGGTCAAGTGAAGAAATATATGAATCATTTTGATTTGCGACGGCTATTGACAAATTATGTTTCTCTACTTGTGTCAGTTAGTGAATAGTGACACATAGTGTTTCCAAGCTTGTGTTGGTTAGCAACAGTCGGTGACACATAGTGTTTCCAGGCTTATGTCTGTTACCGACGGCTAGCAACAAACATCCAACCTCCAACAGTGTGCCATGTGTCTCACCAATCTGACAATAGCCGTCGCTAATATGTCTATGATAGCCGTCATTAAAGTCGATACTATTTTATTTGTGTCGTGTTAAATAACGATGAGTTTTAGCGACGGCTAGCGATCGCTATCAGCAAGCTTCTTTGTAGTGTACATAACATTTACATTATTAAATTATACTACTATAAGCTACTACGTTTGTCAATATTTGACTATAATTGTTTATTAATTATTATTCATTGTAAATTTTATGTAAAAACCATAATATTATATCCATTTGATGGTACTGTATAAAACAACAAGAAGTAAGCTAATAGTAGTAATATATTTTGTTCCTGCATTATTTCAAGCAATGTTTAAAAACCTATTTTATATGTAGTAATAAAAAGTACTGCTTAAAAATATATTGTACGGTTTAGTAAAGTAATTTGGCATGTATTATTAGCAATTACTTTTGGGGGGGAATGTTCTTTTTAGTTCAATTAAGATTATAGATAGTTATTTCAATAAATTGCTTGTAAAATAATCTTATGTAGATTCATACTAGCTTAAACATAAACAAAACCCATTTTTAAATTCTACGTATGTAACCCAGTTTTTTGTCAAAACTATACCTTTCGTATTTAAATGAAACTAACGTGTTTTGTTAAAATCCTAAAATTATAAATTTGATTCCACAGTATACAACTTCGATACACCATTGAAATATTAAGTATAGTTAATTAATGCTTTAAAACAAGGAATAATTGTAAAGGTTGTTGTAAATTTGAATTCAAATAACAAACTTAAATCTAAATCTACAAACACAGTAGAAGACAAGATCAATGATAAGCTTGTAAAAATAACTAATTACAATATCTTAATCGCCATAACAGAAAATAACCAATCCAAATATGACTATCTCAATACAAGCAATCAAAATTAGTCAATAGCAATGAAAATAAAGCATACTCCATATTTATAGTGATTACACTAGTATACATCCGCTTTGGAGAGAGAATTTTACTACCACAGCAAGAAGAGTACAAGAGATTGACTCAATTATCATCAATAATCACTTTAGAAGCAAGTTTGTGGAGAATAAAATTGAAGAAGTATAAATAAGGTTTAACACCCTAATTTTCCTTTGAGATGAACCCTTGAACATGTTAGAAGCACCTCTCTTTGAATTTGAAAATACCTTATATTGGAAAGATTTTCATCATGGCAAATTACATTTCGCCCCTTGAAACCTTCAAAAAATATCCTTGTAACTAAGGTAAAAAAATCATTTTTTTGGACCCCAGTCGTCTAGCCTAGGTTGCTAGATGTCTAGCATATGATTCAGGATCCGGTGCCCAGGAAGCTAGACGTTTGGCCTAGGAGCCAGACATCTTGGTCAGGTCTCAGGATTCTGAAGACCTAAGAACCAGACGTATGACCTAAAAATTCAGACGTTTATTCCAAAACTCGAGTCGCAGTTCTCAGAGAACCAGACGTATGACCCAAGCGCTAGACGTTTGGCTTAGGTCTAAGCCACAGAACTCTGGCTCAGGTCCTAAATTCTACATTTAGCTTTAGGTTGCAATAGCTTAAGCTCCTAAGCTCTGATTCACAAAACGTTTTCACTAATAGTAAGTTAATCTTTACCACTTACATTTATCGTATAGCGTCATCAAAATTTAAAACTTTACATCGACACTATAACCATCTCCAAACTCCAAATCCGATGCACCAAACCATCTCAAACTTTACCTTCAATCGATCAACATGAATACTTCTGTGACAACCCGCGTATTGGAAGGTAGTATATTTAAATATTTTATTTGAATATAGCATCATTAATCTCGTGTGTATGTCTGAAAAGTCACTTTTGCATACGGATGAATTTGGACTCGAGGCCACTTCCATTAAGTTCAAAAATGCCATTTACGATATTAAAAACTGTAAACATGGATATGTTTCAAGTTAGTGAAATTAGAGTCTTCGAGTGGAGGCTTGGGTTAGTGAACCTAGCCCAATAGGCTACTTCATTATAATCCCTCTTAGCCACCTTTCTCTTTCATTCATTTTATTTCCTAACATTAAGGCAAAATGGAGAAGGGAATTTGAAATTAAAAATCTAAAACTAGGTTTGGCTTCTAGAGATTCAAATCAAGTGTAAATTCAAGGAGAAAAAAGGTAAGCACAATCTCTATCTCCTCCAACTCAACTCCTCTTCGATCCTCATGAATTCCTATTATCTAACTCTTAGGATTCTTGTGTGTTTATGTATAAGTTGAAGATTTGTGAGTTATATTTGAAGAGAGGTTGATTTGGCCAAGTTTTGACTCGTCTTTTTGCTCCTAACAATCAAAGGTGAGTTCTTCCAAACCAACATCTATGTAATCAAGCTTATATGCTTGGCACATGTGCCCTTAGCACTTATATATTGTGTATGCATTTGGTGATTTGGTTTGTTTGTGTGGGAACTTTCCTATTTGTGAGTTTTAATTTCATTTGTGAAAATTTCTTGTGTAAATTCTTGTATGGACATTTGTTTATGTGCTTTAGTGTACTAGGAAATGCCTTAAACCTATCCAAGAGTCTAGAGCAAGCGCTATCGATCCGGAGCCATTAAGTGATGTTTTTTACCTTGAAAAACATTTTTAAAGCAGGTCAGACATCTGACCATGAGTTTCAAATGTCTGACCTAGACCTTGTAATTGGCAGAGGCCAATTTAAGACATCAAAACCCACTTTCAGACGTCTGACCCAGACCGGACGTCTGAAATTGGGTCCAGACGTCTAAAAATTACTACTTGCCCTATTTTTCTTCTATCAAATATTGGCGACCACGGTCGATAATTTAGATTGTTCCAGGCTTCTTCCTGGTCGAGTTTTGGCTCGTTTTCTCTTTTCTTATGTTTTTTCAGTTGCTCTAGTTCATGAATTTCAGTAGCTCGATTAAATCGGCTTTTGATGATCGTTTTATTTATCGAATATCGATATTTATATGATTTAATTTACATTATTTAAACGTGAATTTTGGGATCGATGGTTCTCACAATCGTATTTATGAGATTTGCCACTTCAAACTATAAAGGATTTTTATTATTGTTAGATACCAAATCTTTTACCAAAATGACTTCTAAAACTACTTTTATCTTGTAAAGTTGTCTCACAAATTGTCTTCCAATCTATTAGTATATATTTCTATAGACCTTTTCCTCGTTCATATAATAAATCCAATTAAACATCTTAGTAGAAACAAGGACTGTGAACCCTTGTGTTTGCTTCAACCGTTAATTCTTTGACTCGTTCGATTGAAAATTGTGGCAATGATCATCTTGTGTTTTTAGTGGACTATACAATTTGTTTGTAAATATTCGATTGGAGCAAGTGGTTATGGGACGTGTAGCTTAACTCTTATATTTACTAGCTTGGAGTAATTTACACTACTTTGGATCAATTGTGAACTTTTTATGATTTCGTGGATTTTTGCATTTTAATGATCTTTTGATCATTTTGAGGAACTTTGGTTCAAATCTGAGCGAGGTCGCAACTCATGGTCTTTCCGACCATCTTGGGGAGCTACAACTCAAATATATAAGATAGTTACCTAGAGATCGCGTCTCATCCGAGATACACGTATGGGTGAGTCCTCGGGCTCCCATCTTGAGATAGGCCTTTTTCCCCTTTTATTTTATGAGATTTTCTAGCTTTCTACTTATTGATTTTTGCAATTTTAAGTGTTGATATGTGACGTCAATTTTGAGTGTTAGATATTGTATTATCAATTCTGGGTTTATTCGACAAGTGATTAGTTTCCTGTGATTAACTATATAATTAGAATAGGATATTATTTTATAGCACCGAGATTTATTTGAGATATTATATGGACATTCTTGGGGATTCACATTTACATATGAGCATTATTTTATTGAATATATGTCAATTTTTGTTTATATATCTCTTATTCTATGTCAATTTATTATGATAATTACAGCTAGACTGATCCGTTTATTGTTTATTTCTTATAAATAATACTCGGGTCACGCTGAGGTGTTGTAGGTGCTTTCACATGACTTTTTGCAGGGACTATGGAGTGATTTTTGGATAAACTACATTAGTTGTTATAGTTTTCGGTCTTTTATGCATATGAGATAGATACTCCTTATGTATACATATTCATTTGGCTAGCACTTGTACCAATTCTTTTTTTGGTACAGTGGATCTATTATGACCAATATCTTGTTGTATACTCCAATGTGATATATTCATATCTATTTCCGCCTTTGTGATATGAATATCTGTGACTGATTTGTGTTAAGTATTTTGTATTTCTTTCCGAAGAGATTTTTAGCCACTATGTAGAAGCTTTTTCTGGCTACTATATACATGGTCGCTCCTCAACACCCTTATTTTTGGGGTAAGTTGACAACATTATTTCATAACGTACTTGGCTAATGCTAGTATAGAGGTAGGCGTCACATCTTGGTATCAGAACCAATCTTTGGAAAAATATTGAATATTGTGACAAGGATCATGTACTAAGTCTTCTTAGGATTCGTGGCATAGGATCTGGATTGTGTCTTAAGTTCCATTTTATGTTATCTTGAGTTGTGATTCCTTGTTTTTTTAATCGAATTTATTCGAGTTTGTTTTATGAATTACATTTTTGTTTCTTTTTATATAAGAGAAATTCTTAGGCTTTTATCTGCATGAACGTCGGTTCATCTGGCGCCCCTCCTGTGGGAAGAGTGTTTATGTCAGCCCAACAACTTCTTGATTTGGTGACAACTGCCCAAGCAGCACGGACCCCCTCCATTGCCTACGCATCCCAAATTTCTACTTCGTATAGCAATTTCACTAAGTTTGCTGGAAAATTCCCCAAAGGTTCTGAAAGCTCTATGGAAGTCCAATCTTGGATTAGATCATGTGATTGCATCTTTTCTCGCACGAATCTTGAGGACTTGCATCGGGTTCAGGTGGCTTCTAGTATGCTCCAAGATATAGCACTTGATAGGTATGAACTTATGATCACTGAAATTCAAGAGAATGACTTAACTTGGAAGCAATTCCAAGAACGGTTCGAATCGAAGTTTGTACCTAAGGGCGAGAAAATAATGTTAGCCCGACGCTTTGAAGACCTTGTTCAAGGAAAATATTTTGTGGCCGAGTATGTTGCATCTTTCGACTATCTCTCTCTCTAAATATGTGCTTGAGCTTATTAATACCGCCAAGAAGAAGACTGAGAAGTTTTTGTATGGGCTCAATAAAAATCTCAAGAAAGCCTTACTTCTTAAGTTAGTCGAGCCTTTTGATGTGCTCGTGGATATTGCGCTTCGTCTTGAGGAAGCCGATAAGGATAGCGATGTGGAGATTGAGGACTCTAAGAAAAATTTTAATAAGAAGAGGAATTTCGGCAATAAATCCAAATCTTTTGCTAATAAGAAAGTAAAACTAGTGTCTTCCGAGGCAAAGGCTTCTAATTTTGGTCGAGGGGAATGCTACAGTTGTGGGTCAAAGGGTCATTATGCTAATAAGTGTCCCAAGCCCCACACTTGAAAAACTATGGTAAGGCTCTGGGTAATCTTATATCTTAGTGCCCCAAACATCAAAGTAGGAAGGAGGGAAAGCTAAATGTCATGTAATCCCCTAGCAATACTTCTTTCGGTCAAGGTAATTTTCATTCAGTCCTAGGTGGAATTATTAAGTTTCATGGACATCCTATACGATTTCTTTTTGATACACGGCATCCCATTGTTTAATATCACAAAAATTTGTTTATGATTATTCTTTGGATGCCTTGTGTTTGATGACTTCACCAAGGATTGCAAATCCGGTCAGTGGATGCACAACACTTAGTTTATTGTGTAAAGATGTTGAGATTATTTTGTGTTAATATTCTTTCCGAGCCGATTTGTATGTGATGCGCTATTTAAGCTTTAAAATCATATTGCGAATGGATTGGCTTCACCACTATGGAGGCAATGCCCTGAGAGTGCTATACATCTTCGACATCCTCGGTCTATTAATCATATTTCTGTGGTACTTAAAGATTCTAGTTCATATTTTATGGCCTCTTCATATACTCTAAATCCAAGAGATGATGTTAACGATGATGAGGAAGAGATTATTTCTAGAATCCATGTTGTTCGAGAGTTTCCCAACATATTTGAGCCCGTTTTAAGATTACCACCTTAGAGAGCAATTGAATTCCAAATCAATTTAACCCCTGGATCTCTACATATTACTCGTCTTCCTTATTGATTATCTAGTAAGGAAAATGAAGAGATGCACAAGCAATTATCCGAATTAGAGGAAAAGCAGTTTATTCGCTCTAGTTCCTCACATTGTGGAGCTTCTGCAATCTTCATGAAGGAATCGGATGGAATACTTAGGTTTTGCTTCAATTATCACATGCTTAACTATCTCACCATCAAGAATAAATATCCTCTACCATAGATCAATGATTTATTCGATCAACTTAGTGGTGCTAAACCATTTTCTCAACTAGACTTTGCTACCGGATTTCATCAACTTCGTATCGCGAAGGATAGTATTCCTTTGGCTTCATTCCATTCCCACTATGTATCTTATAAGTGGATTGTGATGCCATTTGGTTTGACAAATGCTCTAGCTTATTTTGTCGACCTTATGAATCACGTTTTCAAAGACTTTCTCGATCCATTTGTGCTCATCTGTATTGATGATATTCTTGTGTATTCTAAACCGAGGAGGAACATGAGAACCATCTAGTATTGTGTTGGAAACTCTTAGGTGAAAACAATTGAAGGCCAAGTTTTCCAAATGTCACTTTTGGCAAACTAACGTAAAGTTCTTAGGTCATATTATTTTCGATTCCGGAATTTTTGTGGATCCTTCAAAGATTGAAGCAATTCACACCTGGAATAGACCTGAGTACATAATGGAAATTCGTAGTTTTCTTAAATTGGTGGGATACTCTCGTCGGTTCATAAAAGATTTTTCCAAAATTTGTCGTGCCTCTCACAAATTTGACTAAAAAACAAGTCATGTATAATTGGTCGAACAAATGTGAAATCGCTTTTCAAAAACTAAAGGTGCTCCTTTCTGATGCTCATATCCTTATGATTCCCGAAGGAAACCAAGACTAATTGTTTATATCGATGCTAGCCGTATTGGTTTGGATGTCGTTCTCATGCAAATGGAGCATGTAATTTCTTATTTAAGCTTTTAGGCAACTGAAACCAATCTAGACTTGATATGCGACTCATGATTTAGAGCTTGCGGTTATCGCACTTTCCCTTTAAATTTTAGGTCATTTTAGTTTGGGAGAAAATTGAAATGTTTATTTTCCCAAAGGGAACTTAATTTGCAACAACAACATTAGCTTGAGTTCCTAGCTCCTTATGATCTTGATATTTTAGATACTCTCGGTAAGGAAAATTGAGTTGCCACCGCCCTTAGCCGTAAGCCACAAGTGATTGTGTCTATGATGATATCTGAATGGGAAGATCTAGAAAATTTATCAATTTGTGAGATTCGAAGTTGTGACTCCAATCCAAGCCCTACCATTATGTTATTTAGCCTTGAGGGTCATCCCTCACTTTTAGACTGCATTCGGTAAGCTTAGAGGCTCGATTCCGAATTGGCTCATCTAAGCCAAAGTATTGGAGATGAAAAAAAAAATCATATGTTCGCTTCTTTGTTATAAACTATTTGTGAATTCTTGCATACGAAATGCTCACAGATTGGAGTATGGCCGGTCATATATCATGTCCTCATTGCATGGAAGAAAAAAGAGCATTTTTCATTACGGTATAAGAGGTAAATTTCTTGGTTTGATTGTCATAGGTTTTTTCACCATCCTAAATATATTTTAAAAGCGATAAAAACTTCAAAGGTAATAGAGAAGAAAATACGCAAGCAAAAAAGTTTGGTTAAGTGAAGAAATATATGACTCGCGTTGAATTGCGACGGCTAGTGACAAATTATTTATCTCTGCTTGTGTCGGTTAGTGACTAGTGACACATAGTGTTTCCAAGCTTGTGTTGGTTAACAACAGTCGGTGACACATAGTGTTTCCAAGATTGTGTCTGTTAGCTACAGTTAGCGAAAAACATCCAACCTCCAATAGCGTGCCATGTGTCTCACCAATCTGACATTAGTCATTGCTAATATGACTATGATAACCATCATTTAAGTCGATATTATTTTACTAGTGTCGGGTTAAATAACGACAAGTTTTAGTGATGGTCAGCGATCACTATCAGCAACCTTCTTTTTAGTGTACATAGCATACACATTATTAAATAAGACTACTACAAGCTACTACGTTTTTCAATATCCGACTGTAATTGTTAATTAATTATCACTTATTGTAACTTTTATGTGAAAACCATAATATTATATCCATTTGATGGTACTGTATAAAACAACAAGGGGTATGCTAATGGTAGCAATATATTTTTATGTAGTAATAAAAAGTATTGCTTAAAAATATATTGTATGGTTCAGTAAAGTAATTTGACATATATTATTAGCAATTACTTTTGGGGGAAAATGTCCTTTTTAGTTCAATTAAGACTACAGATAATTAATTCAATAGATTGCCTGCAAAGTAATCTTATATAGATTCATACTAAATTAAATATAAACATAAACCATTTTCAGATTCTAAGTATGTAACCCAATTTGTCAAAACTATACCTTTAATATTTAAATGAAACTAACATGTTTTGTTAAAATCCTAAAACTTTAAATTTGATTCCACAATATACAACTTCGATACACCATTGAAATATCGAATATAGTTAATTAATGCTTTAAAACAAGGAATAATTGTAAATGTTGTTGTAAAATTTGAATTTAAATCTAAACCTATAAAAACAATGGAAGACAAGATCGATGATAAGCATGTGTAAATAACGGATTACAATATCTTAATCGCCAAAACAGAAAATAATCAATCCAAATATGACTATCTCAATACAAGCAATCAAAATTAGTCATTAGCAATGAAAATAAAGTATACACCGGATTTATAGTGATTACACTAGTATACATCCACTTTGGAGAGAGAATTTTACTACCACAATAAGAAGAGTACAAGAGATTGATTCAATTATCATCAATAATCACTTTAGAAACAAGTTTGTGGGGAATAGAATTAAAGAAATATAAATAAGGTTTAACGAACTTGTAAATGGATTGCATGTTTGATGTTGTATTTCATAACATGACCGATTAGTTGCTATCGATAATATGTTTGTGGTGGCGGAGAATTTATTCTCTTAGTTTAACACTCTTCTTTGACACATATGAGATCAAAGGTTATATTATTAATAGAAACTGGTCATATGTGTGAATTGACAATGTGGCATGCCAAGTGCTGCCGGCAGATAGATCAAAGATTTTATTGTAAAGCAAAACTTTGAGGTACGTTGACTCGCAGGCCTCACACCACAGAATGAACTAAAAGCAGGATGAAAGACAGCAGTGTTAGGACATACGTTTCCTTCTAGCTAAAAGTTATGCCATGATATGGAGTCCAGGCAGATTTACTTATGTGGATGTTGGATTTGAGGGCCCTTGGATGATGGTCAAATACGACCAGGATGGCGGTCAAATACGACCGGGGAACGTATTGTTCAGGAGTAACCATAATCCACCAGGAATTGGTGGGCTGGTTCTGCCGATCTAGGGCTCACCTGAGTCCAAGTCCTGGACATCTTGCAAGAGATGGTCCGAATCGGATAAATAATATCCTTTGCCTTTGTTCATGATGGAATCCAATTTCCAATACAAGCTTTGCAATTTTCAGTTGTAAACCTATATGGCGACATAATAGGATGGGGTATTATGTCGTCTAAGATTAATACATTTATTTTCGAAATTGTTTCAACACTTAGACACTAATAATAACATCAAATGTTTTTCTCGTATCAAGCATGTTTGGTCATTATAAGGTAAAACTCTATCCTCCGGTTTGCGCTTGCATTGTACGTGGGACTTGAGTCTTATAATGGCTTCATTTTTCAAAAAACATTGCATGGTTTTATGCACTGGCTTTAGTGTGGAGTAAACCCGTTCCGTATTATACGGAGCGGTCCCGTGATATGGCTCACATTAAAATAAAGTATAATTGTAGGGTTTCTCATACTAGTCCCATGACTGACTCATAGTTTGTTTTTCCCTTCCAAATTCGGGTGCCCATATTTTCACACTGGCAGCCTAGTATACAGATCTTCAGCCTAGTTCATTATGGATATGTATGGAAGCTTGGGAAGCTGGTTTTGGACTTGGAACTGGAGTAATATTTTGGAAATTTCTTTTGGACTCTCTAAAACTCTATTATGTTGATTATCTCTTATTCCACTATGTACCTAATCACTTGTTGAAACTGTTATGTATAATTATGATCCTCTGATATTGTAAACTCTGATATTATCGTTTGATGAAATTGACGTACATTATTATCTGGTGTAATGAAATATTCTATGTTATGTTGTTATGATTAATGTGATATTCCAATGACCATCCTTTCTTCCAGGAATCGGGAGAATCGGTCGTCACACTATGTCTACCTAACCGAGTAGTCTTAAGTGGCGGCTTACTATCTCTTGCCTTATGTGGGGCATAGGTTAATATATGTGAATGACGGAAGCCTCAACTAGTAGGGCCTTATAGCTAGTGTCCTCTAGTTTATTATAACGTTGAGTAAATCATTGAGAGTATTGAATGACCAATAGGTCCGCTTAGGGATTAAGTGATTGGGAGAATCCACCTTATCTATCATTTGATATTGAGGCGTTAAGAAGCTAAGGATGTGCATATGAATAAATAAACTCTATAATTATGAGTTCACTTCTTGGTTTAATAATCAGTAAAGTTCCTGTTTAAATGCTTCATAAATATATGTGTAATCGTTATATCTCAATATCGTGTTTATTGGGAATTCTACCTTGAGAGGAGTAGTTAGAGTCGTGCGTAAATGTTTACAAGGTTAGGTTAGAATTAATAGCCTTGGTAGACATATATCTTTGGTCAAACCAAATGGGATACATCTGTGTATTGTAATATGTGTTGTACCTTTCTGGTTCACCAAAACTTATTGTTCTGATCCCCTCCTCATTACAACCTCCTAGGTTTCTTTAGAGAAGGTCGGGTTCTCAAGGTATCTAAAGTTGGCTTTCGGTTTTCGTTCTCTCTCATGCTCGGTATTGATTGGTGACTCGCTTTTATAAGGTAGTTATTTAGGTCAATACTAGTCTATCCTATGTTTTGTTTCCGTCGTAAGTTATCTTATCGTACTCTGATTATGCTCATACTCTTTTAATCGCGGGTACCTGATTTACACGCTCCATGCTTGGATGTGTTCGAGTTTCGATTTTTGTTGAAATTTGGGCTCAGAAAAGTGTGGGGTGTTACATTCAGTATCAGAGCATATGTTAGACGATCAGAGGAACTAGTTAAAAATTAGGACTCACAAGAGAACATAATTTGGTTTCTTTTTTGTTTTTCTTCGTCTTTCTTACAAGACTTTAATTTATTTCGGCAATGAATTAGTCGTGGGCCTATTTATATAGAACGGTCTTAAGCGACTAAGAGTTGAAATATGTTGAGTTCGGGTTTCTAACCAACTCTGTCTTACCCTACGGTACATTGGTGATTTCGTTGTGAAGAACATGAGTATGACATATGGTGGATTTCATTGATTCTAGTATGGAGATTAGACAAAAATCTAACTACAACGGAAATAGTCGCAACTTCTAGTTTTTTGTTTCGTTTGGCAGTTCTAATCAAAGACCTTTCCTTGGTGTGAAATGGGAAATCCATGTTAATATGTCGTATTCATTCAAAAATATAATTACGAGGTATGACCATTCGATACTTCATTAAATTTCTGGATATCCTTTTGTTGAAAAATATTCATTTGAGATCTTGGCATTGTATTCGAGGGAATTTTATTTTTATAACAGTTTGGAAAATAAAATGGATTTTGAAAAGTTTCAAAATTTCGGTTTCAGAAAAATAGTTTTATAAAAAGATAGTTTTATAAAGATATGATTTAAAAAATTTATCTATTCGTGTTTAAGAATTGTTGAGCTTTGTGTGATTTTGATAAATACAATTCGATTGGTAGAAAGAAGGAAATTGGAAATGATAAGGAATATACCACTAAACTTTAAAATAATTAATACTAATTCCTTGTGATTTTTAGTATACCTCTTTTTTGTATATATTGGATGATTTATTGAAATTATTACAATAAAAACTTGAGATTTCAAAGTTCCATAATATCTACTTGCTCTACCCGATCTTACTCATACCATTTAAGTCTTATCCTCAGGGAGAGATCATTTGGTTGGGTCGGAATGAGCGAAAGGCCTCACCTCTTTAGGGCTAAGAAAATTTGTCGTGGTAGTTCGACTTGCACCAGTCCGTTGCTTCGAGATCTTAGGGTAAAATTGTTGTTTGTGCTGCATCCGCCTTTGTCGTAACTTGTTGGAATAGATTTTTGATGAAGGAGATTGTCAATTTGGAGATGAAGATTAAGCTATCTTTGGATGGTTTTTCTGAGGAGATTCTCTTAGAGGCATTTATGTTTTACGCGAACTTGAATAGTGTAACACCCCGCATTTTTAATAAAATTAAAAATGCACATATATATATGCATAGATAGGTAAATAATGGTGATGTAAAATGAGAATTAATTAGTACATGGAAGAGAAGGAAAAAAAATTAATTCAATAATAGTGTGTGTGTAATGGAAATGATAATAAAATAAGGATACTTAACTTAAATTTTAGGAATTAAGTAAAACGGACATCACCATTGTGTTCGTCTCGGAATTCTTCTTGGAATAGAGTCCAAGTTTGTGTAAAACGGACTCTGTATGAATGAGTTATGGCCTTTAGAAGATTCAACTAAAACTCAAAACAGTTCGAAATTCGACCCAGGCACCTGGGCGGGAAATTTCCCGCCATCAACCAGGCAGGTCGACCTGGGGGTCGACCTAGGGGTCAGGTCGACCAAGGGGTCGACCTACCCCTAGGGAGGTCGACCTGCGGGTCGACCTATCCCCCCAGATCTGGGCAGTCTATGATGTGTTTTAATGTGTTGTACGAATCTGATGGCTTCTAGGTCAATCTAAGGGCTCTAAAACACTCTCTACACCTATAAATACATAGCAAGATCTAACCCTAATTCATAATAATTCCTCAAGACGCCTCCGTGCTGCTGAACTCTCAATTCTCTTAGCCGCCGCCTCTAAAACCTAAATCAAATTAGAAATTCTTCATCAACAATTGAAGCTCTTCACCAATAATCAAAAAAGAAGATTAAATCAGCATTCTACATCAACAACAAATCGTTTATTTCTCCAATCCAGTCAATGTGAGTGGGTTTGAACTATATTTGTTGTATAATATTGCTTCTATCGTTTACCATTCCCCAAAATGAATATGATTATAATTTAATAAGATCAGTTATTTTATTTATGCCTACGTTTGAGCTCTCTCCTTTTTATTCTTTCCCCTTTTTATTTTTATAGCTAGGTTATCTCGAGCCTACGTCTATCATAAATTTATGCGTTTTAATGGGAAAGGGAAATTAAAAAAAGGAAAAAGGGTTGGTTTGGACATAATATGGGGATTGGAAGGTTTTGTATAGAATTATGGACAAATTATACTATAATGTTGAATTTATGTAAGGTTGACATAATTGTAATTGGATATGGAATTGGTATAATTTAATATTAACAACATGTAATTGGATAACATGGATTGGTGAAATTTATTTGTAACTTGAAAAATAGGCCTAGAGTGTGAATTAGACTATATGTATGAACGTGGGAATGTTGGGGTATATATATTGGGAAAATATTGATTATATGAAATTGGGTATAATTGGGTATTGGAAATTGGCATTCTTGGGTATGAATAACATGGAATTGGTGAATTTGGCTATAATTGGATAATTTGGGTAATATGAAATTTGGCTAACAATTATGTAATTGGTGTAGTTAATGACAAATTGGAAATAGGCATAAAAAAATGAATTGTAATTAAGTTGAATTTGGAACACATGACATGAATTTGGGGTTTGGATGGAAGATGATTGTTAATGAACGCCTATGACACGAGGTTAGGCGCGTTTGTGGTGTAAGACTGCCCGGAACCGCCCGGCAAATCCAGCAACCACAAGCGGACGTCTAATGTGAGAGGTCAACGGCAAGAACTAGAGGCGTAACGGTTTATGACACGAGGTTAGGCGCGTTGTGGTATAAGTCTGCCCGGAACCGCCCGGCAAATCTAGCAGCCATGAACAGACGTCTAATTTGAGAGGTCATACATCGTTATGGCATAATAAATAAATTAAGAAATATTATCCATAATAAGACATATGGGTGACATGGGTATGGTTAGAGGGTTAAGTGAGTGATATAAGTGACATGTAAAGCATGACTAATGTGGACTTAACCGTTGTAAGACATGTGATGTAAAATATGACTAAGGTAGACTTAACCGTAGTAAGACATGTGTAAGATA
Organism: Allium sativum; assembly: GCA_030737875.1. Taxonomy (NCBI): domain Eukaryota; kingdom Viridiplantae; phylum Streptophyta; class Magnoliopsida; order Asparagales; family Amaryllidaceae; genus Allium; species Allium sativum. Next base: position 317,734,014 of record CM060918.1, read on the forward strand.
TGAAAACTATAATAAAGGGGGTTAAGTGGGACACTGGTGGCATGTGAAACAAAAATTTAGATATGCTTAACCAAATGGGACCCGTAACAGTATCATAAATTAATTAAATTGGGTCAAGTTTAAGTAACGGGTTAAGTAAATGGAAGGGTTAAGTCAAATCTAAAATTAATGACTAGAAATGGGGAATTATAAGTAACCTATTATGAATAAACTTGAATAAGGCTAGAAAGGATAATAGGTGGAAATTATAACTTATGGGATAAGATAAGTTATAGGAAACGATAAGGAAGATGAGATAACTTATATGTAAAGATATACTTAAATTAATTGGTTTAGGAAGGAGAAATGTGAAATTAAAAATGATATAAGTTATATGAATGGAAAAGAAGTAAATTAGAATCATATATGTTGGTTGGGATGAGTAATTCTCTGGCTGCCAGTCTGATGTTGATTTCGGTCTTAAGGGCTGGTGTTTAGGGGGCTATTCTTTTAATCAGTATATATGTGGGATAAGGCATACTTAACTATGAATTAAGTATAACATGTTGTTGTAACCCTAAAAAGGAATAATTTATGAAATTGGAAAATGACATGTTGTGGGCTTATTAATGGACTTAAGTTGGTTAAGTGTAAATTGAATTAATAAGCAAAGGTAACTTGGTAAATACGAAAAAGGGAGCTAATGTGAATAACCAAGTTAAATGAGAAAGTTGACGAGGTGGCACAAGCGCGAAATAAATGGTTAGACTTAGGGTCTGATGACATATAAAACTAAGGCGCTTGAAGCGGTCCGTACGTTGTAGGATGAATAACCCAACGAGGTAGATCATCATGGTGTCATAAGGCACGAGGAGAGCGCACGTTCGTTATTTTGGCGGCTCCAACGGACTGGAAGGGGAAGCACGCGGCCCCCTGAGACGTTAAAGGTGCTCCTAGTAGTCCTCTGTGTGGTGGCAGATGTCTCAGGCTGTGCCCGCAGAGGTTGGTACTGCGCGTTACTACTAGGTGGGTGGGCCTTGACTGCAAGAATAACTTGACAGTCAGAATGCTATACGAGGTGACGGAAAAGGTGATTCGACGGCTGCCTCAATGGAGATGGAGGGTCAGGACCACAAGGATAGTAGGTCATTGAGTGCCTATCACCACAGCCAGTAGGATGCGGGAAGACTAGAGCTAGGCCCAAGATACCATTAACCATTCACTATCGTAGGACGGTGGTTGAGGGGAGACGCCACATGGATGTTTAGATTGTTTGCTTAGGGGCTTGTCGCTTAGCTTTCGAAGTCTTTACTAGTTAAGGGAGGGGCCAAGATGGGGCCATAGCCACCATGAAAAACAGACCCTAGGGATATTAGTACTAGAGGCTCTTAAAGGCGGGCCTTACACCGATATGAGGAAAGCTCCCGACCTAGTTCCGTGTTTCTTATGTAGCCCTGCCACGGAACTCGGGCACGCACACACAATGCGTGTGCAGGTTAGGCATCGAATACACTTGACGATACGTAAGTGGAAAGTCTAGGTACAACCATGTCTGCTCTGGATGGTGTATCGTAGACTAGAGGGCATTATTTGATAATGGCAGCCATTATGTTTACATAATATAATTATAGTAATCCTATGTGGGTGTAGTCTTGTATTATACATAAGAGGAATGTATGTTACTATGGCATAGTATGGGGGATTGCATATATCACTACGATGATACGGTGGAGACCGTGCGAGTGGGGTACCATGGGGTGTACCTCAGTTTGGTGGTTGCTACATATACATTATATTAGGTTAATCTATTAGGGAGTAGATGGGTGTGACGTGTGTGTAAGCTTTGAGTGCTAATAACACGTATAACCTAATAAATAAGAAAATGTAATTGAACGGTTTATGTAGGATTATTCAAGAAGTGTAGTTTAAATTCATTCACACAGAACTTATGTTCTGACCCCCTCCACATAACATTCGCAAGTTAGACAGAGACATATAGCTTTGGGAATACTGATTTAGCAGTATTGTGATTAAGGTAAGGCTATGTTTTAAATATATTATATTTTACTCCTTCCACTGTGTAGTGTTTTCCGAACTCTGACATATCACTTTTCTCTGTCTTTTTCTGCAGGATACCAGAGCAACCAACTCGGGTTTCGGTGGAATGGATTTTTGAAAAAAAAATCGGTCCGTCGGAATCTGGGTTGTTACATTTGGTATCAGAGCATAGATTTACGATTCCTATATAGATAAGGAGTGAACGTATTTGTATTTTCAAAAATATAAATATATTATATAAACCTAGATCCATAAAGGAGCCCACTATGTAGAAAGAGTAAAATATGGAAAGAGTTGGGATATCTCTTTTGTACACTAAAGATATAAACATAGAAATTTTGAGACCCTTAGGTGGTTTGGTTGGAAAGTGTACAATATGTTTGGTATTAGAGAAAGATGTATCCCATATAATAGAAACTGAAATGTTAATATTTCAGATTAGTTGGTTTAGAAGTGAAAACTTATAAATTGGAAAAAGGATAAAAAGTGGAAGATGGATTAGGAATGTATATAGTTGAGAGAATTGGCTTTGGGAAAATGTTTAGGAAGGCCTAGTTAAGTTGGAGACCTGCTTTGAGTTTAACCCAATAATTTACTTTTAAGAACTTGAAATTATAAAAGTTTTGGCAAAAGAGAATTTGTGGTGTTTTCAAGTTGTAAAATATTTTGATGTTTGAAAGAGATACGATGGAATCATATTTGAAAAACTGCATACTGGGTTTTAAAGTAAAGTGGGGTATATTTTGTAAAGTAATGATTTCTTGTTTTAAAAGAATTCTCTCATGAAAAAGTGTACGTTATAGAGCATGTATAGCTCATTAGTTTTCATACTATAATATATGAAAGGATAAAAAAGTAAAGCATACAAAATGTTGCATTTTGTAAAAGAAAGTTTTAAAATCTCTATTCGGTTGACAATAAAATTTTATTTATTGTTTTAGAAAAGAATTTTGTTGGATAGACGAAATAAGTTGTAGGAATTAAGAATATGTTTGCACCTTGTAGCAAGTAGTTAGATTAACATCGTAGGTATAAACAGTGTAACCCATTAGTTGTCCTTGTCTACTCCAGTTGTGTGATTTGAAAAAAAAAATGTTTTGCATTTTTATTTAATAACATGTTTTTATGGTTTGGCAAAGGCAAGTTTTTGAGAAAAAGATAAAAGTTTTACCACTTTTAGTTTTTGGAAGAAATATGCAATGCAAAGAAAGAGGCCAAACCATACTTTTAAAAGAATGGGGTAGGTAAGGATTAAGGCCTAGAAAGAACGAGATAAAATTAAGGCTATGAATTAAAGAACTAGAACCTAACCGGAGATTGGTAGAGTTGAGTGATTCTCTGAGTATCAATCTGATGTTGATTTCGGTCTTCGGGATTGATGTTTAGGGAATTATCCTCTTACCAATTTCCGATCAAAGATTAGCTAATATTAAACTAATAGAAAATTCTTGTAGATTGCATAAACATTGGGAAAGCTAGGTTTGTTGCTTGATAAAAAGAGATAAGGTATGGGCTAGTAATACACAGCAAGGACTAGTAGTGACAACTAGGTAGTGGAAGGGTAAGTAAGCATTGAGGGTTGGTGGTTGGACTTTTCTTTAGAGAAATAGTCTAATGATTCTTGGCCCTTGGTAGTAGCTGTGTAGGATGTTTTTGAGTTAAAAAAACAGAAAACCTTATTAGGAAAATAAATTTAAGTAATTGGAGTAAGTCAAATAAGATAAGAAAAAGAATAGCCTAATTAAGAAGAAAACAACAAATCCAATAAAGCAACAAACTGACGGGAAAAGGAAATGAAAATCTTAAGAAAAGTTGAATAAAAATGAAATTTCTCCAAGATAAGTTGAAAAAGAAAAGAAATTTTCTTATGTGGGTTGTGCTTGGATAGGAAAATAGGAAATCTTTATAGAGTAGTTACATAAAATCCAAGTACAATTAGAAAAGATACATGAAACAAAAAACGGAAGATGTGAATTTCTCCATTTTATACCTTTTTTATAACATAAGAAAGCGAATTTAGAAATTAGTTTTTTCTAAATTTTGGAAACTTAATAGTGATTGGTAGGATTTTGGATGCAACAACTGGGTGAACTATGCTCTTATTCTATAAGAGTGTGGGAAAATTTGGATGAAAAATGTTTTGATTTTCAAAAATATTGCATTTATATAGAACTGCAAGAATATTTAGGATGTGAGCATCATGTTTTAAAAATTAGATTTAAAAAGTTTGCATACATATAGTGGTACCAATTAGGCATACATGCTTTACTATGATGTATTTCACTTTGCACTTGTGCACAATGTTTGCAACAATTGAATGCACACTTGATGGATGAATATTGCAAGGGATTATCTATTTTACTCTTATCGGATTTCGGGGACGAAATTCTATAAGGGTGGGAGAATGTAACACCCTGCATTTTTAATATAATTCAAAAAATATATATATATATATATGCATAGATATGTAAATAATGGTGATGTACAATGAGAATTAATTAATACATGGAAGAGAAGGAAAAAAAATTAATTCAATAATAGTGTGTGTGTGTAACGGAAAAGATAATAAAATAAGGATACTTAATTTAAATTTCAGGAACTAAGTAAAACGGACATCACCATTGCGTTCGTCTCGGAATTCTTCTTGGAATAGAGTCCAAGTTTGCGTAAATCGGACTCCGTATGAATGAGTTATTGCCTTTAGAAGATTCAACTAAAATTCAAAACAATTCGAAATTCGACCCAGGCAATTGGGCGGGAAATTTCCTGCCATCAACCAGGCAGGTCGACCTGGGGGTCAGGTTGACCAGGGGGTCGACCTACCCCTAGGGAGGTTGACCTATCCCTAGGGAGGTCGACCTGGGGGTTGACCTATCCCCCTAGATCTGGGCAGTTTCGTTCCTGTGACGTGTTTTAATGTGCTATACGAATCTGATGGATTCTAGGTCAATCTAAGGGCTCTAAAACACTCTCTACACCTATAAATACATAGCAAGACCCAACACTAATTCATAACAATTCCTCAATATGCCTCCGTGCTGCTGAACTCTCAATTCTCTTAGCCGCCGCCTCTAAAACCTAAATCAAATTAGAAATTCTTCATCAACAATTCAAGCTCTTCACCAATAATCAAAAAAGAAGATTAAATCAGCGTTCTACATCAGCAACAAATCGTTTATTTCTCCAATCCATTCAAAGTGAGTGGATTTGAACTATATTTGTTGTATAATATTGCTTCTATCGTTTACCATTCCCCAAAATGAATATGATGATAATTTAATAAGATCAGTTATTTATTTATGCCTACGTTTGAGCTCTCTCCTTTTTATTCTTTCCCCTTTTTATTTTTATAGCTAGGTTATCTCGAGCCTACGTCTATCATGGATTTATGCGTTTAAATGGGAAAGGGAAATTAAAAAAAGGAAAAAGGGTTGGTTTGGGCATAATATGGGGATTGGAAGGTTTTGTATAGAATTATGGACATAAATATATTGTAATGTTGAATTTACGTAAGGTTGACATAATTATAATTGGATATGGAATTGGTATAATTTAACATTAACAACATGTAATTGGATAACAAGGATTGGTGAAATTTATTTGTAACTTGAAAAATAAGCCTAGAGGGTGAATTAGACTATATGTATGAATGTGGGAATGTTGGGTATATATATTGGGAAAATATTGATTATATGAAAGTGGGGATAATTGGATATTGGAAATTGGCATGTTTGGGTATGAGTAACATGGAATTGGTGAATTTGGTTATAATTGGATAATTTGGGTAATATGAAATTTGGCTAACTATTATGTAATTGGTGTAATTAATGACAAATTGTAAATAGGCATAAAAAAATGAATTGTAATTGAGTTGAATTTGGAACACATGACATGAATTTTGGGTTTGGGTGAAAGACGATTGTAAATGAACGCCTATGACACTAGGTTAGGCGCATTTGTGGTGTAAGACTGCCCGGAACCGCCCAGCAAATCCAGCAACCACAAGCGGACGTCTAATGTGAGAGATCAACGGCAAGAACTAGAGGCGTATTGGTTTATGACACGAGGTTAGGAGCGTTGTGGTATAAGTCTACCCGGAACCGCCCGGCAAATCCAGCAGCCACGAATGTCTAATGTGAGAGGTCATACATTGTTACGGCATAATAAATAAATTAAGAAATACTAACCATAATAAGACATGTGGGTGACATGGGTATGGTTAGAGGGTTAAGTGGGTGATATAAATGACATGTAAAGCATGACTAATGTGGACTTAACCGTTGTGAGACATGTAATGTAAAATATGACTAAGGTAGACTTAACCGTAGTAAGACATGTGTATGACATGGAAACTATAATAAAGGGGGTTAAGTGGGACACGGGTGACATGTGAAACAAAAATTTAGATATGCTTAACCAAATGGGACCCGTAACGGTATCATAAATTAATTGAACTGGGTAAAGTTTAAGTAACGGGTTATGTAAATGGAAGGGTTAAGTCAAATCTAAAATTAATGATAAGAAATGGGGAATGATAAATAAACTATTATGAATAAACTTGAATAAGGCAAGAAAGGATAATAGGTGGAAATTATAACTTATGGGACAAGATAAGTTATAGGAAACGATAAGGAAGATGAGATAACTCATATGTAAAGATATACTTAAATTAAGTGTTTTGGGAAGGAGAAATGTGAAATTAAAAATTATATAAGTTATAAGAATGAAAAAGAAGTAAATTATAATCATATATGTTGGTTGGATTGAGTAATTCTCAACACCCTGAATTTTCTGTGAATATTGAAATTAACAATCCTAAGAATACTTTATTATTAAAGTGAGAATTAAGGGGAAATGGGTTACGCCATTGCGTTCATCTCGAAATTCTACTTGTAATAGAGTCCAAGTTTTCGTAAATCAGATTTCGTATGAGGAAGTTATGGCCCTTGGAAGTTTCAGGAATTTTATATAAATTAAAACAGTTCAGAATAAAAATTCAAAATTTAAAATTCAAACAGGGAAGCGGGCTGGGCGGGAATTCTCCCGCCCAAGGCCAGGTCGACCTCCCCTATACAGGTCGACCATGGGGTCGACTTGGGTGTCGACCTACCCCCCGGGGTAGATCTGAAATCAGACAATCCTGACTTGTTGCGGAGTCTTATCTGACCTGTTGCTGAGTCACTAAGGCAGAGGTGGCAATTCTAGATAACTCTATCTAGTCTAGACGGTTGTGATTGCTCCTATGATATTCTAACGACTTAAGTTGATTTAAACTTCTATAAAAGAGTGCCTAGACTCAAACCCTAAACCTAAACTAAATTAGTCTCTTAGCCACCATGCTGCTGCTAGGATAGTTCTTCTTCCTAAAGCTTAGGGATTAGCAAGTCAGAATTCTAATTCAAAAGACGAACGAATCATTCTCTTCTCTAACCCGTCTTTGTGAGTACAATTTCTTTCACAAAATAATTATTAAATTAATTGTGATGAGTTATAATTTGGATTATGAGAACATGACTGTTGAATCATGTGATGTTATCGTCTGTTGGTGAACATATGATAGTTTTGTTATCTTATGTTGGTAGATCTATTTCATATGTCCAATTATACATGTTTAACTTTATTCATTTTATGCAAGTTTGGGATGTAAATCATATGCTAGTTCGTATATGAAACTTATGCAAGTTTGGGATGTTAAATCATATGCTAGTTTGTATGTGAATCTTATGCAAGTCTGCGTTTACATATGCTAGTTCGTATGTGAATCTTATGCAAGTTTGGGATGTTAAATCATATGCTAGTTTGTATGTGAATCTTATGCAAGTCTATATGCGGATTATACCCAAGTTTATATGTGAATCAAGTATATACATATGCTAGTTTATATGCAAAATGTGATAAATTCATATGCAAGTTTTAGAAAATCCATATGCAAGTTTAGGTGAAAACTATATTCACATTTTTAGGTGAAAAACTATGAATTCATTTGCAATTTTAGGTGAAAAACCATATTCACATATGCAAGTTCACAGTTTCATGTTTAGATCTATATTTAGATCCATGGCAGTACATAGTTTATGAAAAATTATGTTATATATGTTCATTGCCTATGCAAGTTATTGGCTATGCAAACTTATGTTATAATTCTTATTTACAAGATAGATCTATTTTGTGTGTTATGCATGTTGTGATGTTTCTTTTCTTTTTATGAGTTAGACTATTTGCGAGTCTAACATATTTCATATAAAAACGTACGAATAGCGTGGGGACAATGGGAAAACATTAATTATGTAAAATTGTGAATTCGCATAAAAATGGCTTTAAAAGCATATAATTAAATTGAGACATTAATTGGTATAATTTATATACCTAAAAAGTATGGACATAATTTAGGTGACAATTATGGACATAGTTAATTTGGAAATTATTGACAATTTGAATAGGGATAATTAATTCATATTGGGGTGAAATAATTATGTGAAATAATAAACGCCTAAGACACGAGGTTAGACTCGTTTGTGGTGTAAGACTGCCCGGACCCGCCCGACAAATCCAGCAACCACAAACGGTAGTCTAATGTGAGAGGTCGAAGGCATAAATTAAATGCGTAACAATTGTAAAGACACGAGGTTAGACACTTTTGCGGTATAAGACTGCCTGGACCCGCCCGGCAAATCCAGCAACCGCAAAGGGTACGTAGCCTAATGTGGGGGGTCTTACAAGGTTACGGTTATAATGAATTAAGTAACACTTAACCAAAATAAACATGTGGTGGGACATGGCGGTAAAGTGGGTGACATGGGTGACATGTGAAATACGATTAGAAACACTTAACCAAATTGAAACATGTAAGAAGACATGAATAAGTAGGGGTTAAGTGGAAAATTCTAGTGGGGACCAAGCATAGGTGGAAAGCTTGTGTCAAACATGGGGGGCCTTTTTCAAACCAGTAACCCATTAAGTATCTTCGTGAGCTCGAGTTAGATCGAGGACGGGACACGCTTACTGGATTTGATCGTAAGAGGTCAAAACGGGTTAACGGTGGCAATGCAAGTCCAAAGGGTCATGTGCGTGCGTGGGCGCGGGCTAGTAGGTAAGACGTTGTTGCATCGTGTAGATATAAGTCATGCATCTTTATTGGTATCGGGTTGCCACTTTGGGGAGTGATACACCCCACTGTGGGACCAGCACGGGTATCTACGAGTTAGGGAGCCGATCGCATGGGGTAGTGGGCACAACTAGTGGAGATAGGGGCAGCCGGCACCTATGAAGACAGCTAGGGGTACACGAAACTACCATTATGGTTATTATGTTCAGTAGGCGGGATCCACTTTTAGGGTGATTAGTAATGGTGCAGTGTAGTAATTATCCTATAATGATTAGGAACGAGATTAACGCCAGAATATTACTCTTGTTTGTTTTGTCTTGCCCACTAATTTCACAGTCATCCCTTGTTTTACCAGTTTATGCCTTATCCTCATTACTTTAATAATTATATTGTTAAAGTTATTGGACTCCCCAGACTTTATGTCTGGCCCCCTTTGTTTTTGCCTCTTTTCTTCCCTTCCCCCCAGGTTCTCAAGGTGGGACTAGTGCTAATGGAGCTTGATTTGGATCTTTCTCTCTTTTGGAAGTGCTTGGATTGCTGAAAGTAAAGTTCAACTCGTCTCTTTTATGGCTACTTATGTTGGGGTTATGCTTTTTATTTTATGTACTCAGAAAACAATTTGTCAAGATGGATATTAAGTGTACTTGGTTTTATTGTTGGTTTTTGATGTTGTTGTAACCAAACTATTTCTCCGCTGCAATAAAATTTGTTTTAAAATTTTCAAGTACCAATATATGTATCGATCTTGTTTTATATTGTTCTATTCACCAATAATATTCCATGAAAATTAATGCATTCCCTTTGAGAGTGACATTAATGGACGTGGGGTGTTACACGTAGTATCAGAGCTGAAGGTTACGAGAACAGATAAGAGATTTTGAAAAATTATTTTTCAAAAGCATTTTATAAAGAAATACTTTCAAAAGTATGTTTTAAGGAGTGTATTTTCAGGAGAAAAGTTCGTTTTAAAAACATTACCCCAAGAGACATATATCTCTCTTTCGATTCTCCGTTTTGAATCTCTTCCTTTTTCTTTTCAGCATGTCCGGGTTACCCGAGATACCCGAGGGAATACCGATACCAACCTGGTTCAGAAGGTATCTGGAGGCTAGGGCCACCGCTGCAGGCCCAGCAGACATTCCTCCTCCCCCAGCTGTAGCCGCTCCTACTCCTCCCTCTCCCCGTGTTGATACTTTTTCAAAGATATGCAAAGACTTTCGAGCAATGGGCGGAAAACATTTTCACGGATCAGAGACGTTTGTTGAAGCTCGAAATTGGCTTAAGGAGGTGGAAGATTTGTTTGGTACCTTCGAGATAGGAGATGGAAGGAAGGTCCAATTGGCTGCTTGGTTAATGAAGGACGAAGCCTCGTTTTGATGGGAGGTCACGAATGGAGAGCGTCCAGTGGAGACATGGATGGATTTCAGACATAGGTTCGAGATGAAATTTCTCTCACGAACAGAAGAGAATTTATACATGGAGAGGTTCTTGGCATTAAAGCAGGGGAATTTATCAGTAAAGGAGTACGTCAACAAGTTCAATCAGTTGGCGAGGTTTGGCTTAAACTTGGTGAACACACCTGAAAAGAAGGCCCTGAGATTCGTTAAAGGTTTGAATGAGCCACTACATGGGTTGGCTATGACCCACATTCCTATGGGGGCTACCTTTGAGAAGCTGGTTGACATGGCGCTTATGCATGAAGAGGAGAAGGGTGCTAATGCTAATAAGGCACCGGAAAAGAAAGGGGATCAAAAGAAGTCACAGCAGCAACCTGATAAAGGTGGTAAGGATAACAATAGCAAAGGAAAGAAAAGGTGCTTTAATTGTGGAACACCAGGCCATCTGAGCAAGGACTGTAGGAAGAAGAAGATGACTGGCTGCTTCAACTGTGGTGAGGCAGGACATCTGGTTAAAGACTGCCCGAGGAGACAAGGGCAGGGTCTACTTCTGGAGGGCAGGTTCAGGCTCTCATGGCACTAGGGCAGGCAAGAGGGAAAGTTCATGCTCTCATGGCACCAGGGCAGGAGAGAGGTAGAAACATTTCTGTTGAAAGTTTGGTTTTTCTGTTTGATTATCATGTTCGTACTTTGTTTGATTCTGGCGCTTCACACTCGTTTGTATCTGCTTAGTTATTTGAAACACTGCACCTAAATACTAGTCTAGTTACGGATCCCATAATAGTCTCAAATCCTATTGGTGGTTCGGCTCATCTTTCAATGATTTGTCGGGATTTGAGAGTGTCTATCTTGAGCGTTGAGTTTGAATGCAACGCCTTCGTTCTTGGCTTCACGGGCTATGGGTTGATTCTAGGCATGGATTGGTTATCCAGTAATGTTGTCATCCTCGATTGTGAAAAGAGTGTGGTTAGACTTATGACTCGCCTTGGCAACACTCTCGAAATCTCTTGTAATCCCATACATTCTATTATGCTTAGCTACCTAGAATCTCTTGATGCGTCTGTTGAAAACTTGAAGTCTGTTAGAGTAGTCCGTGAATACTCAGATGTATTTGAAGAGGTGAAGGGCTTACCTCCAAAGCGAGAGATAGACTTCCGCATATACCTTGTTGATAATGCAAAACCTATAGCTCTACCCGTTAGACACATGGATCCAAGGGAGAGAAAAGAGCTCAGTAAGCAAGTCAAAGAGCTGCTCGAAAAGGGGTTTATAAGGCAGAGTATTTCTAAATGAGGTGCCCTAGTAGTATTCGCGACCAAAGCGGATGGTTCACTTCGCCTATGCGTTGATTATAGGGAGCTAAACAAGATGACCAAGAAAAATAGGCACCCACTTCCAAGAATAGATGACTTGTTTGATCAGCTTGTAGGTGTGTCGGTTTTCTCCCAACTAGATTTGGCTACCGGGTTCCATCAGCTAAGAGTGGCTGAAGACAGCATTGATAAGACCGCGTTCAGAACCCTGGATGGTTTCTTCGAATGTCTTGTCATGCCTTTCGGCTTGACAAATGCACCCGCTTACTTCGTTGACTTGATGAGCAGGGTGTTTAGGGAGTTCCTTAATAAATTTGTAGTGGTGTTCGTAGACGACATATTGATTTTCTCGAAGAATGAAGAAGAGCATGCTTTGCATTTAAGGGAAGTCATGAATACTCTTCGTGCACATCAGCTGAAAGCCAAATTCTCCAAATGCCATTTCTAGAGAGAAGAAGTGAGGTTTCTTGGACATGTGGTGTCCAAAGAAGGGTTAGCTGCGGACCCCGCAAAAGTAGTTGCGGTGCAAGATTGGAAGGTTCCACGGAATGCAACCGAAGTCCGAAGCTTCCTCGGGCTAGCGGGCTTATACCGAAAATTCATTAAAGACTTTGCAAAATTCTTAGCCCCACTTACAATATTGACAAAGAAGAACCTAACTTTATCTTGGGATTTGGATTGCGATATTGCTTTCCAACGTTTGAAAAGGGCTCTAACAACAGGCCCAGTTCTGACATTGCCTGATGGGAGCAAAATGTTTACCGTATACACAGACGCATGCGGTACAGGATTGGGTGCTGTCTTGATGCAAGAAGGACAGGTAGTTTGTTATGGGGGAAGGCAATTAAAGGTACATGAGAAGAACTACCCAACTCATGATTTGGAGCTAGCTGCCATTGTTTTCGCTCTAAAGTAATGGTGTCATTACCTACTAGGAGAAAGGTTTGAATTGTTTACAGACCATAAATCATTAAAGTACCTTTTCTCATAGAAAGACCTTAACTTAAGACAACAAAGGTGGATAGAATTTCTGGCCTCATATGATTTTGAGATTTTCTATACCCCAGGCAAGGGCAATGTGGTAGCTGACGCCTTGAGTAGAAAGAAGCTGACCTTGAGTCCTCACTTTGTAGAAAGGCAAAGCTTGGAGTACATAACAAACTTTAACTTTAGACCCTCCTCTGAAATTGTACCTGTCTGTTAGCATCGCTAGAGGTGCAGCCTACTCTTTTGGACTCGATAGGAACCGCGCAACGAGAATACCCTCTTAGTTGACATGATGGATAAGCTAGTTAGGGGTGAGACTTCTAGTCACCTCACTAGATACTCCATCGATGATAAGGGTTGGTTGAGACGGGATGGAAGACTATGCGTCCCACAAGTAAGGGATTTAGTGAAGACGGTTCTCGAAGAAGCACACCATTCTAAGCTGACCATACACCCAGGAGGAGACAAGATGTATAAGGATATAAAAAGGGTTTTCTTTTGGAATGGCATGAAGAGTGACGTAGCTGAGTTCGTCACTAAGTGTTTGATATGCCAGCAAGTCAAAGCGGAGCAAAAGAAGCCTGGTGGTCTACTTCATCCTCTAGAGGTCCCACAGTGGAAGTGGGATAGCATTTCGATGGACTTTGTTGATGGGTTGCCTAGGTCAAGAAGGGGCAATACCAATATTTGGGTAATAGTGGACGGGCTCACTAAAAGCGCTCACTTTATACCTGTTAAGAGTATAAGGACTGCCTCGTCCCTAGCATCCATTTACCTTAAAGAGATAGTTCGACTCCATGGGATACCCTCCAGCATAGTGACTGATGGAGATCCTATCTTTACGAGCGAGTTTTGGAAAAGTTTGCAAGAGGTTGTAGGAACACAATTATGCTTAAGCACGGCTTATCACCCCCAAACCGATGGTCAGACGGAAAGGGTGAACAGAGTGTTGGAAGACCTCTTGAGATTGTGCATTCTTGACTTTGGAGGGACATGGGAGGATCATCTTCCTTTGGTGGAATTCGCTTACAACAATAGCTACCAAGCCACCATAGGCATGGCGCCTATCGAAGCTTTATATGGAAGAACATGCCGATCACCAACTTGTTTGTAACACCCCACCTCCGTTAAGGTCACTCACAAAGGGAATGCCTTAACTTTGGTGGAGCATTTTAGTAAACAGAACAGAAACTTACAAGACAGATAAAACAGTACTTGAAAAAAATTTAACTTTATTACAGCGGAAACAGAAATTAATATGGTTACATCCTTTCAATTTCAGAATTCAAGTACAAAATATCAGTCTTGTACAAAAGCCTTCAAAATGCATAGTTTAAAACCATAATCCCCATGGAACGGAAGCTATACAGAGCCAAGCCATACTTTAAGCACTTCAAGCAAAGAGAAATCCGGATCAAGCTAAAGTATTTCCCTCCTTGGATAACCTTGGGGGGGGGGGAAACGGAAGAAAGGAGGCGAAACAACAAGGGTCAGACAAAAAGTCTGGCAAGTCCAGTGACTTTCAGCATATGAACAGATAATAATAATATGATATGAACATAAAACTGGATGTGAGATAACTATAACAGGTGTAGCAGATATAACAGAAAAACAGAATGATATAAACTATTGTTTTACACTTCTCTGTACTAATACTAGTATAGCATAATTAGGTGTCACCCTAATGTCTAAATTGAAGCAGGAACGGGTACAGAATACTTTAACAGAAACAGAATGCTAATAATGGGCCTTTACTACCCGATCAGAAACAGACAGAAGAAGAAACAGATTTATCCCTATGGAAACAGAATGTGGAATTAGGTGTACACTAGTAATGGGCCTTTACCACCCGAACAGACGGTACCACACAGAAACAGACGGGTGTTACCACCCAACAGAAACAGACGGTACCAACAGAAACAGACAGAACTAAGCGTATACTAAAACCCTACCCCAAGCGATCGACTCCCTAATACATAAATATCCTGTGTCGGCCCCACAGTAGGGTGTATCACTCCCTAAAGTGACAACCAATTGGCACAGACCTATTTACAGATGTCACGGCGTCTTACATCCTCAGAGGCAGACCGGGATCCATGCACGCACATGACCCGTTTGGATCGCACCATCAACACCCCTCGCCATTATCAGAATGAACCACTTATAATTAGTTCAGTAAGCGTGCCCGGACCCTACCTACTGTTGGGTCAAAGTTTTGATACCAGAAAGGGTTACTGACTAATATGGGTCCGAAACAACAGATGACACAAGTAATTTCCCCTCCTAACCTTGTGTCCCCAGACTAACAGATTTCAGATTAACTTGTTTACAAGTTCAGACATACAGAATTCGGGTTTACTAATTCACAAATTAAGTTAACAAGTTTTCAGACTAACAGGTCAGATGTACAGATTTTTCAGATTTGTCTAACTTTGTATTGGGCCTACAGATTCATGGACGGGTTTTACTACATTTATTAATCCCTTTGGTTTAACCCTATTTTTCCCCAATACGTTTTAGACGTCATTCTTATCTTAGATTTGCATTAATTAATTATTAATGCACGGACCTCTCACATTAGGTCGGTAGCTTGTGGCCGCTGGATATGCCGGGCGGTTCCGGGCAGACTTCTGCCACAAGCCAGACCTAACCTCGTGTCTTACGCATGTTATGACTAACTTCTCACATTAGAACCTATTGTTTGCGGCCACTGGATGTGCCGAGCGGTTCCGGGCAGATTTACGCCGCAAACTCATTCTAACCTCGAGTTAGCCATGTTTATCTTTGCGGCCAATTAATTAATAATTTACCGTTTATGCGCGTGCCCAATATATATGCCAATTCAGATTATATCAATAACAGGATGATTATATCAACATAACAGATAACAGATTTTATATGACTTAACGGATTTAACAGATTTAGCAACTTAGCAGATTTTTGCATATAACAGGTTAGGCATTTCAACCGACAAATTTAACAGATTAGGCATTTCAATCTAATTAGCAGTCTAGGCAATATAACAAAACTAGCAGTTTAGGCAACTTGGCAAATTAGCAGATTTAGCAAATTTAATATTTCTAAAGGTTCTATTTACATGCCTTGCCAAAACATAAATTAGGCCTAAGTTCATATGCCTAAATAATGTCATGATTCACAATATGATCATATACTTCCATGTTTGCATACATTTACATAGCGCAGAATATGGACATAATTTACCCTATAACATATGTTCCAATTTTTGTTAAACCAGCATTTTACAGCAGATTCACATATAAATTATACCAAATATAACCATTAATTCCAATGCATGCCATATATCCAAAAATCCCTATTTAGGTGTAATCTCAATAATAGATATCCTAATTAATGCAAATCTTTTACACCTAAGCTTCCATATCTTCTTCTTTTTAAGTCATGAATCATTATGCAAACTATACCCAAAAATCTAAATCTTTAAATCATATCTTCTAAAAATCAAATCTTGACTTTTATATGCATTTTGTCCAAAGTCTCAAATCATATGTAATCTTACAGTGGTTCCTCTTCTTCTTTTATCACAGAATATGCATAGGTCTAAAACTAGTTTATAACATATGCTCATCTTTTTTTTTCTAATAAATTACAGATCTAAATTACAACATAACTATGCATACAACATATATAAATTATATGTTCATCGTCAAATTTATGCATCCAATCCCAAGTCACATGTCCAATATATTTTATGCCTCAGACCTAAAGTCATACATTCAATTCAGTCTTGTCAAATTTCGCATCATTCATTAATTGTCCCAAATTTTGCGTTCATACGTTAATCTCTTTATGAGATTGGGCACAGGCTCGTGGTAGCCTGGCTATAGAAACAGAAAAGAAGAAAGGAATACAGAACAGTCACAGAAAACAGATCCAACAGAAGAGAATATATATACAACCTCAAACTCAGTTTTAAATGCATATCAAAATTATAATTAACGTTTATAGCGGAGAATAACTGTACTTGCCTTGATTGGATTAAAGAAAGAACTTTAACTTGTTGTAGAATCTTTGCAGAAACTTTAATCTCTAGTTTGAATTGAGTTGCTTAGGCTGATGTTGATTATCTTCTAGTTTTAATTCCAGCAGAGCAGAGATGCCATTTTTATTTTTAATTAGAAGAAGAGAGCAATGGAGGCTAGAGAATTGTGTAGGAAACCTAGGTAGAGTCTAGGGTCATTTTTATAGAGTTTATGAACTGATTAGGACCATCGATGTTGCTTGGATTGATCGTAGCCATTCATTCGCAAGAGGGACCAATTAGAGCCTGCCACCTAGCCCTAATGACAAAGCAGACCACAGAAAATCGACCAACATAGAATAGGCCAGCCAGGGTGGACTGGGTTCGACCTGGGTCTGGACCAGGTCGACAGCCCTGTCGACAGCCCTGTCGACCTGGCTAAACCAGGTCGACAGCCCAGTCGACATGGGTGTCTTAGGCGGGAATTTTCCCGCCCTGGCCAATTGGGCCCGATTTTTAATTTTTAAACTATTTTATTCTGTTCGAATTTTAAACTGAATTCAGAAACTTCCGAAGGCTATATCTTCTTCATACGGACTCCGTTTTTCAAAAACTCGGACTCTATTTCGCGTATTTTTCCGAGACGAACGCAATGGCGTATCCCGTTTCCCTTAGTTATTTGATTTCAAATTAATTATACTTTAATTTGTTAATTCCACAGTTATAGAATACACGGGGTGTTACATTCTCCCCCACTTAAAAGGATTTCGTCCCCGAAATCTTCAAGTTAAGAAGAATGTGTCCTACCATCCAATCACCCATCTACTCAACCATCATCCACAAGCGTCCATTGTCCTTAGAAAACTTCTAATGTTGTATGAACATATGCAAAAGTGTGTGTATAAGTTCCTTACCTAATGCAAAGATCAGGCGGTCTACTGATTCAGTTGACCTCCTTAATGCGAATTATGTCAGTGCCATGAATCCAACATGTATGCAATAGAATTCTGATGATATATATTATTTCTATATGAGTGCACAACCATTCACTCAAATGCAACATCCATGTGCTGAATCAACCATTTTGCATCCACAAGAATTGAAAAATGCTCACTCATCCATATGCAGTATGAGAGTGTTTTCGAGCCGATCTAGTGCCTAGTGTGTGTATATGCATCCACGGGCAACCACTAGCAACCACTTGCATCCACTTGCAACCATCAAACATAACATGTCTCAAACACATGTTTACACCCATTAGTTTCTACCTAAAGTTCAAATATTCGATCGATAGGATACAGTCGAGCGAGTACAGATAGAACGAAAATTTGGTTCCCATTAGACATGGGTCCTAAGTATCGGCCCCAAAGACCGAAACCAATACCAAATTGACATCCTATGAAAACTCAGAATGTATGCGTCATACTTGACGCCTAACACAGATATCCCTCAAACCCCAGTCTCAAACAGATGATCCATAACCCTTATGGGTCTGAGTCTATAGCGGAACTCAGAAATAATACTAGCATTAAAGTGCAGAGTATCGATTACAAAATCAAAATACCAGAATCAGAAAAAGTCTTGACTTCATAATCAGATAAATAAATTAAACCTACTATAGAAATTTTCCTATTTCTATCCTAGCCACTAGCCTCAAGAGTGTTCGCCTGCCCTCCTTGTCCTCGTCTCTTTGGGCAGTCCCTAGTGAAGTGTCCCATCTCCCCACAGTTGAAGCAAGCGCCCTTCCTTTTTCTGCAATCCTTGTTCAGATGAGTTGAGCTCCCACAAGTAAAGCACTTTTTCCCCTTCTTATCTTCAGACTTCTCATCCTTCTTTTGTGTTTCCTTTTTGGGCCCCGCTTTCTTATTCTGTGGTTCTTCCTTCTTTGTCTCTTTCGGGCCCTTGTCTTCCTCGTGCAGTAGTGCCATATCCACCAATTTCTCGTAAGTTGCTCCCATGGGTACATGGATCATGGCTAGGCTGTGCAGTGGCTCATTCAATCCTTTAACAAAGCGGAGAGCCTTTTTATGCTGAGTGTTGACTAAATCCAATCCGAATCTTGCTAGTTGGTTGAACTGGTTGACGTATTCCTTGACCGTCATACTTCCTTGCTTAAGAGACAAGAACTTTTCCAATTGTAAACTTCGTTCAGCTTGCGAGAGAAATTTTGTCTCAAACCTTGTTCTGAAATCCATCCATGTCTCAACCGGCCTCTCGGCGTTAGTGACTTCCCACCAGTAGGAAGCTTCGTCTTTGAGCAGCCATACTGCCAACTGTACCTTCTGCCTATCGTCCACCTCGAAGATAACGAATAGATCCTCAGTTTCTTTGAGCCAATTCCTTGCTTGTACGAATGATTCAGTTCCTTTGAAATCCTTCCCACCCATGGCCCTAAAATCTCTACAGATCTTTGAGAAAGCAATTGCACGAGGAGGGGGTGGAGGAGGGGGATCATTTGCTGGACCTGCAGCGGCGGTCCTAGCCTCAAGATATTGACGAAACCAACCGGGTACATGAACACCCTCTGGTATCTCAGATGCTTCAGACATGCTGGAACGAAAAAGGAAAGGTTCAATACAAAAAGGACTGAAAGAAAGATATATGGCTCTTGGGGATCATGTTTTTCAAAATAAGCTTTATTTTTGAAAATACTTCCTTTCAAAACCTTTTTTGAAAATAATTTTTCAAAACATTTTTTTTTTTTATAAAATCTGGTAACCTTTAGCTCTGATACCAAGTGTAACACCCCACCTCCGTTAAGGTCACTCACAAAGGGAATGCCTTAACTTTGGTGGAGCATTTTAGTAAACAGAACAGAAACTTACAAGACAGATAAAACAGTACTTGAAAAAAATTTAACTTTATTACAGCGGAAACAGAAATTAATATGGTTACATCCTTTCAATTTCAGAATTCAAGTACAAAATATCAGTCTTGTACAAAAGCCTTAAAAATGCATAGTTTAAAACCATAATCCCCATGGAACAGAAGCTATACAGAGCCAAGCCATACTTTAAGCACTTCAAGCAAAGAGAAATCCGGATCAAGCTAAAGTATTTCCCTCCTTGGATAACCTGGGGGGGGAAACGGAAGAAAGGAGGCGAAACAACAAGGGTCAGACAAAAAGTCTGGCAAGTCCAGTGACTTTCAGCATATGAACAGATAATAATAATATGATATGAACATAAAACTGGATGTGAGATAACTATAACAGGTGTAGCAGATATAACAGAAAAACAGAATGATATAAACTATTGTTTTACACTTCTCTGTACTAATACTAGTATAGCAGAATTAGGTGTCACCCTAATGTCTAAATTGAAGCAGGAACGGGTACAGAATACTTTAACAGAAACAGAATGCTAATAATGGGCCTTTACTACCCGATCAGAAACAGACAGAAGAAGAAACAGATTTATCCCTATGGAAACAGAATGTGGAATTAGGTGTACACTAGTAATGGGCCTTTACCACCCGAACAGACGGTACCACACAGAAACAGACAGGTGTTACCACCCAACAGAAACAGACGGTACCAACAGAAACAGACAGAACTAAGCGTACCCTAAAACCCTACCCCAAGCGATCGGCTCCCTAGTACATAAATATCCTGTGTCGGCCCCACAGTAGGGTGTATCACTCCCTAAAGTGACAACCAATTGGCACAGACCTATTTACAGATGTCACGGCGTCTTACATCCTCAGAGGCAGACCGGGATCCATGCACGCACATGACCCGGTTGGATCGCACCATCAACACCCCTCACCATTATCAGAATGAACCACTTATAATTAGTTCAGTAAGCGTGCCCGGACCCTACCTACTGTTGGGTCAAAGTTTTGATACCAGAAAGGGTTACTGACTAATATGGGTCCCAAACAACAGATGACACAAGTAATTTCCCCTCCTAACCTTGTGTCCCCAGACTAACAGATTTCAGATTAACTTGTTTACAAGTTCAGACATACAGAATTCGGGTTTACTAATTCACAAATTAAGTTAACAAGTTTTCAGACTAACAGGTCAGATGTACAGATTTTTCAGATTTGTCTAACTTTGTATTGGGCCTATAGATTCATGGACGGGTTTTACTACATTTATTAATCCCTTTGGTTTAACCCTATTTTTCCCCAATACGTTTTAGACGTCATTCTTGTCTTAGATTTGCATTAATTAATTATTAATGCACAGACCTCTCACATTAGGTCGGTAGCTTGTGGCCGCTGGATATGCCGGGCGGTTCCGGGCAGACTTCTGCCACAA
Source organism: Allium sativum (assembly GCA_030737875.1). Classification (NCBI taxonomy): domain Eukaryota; kingdom Viridiplantae; phylum Streptophyta; class Magnoliopsida; order Asparagales; family Amaryllidaceae; genus Allium; species Allium sativum. The sequence continues at coordinate 317,755,117 of CM060918.1, forward strand.
GCCAGACCTAACCTCGTGTCTTACGCATGTTATGACTAACTTCTCACATTAGAACCTATTGTTTGCGGCCACTGGATGTGCCGGGCGGTTCCGGGCAGATTTACGCCGCAAACTCATTCTAACCTCGAGTTAGCCATGTTTATCTTTGTGGCCAATTAATTAATAATTTACCGTTTATGCGCGTGCCCAATATATATGCCAATTCAGATTATATCAATAACAGGATGATTATATCAACATAGCAGATAACAGATTTTATATGACTTAACGGATTTAACAGATTTAGCAACTTAGCAGATTTTTGCATATAACAGGTTAGGCATTTCAACCGACAAATTTAACAGATTAGGCATTTCAATCTAATTAGCAGTCTAGGCAATATAACAAAACTAGCAGTTTAGGCAACTTGGCAAATTAGCAGATTTAGCAAATTTAATATTTCTAAAGGTTCTATTTACATGCCTTGCCTAAACATAAATTAGGCCTAAGTTCATATGCCTAAATAATGTCATGATTCACAATATGATCATATACTTCCATGTTTGCATACATTTACATAGCGCAGAATATGGACATAATTTACCCTATAACATATGTTCCAATTTTTGTTAAACTAGCATTTTACAGCAGATTCACATATAAATTATACCAAATATAACCATTAATTCCAATGCATGCCATATATCCAAAAATCCCTATTTAGGTGTAATCTCAATAATAGATATCCTAATTAATGCAAATCTTTTACACCTAAGCTTCCATATCTTCTTCTTTTTAAGTCATGAATCATTATGCAAACTATACCCAAAAATCTAAATCTTTAAATCATATCTTCTAAAAATCAAATCTTGACTTTTATATGCATTTTGTCCAAAGTCTCAAATCATATGTAATCTTACAGTGGTTCCTCTTCTTCTTTTATCACAGAATATGCATAGGTCTAAAACTAGTTTATAACATATGCTCATCTTTTTTTTTTCTAATAAATTACAGATCTAAATTACAACATAACTATGCATACAACATATATAAATTATATGTTCATCGTCAAATTTATGCATCCAATCCCAAGTCACATGTCCAATATATTTTATGCCTCAGACCTAAAGTCATACATTCAATTCAGTCTTGTCAAATTTCGCATCATTCATTAATTGTCCCAAATTTTGCGTTCATACGTTAATCTCTTTATGAGATTGGGCACAGGCTCGTGGTAGCCTGACTATAGAAACAGAAAAGAAGAAAGGAATACAGAACAGTCACAGAAAACAGATCCAACAGAAGAGAATATATATACAACCTCAAACTCAGTTTTAAATGCATATCAAAATTATAATTAACGTTTATAGCGAAGAATAACTGTACTTGCCTTGATTGGATTAAAGAAAGAACTTTAACTTGTTGTAGAATCTTTGCAGAAACTTTAATCTCTAGTTTGAATTGAGTTGCTTAGGCTGATGTTGATTATCTTCTAGTTTTAATTCCAGCAGAGCAGAGACGCCATTTTTATTTTTAATTAGAAGAAGAGAGCAATGGAGGCTAGAGAATTGTGTAGGAAACCTAGGTAGAGTCTAGGCTCATTTTTATAGAGTTTATGAACTGATTAGGACCATCGATGTTGCTTGGATTGATCGTAGCCATTCATTCGCAAGAGGGACCAATTAGAGCCTGCCACCTAGCCCTAATGACAAAGCAGACCACAGAAAATCGACCAACATAGAATAGGCCAGCCAGGGTGGACTGGGTTCGACCTGGGTCTGGACCAGGTCGACAGCCCTGTCGACAGCCCTGTCGACCTGGCTAGACCAGGTCGACAGCCCAGTCGACATGGGTGTCTTAGGCGGGAATTTTCCCGCCCTGGCCAATTGGGCCCGATTTTTAATTTTTAAACTGTTTTATTCTGTTCGAATTTTAAACTGAATTCAGAAACTTCCGAAGGCTATATCTTCTTCATACGGACTCCGTTTTTCGAAAACTCGGACTCTATTTCGCGTATTTTTCCGAGACGAACGCAATGGCGTATCCCGTTTCCCTTAGTTCTTTGATTTCAAATTAATTATACTTTAATTTGTTAATTCCACAGTTATAGAATACACGGGGTGTTACATTGTTGGTGGGAGTCTACAGACAAGCTCGTGCTTGGGCCAGACATGATTAGAGAAACCTCAGAAAAGGTGGACTTGATAAGAAGACGGATGAAGGCTGCACAAGACAGACAGACGTCCTACGCAGACAAAAGAAGGACCGACCTTGAGTTTAAGGTTGGAGATATGGTGTTCCTTAAAGTATCTCCTTTGTGGAATGTCATTTGCTTTGGGTCCGTAGGAAAGCTAGCACCAAGATTTGTAGTACCATTTCCTATCATTGTAAGGATTGGGACGATGGCTTATAGAGTAGAGTTACCCGAGAGACTGGCTGGAGTTCATAATGTTTTCCATGTTTCTCAACTACTAAAGTGCTTACATGAATCTACGGAAGTGGTGGAGCCAAGTATACTAGAGGAAGTAAAAGTGGAACGAGAAGCGATTATGAGAAGAGTTCCAACTCGTATCTTGGGTATGGAAGTCAAAAAGCTACGCAACCGTGAAGTCAAGCTTGTTAAAGTTCAATGGAGTGGCGTTGAGGAAGACGCGACTTGGGAAAACTGAGAGGAAAATACGCGCAACCTACCCTTTTCTTTTTGAGGGTACCTCCTTGATCTCTTTTTCCATAAGTTTATTCATGCTTATATCGATCTTTTAAGTATATCTTCTCAGTCCTACTCTTTATCCTGTAGAAACCAATGGATGTAAACATGTATTTGAAACATGTTATGATTGATGGTTGCGAGTGGTTGCTTATAGATGCATGTACACACACATTAGGCACTAGATCGGCTCAATCACTTTCATATTGCATATAAATGTGTGTGCATATTTAAATTAATGGATGTTTAAGGTTGTGTTATCATATGGATGCTGCATTTTGATGAATGGTTGTGCACACATGTAGAAGTAATATGTATCGTTAGGACTCTTTTGCATGCATAATGGACGCATGACACTATCATGATTTGCATTAAGGAGGTCGACTGAATCAGTGAATCGCCTGATTTTGCATTAGATAAGGAACATATACACACACTTTTTGCATATGTTCATACGACATTAGAAATCTTGTAAGGACAATAGATGCCTGTGTTTGATGGTTGAGTAGATGGATGATTGAATGTTAGGATATACATTCTCCTTAACTTGGAGATTTCGAGGGCGAAATCCATTAAGGAGGGGAGAATGTAACACCCTGAATTTTCTGTGAATATTAAAATTAACAGTCCTAAGAATACCTAATTGTTAAAGTGAGAATTAAGGGGAAATAGGTTACGCCATTGCGTTCGTCTCGAAATTCTGCTTGGAATAAAGTCCAAGTTTTCGTAAAACGGACTTCGTATGAGAAAGTTATGGCCCTCGGAAGTTTCAGGAATTTTATATAAATTAAAACAGTTCAGAATAAAAATTTAAATTTCAAACAGGGAAGCGGGATAGGCGGGAATTCTCCCACCCAAGGCCAGGTCGACCAGGGGGTCGACCAGGTGGTCGACCTCCCCTATACAGGTCGACCTGGGAGTCGACCTACCCCCCGGGGAAGATCTTAAATCAGACGATCCTGACTTGTTGCTGAGTCTTACCTGACCTGGTACCGAGTCACTAGGGCAGAGGTGGCAATTCTAGATAACTCTATCTAGTTTAGACGGTTGTGATTCCACAACGAGTTATCTTATCATACTCTGATTATGCTCGTGCTCTTTTAGTTGTAGGTACCAGATTCACACGCTCAATGCTTGGATGTGTTCGAATTTCGATTTTTGTCGAAATTTAGATCCAGAAAAATATGGGTGTTACACCTTGCATTTCTTGTGGTTTCGAAAATAGTTTCAAAATAATTTTGTGTGACTTTCCTCACAACGTTGAAGTGTTTGTTTGTTTTTTTTTTTTTTTTTCTTTTTTTTTTTTATGTATTAAACAAGACTTTTTAGACTTATATTTTACGAAAAAATTCATGTGCATGTCAAACATATATGAATTGTAAAAGAATCTAAAAACATTAATAATGCACCAGATTTGAATAAGGACACGAATGAAATTTGGTAAGAATCGTCATATCTTTCCATAAAATTGGATTGCAAAGTACGGTTGAGAAAGGAAAAAGAACAAAATTTTGTTTTTCCACATGTCCCCGTAACAATTTCCGTTGTGTGGAATGATCTACTAGAAGGGATCGGACTCAAACAGAATTAAAATGGTGGAATTGGCAAACGTGGTCGATCAAAATCAAGTATGACGGTTCAAATTCTTTTATTTCAGTTCGTTAATTATTTTATTCTGCTATCAAATATTCACAAAATTGTTTGTTTATTTGCTATCTGATCAGCAGTAGTCTCTTCTTCTAATTAGAAGTATGGAAATCGCTGTGTATAAAACAATACTTATTTTGTTATGCGAGGTATCCATGAAATTTGGAATGGCGTTCATGCCATGTGAAACAAGCAGTAGACGAGACTTTGATAATAATTGATATTATGGGGAGGTACAGGGACAATGTGTCTCCTCTTAGCAGATGTTCAAGTCTGTGGTCTGCTGATTCTATTGCAATATTATCTAAGTTTTTGTTTATCCAAAATAATTGTACGTAGTTTTTGACACAAATTGTTTATGTTGGAGTTCATTCATGTGATTGTTGTCGTTGAACCCCAAACAGTACAGCATAGCTAAATGCTCTCTTATATCAATCAGAAGTTGCGTTTCACTATCCCTCACTTATTCTCTGTCCCCCTTGAAGTTTTAGTTAAATAGAAACTTTACGGCTGATATCAAGACGTTTTTTGGATGCTTCCAATCTCTGTGTGTGTGTGTGTGTGTGGGGGGGGGGGGGGGGGACGGCACCCGTTCATGCCTTTGCCCTTATCTTGTGTTTATGCTGACATTGCAACATGGCTTTTTAATTTCCGTACAGTTTGTTACAATCAGCTGTCCCATTATTTTGTTGGTCTTAAGTTACCCTTTTTCCAGTGTGTTGCAGCAAAGTATAGCTATCGGAATTAGTTCAAATAAAGTCAATACAAGTGCCGTGATTTGTGTTTTACAGGCGTCTTGATTGATTCATGCTTAAAAGGTGTGCGCGTTGCTCTCGTGCATCATCATGATGCTTTTGCCTGTGTGTAGATATGTGTTGATACACCTGCAAATGTTGAGCTGTTATATATGTTTCTTTTTGCATGCTTGAGCTGTACCATACCACAAAAGAAAAAGGGTTATATATGTTTGAAGGATTAAAGCTTGTAGACATGACAAATCTAAATATATAGGGCATGCTGGTTGTAAACCACTGCTCAGAGGTCTTTTAGCTGGTTTGGGTGGCATAGTCATGGATAAGGTGGTAGTGGGTGGTGATCGATGATCTATCAGTGAGCTTAGGGAAAAAAATACTAAACAAAAGAAGAAAAGGCACAAAAAATCAACGAAGAAAAATGTACAATAAAGATGACTTGATTTTGCTTATTCATAAAAACTTGCACAAGAGATATTCTGGATGCATATAAACTAATAATAGATCATTCTGAAAGAAAATGATGGCTAGCTGATTCTCTTTTGGTCCACTAGTATAACTAATATCCATTTAGTCACTAATACTGCCAACGGAATTAACACAAGGCAAGTACCACTTAATCGTTCATTAGCAAATTCATGTGCATCGTTTCTCACAATTTCTATTCATCAGGCGATGGTATCGCTGTTGGAGCTACTTCGATATATGTCATGCACTGCTGTATTAGTTGTGCGCCATGTATAAACATGCACATGCCTTTTTTTTGTGCAGCTGCTTTCTTTATTGTCTTAGCAGCTTCAAGCTGATGTGTGGCAAGCTGAATTTTATGCCTATGGTCATCTCTCCCGCCAACATTTGGTCTGCGACGCTGGTCAAATTTGGTTAGAAACAAATTTTCCTAATTTAATCTTGTTTGTTTTTTGTTACCATATGTTGCGTTAGTTTACATCAACCAATATAAGAAGAGTTTGTTTACTGTCTGAAGTTTTTACTTGGTATTATAATGTCGATTCCATCAGGAATTCTAATAAACATAGAAAAATTCTTAATAGTTTTTTGTTGTACGCAACACTAATTGTTAGTTGTTTATGCTCATCACTTCATAAACGTGGAAACTCATGCTTAGGTGTTTTTATAATGTTCATTCCTTTAAGAATTTTAGCAGAAGTCGAAAACTATACTTGATACTAGTTATACGAGACACTCGCTGCAGTGAGTGTTGGATGATTGCATTTAGCACAAAACACATCAGTGCAAAAGAGCTTGCCGCTATGTTGATTGTTTTGATATGAGTGATTTAAAATTGAAGATATCTATATCTACAGCCAGAAGACCTTTTTTTGAGTCGTAAATATCTAGTGTGGACTGTTGATGTCATTATATGTTTATTAGCACGTTAATGAAAAATTGTGACCTTCCAAGTAGTGCTATAATGTAGAAAGCCCAAAGAAATACTATTTATTTGCATGAATTAGTTCGGTCAATTCTATATCTATGCATTGTATTACCGATCGAAGTAAATACAATTTCAATAGTACATTTGAACTGATGTAGAAGCCCCTGAAATTTTAAAATACCAATTGCTATCTTTCCGTTACAGAGTACGTGAAATAGGAGCAATCGTTTTTTACTACCATCATGTGGTTCTACCAGTTAACTGGTTGTTTGTAAAGGACTTTTGGTTGGGATCTAATTTCAACTATTTTTTCTTTAAATATCTATGCCTAACCGAAACCATAACTGGGACATTGGCTTGTCTTAAACATTATGATGCATTTAGTTGACCAAGCAAATATTTGATGTTATAAGGATGTTATGTCCAACATGATCACCGAATCAATATTTATTGTCGTGCATTTTGCTACCAATATTTTAACATTATATGAATATGATTATATCACTGTATTACTAACAGAACAATGCGAATATAGAAATAAGAAACAATATCTTGCTTATTTAGGTAGACATAACAGGTAAATACAACTAGAGAAGTATCCATATGTATTCTAGTTTATGTCAGCCCAAAATTTAGCTTGAAGCTCCTTAACAATCTTTTTATCCAGTTGAAATGCCTTGGCAAGCACATCTGCATTGATTGGTGGTGGGTCCGATCCAAACACAACATTAGCAATAGTAATAGTGCCCGGATTCTGGCTTCCAAGTCCTGCAAATGCAACCGCCGCTGAATGTCCAGGATTGAACTGAAAATGGATCAGTCTTTGCGGGAACACATCACCCTTTTGAAGAACCTATTATCAAATTGATGAGCGTCAATATTAATCCTGTATTTATTTCATCAATGAACATAGTAGAGATACAAATAATCAATTACCTTGGTGAAGAGTTTGTTGTCAGGATTGGATGTGACAAATCCAACATAGAGAGTTCCTTCAACCACAGTTAGGATCTCACTTGCTCGAGGATGTTTGTGTGGTGGGTTGAGCCCATATGGTGCATAGTCTGTTCTTGCCAGAGAAATGCCAAGGGCGTTCAGGCCAAGAATTCTATCTACGTTAACAAGAGTAAGTTTGGATCCCACGTTGTTGTACGTATTTCCAGGCTTGTCGAGCCCTTCAGAAGTCTTCTGCCACTGCCATCTTTGGATCCTTGCATGCTAGTCCGTTCACAAATACTGCAATAAACGGTATGTGTTCTGTTTTTAAGTATAATGCATCATTAATATAGCTATGTATAAACAAATAAAAATGGTACCATCGGGCATTTTGATGCCAACACAGAAGTCCTGCAAAGGACTAGGGTCGGCAGCAAGCGCCACAAAAGCAACATTTGCAAGGAGAGCCAGAGTAATAATATAAGAAGTCATTTAAAATGAAATTAGGAACTTTAGATTAGAAATTATTTTGAATGATTTGGATTTGAACACAACTTACGGGGCTATTTATAGTGTTTGTGATCAGATGTGATGCATTAATACATACTTGTTTCTGAATTGATCAAAGTTAAATAACATTAATTTACTGAATATTCAAAAACTGCTAGTCAAGGAAATCAGGTAGATCTTTTTATCTTTCCGAATGTACTTAAATTTTTATTTTTCTTTCTGTGTGACAGAAGAGAGGCAATATCATAGTTGAATTAGCTCTCTCAGTACATAAAATCGTACAGTAGTTGGGAGTTGCTAAAGAGAGTGAATTAAAATATTGGTTTTGTGGATTAAATATAGTGTGTGAGGTTAAGAATTGTCAATTTTTTCGCACATCTTTTGTTGTATTTTGAACTTGTAGTTAAAAGGACCAAGATATGTTGGTTGTGTAGCTTAATGTGAACAAGCCATGATCACACCTTTAGATTATTTAAAAGAAAACCACTTACCCTATAACAGATGATAACCTTTTCCACTATTTTTTAATCAAATTTTGTAACATACTGTACAATGTTGCGTAGAAAAAAAACTAACAAAATTTTAGTGTAATTGGAGTCTGGCAAATATAGTGTATTCACAGATAACTTCATATCTATGCAGTTGGATATGCATAAAGAAGCCAGAAAAAAGCGAAGTAAGGTATTCTAATAAATTTTCCTATATGTAAAATGCAACACGGCCAAGAGAGAGGTCTTATGGAAAGGGTTGGTTTTTAACTTCTCCCTTTATGATTTTTTTTTTATCATAATTAAAAGAACTCGATACATTACAAATACATTATTTCACTACCTGTTGTTACATTATGCATTTATACATAATAAGCACAGCTACAGACTACTCTGTGTGTTAATGTCCAATCGTAATAGTTAGCTAATTATAGCTCTGTGTAAATAACTTATGATCTGTAATGTTATACCTGTTTGATAGTGTATATAAACAACAGTATAACGCAGAACAGTAAAGATATACTAATAGTATTATATCCAGTTGTACATGCTCCTGCATCAAGAAAAGTTTCAAAACCTTTACTCTTTTTTTCTTTTGCCGCGGAGTAATAATAAACGTCAAATGTGTCGGTAATTACTATTGTTTACATATAATGTTAACATTTTTTTTAAGTAAAGGGCTGTTTGGTTTGAAAACGAGTTTTGTATTTTGCATTTTCAATATGTATTTCAAAAGGCATGGTAATGAATGAGCTATTGGAAGATCATAATCATTACAACGAGGAGAATGAGAAGGGAGATGATAGTTTATGAAATGGTAAGTAACAAGAAAAAGCTGAATGTTCAAATAAAGTCCAGATTAGGTAATTCTATTTATTTTTCCAATATAGATTACTTTAACGTACCTTCTTTAGGACTAATGAGAGCAATATCTTCGTTGAATTAGCTCATAACACATATTGTCATCCTGTAGTAGGAAATTGTTGAAGTGCAAATAAAAATATGGGTAATGTAAACATGACATGATCACACCTTCAAATTATTTGAAGGAAAACAACCTACCCTGCCACAGATCATTACCTTTTCCACTATTTTAAACAAATTTATTTTATAATGTTTACAGAGAAAAATCTGAAAAAATTATAACCTAATTGGATTTTGGAAAATGCATCTACATAGATAAATTAGTGACTAGTGTACATACACATATGTATGTGTGTGTATAGGTAGCAGCTATTGAACCACACAATTTAATAGAACTATTGGCTTATTCCCTGTTTATGTGGAAGGTGAAAATCGGGCCGCTGGGGCAGGGAAGGGGAGGAGGTGGGTTGTGCGGTGGATCTTATGTCAGTTCTTGTGTCACCAATTGACCTACTGTTAAATTATCATTGTCAGTGCTATCGAACTTATTAATATCGGAAGCTATTTCAATTTGTGTTAAGGGTATTATAATATACATCCATAAACAATCTTTCAACGCTCTAGATGATCAGAAATCAAATGGATGCAGGTTTTGTATGACAGAAGGTTAAAGAGATTTCATAAAATGAAAATAAATAAAAAGTAGTATAAAAAGTGAACATAAAAAAGTATTATTCGTTACTGAAAACGTATTAGACTGAGCATCCAATAATATAATAGTACTGAATCAGGAATACAAAATTTGCTACACACAATGTGGTCTGTCTGGGCAATGTCCTTCCCTTGTCGATTCCGCTATGACTTTATAAATTTGCTAATGCAATTTGAAGTAGTCGCATGTAAAGACCATTTCATAATGAATTTAATAAATCTACTGCCTCTACATTTATCTGATGCAATGCAGAACAACTGCAAGTCATCTAAACAGCAAGTTAAAAGTGAGGCAATATATTCTAATAAATTTCCATATAAGCACTGGCAATTGCAATGGCCAAGCCAGAGGTTCTCATGATACTGGTCTATTTTTAAAATTCAGTCCTCTCCTCAAATGATTTTGTTATCTTAACTAACAGAAATTGATACATTATAAACAGATCATGTCACTATTTGTTATTACATAGCATATGCATTAATAAATAAGCATAGCAACAAACAACTCTGTGTGTCAATGTCCAAGGCTATAACTATAATCGTTAAATATTTTTTTTTTAACCACAAGAGTGATACTTTATTTGTTATTTGTCATTACAAACCAATGATGTCTTAGAGGCTCAATGTCACGACCTCTAGAATATCTGTCTAAAGCGTTATATCTCTAACCACTTGACCTAGAGGTTGTTGACTGTATTCGTTAAATAATTATAACCTAGTGTAGATTTTATATGAAATCTATAATAGCATATCCATTTGATAGTATAATATAGAACCGTATAATGTAGAACAGTATATTGTGCTTCAGCATTATTTTATGTGAAGTTTTAAAACCGGGTTTTGTTCATGCACTAATATAAAGTACCGCTTAAACATATATTGAACTTGTTACTAAAGGGATTTTACTTATAATATCAACAATTACTGTTAGGATAAAATGTTATCTTTTTAGTTCAATTAAGGTTACAGATAGTTATTATAGTAGATCACATGTGAAGTAACCAAATGCAGATTCCCACTAACTTAAATATAAATTTAATACATTTTTGGATCCTAACTATGCAACCCATTATGTCAAAACTAGAGCTTTAGTATATAAATGAAAATAACATGTTTTGGTAAAAAATTGAAATTACAAGCGTAACAAACATAAAACTGCGGAACAGTTTATAACTTTAGTACATCATTCATAAGTATACCTAATTAATTTAAAAAGCATAAGCTGTGTTAGTATACCTAACTAATTTAAAAATATAAGTTGTTAATACACCCTCCTAGTAATAGTGAATTCACAAAAGAAAAATACTAATGACAAATATAAAATAATTTGGGCAACCCCTTGGTGCAACTCAGGGACGGAGCCAGGAATTGACTCAGCGGGGGGCGGATTCAAAGGGGGGAGGGGGATTTTTATATCAGTTTACCCCGAATTTATCTTAATTTTAACCTATAATGCCTCATATTATCATGTTTTAGACAAAAATATTGTGTAAATACTAATAAAAATACCTTAAAAATGCTCACTTTTTTATTAGCAGAGTAAAAAAAATTGTACTCATATTTTAAAATTAAGAGGGAAAGGGGGGTGGGATGGCCCCTACCTAGACCCCCTACCTCCGTCTCTGGTTCTACTATCCATAGTTATCAAGATCGAACTGTTGATTGAACCGTAACGTTTCAGGGTTCAAGGATCGAAAGGTTTAACCGAGGTTAACCGAACATATGGGCAATGCTAGAACAACCGGGTTTAATGCCTGATTTTTAACCGGCTTGTAATATTGTTTGAGGTGGAAAAAGCGGAATTCACGGTGGGCTCCATCACCTTCAGTCTATTTTGGATGTTTCCACCATTTTTATATGCGGTCGTTCTAGCATTTTTGTTGCAAACAAAACAACAGTAGTATTATCTGACTTCGTCACTTCGCCGTTCATAGATCGGCATTCTGTTTTTTATTACAAAAAGATATATTTATTTACTTTGCAACTTCTTGCATCTTATAACTTTTCAAATCCCAAGAACAGTGGGAAGTAATCTTGCTAACGATTGAAATATGATGGAACTTGTACATTCAATTCATGTGAGTACTACAGTATCTGCTGAAGGTGATAACATCATCATGCATACATATGGAGATATTATACATCTTGACTTTTCTTAGTGAAAATGTAAGTTTATCATAAGTCTATCATGAAATTATATATAAGTTCATTTATTTCCATATGTTCGGCAGACAAAAATAAACACAAACATAAGATTTACATATACGTAAATAAATATGTGGACCATTGTAAAAAGAAACAACAAAAAATAAAAAACCTCGCATAATGAGCGATAAAGAAGAGAAAACTGAATTTTATTTTCCTCAAATGTTTTTACAAAGTCACCAGGGTGTATATACCCTATGTAGAAAATACCAAAAACATACAGTATGACGTGTACACTAAAATACAGTAACTAAACAAAGTACAACACAACACCATACAACAAAGAAACACAATACAAACATTACAAACACTCACAAAACACTCTCAACATCCCCCCTCAAGCTAGACTTGGTGGTTTAGACACAAGTCCTGGCTTGGCAGATAGAAAATGATGCTGATCAACTCCCAAAGATTTAGTTAGCAAGTCTGCCAGTTGTAGATTTGACTTAACATGAAAAATGTTTAGAAATTTGGCATCCACATAATCTCTAACAAAATGACAATCAACTCTAAGATGCTTAGTTCTTTCTTGAAAGACTTTGTTTTCAGCAATGTACTTGTAATGACCCGTATTCTACACATCATAGGATCGTAGAATATTTATTTCTTTCCCATGTGAAGTCGTATGGTCATGTAACTTTGGGAAACGTCTATTAGTGTCATTTCCCATGTTCATGATTTTTGTCGATTTTTAAATGACCATTTTACCCCTAGTTGGTACTGTTTTGGCCATAACTTTTGATTGGAAAGGAATTTTGACCTGGAACCACTTCCATTTGATTCGTTTGATGGTTTCTCTTTCCGTAGAGTGGTCACATTAGCCAAACAGACTTACCGTTTGGGAGATATGGCTGAAACAAGGTTTGGAGGGTGAAAAACTGCTTAACCGGGCCAAATCGGGTGATTAGTGAGTAGGCCCATAACCCATTTCGGGATTAGGGTTATGGGAGGGCTGAAATGAGATGGAGAATCATTCCATTTCAGTTTTCTAGCCTCCACTTATCACCAAGGATCCCTAAAAATGGCCTCCAACCTCTAAATCACCTACAAATCACCCTTAGGTTAAGGATTTGGCTTAGCAACCCCTAATCAAGAAGGATCTTCACCAAATCAACAAAGGAGCTGCTGTTTGGTATTGAAATTCGCATCAAATCAGAGAATCATTTCAGATCTTAGTTTATTTTGTGGCTAAGGTGAGTGATTTGCTTAGTTTTGCACTAATTATGGCTAATTAGGGTTGATTAGTGTTAATTAATGAATTTAAACATGATAAAATTCTGGAAAAATATTTATAAAATTCGGAATGATGTTTTAGGCCTCTGATATGAATTTGGGTTAATTTGGTTAAGATTTGCTAATCCTATCATTAGTTTCACCTAAATATGTTTAGGGGAAAATATGGGGTTTTGGGTATGTTTGATCCATTTTTACCTATCATATTGATGTTCTGATGTTTGTGGTTGATTATGCATGTTGCTATGACTGTATGAAATGCTTTGTGATTGTTTAGGATAGTTAGAATGGTCGAAAACGCCGTCGAGGAGCGTAAACAGCTCGCTGGACAAGGTGCAGGGGTTCGGATCGCATAGGGGGTTGAGGGACGATCGGATCGCCCTATGGGATCGTGGGGGCATCCCCACGAGTCGAGTCACCCCCTCCGAACCGAACCGTCTGTGCAAGGCCACGAAGCGAATCGATGCAGCGCCGTGCCAAACTGAAGTACTCCGACCCGGATCGCCAATGAGCATTACGATCCGATCCGATCCACTCGTGCTTCATATCACGATCCGACTAGAGGAAGGTAGCATCCACGATCCGATGCACAACGAGACAATGGAGGAGCGCGATCCGATCCGTATGGGGTATTCACGATCCGACCAGAAGTGGAGACCCGATCCGACGGAGACTTGATTCACGAGACCATGGAGGAGGGCGATCCGATCACCTGGAAGACCGCGACCCGATCCGATGAAGAATGTGAAGGCTGATCCGATCCGATTCGATGGTAATGACCAATAACCCGAGATGCAAAGGTAGTCCAAATGGAAGTTAGAGCTCAGGATCCCGGAACCAGTTGGGAACCAATGAATTCACTTCATGGTTGGACTTTGCTGCGGGACGTGTGCTAAGGAGTTGTCGACGTTCATAACTTCGATTCACCACTAAGAATGGATGATGGCTACTTATCAGTGCAGTAGGGTCATTACGACCTGAGGGGCAAAGTGATGGTAGCAAGACTACGTTATCAGTGCAGTAGGGTCATTATGACCTGAGGGACAAGGTGATGCGTAGTAAGACTATGAGCCAACGCAGATGGGGTGAATAACTCCATGGGGCAAGTGGACATAGTAAGGATTAGTAAGGCTATGAGCCAGCGCAGATGGGGTGAATAACTCCATGGGGCAAGTGGACATAGCGAGGAATTAGTGGCTACGTTATCAGTGTAGTGAAGCCATTTATGACTTCATGGGGCAAAGTGATCGTAGCAAGGAATGTTGGGTGATCGAAGTGATGAATATCGTATGCTTTACGCACTGAGTGAGAGATGTGAGGATGGATGTTATGCTTGATTGTTTGCTATCATTATGACATGCACTCCTCCCCCACCTCCGTATCTTTATATTGATTGATATGATACCTTAGAGTGTTGTACAGTATGTAGTGCTAACTCTTTGGTTGCAGGTCCAGGTTCAGGTATGTTTTAGTCTACCAGTTATTGTTCACTTTAGATGCTTATCGCTCATACCAGGCTTTATGTCTGACCCAGAGTTTTATGTCTCCTCTTATTACTCTGGGTGCTCACACGAGCAGACTAGAGACAGGTTAGCTGGTGATGCGCGAGTAGCTGATTCGGAGGCGGGCAGGAGGCTTCCACGTACTATATATATATACACATTCTCCCTGTGTCGTTGGTGGTCACTACTTGGGCATTAGTAGTGTGACTCATTTACCTTACTCTTGTTTTGAGGCAGTTTGAAAGTTGTAATAAGCTGTATTCTGAATTTCCGCTGCTATGATGTTTAGTCCTGATTTTCAGCTTATGCACTGTCTCTCCTGTTTTATGTCAAGTATGTTACTATTATATTTTGTTCTATGCGCTGTGAGACATTCTACAGGTTCCTTGTATGTTCATTTCCTTCTTCCTTTTCTTTCTGGCGACCCGTTCCGTGCTAACTGGACATGTGTACAACGCACTTTTGGGGTAAATGTCGGTTGGTGCGGGGCGGGCTGTCACACTTGGTATCAGAGCTCTAGGTTGCGTAGTTAACCTAGGGAAAGACACTAGGGAGAGTTAGTATGTATATGAGAGCGCGTATTTCTGATTACCTTGGTTTTCAAAGCTATGTATATATACACTATTAGTAGTATAAGAATGAAGTTGAACTGCACTAGTACCACTATGGGGTCGTTAATCGTTTCCCTTTTACAGATCGACGATGAGCCGACATGTTAGAGGTACCGGTAGAGGGGCCAATAATGGGAATGCCGCTGACATGAGGGCGATGTTTACTAACCTCATGAGAGACATGCTTAGAGAAGTGCAAGGGGCAATTCCCAATCCCGGAGTTGGTGCTGGCCCAGTAGTGCAGGCGCCTAGGGTCGATTTTGCCAAGTTGTGCAAAGATTACACTAATCTTGGTGGGAAGCCGTTCCACGGAACGGAGTCGGCCACGGATGTTCAGGACTGGATGGATAGCTGTGACCGTATCTTTGATGACTTGGGTCTTGAGGATGCGATGAAGAGAATGCTAGCGTCTCGTCAGCTGCAAGGGCGAGCAATGAATTGGTGGAATGCCATTAGAACAGCTACCCCAGAAGATCAAGTTACTTGGGTTCAGTTCAAGGCTCGCTTTAGCGAGAAGTTCATTCCAGCTGCCCAGAAGTCAGTGTTGTTCAAGAGGTTCTTGGAACTCAAGCAGGGTGGCAGGGCAGTTTCTGATTATATCGCTGAGTTGACACTTTGTCAAAGTATGGACTGTCTCTTATCGATACTCCTGAGAAGAAGAATGAGAAGTTCATTACTGGTTTGGATGGGTACTTGGGGGAGAGGCTCATTAACCACATCGATGAGACTTTTGAATCGATCGTGGGGAAAGCTTTGAGATCAGAGAGCCTTTACCCTAAGTCAAAGACTGAGGCTGCATCTGCAGAAGGGCCAAAGCCGCAAGTAGGCGGTGGAGGCAAGAATAATTCTCAGAATAAGAGGAAGCAGGACCAATCTAAGGGTGGCCAGAAAAAGAGCAAGAAAGATGTTGAGTGCTTCAGCTGTGGAAAGAAGGGCCATTATGCTAAAGATTGTCGGGCCAAGCCAGCGGATAAGAAGTGCTTCAATTGTGGTCAAGTGGGACATTTCAAGGACAAGTGTCCGCAACCTCTTAAGGAGAAGCAGATTGTGAAAGCATATGCTATTGATGTTGTTCCTTCTTCGTCGAATGCCCCAACTGCGGCGGAGAAAGGAAAGAATGTGGTTATTCAAGGTATGCTTTCTATTTATGATATACCAGTTCGAGTTTTGTTTGATACTGGGGCTTCCCGTTCCTTCATATCTAGTGACCTGGTAGATAGGTTGGGACTGGAACCCGAGATAGTCGATAGACCATTGATTGTGACGAACCCGATTGGTGGTTCGACTAGCCTTAGTATGATTTGCAGGAATTTGGTCTTATCGAGTCATGGATGTATGTTTGTATGTGATTGCTTTGTTTTGGGCTTTACTGGGTATGGCATTATATTGGGAGTCGATTGGCTCCAAAGGTACGGGGTGGTGGTAGACTGTGAGGGCTTTTTGGTGACAGTGAGGGCGGATGATGGGCGGAGGGTAGTGTTTGGTAGCCTACCTAGTGATGGGGTTATGGCTAGTTTTGTAAATTCCCTCGACATCCCGCAGGATGAGTTGTCAGATGTGCCCGTGGTTGGCCAGTATCCGGACGTCTTCGAGGAGGTGACCGGGCTTCCACCACACCGAGAGATTGAGTTCCGTATTGATTTAGTGAAAGATGCCAGACCTATAGTGATGCCACTTCGTCGTATGGCACCAAGGGAGCAGCGGGAGCTCGGGGTGCAAGTCAGCAATCTTTTGAAGAAGGGATTTATTAGAAGGAGTGTCTCCGAGTGGGGAGCACCAGTTGTGTTTGCCACTAAGGCAGATGGTTCCCTTCGTTTGTGTGTGGACTATCGCGAGTTGAATAAGGTGACGAGGAAGAATAAGTATCCTCTACCACGGATAGATGATTTGTTTGATCAGCTGGAAGGAGCAAGAGTGTTCTTCCAGTTGGACCTCGCGACAGGATTTCATCAGCTACGAGTGGCGGATGAGAGTGTTCCGAAAACGGCATTTAGGAGGCCGTCTGGATTTTATGAGTGGTTGGTCATGCCGTTTGGGTTGACCAATGCACCAGCCTATTTTGTGGATCTTATGAATCGAGTATTCAGAGATAAGTTGAATAAGTTTGTTCTTGTGTTCGTGGATGACATCCTTGTTTACTCAAGGACAGAGGAGGAACACAAGGGACACTTGAGGATAGTGATGGAGGTGTTGAGGAAACACCAATTGAAAGCGAAATTCTCTAAGTGTCATTTTTGGAGAAGGGAAGTGAGATTCTTGGGTCATGTTGTTTCCGAGAATGGTATTGCCGTGGACCCTGCGAAGGTGGCTACGGTACAGGATTGGCCTACGCCCAAGAATGCAACAGATGTAAGAAGTTTCTTAGGATTAGCTGGATATTATCGTAAGTTTATCCAGGACTTCTCCAAGATTGCAGCACCGTTGACTCAGTTGACTAAGAAGAATCAGTCCTTCGTCTGGGACGGAGTGTGTGAGGATGCCTTCAGAGGTCTAAAAGAGAGGTTGACGCGTGCGCCAGTGTTAGTCATTACTAAAGGGAATGAAGAGATGACGGTACACGGATGCTTGTGGTACCGGACTGGGTGCTGTATTGATGCAGGGAGGTAGGGTTGTAGCTTATGCTAGTCGACAGCTAAAGCCGCATGAAAAGAAGTACCCTACCCATGATTTGGAGTTGGCAGCGATTGTATTTGCGCTGAAGATGTGGAGACACTATCTCTTGGGAGAAAGATTTGAGCTGTTTACCGATCACAAATCGTTAAAGTATCTCTTCTCTCAGAAAGATCTGAATCTCCGTCAGCAGAGATGGTTAGAGTTCTTGGCTTCGTATGATTTTGATATCGCGTATACACCTGGGAAGGGTAATGCGGTAGCCGATGCCTTAAGTAGGAGACATGCCAGCCTAGGGGCAATGTTTCTTGAATGGAAGCAACTGGAGTATATCGCGGGGTTTGATTTCAGACCAAAGTGCGAATTGGATCTAGTTATGCTAGCTAGTTTGACGATCAGACCCACTTTGATAGAGCGGATTGGTTCTAGCCAGAGGGACGATCCTAACCTATTAGAAATCATCTCCAAGTTAGAAATGGGAGTTGATGAGGAGATGAATGTGTATGGGCTTGATCGAGATGGATGGCTTCGAAAGAAGGGAAGACTAGTTGTGCCCAACGTGAATGGTTTGAGAGATGAAGTGCTTAGAGAATGTCATCACTCGAAACTGACTATACATCCCGGTGGTAATAAGATGTATCGAGACATGAGACAGACTTACTACTGGGAAGGGATGAAAAGAGACGTTGGGAAGTTTATATCCAAATGCATGAATTGCCAGCTAGTTAAAGCCGAACAAAAGAAGCCTAGTGGGTTGTTGCAACCATTAGAAATTCCCGAATGGAAGTGGGAGCAAGTCTCGATGGATTTCATCGATGGCTTACCAAGGACTAGATCGGGATACGATAGCATTTGGGTAATTGTGGATCGATTGACTAAGAGCGCAAGATTTATACCAGTCAAATCGACCAGAACGGCAGCCAAGTTGGCAGAATTGTATATGAAGTGGGTAGTGAGATTTCATGGAGTACCCAAAAGCATTGTGAGTGACCGAGACCCGTTGTTCACTAGTGGGTTTTGGAAGAGCTTACAAAAGGCTCTAGGGTCAAGATTACATCTCAGTATCGCATATCATCCTCAGACCGACGGTCAGACGGAGAGGGTGAATCGCATATTGGAAGATCTCTTGAGAGCTTGTATATTGGATTTTGGTGGATCATGGGATGACCATTTGCATTTAGTAGAGTTTGCATATAATAATAGCTACCAATCCAGTATCGGTATGGCTCCATATGAAGCTTTGTACGGAAGACCATGCAACTCACCATCATGTTGGATAGAGACTGGCGAGAAGTTTGTGCTTGGACCAGATGTGGTGAGAGAAACGTCGGATAGGATCAAGATCATTCAACAACGAATGAAAGCTGCTCAAGATAGGCAGAAAAGCTATGCTGATAAGAGGAGAAGAGACTTGAAATTCTCCGTTGGTGACTTGGTGTTTGTTAAGATCTCTCCGTTGAAGAGCGTGATACGATTTGGTAGGAGAGGCAAATTAGCACCAAGATTTGTTGGCCCATTCCCTGTTCTTGAACTAGTCGGGAATTTGGCATATAGAGTTGGCTTACCAGAGAAGATGGCAGGAGTTCACAATGTATTTCATGTTTCCCAACTAAGGAAGTTCGTTCACGACTCAGATGTGACTATTTCACCTGATCAGTTAGAGGACTTCGAAGTAGAACCAGAGGCGGTTGGGAACCGCAAGCCGATTCGTATTGTGGGGCACGATACGAAGCAACTTCGAAGAAAGACGGTGAAGCTAGTCAAGGTTCAGTGGGGCGAGAACGAGAATGATTGTACCTGGGAGACAGAGGAGAGCATTAGGAAGGCATATCCAGAACTCTTTGCCTGGTAAGATTTACTTTGCGATTTAGTTTTCCGCGTGCTAGGATAGACTTGTTTAGCTTGTTTTGCATGTTTGATTGTTGCTTCATGATTGATAGGCATGCGGGAACCTTTACGTATGTTGGGATTAGGGAATTTCGGGGGCGAAATTTCTTAAGGCGGGGAGAGTGTAATGACCCGTATTCTACACATCATAGGATCGTAGAATATTTATTTCTTTCCCATGTGAAGTCGTATGGTCATGTAACTTTGGGAAACGTCTATTAGTGTCATTTCCCATGTTCATGATTTTTGTCGATTTTTAAATGACCATTTTGCCCCTAGTTGGTACTGTTGGCCATAACTTTTGATTGGAAAGGAATTTTGACCTGGAACCACTTCCATTTGATTTGTTTGATGGTTTCTCTTTCCGTAGAGTGGTCACATTAGCCAAACGGACTTACCGTTTGGGAGATATGGCTGAAACAAGGTTTGGAGGGTGAAAAACTGCTTAACCGGGCCAAATCGGGTGATTAGTGAGTAGGCCCATAACCCATTTCGGGATTAGGGTTATGGGAGGGCTGAAATGAGATGGAGAATCATTCCATTTCAGTTTTCTAGCCTCCACTTATCACCAAGGATCCCTAAAAATGGCCTCCAACCTCTAAATCACCTCCAAATCACCCTTAGGTTAAGGATTTGGCTTAGCAACCCCTAATCAAGAAGGATCTTCACCAAATCAACAAAGGAGCTGCTGTTTGGTATTGAAATTCGCATCAAATCAGAGAATCATTTCAGATCTTAGTTTATTTTGTGGCTAAGGTGAGTGATTTGCTTAGTTTTGCACTAATTATGGCTAATTAGGATTGATTAGTGTTAATTAGCGAATTTAAACATGATAAAATTCTGGAAAAATATTTATAAAATTCGGAATGATGTTTTAGGCCTCTGATATGAATTTGGGTTAATTTGGTTAAGATTTGCTAATCCTATCATTAGTTTCACCTAAATATGTTTAGGGGAAAATATGGGGTTTTGGGTATGTTTGATCCATTTTTACCTATCATATTGATGTTCTGATGTTTGTGGTTGATTATGCATGTTGCTATGACTGTATGAAATGCTTTGTGACTGTTTAGGATAGTTAGAATGGTCGAAAACGCCGTCGAGGAGCGTAAACAGCTCGCTGGACAAGGTGCAGGGGTTCGGATCGCATAGGGGGTTGAGGGACGATCGGATCGCCCTATGGGATCGTGGGGGCATCCCCACGAGTCGAGTCACCCCCTCCGAACCGAACCGTCTGTGCAAGGCCACGAAGCGAATCGATGCAGCGCCGTGCCAAACTGAAGTACTCCGACCCGGATCGCCAATGAGCATTAC